>CM021102.1:524500123-525127256 GCA_007115665.2 Sequoiadendron giganteum
CCCCCTCTCCCCCTCTCTCCGTCCCACTCTATATTTCTCCCACTCTCCCCCACTCCCACTCTCCCCCACTCTCTCCCACTCTATCTTTCTCCCACTCTCACCCTCTCTCCCTCCCTCTCTATCTCCCACTCTCTCCCACTCTCTTGGTCTCCCACTCTCCACTTCTCCCCTTCTCCCACTCTCTCTTTCTCCCACTCTCCCCCTCTCTCCCTCCCTCTCTATCTCCCACTCTCCCCCTCTCTCCCTCCCACTCTCTCTTTCTCCCACTCTCAAAAATATACTAAGAAAACCAAATTTCACATAATGTGCTCACGTTATAATGCGAGTGCATTTTTTACTCCACTAAAATGGTAAAAAACTCTATATACCCGTGATTTGAAGGCCCACAATCTACATATTCCCTTGATTTTGCATGTGCTCCAAAAAAAATAGCTTTTTGATTATGTTGTGAAGTGTGCAAGCATCTTTTTTACATTCCATCACCTTTTCCATGATCTTTTTACCACCTTTGCATGAAATAGCAGAGTTTCCACGTTGAAAGACATATAATATCAATTGAAGTTTGAATTCCATTGAAAACTGATATACAATTGAAGTGTGGAAGGGAACAAGCTTTTGAACAAGTCAAATTATTGTGGAGTTTGAAGAAAGAAGAAGCTAAGGCTACATAATTGGGTTGAACTCCTCCATTTGAAAGTCTGGTTTTTAAGGTATGTGAAGTCTTTACACATTTCCTTTCATTCTATTATGGCTTGCTTTCATTTTTGTTTGTCATTATAACCTTAGGTTTTCAATGCACATTTTAAATTACCATTATACACACAATTATATACACTTGCCAATTACCATTTTAATCTTGATGTAGAGCATCTACCGGGATCCACAAATCATCAAGGGTACTTTTGACCCTAAATTAAATTGAAGAATATCAACAAACAAACTCAATCATCTTTTCATCAAAACATAAGAAATTGGTTTCAACTTTTTTTCAGACTCAAAAAAATAGATTAACCATCATAAAATTGATTGTAACATAGCATAAAGCTGATTAGAAACTCAGAACCATTCATGAAAATTCATCCTTTAAGACAAATCCAAGCCTCTCCCATTCCTCTGAAGGATCCAAACACCTTCCAATACCTCTACACAAACTGGTGCAGTACAAAGGAAGAAATCAACACCTTTCTTGACACGCTTATTCAACTATATTTCCCTTCACAAAACAATTGATTTGTATACTCAAATTAGCATTAAGAGTTCCCAATTCCTTAAGGACCTTCAAAACACCTTGAAAATCATGAAAATAACTGATTACAATCAACTAGGTTCCTCAAAACATCAACCAATGATTATGTCATTCACAAGTTGTCTTAAATCTTCCATAATGGTACCATTGTTTACAAACACAAACTATAATTCTTAAGGCACAACCAAACCATTATTTCCTTAATAAATCTTTTTTTGAGTTAGTACAACAAAAATGAAACCTTTCAGAAGTCTGCCCTTACACACAAGCTTAGTTCCTTTGTTCACTATCCACATTACTAGTAGCCAAGCATCTGCAAACTGTCACATGTATCTCCCAAACCATGCACACACTTCAAATTGTGATACTCATTTTTGATGCAGAGTTAGAGGACCCAAAACCATTGAAGATGTAAAATTTCCTTCAAGATCCATCTAAGAAGATTAAAAATGTGTAATGGACAAATCCCAAAACTCCTCCAAGCTAGACAACAAACAAAAACATTATTTCCCACATTTCACCCTTGGAATCTAGTTACTGTGCAAAACCAATTTTGGGCCCTTAACTCCAAAACTTTCCAAAACACTAGGAAAATAAAAGAATTATTGTAGCACCAATTTTAGAGTTGCAAGACATACCTTAACCCATCACATGACTCCTTTAGGACAACTTTAAGAAAACTGACCTTTTCACTATTTTAGGCCTCCAAGTAGGCCAATTTTATAAAGGAACTACCCTTAGATCTTCACACCAAACTTCAAAACCTAAAATAAGTCTTTAATTAGGTCTCAAAACAAAATAATTTCTAGGTCTTAGGACCTTACCCACTCAACTAGGCTTCCAATACAAAAACCCCCATTTTTCAATGCAAAGAGGGAGGGTTTATAGAAAATCCTATATCCGGGCCTTCCCAAACCATTCCAAAGAATCAAACATCTTCAAAATACCCTGCACAAGGTCAAAATTTCATTACATAGACCACTCCTTCAACACTTTTTCAAAATCACTCCTTGGTTCCTCAAAATCTCATGGAAAAGTGCTTGTTTGAGCTAAGAACCCCATCCTATTGTCATTAGTTTCATTCCAAGGCATGTTCAACAATAAAACACCCTACTCTAACAATTTACATGCCATCCCACCGAGAAACAAGTCATAATAGTAGGTGGGATGGTCATTTCATAATTAAATCCTACTCAAACCCTTGACTGGCTTGAAATGAGCAGTTTCAGAAAATTGTCAATTTTTCCCTTCAAACGTAATGTTAAGCCCTCAGAACTGATGAATTAGACATTTAATACATGTTCCTACAATATTATATTATTTTTCTATCAAAGGGAGGCTGTATAGATGCGTACAAGTGCACGGAAGTGCAAAAAAACCAATGAATTTCTGCAAAAGAGCATTTTTTAATCAAAAAAATGGATTTCAAAATGAACAAAAATACTCCCTTCGAGCCAATGGAGGTTGTTTAAACCTTTTTCAATGACAACCAACTCCCCCCAATTCCTATAACTAACAAACAACCACCTTTGAAATCTCATATAACTGGTACATGGAAAATGTCTTTAATGAACCTCTTACAACATGAAGATACCCAAAATTGAATCAAATTTCAAAATGGAAGCATAGATTGTCAAGGTGCTCCTACACCACAAAATTATCAAACACTCACAATGCCATTACACTCATTATTTTTCATAATCACCATCATGGTTATTCAATTTTAGTTAGGAATGTGCTCTGGCCAGCCTAGTGCTTCCATAATTTGTACACATTTGTCTACATGCTAGGTTAACTTTTGTACATGATGATTGTAAGTATTATTTAAATGAAGGCTTCAATAACATATATTTTTTAATTAACTTCAATGGATACATTTCTCAAGAACTAATAATTGTCTCATTACCATGGTACAGATAAAATTATCCACCATGTCGAAGAAAAAGACAAAGAGGAAACTAATAGACGAAGAGAAGGAAACCTTGAAAGAAAAGGAGAGAGTTCAGGTGGCGACTTATCGTGAAAAGAAGAAATTGGAAACGATTGATGAAAACAACCCGATTGTAGAGGAACCTCAACCATCAAAAAGAGAATGGGAATTGGCAACTCAACAGGAACGAATGCAAAAGCATCATCGTAAGACAAATTCAGATACCATAGTTGGAGACATGCCCTCTACGAAAAGTGAATATGAAGGGACACCATTAAGCACAAGTGAATATGGAGGGACACTATCTAGCACAAGTGAATATGGATAGACACCATCTACTGCAAGTGAATATGGAGGGACACCATATACCGCAAGTGAATATTGTCGGACACCATCCAACACATCTCAAGTTGATAGTACATCATCACTCAGAATTGACGAAGAAGTTATGCCATTATCCCCATGTGAACCTCAAGGTATGTCTTCTTCTCCACCCTCGATCGAAGGTACGCAATCTAGCCCACCTCAATTCAATATTGATGAAATTCTTAATGTTGAGATGTATTTACCTAGGAGAACACCACCTAGAATTTTGTGTAGAAAGCCAAAGTATTTGATTAATATTGATGATGAGATTTTGCAGCACATGGAAGGTAAGATTTCAAGACACACTTGTAGAAGATATGATGATAGGATTTGGGAATGATTCTTTGAAAGGCTAAATGAGACTACATGATGTCAACTATTTGTTGAAATAATGTAGGGTGTAAAGTATAGGAACATCATGAAGACTCTTGGGTTGAGAACATCGAATGCATCGAGTGAAGACACTATTGTGAAGAATCTAATGGATGCTTATGAGAGTGTGGGTAAGACCTCACGCTCAAAGGATAGTAATATCACCCAACGTGTCATTACATCAACTTTGGTAAGTTGTCAAATAAAGAGAGCTCGTCTAATTAAAAAGACTAGTGAACAAACAGGAATTAGTAGAAAAAATTTATCAAGATCCATTCAAATGTGACAAAGAATTGAGGGCAATGATACAAATGAATTATGGGAATTCTCAGGGAGACTGTCACGAAAAGATAAAGAAGTTGTCCAAGCATTGAGAACACTAATTGAAGAGTATTGGAAGAATAACGCAAGGCTGTCTCCCAATCAAAGGATGTGGTAAGAAGGAGAATCAGTAGTCGGAATTGTGAGCCACATCCAAAGCATTTTTTGGATATGACTCAAACCCAATTTTTTCGGAAATTTGAAAATGATTATCCTCAAATTAGTATTTCTCAAAGATTTTTTGAAATTCTTAAACCTTTTTATGTCAAGATAAATCACACACGCACTACTTGTTGTTGTAGATTACATATTGAGTTTTCTAACCATTATGATTTTTATCGTTCTATATGTTTAGATAAACATTTGTATACTAACAATGTTTTGCAGGATTGTGGCAAAGAAGCCACACCAAAATCTTCAAGAGAGTTCTTATAAAAAAAAATCTGTGAAATAGAGGATGGCCAGATATTCTATAGGACAACATGCTTGGATGGTTCATGCGAGCGTTGCGGTGGCTTCCAACGTATGCCAGTATGTCAACATATGGAAAGCACAAATGAGGTGGGACAAAAACTAGTAGAGTTCGGGAAGTATAAAATAGTGGCATATGCTACAAAAGATGGGTCTCAAGCAAAAAGGTGTGATTTGGTTATTGAGAAGATTCCAGTATACCAATTTATGACACTGTTTGAGTATGCAATGCATACCCATAGAGCCCGATAGTTGGAAAAGCAGTTCAACCTATGCAAGGACACCTTTCTAGTTGGAAGCATAGTATCTGTGGTTGACTTTGCAGAGAAGTAAACTCTACAACCACAGCATGAGGTGCAGTCACAGTATTACAACTCCACACAAGTTTCGATATTTGTGCACATAGCATTCATTCATGCATCTGATAGTACAAAGGAAGGTATTGAGGGAGTACCACTTTTACATTAGTGATGATTGCACACATTCTCCAGAGTTCATGCAAGGTTGCTTCCAGATGTTCTACAGTGGTTTGGCTCAGAGGGGCATAGAATACGATCAACATATAAAATGGTCTGATAACTGTGCAGCATAGTTCAAGAACTAGCGCGTGTTCTATTGGTTGTGCAGGATGCATGTCATTACAGGTGTTCAGCATATGTGAAACTTTTGTGAGGCTGGACATGGAAAGGGGGAGCATGATGGTGCAGGAGCATGCGTGAAAAGAGCATTAGCATGAGAAGAGTTAAAGTATAAAGATAGTGCAAAGTTGATAGATGCAAAATCAGTCATTGAGTGGTGTAATGATTTGATGGGTCCAGGTAATGAAGGTACGTCTTCAGTTCATAGATGTTTTTGGTTGATGGATGATACTAACATTGCACCATATGAAGATTGTTGTACACTAACAGGATCGACTGAGGTACACTCTTTCCTTAGCTCAAATTCAAGTTCATGGAGTATCGATACACAAAAGATGGCATATTTTTGTTCGTCATGTACAATGCAAGCCTGGAATGATTGTGAGTCAGGGGAGTGGGTTGACAAATGGTTCACAAGTTATCTTATCCCACTTCACACGTAACGCCCTCTGACGGCATTGGAACTGACACATATGGAATCATCGGTCGACTTTGACCACGTATCAAATCTAGTTCAACCAGGTGATATATCTACTTTCTTAGTTGTTGAAATTCCATATCGTTATCTTAATTTGTACTATATTTGTAATGTTGACAAATTTCAAGAGATTTTTTGCACATATCAATGCAGGGCATGTTTATGCAGTTATTGCAGATGAAGACAATGAAGAAGGAACAAACTATTACTTGTGTCATTGTATTGAGACCAAAAAAAATTTGGAGGCCCTAGTTATAGATGGAGAAAACATTCAATACCCTACAGGCTCAGTTGTGGTTACTGGAACATGGCTTAGAAGGTACCCACATTCAAGTGTTAAACATTGGCTATTTCAAGACTTTGAAATGCATCGTAAGATTCTTCATTACTCGAACCTTGTCGTGGCATCAAATGTTCATTTGACCAAATATGGGCTAGACCTTTGAACAAGACGTTATGGAAGGTCCGTGAGTCTGACCATGAGGCAATACTTGACATAATAAAGAGTAGAGAAGACCTAGATGGTTTGTTGGATTAATTTTTAAGTATATGCACATTGGTTCTTATTAATTTATACTTGTATGCACATTAATTTGTTTGATGCCAATGCTATCATCTTCTTTTACAGTGATTGGTGTCCCCTTGCAAAAAAAGCACATTTATGAGCCATCCAAGAGAATGTCAGCCAAAAAATAAATGCAACATTCTTATTTTGATGTCTGCATGCAACATCTATAAGTTCCTTCCATCTATTTTTATTTCATTTCCATTTTGGATGCTCTTTCTTTTTCTCTTTTACTTTGCATATTTGTAAGTAAACTACTAAAAATTGATTGATCTTTCGTTGCAGAAAATGTTGATTTAAAAGCCATCAAAGAGAATCACAGCCAAAAAAGCAATGCAACATACTTATTTTGATGATTTTGACAAATCTCAATTTTGATTTCAAGCCATTATAAGAGAGCGTGTGAAGCTTAGCGAGGGAATCTCAAGTTACTCATCTGAAGTTAACCTCATAATGAGCACCTATGATGTAGACATTTAAAGAGAATCTTGAATGTATGAGTGACATTGTAAAAGATCTGAGAGAACAAAGTGCCAGAGGTATTGTAATAAGATTTAATTACATAATGAGATATACTCAAATATTGTAAGGTTGGAGTTCATGTTTGGTGTAGTAGCACCTTGTTTTGTAAATGCCTTGAGTAGGAAAATTTGCAAACTTTGAATTTTGAAATGTAAACAATGTGAAAAAGGTCATATAAAGGTCATGTCAACAATTTGTACACATTTTTCTACAACTCATGTGACCAAGCGGACTATTCTAACACGTCTGAATAGGTATGTTTATGCTAGACATGGTCCTCTTTTGCACCGAAACACGTAGAATCGTTTTGAGCTATGTTCCACCGGATTGATCCCTTAAGGGTCAAAAGTGAAAAATGGCTGCAAACTTCAACATACTATTACTCAGATACCGTGACACTTAGAAACTTCTCGTCTAATCCTAAAGAAATCCATTGGGCCCCTCTAGAAAAACCTCTCTCAGTTTTGGCTATCTTGGAGTGGTTTTCTCGTGGCGGCGGATTTTCACTTGATGGAAAAAGCATCAAATTCAAGCAGTGCAAAGTTGCAGAGTGGTGCAACTTTCGTTTTGCAACTTGTGTGACCAAGCGGACTATTCCAACACGTCCAAATATGTATTTTTATGCTAGACATGATCCTCTTTTGCACCGAAACATGTGGAATCTCTTCGAGCTATGTTCCACCGAATTGATCCCTTAAGGGTCCAAAGTGCAAAATGGCTGCAAACTTCAGCATGCTATTACTTGGATACCGTGACACTTAGAAACTTCTCATATGATCCTACAGAAAGGTATTGGGCCCCTCTAGAAAAACCTCTCTCAGTTTTGGCTATCTTGGAGTGGTTTTCTCGTGGCAGCGGATTTTCACTTGATGGAAAAAGTATCAAATTCAAGCAGTGCAAAGTTGCAAAGTGGTGCAACTTTTGTTCTGCAACTTGTGTGACCAAGCAGACTGTTCCAACACATCTGAATATTTATTCTTACACTATTCATGGTCCTCTTTGACCTTGAAACACCTGGAATCACTCTGAGCTATGTTCCACTGAATCGATCCCTGAAGGGTCCAAAGTGCAAAATGGCCGCAAAATTCAACATGCTATTTCTTGGATACTGTTACACTTAGAAACTTCTCATCTGATCCTACAAGAAGGTGTTGGGCCCCTCTAGAAAAACCTCTCTCATTTTTGGCTATCTTGGAGTGGTTTTCTCATGGCAGCAGATTTTCACTTGATAGAAAAAGTGTCAAATTCAAGTTGTGCAAAGTTGCAAAGTGGTGCAACTTTTGCTTTGCAACTCGTATGACCAAACTAAATGTTCCAATGCATCCAAATAGGTATTTTTATGGTAGGAATGGTCTTTTTTTGCACCGAAACACGTGGAATCACTCAGAGCTACGTTCCACCGGATCAATCCCTTAAGGGTCCAAAGTGCAAAATGGCTGCAAACTTCAGCATGCTATTACTCGAGTACCATGACACTTAGAAACTTCTCATCTAATCCTATAGGATCACGTTGAGCCCCTCTACAAAAACCTCTCTCGATTTTGGCTATCTCAGAGTGGTTTTTCCGTGGTGGCGAATTTTCACTTGATGGAAAAAGCATCAAATGCAAGCAGTGCAAAGTTGCAAAGTGGTGCAACTTCCGTTTTGCAACTTGTGTGACCAAGTGAACTATTCCAACACGTCCGAATAGGTATTTTTACACTAGGCATGGTCCTCTTTCACACCGAAACACATGGAATCGCTCTGAGCTATGTTCCACCAGATCAATCCCTTAATGGTCCAAAGTGCAAAATGTCTGCAAACTTCAGCATGTTATTACTTGGATATCGTGATACTTAGAAACTTCTCATCTGATCCTACAGAAGGAATTGGGCTCCTCTAGAAAAGCCTCTCTTGGTTTTGGCTATCTTGGAGTGGTTTTCTCGTGGCGGCAGATTTTCACTTGATGGAAAAAGTGTCAAATTCAAGCTGTGCAAAGTTGCAAAGTGGTGCAACTTTTGCTTTGCAACTCGTGTGACCAAGCGGATTGTTCCAACACGTCTGAATAGGTATTTTCCTCTTTCACACCGAAACACGTGGAATCGCTTCGAGCTATGTTCCACCGGATTGATCCCTCAAGGGTCCAAAGTGCAAAATGACTGCAAACTTCAACATGCTATTACTCAGATACCGTGACGCTTAAAAAATTCTCGTCTGATCTTATAGGATCACGTTGAGCCTATCTACAAAAACCTGTCTCTTTTTTGGCTATCTCAAAGTGGTTTTCCAATGGTGGCGGATTTTCACTTGATGGAAAAAGCATCAAATGCAAGCAGTGCAAAGTGGTACAACTTTCATTCTGCAACTTGTGTGACCAAGCGAACTATTCCAACACATCCATATAGATATTTTTACGCTATGCATGGTCCTCTTTTTCATCGAAACACATGGAATCGCTCTGAGCTATGTTCCACCAGATCGATCCCTTAGGTTGGAGGAGTCTAAACTTGCAAATTTGTAAGTTGCTTAAAGCAACAAATTTGAAATGATATTGAATGGCCCAGTTAGCACTCATTGCATCTAGGTGATGCTCACAAAGGTGAGGCACTAGGCATTCCCAGAAGGTCACCCATTTCAGTATACTCCAGCTCAAGCGCTTAACCACGAAGTTTTTTCCCCAAGGTTAAGCCCACTTAACTTGCAACCCCATTTGCAAAACCTTCAGCAAGTGTTGTGCCTTATGAAACATTCATTATAGAGCCCCTTTAGCTCATCAATTGATAAGTAGGAGGTATTTTCTACAATGTGTCAAATTGTGATATTGCTATCAGGATTCCATTGAGCAGTCATTTGTAGTATTAGATATAGCTCTAGCTTCTACAGTATTGCACATGATTGCAGATAGTTTCAAAGATCTAGATGACATCAATAGTTCACATTACTCAAGAAGGATGAACATCTTAAAGACATTTGCGGAAATCAGGACAAGTAAGCTTCTTGTGGACTTAGGGTTGCAATATTTGATCTACAACATGTTCCACCATTTCTTCAGTAGGATCAAGAACACACATGTAATGAAGGTGTGTTTGTAGCCATGAAATATTATGGTTCGAACTATCCAAAAGAGTGATGTTTTTTCTTGACCAACCATATCTATACCATGGTTTGTTTGGAAACAAGGATGGGTTCTCTCTTCATTGACATATACATTATTCCTCGATGTGTTCACACCAGTGTTACAAGACTAGGACTTGCCTCGGACTTGACAAGCCATTTTTTGACTTGGACTCGAGCTTGGAACCCAGACTCGACAAATAGAAAAACCTAATAAATTCAAAGATTTTTAAGGATTTAAAACTTGTTTCATGTACCCTTTAATAAATAAACCTTAAAGACACAATAGCATCATCAAATAGAAATTACTATGATCCCATACACAAACATACATCAATCACATAAGTATAAGCACAAATTTTAGCTGAAGGAAATAACACATTTAGATATATAAATATTGTGATATTGCTATCAGGATTCAATCGTGTAGTTTTACAAGTCAAACTCATTGACCCATGATTCATCAGTAGTGGTTCACAAGAACCCATTTCTCATGATAATGAATGGTTCATAAGGAGGAAGATAAATCTTCATACATTTCTTCTATCACAAATGAGATAAGTGCTTGGTTTCATGAAGGTCATGAGACAACCATTAATGGGGAGTGGATACATGAAGAACTGATGGAGAATGATAATGGATTCAGACCTGCTATAAAGGGAAAAGAAAATTGTTTCAATGATGCAAGAGGTTTTTGGTTTCACTACCAAAATGAGCCTATGAAGAATGCATGTGAAACTCCTTTTGACCTTGAGGGTGTTCTTACTCCATCTCAAGGATCATGCATTGAGGATGGCATAGATCAATGCTAGGGCTAACCAATTAATAATTATAGATGTGAATAAGTCAAACATGTACATGTCAATAAGGGAAGTACAAGTACTCAAAAACACGTAAGCCTCAAAAATTATACACACGAATACATAGTATACACAAATTAAAACAAAGTATATGCATGAATACAAGGTATATGCATGAAAACATGTAAGCCACAAAGTATACATTCGAATGCATGTAAGTCACAAAGTATACACGTAAGTTGTAAAGTATACACTTGAATACACGTAACTCATATCTATTGAACCATCAATTTAGAATGTAAATATGGACAGGCATCGATAAAAGATATTTGTATTAACCAAATATCCATGTAGGCATACATCAATATATGTCGATATAAGTATGAAATATATGTACAAATAGCCATATAGGCTTACGAGGAATGCCATCTAGGCATACAATGTCAAATATGTCCAATAAAAAATATGTACAAAACTGCCATGCAGGCATACAACAAAGGACTTTGGAATCAAAAGTCATTGCTCTCCATGCCCTGGAAATAAAATCTTTCCCTTTCCTTTTCGCTTCGATGGCGATAGGTTTGTCACTCATCTTTTCTACGCTCGTGGAGTGCTCCTGCTACTCCTCCTAGGGTTTAGTTCATGGTGAAGTTTTAATTGTTACAATAAGAAGCAAAGACATGAATATTTAGAAATTACATTATAAAAAATGATATATTTGACAAAATAATCACTTATAGCCATCTCACGATCTCTCTCCATGAGGGAAATATTCTCACACCCATGCTCAGGCGTGCTCAAGCCCTATATAAACCATACAAATAGAAATTAAACTACGTGAATCAATAATGGGTTGATTTTTCACTAACTAACATCTATAACAACAAATGTAAATGTAAATTTACTAATTTTCCTCATACCTCTTTTGTTAGAGCCATCGAGGATTGTATAGCAGATGTCACACCAATATCCATTGCCCTTGTCACATTCAGAGATGTATCATCTCACAACAACTGAAAATAACTAAAAATAAAACAACAAATTATTCAACGTAATCAACGATGTGCATGTATAAACTACACAAATCTATTAAGTACTTGATTCATTAATTAAACTCTTTATTCTATTACCTGCGTGAAGGTTTGAGTAAATCCACCTTCACTGGGAAGTGTTCCATCAAAACCTCCAATATTAGTCTGTTCAACATCCAAAATTGCATATCAAATTACCATTCGTAAAACAATGCCATTAACATGCAATAAATTTATAATTGTTTACTAGTTACATACCCTAGCTATAGGTGTACTGTAGAAATAGGTTGGTGGGGGGCCGGTGTATCCAGTCTCAACACTGTGACCCTGCAATTTTATTAAAATCATAAAACATTTTTAGTTAATCTTGCATTTCAAAATCGAAATTTAATAAATTAAATTCAATGAACACGCACTAACTTTTACCTGACTATCAATGCCATATGCCTCATCAAAAATGTCAGCTACCCTCTCCATCTCCATAGTTGTAGACGGATCCTGTGTAGCAGTCTCCTGAGGGTCGGTGGGGTCATGTGAACAAGTAGCCCCACAAGATTGACACACATGTGTTCGAAGGCCACCACTTGAAGACTCCCCTGGATGGCATTGTAGAATAGGGCTAGTATGATGGATGACACTCTTGGTCAAAGTGTTGATTGCCTGCAATGTCTCTACGTCAGCACTTTCCTTCACGACAGAAGGCATAACAACGTGCTCATGAGGTGGCCTAGCGAGAGTTCATCTACCTTGTTGCGTAGGATCTGGCTATGCACCAGGTCTACCCTGAGCTGACCCTCCACCTCTCCCCTGGAAATCCCTCATATCAAAATAATTTGGCATTTTGTTCAATATGAACTCACTGTATAGTTTCCTAAGGAAATATTGCGGGACCTCGCAATTGTTGCACGGTGGGTAATCAAAGACCATGTACCACCTATCATAAAACCGGTCCCTAATCTGTCGGTGGTGGCACCAATGGATAGGAAACCTCTTCGCATTGAGGGTAAGATTTTGATTTGTGCATGGGTCGGTGAATAATGAGCACAAATCACCTTTTGTAATTTTTAAATCCTTCACATCCTTGTATGATAGTTTATTTGCATAATAGTCCCTAGCCTCCTGCCTCCTATCTTCCCATCCAATTATTTGTTTGCTAATTGAATCTACATTATATAACATATCTTTCAATGAATTTGCTATGGTGATTCTTTCTATCGTTGAACCATTTCGATCACTCAACCTATTGATCAAATCCTCAATTTGTTTTTTGTTGTTCTCAATTTCACTCATTAAATTTTTTTGAATGCTAGGAGGGGGTTGAGTGATTGGTGGAGGAGGTTGATGTTGTGGTTGATTTTGATCTTGAGGATTTGGTTGGTCTTCCTATTGAGGATTTTGAGGGTTTGCAGGTTGATTTGCATCTCCTAAAAATTCAAACAAATAGATATCAAATTCAACCTAAAACTAACAAATTCAAAACAAAAACCATAGAATCCTTACCTCTCATAGCTCCTCGTCGTCATGGCGCCATCATTGTGAAGAAATACAGATTGTTGGTGAAGAGATTCTCCTCCTAGAACACGAGCGCGATATTGTGGGGTTTTTGGCCGTGGGTGCAACAAAAAAACCAGTCGAAATGCAAATGAGAGATTTGCATTTGTTTTTTTGCTTTTAACAGTAAATAACGTGAGCACGTTATAACGCACTCGCATTATTTCTTTGTAGTTGTCGAGACCTAGCCTAGGCTTAACGGATACATAACGTGAGTGTGTTATAATGTGCTCGCATTATGGTTTTCAAACCTTTTTTTTTTAGGGTGTCCACAGAATTGCTACCCATTTCCATGCACCCGCCCCCTACATGTTTAGAACTTATAAACCCACAATCTGGGACTCAAATTCAAATAATTGGATCATGGTGAATTGACAGTGTAAATAGTGGCTACTTACACTACTTTGGCCAGAGTATTGTCACCTAGATCTTCGAATGATAGTATCCCTATTCACATAAACTTCTATAGCTTGGTTTTGATTATGACCATTCATATACTATGCTTAGGTATTTTCCTTCCTTACGTCATCCCTAACCTCAGAAATAACCTATTCCCCTTTTCCAAAACACTATGGTATCTCTACCAATATAACATAAGCATAAGTTATTTTCCCCCTTCAATAGACATTCTAATTCCTAGGTTTAACATACAAGCTTTTCTAGTTTACACAATACTTCACATAAAATCTTTCCATACTATTCACTTCATTAGATAGACAACCTAGTCCTTGGAATATCTTAATAATCTAAAGTGTAGCTACATAAGCTTCTAATCTAGTAGCAAGTCTAACTCTATAGGTAATCCAACCTATGTCTCCATACATATAGTATCTCATAAATTCAAGTGATTTACTTATTCACATAGGTGAGTTTCAACCTTAATATACCCTAAACCCAGATATAATCAATAATAAATAATCAGTGTAATCAAGTAGGTTAATCCTAAACCTATGTGCTCCAACAAGTACACCATACAACTCATCCCAGCAAGTTATTCTTAACCTATTGGTTCCAAAGGGTAATCAAGTAAATATTCCAACCCAATAGATTAATCTTAACCTAGGTTTCCATTTATATCTCAACCAAAATAGGTTACTCTCAACCTAGGGTTTTATCTAGTAGTTAAGCAATGATCAAGTGATCATACTATCCTGGATTAACAATGACTCATCCTATCATTTCCTCTAAAATTTTGATGTACAACTAAACCTTATCACCCCTAAGGTTTCCCATCATCATAAGCCTATAGTGTGAAGTCACTTTGTTACATTGATACATTTCACATAATGAATAACCCTTAAGCTATTATTGTTTAACCATATCCAGTATATTTATAATTATGACAAATTATATCTCTTATTATGGAGTAATTACAAGCACTCTCATAGAAAAGCTTGAAACAAGTTTTATCCCTTTCCAAAGAAAATGTTATGATTCCCTAATGCAAGTAATCTTAAGCAGTACCAAAACAAAGCATACAATCTCATTCTTTCATAAATAAAGACAATTAAGAGAAGACTAGATCCTCATGCTTGTATACACCTATTCCACTTGACTGATATGTTGCACAACTTTCCAACAACAACTCACTAGCTTTACTTAATTTTCCTAATACAATACTTCACTATAACTTCTCTCTCAAGATGGAAATATGCACTCTTAAAGTAACTCTCACGCTATAACTCTCAGGCATAGAATAAACAAATCTCAAAATAAGTTTGAAAAAGAATGTGTTCCAAATAAGAGAGCTTTCCTCTCTATTTATACAAAATAAAGAGCTATTGCAGCCTACAGAAGAGGCATGCAAAATGATAGCTTAGTCCATGCAAGTCGACTCACTTCACTTTGTTTAAAAAGTGGCAGAGAACTAAATACAAAATCAACATAAGAAGCTATAGGTCGAGCCATTTAGTTGACAACAACAAGAGACTTATTCAAATGTGCTCATGTTAAAATGATGAGAGTCGAATTGCATCAAAGATGGACTTCTACAACAAATAGAACTTCATATTTTGGCACCAAGTATGTATCCATTCTCTCTATTTGTTTGGAATAGATTTACTCATTGAAACAATCCACAATCACAATGCAACACATGCTCAATGTCGACTAAGTCTAAGCTTTGCAGAAAATAGAGGAGTAAAGAGTTGTTTGTCACATAAATGATACTTTGACCAATTCCTTGTATTGTTGTATACATTTTATAAAAAAAAAAATCAGCAAAAATGGCATAGCCATTATAATATATTTTTATAATTATCATAAAATATTACAAAACCCGATTCAAGATGATACCGAGAGGAAAGAATCAAGACGAAAACCTCTGGTTGTAGCATATTTAAATTCAAAACTGACAAAATTGTTCCATTAGTGGAATACAAAATACAACCCTTAACAGGAAACCCTTACATAGGTTATCTTCGTGACAATCACAAAATGACTTCAATTCGACTACCCTCCTTTTGCCTATGTGGCCACCCAAAGTGGACTACAACCCAAAGCCCATACAAACATTTTGACCATACATGATAGTCGTCACCACTCAAGTGACACTTTTGACCCTTAAGCACTTAAAGGACTAACATTTTTTTCATGATTTTTGCATTAGCTTTGCAAACCCTTAGTCCCACCTACCATGCCAAAACTCAACGAACTTTCGAACATAATTTTCTGATAAACGATACCTTGTGTAATTATGTTATACCGAATCTTTGTTGTTGTCTCATCCATGTTTACTGTCTCAACCCGAGCATTGCTTGTATTACAACACAAACCAAAAATGATTACCAAAATTGCCTCCCCACGGTGTTTTACTCCTTCATGATTTCCATTTGATCTTCATTTTCCCCCTATTGTTCTGCAAGAGGATCCTCGAATTGGCTTGGCAGTGACATGTTTAAATTAATTCTTGCCCTTTCAAAAGCCCTTACTGTGTCAGGTGCTTGTGGCGCCATCCTGCTTAGTGCTACCATTCCCTATGACGCTTGTATACTGGTTGGTGCATCATGAATATGGGTCAATAAAGCCATTACTGCCTGCACTTTTACCTTTATTGTTTCAGCTAAGTCGGGCTCTATTCCTCCTGAATACCTCTGCAAAGCCCTTAACATGTAGCTAGAATCTCTGTGAGACGGAGTTTTATTAATTGCAATAAACAATGCTTGGAAGGCCGCTCTGTTCAGTAGATAATGCTTGGGGAACAGGCCTGCTACAAATTTGTTTCCTTCCCATAGGTCATACCCCTGAAAAGCCTTCGCTAGCACACCTTTTGGCAAATAATTCCAAGATGTGTTGTCCATAGTATCGACTATGGTTCATTATCCATATCGACCATATTGCTACACATTACATAGCATGTAGTTGAACTTTTATTCAATGCCAATATATATTGTATTCAACCTTTAAAATATTTTCATATATTATCAATAAATCGACTTGTGTTAATATATAAATCAACCTCTATGTTGAATATATAAGTCAATCTCTAAGAATTACTTATGTTAATTGACCCCAAACATATATTTATATATATAAATATATATTCATATATGTACATATACATATATATCAATAATATAACTTATATATATGTATATGTATTTATATGTTAATATATATATATACATCTCATGTTAATAAAATATATATTCATTCAATATACAAATGACTACAAATAAGTTAGCATTCCCATAGTAATAATAATTATATTGATTGTGTACACATACACACACATATATTCCTTTATGTACA
This sequence comes from Sequoiadendron giganteum, assembly GCA_007115665.2. Classification (NCBI taxonomy): domain Eukaryota; kingdom Viridiplantae; phylum Streptophyta; class Pinopsida; order Cupressales; family Cupressaceae; genus Sequoiadendron; species Sequoiadendron giganteum. Next base: position 524,517,258 of record CM021102.1, read on the forward strand.
TGTGTGTATGTATACATATATTGATACATTCGTATGAGCATTTCTGTTTTCCAAATATACATGTGTATCGATGCATGTATACATATGGATATATGTATATATTATATATATATACACATTCGACTGCACATCAAGCACATACACATTCATGTTGTATTGTCCATTTGATAGCTCCATGCTCACAAGCAACTCGTTCATAAGCATGCATAGGTACCTCTACCTATGTACTCTCATGTATGTGTTCCTTCATGCATATGGACTATCGTCGACATGCATATGTATACATATACATATATTCCATGTGTGTTCAACTTATCAATACAAGCATAGTAATATAAGGAAGAACTCATAAGCTCTAAACAAATAACATCATCCAAGCATCCATCCAACAGTAATCATGACCCTTACTAATGCATACATTCATACTAAGGATGACTTACCAATTATTGACACAATAACTTGACTCAACCATTTTATTGTGAGTGTGTGTGTAAGCTCAGATAGGTTATTTTATTGGTTGCCCGACCAAGATCTTCTCTTGAGTGATACTTCTCCTCCCTTTCGTAGGATTGGACCTGTCCCTACAACCAGCTTAGCACATTTGCAATGGTAGTTAGATGTTCATAATAAATCCATATGCATTATAAAACTTAAGCATATTCATATAGTAATACATGTTCATCATTCATGTAAACATAATTACTCTTTCAAATCATTTATCAATAATTTCACAGAATACCTATTCCAGTATTCCATTCTTTTACAAACATATCAAAATCATGATTGCATTTTCCATCCTATTTACCCGTGAAGGTAAAATTAAATCAGTAACAACAAGACAGGGTGTGACATACTTCCCCCCTTGTTGTTTGACAATTTAATGAAGTCTTTACAATGTTGAGTGGACTATTCAGCTAGTCCTTCCTTTGAATTATTTGGTTTCTACCAATTTTACAAGACACTAGTTTAGATTCTACAATATAGCTTCTAAGTTTTGTATCTTCTCACCATATGCCTTCTTCATAGTCTATGTTCTCTTCTTTTGAGCCTTGTGTTATGTCACCTATTTTGATGGGAAACAATACATACATGAATATAATTGGAAAAGGTTATGTTGATATTGGGAATGACAATTTCAATGATGTTTTGTGTGTACCTAATTTTTCAAATAATCTTCTTTCCATCTATCAATTTACCCATAGTGGAGCAAGGAAGACTATGGAATTCACACCTGATTCAGTTATCATTTGATAGTTGGAAAGTAGAGAGATTATTTCTACTTGGATGGTTGATCATGCATCTTGGTTATACACCTTTTCATATTTTACACTTGATGATGGTTCTGATCCTTTGGCTTTTGATCACCCTCCTAGAATGAACTTTTATTTTGAGGAGAATTTTGGTTACTTAAGCTTGGTTATTCTCACAACTGATCTAGTTCTTGAGCCTTGTATTCCTTCTCCTACTAATTGTTATGACATGAGCATTGAAAAGTGGTATAGAACTCCTTATTTGGTTGTGGCATCTTTCAATATTGGCATGGAGTCACATGAGAAGTTTCTAAAGATATCATATATTTTGAGCTTTCTTCCCTTATATTCCTTTTAGGAATGGAAATACATTCTGCATACACCTTTGGTTTTGTTTCTTCCTAAGGGTAGGAATGTTGTTCGACGATTGTGGACCATCTTCTACGTTTAGTTTTGGGAATCAATCATTGGCATTGCTGACTACTTAGGGGGGGCTACATGGTCTCTCTTCTCTTTTTTAGAGGAAATTTTTCTTGCATGGGATTATTTCTTGTGTGGGGAAACTTATTTTATTTTCTCTCTTTGGCAGGGTGGGTGGGGGGAAGTTTTGTCCCACTGGGTTTTGTTCCTTTTCTTTATTTGTGAGAGATTGTTTTTTACATGGGTAGCTAACATGGCCTTGTAGTTGAGACCCATCTTTACATATATTTGTGTCTTTTCACTCACTTAAGCTACACTAAAGGGGATGTTATTGTAATTTTTTATTTTCCTTATGTTAGGGAATATTTATTTTTACTACACATATATTAAGCTTTCTTAGGTTATGTAAGAGATGGTTAAAATGAGGGAACATGGCATAATCCATCAATTACATGTGTTGCTCTCACCCACCTTTGGGTAGTTGAGCCTCACACCCTCTTTTATATTTATTTACCACTTCCCATTACCATTTTTTGTCTTAATCTAAGTAGGTGCAACCATGTAATCTAGCATTTACCAAGTAGGTAAAACTCCCACCTATTTTGAGTAATTGGGAGTTATTATTACTCTTGGAATTATTTTCCCTTATTTTTCTATATAAACAACACTCATCTCTCCCCTTCTATAGTTCACTTTTGGCTAGTCCGTGAGTGTTAGTTCAATGCTAAGGGAGTGTTGATTTTATTCATCTCTAGATTTTCAATCTTGCTTTCCTTCAATCATTTTGATCTTGAGTGGCTTCACAATCAAATCTAAAATATATCAGTATCTATCTACTACCATCCAAAATAGTGCCACCAACATAAATATGCTCTATGAATTCCCTAGGGACCATGTCTTATTCAAACACGACCCCAATGCAAGGACATATTATCGAAGAACCAAGGAGAAGAAGGCACATGAGGTGGATGACATTAAATTTATAGAAAAACATCTCAATTTTTTAAAAGAGGAATGGGAGGTCATTTTGGCCTTAAACCTACTATAATCTTCCTTATCTATTGTGTGCATACTATCTTGTTATTTTTAGGTACTACATTTTTCTACTCTTTTTACTTGTAGCCTTCTCTCGTAGGTGTTGTTTTTCCAAATATTTGTTAATGTAATGTTTATGTTCTATTTATTATTTCATCATCTCTTGGTTTTGCTCTTATGAAATGGATGTGACCCTTTCAAAAATCATCTTTACCATTAATAAAAAGTCCAAGACCCTAACCATAGTTAAGAGAAAATAATCAAGCACCTTAATAAATCCCTTCAAAATAAGTCACAAATCACTCTCAAAGTCAACATAAGGAGTCACAAATATACTTAAAATTAACCCCATAGAGGTAACATCCATGCTTCAAAGAGACCAAAGAAACAACAACTATATTGTCTAATAAATAAATATCAATTGGATCACTATAACATGCATAAGGTGAAAATAGTCCAATAATATCTTAAGTAAAAATTTCTCTTGAGAAAATGCTATTAGTAGGTAAGAAACAAGGGCACATTATTATCTCTAGAGAAATGAAAGACCACAAAAACAAGACTAAGAAACTAATCAACTTTAAAATAACTATTGTTTACTAAATAACCTAAATCTTTGCCTTCTCCTATAAAGAGTTTTGTTTTCATTTCCTTCCTCTTTCTTAGTCTTATACCATTTTTACTTGTAACCCCCTACATGTCTCTTATTTTATTTAGAACCATACAATCTCGTAGAACAAAAAACCAAATTTAGGCCATTATTACAACTAATGACACATTCTTAGCCTCCCCATAACATACAAAGTGCATAAAATCATCTAGAAAAATTCCCAAACAAATGCTAAATTAAAATTCATATTATCTCTACAAACACCTCTTGAGATATATCTCGTTTCCAAACCTTGAGGATGCTAACCACATTAAATTATACTCATGATTAATTTATATGATAGCAATGGTTAATTTCCCACTCTCACCAAAAATCATAGAACACTTTACAAATACCCCAATCCCCCAAAAAAAAAAAAATTAAAAAAATAATAAAACAAATTATTTCTATAACCCTTGCATAAACCTTTTGAAATAAAGTAGCAAAACCATCAATAGTATCAAATAAGATTAAGGCTTTTTGAATAACCTTAATAGAATAACAATCATTTCTTATGAATGAGATCAAGATAAGAAATTTTTGACATAAAGGGACCCCATTTCCAAATAACTAAAAACAATATACAAGTGGCATGCAAAAAAACTAAAACACAAAAATAAATAGCACAAATAAAAAAATTATCAAATATAATTTGAAATCCGAAATTGACTAATGAGCAACCATAGAGAAAGTACAAGTAATATTTTTATCTTTATCACCTAATAAAACATACTATCTAAATAGGGTTTCCATGAAAAACCTAATAAAAAATGCACCTCTTCTCATAATAGTGTCAAGAACACCCTATATAGAAAATGATAACAAAACATTAGTAGCATTTGACCTTATCATAACATGATAAACTTAAATAACAAATACAATAATAAATAATTCAAAATATAAACTAAATACTATAATTCAAATGCACTATAGATCAATTCTAGATGATGTTCTCAAATTACCTTAAAACCTACCGATAAACATATAGAAAATAAAATCTACTCACATTGTAAAACCATATATTAATTTCCTTGCATGCAAGTTACACCAAAATGGGGTAATGACACCTTCATTCTATGTTTATTTTACTATTAAATGGGGTAATGACACCTTCATTCTATGTTTATTTTAGTATTATTAGTGCTAGTATGAGGGTTTTCAATGTGTAAAGGCATATTGTAGGTGTGGAGTTATCTCTATACATTTGTAAGGCTCTAATTTTCTATAGAGGATTTGAAACATTTGTAATTAGATTACAGATGGTAAAATGAAGAACTAAATTCTCTCTTGCTAGAGTTTTTTCTTTTTAGGGTTTCTCCAGTATAGTTTTGGTGTCTCAATATATGTGTGCTTCATTTATATGATAACCTGTGTTCTATGTTTATACATGTGTTGTATCTACTAAAATAATCTATAGTACATCTATTATAAACATGTATAGCTACAATAGTATCCATTATAAATAAATATGTAGTTTTGTGAATTTTATAAGGTTTAAAAGTTGGAAATCAGTAAGTTGATGATTTAGAAGAGTATCACTATCACTTTATAGATCACATAGGTTCAATATTTTTCCATTTCCAACATATTTCCTACCACTACCTTTTCTTCTATATGTATACAATATTCACTTACAATAGTTTGTATTGCAAACTCTTATCTTATTTATAATCATCCATAATAATCACCTTTTTATACTTGTTATCAAAAGTCAAGTAACTATTTTATATCATATTTCTACATTGTTCTCATAAAACCATGTGATTACTAATAGAGTGGGATAAATATAAATCTCTTAAAGTTTAATTGATTCAAAATATTTTGAAAAATTATTCCTATGTTACTTTAGCATCCTTAGGAACTCCTATTGGCAATTATCTAGTACTATTTTTTATTGGTTGGTGACCATGTGGTGAATGTACAATCACCTCACATGCATTCCTTGTTATAAATTTTTATGTGTCAATAAATAGACATGTTGAGTCCTACATTCTTTTGTCACGTGTATACATTTATTTCTTCTCTTTTGGAGAGGAGTTTTTTTCCATGAGGTTTTCTCCTTTTCTCTGGTTATGAGAAACTTGTTTGTTTATACATAGATACCTTATCACGCCTTGTCGTTGATATCCATTCATGCATCCATCATTGCATTCTTCATTATATTTTTAGTTTCTCCCTTAGTTGTACTTAAGGGGGGATGTTATAGTAAATAGGATAATCACCTAACTAGTTAAACAATTATTAATTAATTATTGGGTCCCCTTTTACTTTATTTCACTTAAGATAAATTTAGGAGTGTTTTTTTGATAATGAGTCAAATAATAGACAATTCTCATTTATTACAATGTGGCACAAACAAGGGAGAAATTATATAACACCTAATTGACCTTATTGATATGGACTATAATTCTCCACCTTGTAAAAACACTCATCACACTATACATCATATTTTATCTTGCATATCATAGATGTAATTTACTCATAATGTTATTGTAGCTCTTAAGATAAATTATTGTTATTATGTGATTGATATGCTAATGCACCTTATGAATGATACATGTTTGGCTCATGAATCCTACTTTAGCTTCTATTATTTGGGAATGAGTTGAAGATTGAATACTAAAAGTGTATTTTGTGGTGATGGTTCCACATTGCAATTATACATTTTATTGATATATTTTAATATGTGAAAATTGAGTGTTCCCTTCGTATTTTTTCATCATTGTTTTGACTAGACAAAGTTTAATTGAATAGTGAAATGATATTTTAGAGATCCAATTGATTAAATAGTGATACTCATGTGATTGTGCTTCAAAAATGATAACCATTACATGTGAAATAGTAATGAAACAAGAAGCCACCCACATCTTGCACCTTATAGTTAAGATATTATAATTCTTTTGCTATGGATTAACCTATTGAGCACCCAGAATACTGAGAGGGGGGTGAATTAGTATTCCTAGAAACTATTTAATTACCAACCATCTAATTAACATAGCATACTTAGCAATTAACGTAAATGAAAGGATAAACAACCCATAAAACATGCAACACATGAACACCAAAAATTTTACATGGAAAAATAAAGATGGGAAAAACCACGGTGAGGATTAGATCACAATATAGTATGACCGGTCATAAAATATTACATAAAGGCTCACTACCAAGACTCACTGTCCAAGTGAACTCACTGTTCACAGCAAAAAGTAAGATAAGAAAAGTGGCTACACAACCAAGATTGAACTGATACAAAATGCATCTATCATATGTTGAATTTAGTTCCTTTAAATCTCAAGAATCTGATCCAAAACACTTCGCTTGAGGCAAAACATATATCTTTGCTTAGAATTATATTCGCATATCCTTTTCTCAATCTTCTACAAAAATTCGCTTTCCTTCTTGCATTCGGATTACTTGACTAACACACACGCCACTTAACCTCAAAATGATCTTCTATATATACACATGAGAATCATTGCAAACAATAACTAGGTTGACCTAATTAGATGATGCCAAAGGGAATGCAAAACGTTCCTTTTCAGCACACAATTCAAATTCAAATATCTTCACGCCACAAACTTGTGAGATATAGGTCAACATGGGCCTATAACAACTCCTTACATTTGCATTATAATTTTAATCTCCACAACCTTTTACATATTTTAGGTCGGCTAGGCATAGAACCTAAACAAAATACTTCAATTGATCATTACACATAGAACACGTGGATCTCAAAATATCATGCTAGTTGGAAATCGTATCCCACAAACACCTATAAACACCATCCCAAGACTGCAAGGCCAAGCGCACACTTGTGGAGAATTACGGACAGAAAAGGTCATGCCCATTACACCAAAAACTAGGAACACTCTACATATAGGACTCCTGTCATATGCAACTTTTGAACCATTTTCCCAGATCAACTAAAAATATCGATTTAGGCATAGATATCATCCACAAACAACACACTAGAATCGCGATGAAGAATTTGTACATGTGATGAAATGTGAGCCAATCTAAGGACGGCACCAGGAGCAAAAATTGTCGACGTAGACACATAGAAGAAGTGCTTAACTATGAATCAGGTCAACTAGGCAGAATATTCTTCATATCAGTCTGATATTCACCATGTAGCATTGAAATCAACAGAAAAAAATGTCTTCTCCATTCTTTCAACAATCTCCCCCTTTGTCATTGATTGCAACATGTGCCAAAACTTCTTCTCCACACATCTCTCCCCTTTTACATCAAGGGAAAAAGGTGTACACATACAAAAAAAAAACTTATATCAATCATATGTACAAACTGAACTGAACTAAAGTAACTGGCTCTCCCTTCGAAAAATTAACCAAAATTTCCCAATACATCTGCATATGTACAAAGAGATATGAAAAACATGAATGAACTGAAATGAAAATGGTAAAGCCGAAGATTTAGACCCAAGCTTTTGTAGCATGCTTTTCCAAGTAGGATTTCCTTCTTCCAAACTCCTTTCTGTTGTTGCAAGAAACTTGTGTAAAGTCTCAAGCTCCATCAAGGAATCTTCTCCTTCTTCCATAGTGTGGGGTTTAAGATTTATCTGTGAAATCTTATCAGCACAGGCCAAGACACATGAAATAGGCATGTGTTGTGATTGTACATAGTCCCTTAGCTTTCCAAGTTTCCTAATAATGTTTTCTTTCTGGGTCTACAAAGTAAGGATTTTTTCATGTAGATCTATTATAGCAATCCAGGTATGATACTTTTTGTCTAGTGCCAGATCATAGTCACTTGATGCTTTGGCAATGTGAGACTCAATCGAGTCCATTTTAGTTTTTATACCCTATGTGGCTTCTAGCCACACTATGCAATATAAAATCAGTGTTTTCGCCTCATCCCCATAGTCATGTACCTCTTTAAAGCATTATTCAACCTTAGCATGGGTTGATGCACATTTTTCTATAAGCCTTGTTATAGCCTCTATTTTCATTTGACCTTTCAAACCAAAGGCATAACCTTTCAAAGAATCAACCAACAATCTAAAGTTATCCATAGAATATAATGTTGTATCAATATTAGTACCTAGTGTGATTTCCTACAAGACTTTCATCGCTTCTTCCATCAACTCATTACTCTTTTGGCATGTTTCAGGAATTTTTTTTCTTCCTGACACATTTAACACATCACTTAGTTGCATCTTACTTAAGTCACTAGTAGGCAATTGCAATAATTGTGAAGAGACTTTCGGTTGGAACCATGTATGACTGGGTGGTAGACTCTTTATAGGATCATTGGAGGATTCGCCAGAGTTCTTGGGTAACACCTCATATTTCTCATCTTCTTCATTCTTTTCGGAGGTAGTAGCTTCTTATTTTTTTGCCTTTTCTTCTTCTTTGTCGAAGGGCTTATCTTTATCCTTGTCCTTTTCTTCCTCCTCTCCATATTTTCCTTTTTCTCCTTGCTCACTTTCTTCATTTTTTTCTTTCTCTTCTTCCTTTTCATCATTAATTCTACCTTTGTCTTCCTTTTCTCATTTTTTGCTTCATGCTTATTACCTTCACTAGTGCCATGTTTTGTATCTTCCGAACAAACATATATCTTAGGATTGTCTTGAATTGTGTTTCTTAGAGAGATGGGAGTGTCAACCTTTGTAGTTTCCTCTCCACTCATAGTCTTTCTTTCCACGTCATGCATATCTTGATCATTTTCTTGCATCGATTCTTCCATGCTCAAAAGAGTGTTATCTGAAATTTCATCTTCATCATCACTACTTTCTTTTTCCAAAACATGTCCCTTACTGGAAGAACAAATAGGAATAATCTCATATTTATGTGCTATCTTAGTAACCTTCTCTTTGGTATCCTTCTTCATTTTCTCAATTTGATCCTAATCTTTTCCCATGAGAAGCATTATCCTTCACTTTGATCTGAATTATTTCCTGTAGACTCGAGCCACTACGGCCTTATCAACTTTAGATAGGGAGAAACTAATCTTCTCCATAGAATTTAATATGATATTTCCTTCTTATGTAGTGGCTTCTTCTCTCTTTTCTAGTAAAATGTTCCATACATCATCTAGAACCTTTTTCCTGATATACGCCATCTCAACTTCAACAGTGACAAAATATTTGATGATAGCTACAATTATGGTTACTCTATTTTCCTCACTTTCATTCTAATACATGATAGCAGTTTCCTTCAACATCTTGTTATGAAAAATACCCTCAAATAGTGTATCCAATTTCATTGGGCTTGGAGGATTCTTCGCAGTAGACTTCTTAATTTTCTTCTTTTTCTCCAAATCGTCGGATTCAAGCTTCTTTCATTTATTTTCTTTTACCTTGTGCATATGTATCCGAAAAGCTTATTTTTCTTTCTCAATATCTTCTTCTTCAAAATATACAACTATCTCTATTCTTTGTTTCTTCGAAGTGATGCTACTTATTTTCATGGTTAATGGTGACTCTTCATCCTTGTCTTCAAAGAGCACACTCATGTCCTCTCTTTGAGCTTTTTGCTTCTTTCCTCTTTTTGTCTTAGAGGAAGATGAGGAAGCTACAAGAGTAGCTTTTCTTTTCTTCGACTGAGATTCGTTGCCACTAGAGCACTGATCTTTGCTTTCTTAGTGTTTCGAGGAGTAAAAATTGATTTAGACTATTGTTGAGTACTAGGGGAAGTAGAGGAACCAGTTCTACCAGATCATCTGGGTCTGGAGGACTCAGTAACTCTTTTTCTTAATAACTATATTTCTTCTGTTGTAAGTTCAGAACCTTGGAAAATTTCGTTCATTGCTTTTTTCACTCCTTTCTTACTTACAGGTTCTGAAAATTCCATATGTACTTTCATCAATTTTTCTTCTTAAGTCCCATATCTTTTTCAGTTAGGATCCTTAAGACTGTTTAGAAAAAATTTAATAAGACCATCAACCTCAACTTCATTCATCTCATATCTGATTGGGGGAATCTAGACTGTTCTAGGTTCCACAATTTCAACAATATAGAAATAAGTGGAAACTAAGAATGTGATATCATCTCGATATTTTTCCACTAAGGAGTGAGGGATCCTTTCCCTTTCATTCATTCTCTTTTAAAACATTGCAAAGAATGTAGTAAGTGCCTCTTCTTGAACCTTCAAGTCACCAAGACTACACAAATGTTCCAAAATCTTATGTGACATTGGTTTCCTTTGATTCCTTATGACATTACTTCTTCCTAGAAATTCTCTCATAAAATAAAATAACAAACAAACTACTAGAGAATCGAACTTGAGCGGATATTTCTTATCCTTGGCATTCAAGTTATCAAACAGTTGTCAAAGCAATTCACATAGATCATAGTCCTTGCCCTTTTCCACCATCTCATAGGCAACATGGATTGTTGTAGTTGAAATTGAATTTTTCCTATTGGTGTAATAAATTTTGTATCCTATGACCATTTTCGCATACCTCACTATAGGGTTTCGAATAGTGCCCACCGTGAGAGCCCTATGATCGAATGTGGCTCCAGTCAGCTCCATTACATATTTGCTATTTACAGATTTTAATACTAGCACAGGTCCAATAGCACAAAGTCTTGTCACTTCCCTTATAACTTCCTTTGATACCATGCTCGGCTTTTCTTTCCATAAGTAGCAGTCATCTACTCTACTCAATGATATTCTCACAAACTTATGAACATCATCATAAGTGAAATTAGCAAATAGCTGCCAAACGTCCAAATTCTTTTCCACTAGTTTTTTATATTCGGTCTTGATCTGATGATCATCTCTAGTTAACTTGTTTATCCATGGTTCGATGAGTTTCACATGATTATATTCTTTCATTTTTTCATGAAAGAAATCCCTAGTGTTCTCAATAGGCAAAACCCTGTTTGGAATGCTTGAAAAAGCTCTGAGTGGGTCGTCCTTAAATATCTTCATTGGGTACTTCCTGAATTTTGGCTAAGGCTTTTCGCTTACATTTACTAAGATTGGTGTAGCCATCTCTATAGAATTCAAATGCTTAAAAAAATATTTTAAGGCAACAGTAAATACCTTTTCTTCACTTGACTGAAACTAGGGTTTGAATGTGTTGCTTCCCGAACTTTTGAATTTGCATCAATTTGCTTCCAAATGCATAGAAGTGAGTGAATTAGGCCAATTTTAGAAACTTAGAGTCCAATATTTTTCCCTAATTCACATTCAATGCACCAAATAGTAAAGTTGACAAAAAATCTTCATTGTGCAACAACAAACCCTTGTTTACTCCACAAAGCTCCATAAAAGCTTATTTCCTTCTGAAATTTTCTCCACAAGATCTAGACTGTCAATGTCCATCTCATGTCTTTGTGCCAAGCTATGGCACCTTATATTGGCAAGGGGATTTTTGATTTTCAATAATTGCTCCCCCTAAGCCAATGACAAGGTTCAATTTTCGAGAGAGTTATTTGCACCGAAAGGTGGTACGAATTCATTTGTAGTTTATGAATCTTTCTTCTTCTCGTGCTCTTCTTTATCCCTCCAAATCTTTTCCATTTCCTTCTTTACTTTTGTTGGATCAATCTTTGTGACTAGATTATTTTTGACTTCACGATTATTCTTTCTTATGTTTCTACAAAATCTAGTAATATGTCTAAATTTATTACAATTGTGACATACAATTTTCCTCTAAGAGTTACTATTTCCATTCATTTTGGATCTGCATTGTTTAGCTTTGTGTCCAAATACATGACATGTATAATAGTAGCCATTGAAATATGGAAACATTTTTCCATTAGTGTAAGTATTCCTCATTTGATTTTTGCATTCACTAGTTCTATGTCCAAATTTCTTGCAAGTAAAGTATTGAAAAATAAAGGATGAAACATTTTGATTTATTTTGCTTCTACATTCCATTGCTTTATGACCAAAATTGTTGCAGGAATAAAAAATGTCATTGAAAGATGAGTACCTTTGAGAAATTGGATGTGTGATAGGAGATTTTGTATTATTTCTTTAATTTTGGTACCTGTCATTGTTCTTCTTATCTCCAATCTTCTCAAGTTCACTAATATTTTTTGCTTTTGAAATTTCACTTGTCTCAAGTCCCAAACCACTTTTATCTTTAGACTCTTTTTGACATGCAATCAACTCATCAAGCATTGTAGAACTTGTCTTAAGCTTGTCTTCATGAATTCTTGTTTTTTTTCCAAATCTTCTCTCAAATTTACCACTTCTTGTTCAAGCATGATGCATTCATCAGTTTTTCTTTTTACCATAGTATTCAAAAATTCCTTAATTCTTTTATTTTCTTCCACTTGTAATTTTAATCCAACGATGTTTTCATTTTCTTGTCTCAATTGTTCACTGACTTCCTTATGCCTTTCTCTGAATATCTTGATTTTTTCTCTTAATTTTTTGATGCATTCATTGGCTTCATTAAGATTTTCCTTCAGACCTTTGTTTTCACCTTCAACTCTATCAAGATCTTCAAGAGCAACTTTAAGTTCTCCATCCTTATCAAGTATGCAACCATTATCAGCCATGTGTTCAAATTTCAAGATCTTCCCAAAGCAATTAAGTTGCTTTAGGGGAACCAAACTCTGATATCAATAGTTGAACACCAATAATACTGAGGGGGGGTTGAATTAGTATTCCAAGAAACCATTTAATCACCAACCATCCAATCAACATAGCATACTTAGCAATTAACATAAATGAAAGGATAAACAACCCATAACACATGAACACTAAATTTTTTCCTTGGAAAACCCAAGATGGGAAAAACCACAATGAGGATTAGCTCACAATATAGTATGAGTGGTCGTAAAGTATTACATAAAGGCTCACTACCAGGAGGACTCTTTGTCCAAGTGAACTCATTGTTCACAACAAAAAGTAAGATAAGAAAAGTGGCTACATAGCCAAGATTGAGCTGATACAAAACGCATCTGCCATATGCTAAATTCAATTCCTTTGAAGCTCAAGAATCTAATCCAAAGCACTTCGTTGATGCAAACACAAATCTCTACTTAGAATTATATTCACATATCCTTTCCTCAATCTTCTAAAAATAATCGCTTTCCTGCTTGCATTCGAATTACTTCACTAACACACACACCAATTTACTTCAAAATGATCTTCTATATATACATGATCATCACTGCAAACACTTACTAGGTTGGCCTAATTAGATGATGCCAAAGGGAATGCAAAATGTGCCTTCTTGGCACCCAGTTCAAATTCAAATACCTTCGTGCCACAAACATGTGAGACATAGGTCAACATGGACCTATAACAACTCCTTACATCCTCATTATAATTTTAATCTCCACAACCTTTTGCATAAGGTCAGCCAAGCATAGAACTTAAAAAAGAATACTTTAATTGATCATCACACACAGAACACGTGGATCTCAAAATATCATGCTAGTTGGAAATTGTATACCTCAGACACCTGTAAACATCATCCCAAAACTACAAGGCCAAGCACACACTCGTAGAGAAGTGTAGACAGAAAGGCCATGCCCATTACACCAAAAACTAGGAACACTCTACATACAGGACTTCTATCATATGCAACTTTTGAACCATTCGCCTAGATCAATTGAAACTCTAGATTTAGGCACCGATATCATCCACAAACAACACATTGGAATCACGAAGAAGGATTTGTACTTGTGATGAAATGTGAACGAATCTATGGAGGGGACCGAGAGTAAAAATTATCGACATAGACACATAGCAGAAGTGCTTAACTGTGAATCATGTAAACTGAGCAAAATATTCTTCATATCATTTTGATATTCACCATGTAGGGGGGTGATCCCACAGAGTTGGTTTACAATTTCTGGGAGATTCTGATTTTTGCTGAAATCGCATATTTTTAGAAAATATAATGATTTAAGCTTTAAAATTTTAATTAAAGAGGGTTTGATCAAACCACCTTAGATCAAACCCCCTTGGATAGAACCCCACTAGTTTTAAACCATACCTACAACGAAGTCTCCTTTACACCTATCAAAATGCTAATAAAAAATCACTTTTGATTTACCTTTTGGGGGATCAAATGAATTCATTTCAAATTTATTTCAAATGATCATGGTAGTCCTTGGAATGAGCTATCCAACGAATATAATTTTAATATGTTTTGGTTTTATTATGTATGTATTTTTTTAATTTTATTAAACATAGGTTTTTCACCGAAAATCAAGCTCTCTATTATACACATGTGGAAAAATGTCGTATTATCAAAATAAAATTTTAAAAAATATGTTCAAACTGGGTATTGATGTCCTTGATCCATTAAAAAAATTGAATTTCGATACATACATAAAAAGTTATGTTGTATGCAGTCCGCCTATGTTTCAATTGTAATTGGTTTGACTTTGAAACTTGATTAAGAAAAATATATTTTATAAATAACTACGAAAGCAAATGAATGTGCTAGATATCATAGTTACAAATCTAAATTCGAAAAAAATTAGAATTTTATCCTTCATACAAAAAAAGATATATTGTATACGGTAAGCACCACTCTTTAAAAATGTTGTTTTTAAAAAAAAACTAGTTTTCGAAGGAGATGGAAAAAGAAGTGCAATCTAATTCCAAAACATTTAAAAAATATATATTTAGAATCTATAGATAAAACGTCACAAATCACTAGTTTGCATCATCTTCAAATTCCTCATGGTTTAGCCGCTATACGAGTCTGAAAGTGAAGATTTAGTCAAAAAAAATCAATTCAGTGTCCAGTTTGCCCAAAAATTGTAAACCAATATTGTAGGATCACCCAGCGTTGACATCAATGACAACACATGTCTTCTTCATTCTTTCAACATGACCTTTAGTTGTAGATTACTTTAATTGTAATTAGATTAATATTATACTTCTTCCAAATCTATAAATATTGCATCTTACATTATACTACATTCTTTTGTTATGATTGATTGATTGTTATGCATGCTAAACATCTCAATTTTAGTTCTAGAAGGTGATGCATTTTGAGAGTGAATATTGATGTGGACTATTATTTTATGATCTATAGTCTAATAATTCATTTAAATAAGACAATAAGTTACAATCATATATAGGTGTTAATGATAATATTTGGTTTGTTATTTTCTTAAAGTGATTAGATTAAAAGATAATTTTAATATAAATAAGTAATTTAATATTTTTTGCTATGTTTAGTTATATATTAATCTAGAGGTAAATTACAAGTATGTAGTTAAATTTAAGTGAATTATAGTGTTGAATATAATTTGTGATTTAAGTTTATATTCTTATGATAGTGCTTTGGCTATATATATTTCTTTGATACATTTAATGAGTTAGTTGAGTGTGCACAATTTAATAAGTTGTGCAACAAGAAGTCAAAGGATTATTAAGAGCCAATTCACCATTTCACTCTACTTGTATAGTAACAAGAATTCCCATGTGTAAATCCATGACATCAATTATCTTAGCCATGAATTGTTAAGAGCCCTTTTATAACCTTAGATTATTTTCCCCTAGTGTAACTTTGTAATTATGTTAATTTATTATAGTGAGACCATCCAAAAAAACCACCCATAACCAGACGTAGCAACAAGAAGTGAAAGGATTATCAAGAGCCAATTCACCATCTCACTCTACTTGTATAGTAACAAGAATTCCCATGTGTAAATCCATGACATCAATTATCTTAGCCATGAATTGTTAAGAGCCCTTTTATAACCTTAGATTATTTTCCCCTACTGTAACCTTTGTAATTATGTTAATTTATTATAGTGAGACCATCAAAAGAAACCACCCATAACCAGACGTAGCCAACCCAGACACTTTTGGAATAGAGACCATACCCGCTATCTGCCAGGGAACACCATATATGCAAAACAAGCCAAACATCCAAAGACAGCACCCCTACAACTACTATTGAAACTTAGCCAAACAAGACTACCCAGACCCAACGAATCCAGTTACCCTTCCAACACTGCGCCTTAAACAAGTAGGTACTCCCTAAAGAGCTCGCAACAATCCACCCCTACTGGCGGCTCCAAGAACAAATGTTGTTTTAAGAAAATCAACCCACACCACAGCGGATCACGATGCCTTCTCAATGCCTCGCCTTTGATATCCAAGAGGAAGGGATAGCATTTGACCCTCACCCCAGGAAGAAGAGCTCGATGCATATCATGAGGCCGAGGAAGCCCCACACCCAGTGCGGCAATAATGACCACGTCCATGGCACCCTCCAATAAACTCCCCCATACCAGCTTAAGAACCATTAATAGAACCATTGCTTTCGAGACCTCCAAGTCTAATAGCACAACAAGAAACAAGCCGCTATGTCAGCATTTGTTCACCATTGCTCCATCGTATTCACAAACTCCTCCCCCATAAGCAGTTGAACCGCCCCCCAAAACCAACTCATCCCAATCCTTAAACATCGATTTCAAATGACCATGCCTGATCCGCCCAAAGAAAGCCCATAACTTCCTCGAGGAATGCAGACAAACAGGAGTCTCCATCATGGAAAAAATGGGAAGCGCCGAGTTTATTAGAAGGTAGATGAGACACCCATAAACTGTGCGACTGTCCCATCTGCACTAAAACCACAAACCATTGCGTCCTTCAAGCCTGTCAACAGGACAAGCCATAAATGAAAAGCCGAACGGACATTGTTTGATCTTTCACTACCTTTCCAGAATTTAATGCCCTCTGTCGCCACCCTTCAGGACCGCGCTAGCCAAACGTATGTTGTCAACCATGTACCCCATAATGACACCAAACCTGAAACCATCCGCTTGGCAGGCGCGAGTATAGTGAGAACATGTTTTAGTATTTATTATGATTTATTTTAAATTTTGTACTTAGAAATTAAAATTTTGCTTTCAAGGGAATTTTTTTTTTTAAATATTAATTTATATATTTTGATGCTCTTATGGGTGGTACATAGGAGTGGGGTTGATGTAAGAGCATCTTAGGCGTAAAGCAATCTTGTATTAGCCAAAAAAGTATTTTTTTCAATGTTTGTTTGTTTTGTAGATGTTTCCTAAGTTTTCTAGTTGTTTTCCAATAAAGTGTGACAGGTTTGGAGCAGTGCATTTCACTACAATTGTATTTGTATGTTCAATCTTTGTATTTTTAATGTAAGCATATCATTTATAGCTCATGTCATATTTCTTCTTCATTGCATATTTTGAGTTGTGGTTTGGAACATAAGCTATACACCATATTCTACATGTTCTATCCAAATTTCATGAAAATCTAATGACTACATCTTTGTCTCTCATTGGGAGGACTTAAACTAGACTATGCTTTATGTTATAGAGCCTTGTTTTGGACTTGCAACATAATTTTGAATCTTGCACCAGTTTTGAAGGTTCCTAATTTGAATTTTGAAGCATCAAAGGGTTATTGTAAAAAAACGCATTATATTTGAAGTCTTCTAGCTTGAGGTGCATCATTGAAAATGAGTTTGCATGTTATCATTGAATATACATGCTATAGAAGGTGATGCATCCAATTCCAAGACTGATTAATGATACAATTATTTAATTTTAAGACTATTGATCCTTATTACATCCCCCTATGTTATTGTAATACATTTTCATATATTACGTATCATTTTATAGTTTCATATATAAAAGAGAGACTAATATCATTTGAGGACAGTAATATATGAGAGAGAACATAATAGAAGAGTTGGATAAGGGAGAGTTAAGAATAAATTGTGAATATAAAAGAATAGGGATAGCTTAGATTTAAATTTAACTCTAAAATATATTTTTTGACATATTTTTAAATCAAATAGCTAAGGTCTAGCATGTTGCAAGTTTGTTGAAACTTTTTGTAATTGTTATTTATGAATCAATAAATTAGTTTATATTTTTACCTACTACTCCATTATGCATTGGATTGGATTATCATGTTTTCTAGACATAAGTGTTGCATGTTTGTATTTAGTTGCATGCTTAGTTTTTTTTTTTTGAACCTCTAATTATAACTACATTAGATGGTGTAGAGGACATTAGAACAATTCCTAAAATGAGCATGAGATCATCAAAGTGTGGTTTTTGAACCTAGAGAAGATCTTATAATGATATCACAGAAAGGTTTTGAATGTTGAGATTGTGAGATGGTATTGGTATTGCCCAATATCTAAAGTGCAATTATACTTGGCATTTGATAAATTTTAAATAGTGAGAAGATTCGAGTCTTCTAGCATTGAGTTGTTGGGTATAAGATTCCTTGGTATTTTTCTTCTAGAAGTGCATTGACAAAAAAAAAAGAGATTTGTTGGTGAATTGTGAGTTGGTTGTAAACTAACCCTTGACTATGAGGCAATTCACACCAAGTATCTTTGAATTTAAATATTTAAAATGCCTCCTAAAATGATGGATGGAGGTAGAGATGTACTCCATGTTGTAGAGAATTTTGAGGAAATGATTAATATGATGAGAAATGTCTAGATCAACTTGGATGTTTTCAAAGAAGACTATAAAAGAGGTTCTAATTGTAAAGTTCATGAAAGTGATGATGAATAAGAAGTTGATCAACAAACCTATACAAACCAAATCTAGTTGAATATATTGCAGAAGATGACATAGAAGAAATAATGTTGATGGCAATCTCTAGTATTGGTAATGAAATTAGAGTAGATATCTCTACTTCAAGTCAGATTTGCAGCTACAAAACTAATCTTTGCACATATAAATAAACATATCCCAGAAATTTGACCTATGGAAATATGCTACACAGTTCTAAATGCTTGCAATTTGTTCACCTCAACATGTTTAAAGAAAGGACAATGTTGACAAGCATCTTTGGGAGTTTGCTAAGCACGGTTCTTCTTTTTTCAATTCCCTAGATTCAAATTAATAGTTTTTAAAATAAAACCAAAGACATAAGCAACCATACAATACGTCTTAATATGTCAATAAGTGCAAATGCTGATGTAAGCTAATGAAGCTGCAAATGTTGATGTAAGCTAATGAAGTTACAAAATGCTGTCTTGAATTGATCAAATGGCCATCTCTTCATGCTTAGATCTTGAATATCTAAAAGTAGATTAGAATTTGTTTTTTTATACAGCACCTTAGTCGTGCTCAAGCCAACTAATAACTACCTCTACGAAGGGAGTTGGTTTGGACCCACATTTAAATTTAAACATTCAAATTCATTTCCACACTCGTGAAATTGACACATGAAAATGAATGTATAAACTAAAGACGGATAGATTCATAAAGATGAAAGTTGTGATGAAGTTATGTGATGAAGTTAAGCTCAATTATTTGCAACTTATACTTTAAAAAACATTACTTGTACCAAACACAAAAGTGAAGTGCAATGTATGCAGTTTTCACAATTAACTATTTTGTCCTTAGGCCAATAGATTAATGTATGCATTTCTCACAATTATCTATTTTGTATGCATTTTGGTTAATGTTGTCAATATTTGATTGTTTTTTTGAGTTTTCTTCTCCTTTGGATATAAATGTGAAAAATCTTTATAGCACTCTTCATGTTTAAGCTATTTGTAAGTGTGAATCTACATCTGTTAAACAAGTGGCCTCATTCACTTTATAAGCAATTATATATCTTATATTTCTGCAAATTGTTTGGCCTTTGTTCTTCTTAGAAGACACTGTTGTTTATCCGGGCCCTGCAAAGAATGACCGAAAAGAACCATCGTAGACCCTGGGATGTATTTTATTATTGACTCCCAACAACTTAAATCGACTACGCATATTTGTTTTCAGACTTATGGCCATTTGAAATAAATGATGATTAGAGATCCCGATCCAAGTCCAGTACTCTTACCTGTAATGTGTAATAATACAAGTATATCAAGGGCCTTCCGAAGGAGATCGGCCCATAAAAAATGTAGAAAAGACATCATTGTCTACGATTCAAATGAAGGAACATTCACAAGATCAGAGCTGTTTCGCATATCTCGTAGAGAGGTGACAAACTGAGGAACCAATCCTGACAACCAGAGCTGTTTAGCATGGATCCATAACATTTGCAGTTGTTTAAAGAAGCTTAATTTTTTTCAAACGGACAGTTTAGCAATGTTAGTATCTTGGTAAAATTACAGACAACAGAATTAGTGTGTCAAGATCACATGTTCACCAAACACATTCCATGCATTGTTCCTTTCATAGCAACAGGCTGGCCAACATGTTAGAACAAACCAGTTGTGACTGAGGTAATCTCATGCTCTTCTTTGGGCCTCACGGTGCCCAAGCCTTGCATTGCTCCTGAAAAACTGAATCCATTGTCATCACCGAAAGGCCTTCCCATATTTAATCTATTGGTAGCAACTAAAGAGGAAGCAAAACTCTGTCTAGTACCACCGCAGTTTTGAGTGGTATTCTCACCAGGTATTGTACTTCTGACTCCACTAATACCCTGTGAAGCCCAACTCAAAGGAGGACAATTGCCAGCCTGCTGTTGCTGTTCCAGTAATGACATATTAGGAGGCTTGGAAATGCTGGTGCTAGTAGTGGCACTGCTTCCAGCACGAAGTTGTGCCCCAGAGCCTGCTACGTCGTGGCTGCTATTCTTCGCTGCTGGAACATCATGATTGTGCTTTCCCTCATAGGTTGTAATGACGGCTTTAATATCAGTGGATGCCCTCTCAACATGCTTGCGTACATTACAGCCCACATTGGTGCACTTGTAATAACTCCTGAATGATAAAAAAACAACCGTCAAAAAATTAAACCACAAAAAACAGAAAAAGAATCAAATTCTAGAAATACACTGAAGAAGAAAGACCTAAATATTTTGAATGCATCAATCATAGCACAGAAACATATGATATGCAGTTTGTAAGTGTATTTTGTTTGCTACTGAAAACTATGGAGCCCTGCAGAAAAGTCTGATGCTCAGAGGTATTATCTAAAAATGCAAAGCAAGGGCCCAGCTAATAAAAACTGCCAAGAATTCAATAAGGCATAACTGGTTAAAGGAGAGATACAAACCTAGGATGAGGATTGCCCTTCACCACTTTCTGTCCATATTTACGCCAACGATAACCATCATCCAGGATGTCGACATCACTTGTTGTCTGCACAACAATGCGAGGCTCTCTAATTGTCCTAGATTGAGCAATTATTTCCTGTATTTTCTTATCTTTCTTCCTGCTTGAGTCATAATCAGAAATCATTAAAAGCCGAGTAGAGACGACCAAACACTCTAACAGACGAAAATAAATCTCCCTATAAAACCCATTACCTTCTTTTAGCATCTGACTCATCATTGTCATCTGCATCATCTGCCCTGCTGCCATCTTCATCATCCTCACCATCATCACTTGAACCAGATGATTGCTCGGGACTCCCTTGCCCAATGTCCTGCCCCATCAACGACGTTGATGAATCTGCAATATTAGCATCTCGAGAATAAATCTGAGTAGTTCCGTCAGCTTTACCATTCGTAAGTTCATTGATATCATCAGAGTGTAAATGCTGAGCAGCAGCAGCCATACGTCTACTAGGTTGGGGTTTGGAATGATTGTGTTCACCTTTGTAAACAATTTCAGTTACCTGACCATCATGGGAACGTTCAACCTTTTTCTTCACAGGGCATTTGGGATGGGTACATTTATAATAACTACGAGGATATTCACTGCCCTTAACCTGCTTTTGTCCATACTTGCGCCAATTATATCCATCATCAGAAGGGCGCTCAACGGCAATTGGATGTAAAGATCTATAATTGGGTTCAGTATCTAAGGAACCCAATTCAGAGGATGCATTAAGTTTCTTTGTTTCTGGTTGTGCCTGTGCCTTCTGTTGATATGAAGCTCCATAAGTACTAACATCAGCCCCCACCGAATATTCTAGCTGATGTGGCACTGTTGCTGTGATTGTTGAAGTCATCAAAGGGGGAAAAGGTGATGCTTGAACTTGCATCTGTAGATGAGTCTGAGCCTGTGCTTGTGCCTGAATTCGCGCTAGGACTTGCTGATGCGATGCACCAAATGGTCCCTGATCAGCAGGAAAGCAAATTAGCCACAAATATTTTCCTCAAATATATTAGGAAAGTTGATAAAAAGTTTTAAATATTAAACCTTCAAGAGAGCAATCACCAAATGAAAAGATTTAAAAAACCTATAAAGAACCATTAATTCATGATCCATACAATAAATTATAAAACGGAATAAGATTACTAAATCAAGCATCCATAGAACAGCTTTGCAGAAGACAGTAATTTCTGTTACATCCTGATTGTCATCCATAAAAGACAACAGTAATGAACTGACATGGAAAAGATATGTTTCCCATATAAAATAATTAATGAATCCACCACGAATTGATGACATCTTTAAGTTGCAAATGGTCATTAATGATTAGAGGGCGTAAAGCTCCATTAAAAGAGGTCACAGTGACATACAAAGCTTTCCTCATGATGTTACGTAGTCAACAGCAACAGCAATCAAAGATTCAAAAGTTTTCTTCTACACTTGGGATTTACAATCTGCTAAAACGTAGCACAACTATAGTAAACCAGCTCTCGCTTCTTACTGACCTTTCTGACTATATCTTTTGCAGGTTTATTAAATTTGAAGTTTTGATTCCCTTGAGCTTATCGTGATTTTTAACTTGAAGTGCATTCATGCCAACAACTAATAAACTAGCTCACAAAGAGCAGTTTCTTGGTGCAAAATAGTACCATTAATTTTTTATGATAAGTCTCGTGAAATTTTTATAGTCCATGTTTCTCTCATGTAGCTTCTGTCCTCATAAACCATTTTTATAGAAGAGAGCATGAGAAGGCTCCTTCTCACTGAGAAGATATTCATAAGTAAAAAGTTCTTACTAATGTAAGAATGAATTTGAACTGGACACGCAAATTACTAAATTAGTCTACTTTGTTGAAGGTGATAATTACAAAGGAGAAGATGCCCAGTTCGGATAGTCATCTTTGACACGAGGCTTGGATAGTATCAATAACGTGTACAGCTTGCATGGGTGAATTTTCAATAGACAAGAAACAAGGAAAAAGGGGTCAATAGATAGATGTGAAAAGATGACCACAGAGGTGGATGGGCCAACGTGTGAGTCATTCACAGGAGTGCCAAAGCAAGGGCTGTGAAAAGAAATCTGCAAACCTGCTATAGAGGGTGAGGCCAAGATCATAGACCAAGGTCATGAAGAGAAGAACAACATTGGATCACAGGGTCCCCTCTGCAAATTTTGATTTTCCCAAAAAAATCAGTTAATTTATTTATTTTTTATCTCTTCTTTTGAACATTTGTTTTAATTGATACAATAAAAAAGCGTGGAAAAGTCTACAGGAAATAACAATTGATTTGATATATTTTTTAAAAAGATAATGAATTTAAAATAACAAACTTTTCCAGAGGCTATCTCAGCTTGCTTGACTTCTCTAGATCTGATGGAATGGACCAAATTGTTCCATTCAAATTCATTGTTACTGTTATTTATTGGTCATTATTGGTTGAAACTGATCTTAACTAACACATATGAAGGATTTATAGATCACTAATGATCCAGTCCAGATCATAACTCTCTAATGAGAAGGTATTTGGTTCCCAAAACCTCTACCATGAATGCAAATGAAGGAATGCCTCCTTTACCTCTTCTATGGAATACCAACTTTCCTTGCTTGGATGAGAAATTTGATCCTTAACCATCTCCAACCTACTAGACCTAGCTCAAATGGATCACATTTAATCAAGTTAATTTTTTTCCCTTAAGACTCATTTCTTTATATAAATCCAGTCCATGTCTCTCAATTGAGATGCTCTTGAGCTCCTTGATATCTTTTTCCCTCTCCCATGCTGGTCATGATGTACATTATACTTGGTTTGTGATTTAAAAGAGTGTCTCTTGTAGTGCCCCGCCTTGTGACAACCATTTTGTAGGCCCATCGGTGCATCTCTAAACCATTATATTATATTGCCAACTTATATATTTAGGACTTATGTAATTTAATAAAACTTGGCTGTATATCAGTGTTTCCTATTGGCAGACACAATGAAACATGCTCTGATTTAGAAATTTTCAGACTTTTGGGATTTTGAGCATTGCATTATTATGACAGTGTTTCAAACAATCAGAACTTATTTTGAGTAATAAGGATGTTCTTTTAGATTATCTAGTGAGGGTTGGTAATCAGGGCCCCCACCCATTACATCATGTGGGATACCACTCTGTCTGATGCCCTCCCAACAGGGATACTGCTGGAGTTACAATTCTCCTACCTGCACTCCTTTGGCTTGAACACCTCTCCTCATCCCCTCTGGCTTGAATGCCTCACCTCCTCTCTCCTGCTACAGGAAAACTCCTTTCTCCACCTTAGTTCCTTCTTTGGCTTGAACATCTCTCCTCCCTATCTCCTCTGGATTGAACGCCTCACCTCCTCTCTCCTCCTACAGGGAAACTCCTTTCTCCACCTTAGTTCCTCTAGCATGCTCCACTAGCATCACCTACAGAACTACTACTCTATTAATCAACTGAAGTAGGACTACCAATTCAGCACACCTACCAATGCTAAGACATCACTTGGGGAGATTTGAAACTTGTCCTTCAACTTGAGAACCAAGTGGTCCTACCACTTGACCACAACTCCTTTGATGAGTAATACAGATATTCAATAATTTAATGTATTTGATTTAACATGCAAATTTTGAGATTTTATTTTTACCATGTTATATTTGAGATACTGTAATGTTAACAGGTTTATGATTAGATGTCATAATCAATACCAAGGGGTGCATAGTTCCATTAGGGTAAACAAGTGAACCAGACAGAAGAAGACTCAAATATGGATTCCATTTTGGGTTAAATAGAATTGGAGGAAACGAACTTGTGAAAACTATTTTCTGGGAACTTGAAACACAACAGTTTCCAAGACAAAGAAATTTAAGCCGCTAAAGTTGATGGCGCCTTAGGTTAGGAGTAATTATGAATGAGCAAATAAATTGACATGGATTTTTTTAAGGAATCGCAATTTATTTAAGTCTGCAAATATAAACAATCAAATTATCCCAGAGAGTGATGATGAGCAAAAGAGTGCAGCAAATCAGCACAAAAAGGTACGATGAATCAGCAAAAATTGACAAGCTAGAGATGGGAATATCTTGTGTCATCCTATGAATGTGGCTTCCTAGCGAGTTGGATGTGAGTATTTTTCATCATCCTAATTCCTACCTACGAATGTGGCTTCTGAAATGAATGTCATTCTTCTAGGGTCTAGTAGGGTATCTAACTCAAATATCAAGGCAATTCTGCTGTCAATGGGTGAGGTTAGCATAATTAATTTATGAAGGATTTAGGCACAAAAAATTCAAATTTTATGAAATACTACTGTCATCGGAAAATTCACCAATTACTGCCCAGCAAGGAAAACCCTAGAGTAGTGGATCACAAATCTTGGGGAATGAATTCTAGAGCAAAATTTCTTTCAAAAGGATTCTCCATTGTTTCATGTTCCATTGAAGAAGCAAAGAAAAACATAATGAATGGAAGCCCCTAGTTAATGGATGGAGTAGGACTTTTCCTTAAAGTCTGACAACCAAATTTTGATCCCCCATGCAGTATCAAGAAGGTCCGAATATGGCTACAACTTTATAATTTTCTAGAGGAATACTGGGAGGCCCTTGTATTGCAAATCACTGGCAGCTCCTTCAGCAAGTTCATTTGTGTGGATGACAATGTCCTAAATTACCACTCAAGGGTTTCCGTGTCAAAATGGACACTTCAAAACCTCTTCCAACTTCAATCCTTCTAAATTTTGAGGAAAGTGAATGGAGGGAAAATGTTGAAGTTGAAAGACGGACTCCAACATGCTTTAATTGTATGACTTATGATCACTTAAACAATTATTGCCCTAACAAGAAACCCAAAGTTTTCCTAGCACTAAATTAAAAAAATTGCCTTCTGCCCAACCCGCACCCCTTTGCCCACCCCCTCCAATAGGTTAAAGGACATCATCATTGAGAAGGAGAATCAATCTATGGATGATGCTTTGTATCCCTTCTCTCCCCCCAAACTTTCAAGAGATAGCTACCCCTCTTGCTCATAACGCTCAAATGAATCCCCAAGACTTAGATGCTTTGGCAAGTTGAAGTTCTCCAAGCCCTTTTTCTCTTGCTTTGCTTAAAGAAGCTTTGAATTCTCCCTTGGGTATCTTGCAGCGATTGGATTTATATGGTAATGTTGAGTACACTAATAATTTGGAGTAGTTTTGGAGAAAAGTTTTGAGGATGAAGAAATCAATCAATACTGAAATTCTCACAATCTCCCAAACAGAATAAAAAATATTGAAGTAAACTATGGCCCAAGAAAAAAAGGGTAGAAAATTTGGGGAAGAAATTATCCAGGAGGAAATTCAGGGTAGTAAACAGAAAGATATTAGCACTCATCTAAGACCAAAGAGGGTGAAATCACCTCCTAAATCGATATGAAGATTATCTCGCAGAATGTTAGGGATTTGATGCCCCTAACAAAAGGTGCTCGGTTAAGTGTCAATTAAAATTACAAAAGGCATGCATTATGTTAATTCAGGAGATGAAGCTGAAAAGGATGAGGCTGTTACCCTCATGAAGAAATGGCATAGATGCAAAGGAGCATGCTTTAGTACTAATGGAGCTTTCGACAGTCTTGGCATTCTTTGGTGTAACCTCTCAAATGACATTGAGGTTCTTGGAGATGGCAAGAACTAGCAATTATGCAAAGCAAGATGCTTTTCCTCAAATTTGATTTTCTTTCTGATCAATGCTAATGGTCCCACTGGGCATATTTTGAAAAAGAGAGTGTGGGATGAACTTTCTTTGGTAATAGCCCTAATCACCAATGATCTTTTTGTGCTAAGGGGGATTTCAATGCTATAATTTCTGCTGGAGATAAAAGGGGTGGTGTCTCAAGGATGACCCATTCCCGATTAGACTTCTCTACATTTGTTAATCAAGAAAATTTGGTGGATGTTGAGCCCAAGAATGGTATCTTCACTTGGACAAATCAGGGAATGGGATTCAGTTACAGTGCTGAAAAACTAGACAAAACCCTTCTCTTCCCCTTTGGTTAAGCAAAATGGGTTGTTGGAAAGATAGATCATCCCCTGCCTAGGTTCTAATCATTTTCCTCTCTATCTAGAAACCTTAGGTGATCACCCTCCTCCAACGTGTCCTTTCAAATTTAAAAATATGTGGTTCAAGGACAACAATTTCTCAGAATAGGTCAAGATATGGTAGGAAAGCACACCCATATTGAAGGGCTCTAAGACATTCCTCTTGATAAGAAAACTATACCATCTTAAATCCTGCAAGGATTGGAATGTAAAATTATTTAAAATGTCTTCATGGTAACAGAAAGAATAGAGATGGAACTTCAACCCTTAAGAGAAAAATCTCCTTATCAGTTTATCCAAAATCCAGCAAAGGGAGGAAAGCTTCCAGAGATAAAAATCTAGTGAAACATGGCTGTAAAAAAGGGGATAAAATCACAATTCTACCAAAGCTCACCACTAAGGCAATTAAATCACATTCATTTATGCTAGGGACAGTAGACTCTTGGAAGACTCCTTTGAAATAAGCAGGGTGTTTGTCTTTCAGATTTCTTTGAAGACGTACTAAAAGGAGAGAGGCCTTGAATCTCAGTGCCCAGAATAATTTGCTACATTCCATTCCATCCATCATTCCTAAGGCAAAAAACAAAGATCTCATGGCTCCTATTTTGGGTGAGGAAATTAAATTTTCCCTTTCACAAATGCAACCTAACAAAGCTCCAGCCCAAATGGTTTCCCATATGCTTTCTTTCGAAAATGCTGAAGTAATGTCGGTAAAGAGGCAAGGGAGGCCACTAACAAAGCGAGAAAATCAAGAAAAATATTAAAGGACCTCAATTACACCTTTTTATCCTTAATAGTTAATTCTAAATACAAACTTTCCTTCTACCTTCACAAAGTTTCATCCTATCTCTCTATGCAATATGGTTTATAAGATTATCTCCAAAGCCATAGAAAACAGATAAAAATTATTTCATTAATCTCAACAAAGCAGAGCAGATTTGTCCTGTATAAGGAATTGTCATCACTCACAAAGTTATTCACTCCATTGTCACTTCCAAACTGAGAGGAATGGTGATAAAATTAAATATCGACAAAGCTTATGATAGGGTATATCTGAGTTATTTAATAAAAATTCTCAAACACTTTGGCTTTTGCTTGGAATGGAATATTTTCAGTTGTATCTCCAGCCCAAGGTTTTCGGTTTTTGTTAATGGAGGCCCAGCTGGCTTCTTTGAACCATCAAGGGGTCTTAGACAAGGGGAAACTCTATCCCCTTTTCTTTTTATAATAATGGTGGAGGCTCTTAGGAGGACTATCAAGGAAGTGAATTTTAGTGGGCAATGGAATGTTCTAACTGCCACAGATGCTATGGACCCTTTTGCTCATCTTCAATTTGCAGTACAATCCTTTTTGGGGAGGCAAATTTGGAAGAGGTAGCTCCTTTTAAGGATATCATTTCTTCCTACTCTATCATCATCTAGTCAAGTACTTACCAGGTACAAATCAGAAATTTTCTTCTTTAAAACCTCTCAACTTTGCAAGGAAGGATAGGACCTGAGTTGGGTTTCAAGATCAATAAATTGCCCAGCAAATATCTTGGTGTTTCATTGTTTGTTGGTGCTAGGAGACCCTCTCTTTTGAAAATTTTGGTTGTCTCTTGCATTGTCTTCCAAGTAAGGAAAATGACTCTCCTTTGCTGGGATAATTTTGCTAATCAAATCAGCCCTCGCTGCTTTGCCATTATATTTTATTTCATCTTTGAAAGCCCTTCCAGCATCACAAAATGTTTGAACAAATCCCTGAAAGATTTTATGTGGCAAGGCACGAATGAGAATAAGAAAATTCCCTGTTTGGTATGGTATAAAGATTCCTCCCCTAAGGATGGAGGGGAGGCGAGTTTGAAGAGTCAAGGGATTCATAACAAAGCTTTGGGGGCTAATTCAGTTAATGGAACACCCTTCTCAAAAATAAGTTACCTAGACTTAGGTGCTCCAAACTGAATCCTTTCCACAACAAATCCTCTAAGAGGCTCTCACATATAGAACTTCATCCTTCATTGCAAGCCTCTAATCATGAAGCATCTCACATAATCTGGAACCTAAGGAGGCAAATTTTTGGTATGATTCATGGAATGGTCATCATCCCATTCAAGAAATAGAAGAACTAAAGGACTTAGGCGAATATTGATACTATAATAGGGTGCATTTGTAAGATACTATCTAAGCTCGTCGAATTGAATGGCTTAAGATATTTTTGTTGAACAAACTTGTTCAACATTGTCAAACCTAAGAATCAAAACTGGAAAAAACAAGAATTCACATCAGGGAGGAAAAAAATAAACTTTGGTTGGCATGCTCAAATTCTGGCTCTTATTCTACAAAGCTAGGTTAGATTATTGCCACTAATTAGTCTGAAAATAAAGATTGCCCAACATCAAAATGTTGGCATAAGGATTGCCTGCTGTAGGTTGAAGCCTTTGTATGGGCTGCAATGCACAAGAAAATTCTAACTAGGGAAGGGTTAAAGAAAATTGGGTTTGCATGCCCATTTCACTGCTCTCTCTATTTCAAAGATGAAGAAACAGTTGAGCACTTGTTAATAAATGGTCCCTTCACGGAAAAAAGCTTGTCATGGCAATGAGCTCACCTAAATTGGTCTGGAGCTCTCCTAGGGACTTTGCTTCAACCTTTTATAAGCTGGCAATTATTGAACCAAAGGATCTTTTCTCTTGCCTATGGGTAGCAAGCCCATCTTTGCTTATTTGGCACAAATGAAAAGAAAGAAATAAAAGAGAATTTCCGGGGAAAATGCTTTTGATTGAAATGGTACTCTCTAGATTGGAAGTGGCTTTTTCAGAGGCTATGATGGCAAGAGTTAAAGAGAAATCTCCACAAAAAAGCATGGATGCAAAGTCATAAGGTCAAAGGTGAATGAGATTACTCCCCTAGTATGGTCTAGGCAAAGCTAAAATCTTCATTTAAGGTATCAACACACCTTTGGGGCAGGTACAAGATTGAAAGGGTGACGGAAGATATCAAATATCTCATTTGGATGACTGGTTTGCTGCAGTCAGACAAGGGAGCTAGTGTGTCTAGTGTGCCATTGGTCAAAGTTGTTGATCTGGAATAGCATGTTTTAGTTTCTATACAATATTTTTGATTAAAAAGGGGGTACAATAGGTTTTGAAGAGGCCCTGAAACCCTTTACAATCAGCAAAGTATCAACAAAACGTCAGCATACAAACAACAAAACTACAAGAAGCTACATAGAGAACCAAACAGAACGCAAAACAAAACACCAGACCAAAGACCAGAGACCTACAACTTTTTCAAAAAAAATGTAGCTTCCAGTTCCTGTTTATAAAAAGTATCATGCAGGTCCACAAAGTCCTGCAACTTTCTTTTTTGTTCTTCATAGCTCATTTTATTGCTGCTCCTTATTCTAGCACTGGGACCTGCCTTCATATCTTTACCCTTTGAAATGGGAACCTCCAATTTTTCATCAGTCTTTTTCAGCTTCTCGGTCAGGATCTTGATTCCCATCGCACTATTCTGAATGATGAATTTACTGACTTCTATAACCCTATTCAAGATGTATCTTACAGTCTCCATGTCCTTGTCCAGCAAGCTCAATCCGTTATTGTGGTCATCTTGGCCCTGTTTTAACTCTTCACCCAAGGTTTCAATTTTACCCTTTTGCTTTCTGCAGTCATTGACCAGTTTGTTAACTTGAGGGATGGCTTCCCATCTAGTTTTTATACAATGTTACTTACAATGTTTGATGGTATTTCTCCTCAACTTTCAAGTTGAAAAATTAGGATTGAGTTACACTGTTAATGGAGCTGTTGAAAACTCTAATGAAATTTATACACACACACACACACCTCACCCATTGTGTGTGTGTTTTGTTTCGATGCACACACACCTCACCCATTGTATATGTATACATGTAGTGCACATGCACACCGGGTGAGGGCCCTTAACCCTCAATTCATATATGAAAAAAACAGTATGCAATTATAAATCGAGAGTTGAAATGTGCATAAAAGAGCAGTAATGGTTCACGCCTCAGCCAATGGAATGCACAAGTTTCTTACCTTTCCATTATTTTTCTTTTAAAAGAAAGCTGCAAAAGAAATATTTTATGTTTTAATAATGTGCTATGATTTCATTGCTGAAATTTCAAGATAGAAATGTTGCACATATAATCTCTGATGTTATAATAGATTAACCCTAGAAAAGGGTGGATTCCATTCTCCATATTCGCAGCTTCTTGGGGCTGCAAATGAAATTTGCACAAGAGATAGGATTGGTTGAATTTTGCATCCATTGAGGCTCCTGTAATTTATTTATCACATGGTGTCCTTTTAGAGTTGGGAGTAGCATGGGGCTTCCTTGTAAGGTTTAGTTAATTTTAAAGAAGTGAGAGATAGTCCCTCTAACTTCATCTTTATGTGTAACTTGCAGCAACATTGTGTGCCTCCTTACCAAATGTAGTTATAAATATATAGATAGATACAAAATTACAGATATTATTAAAACCCACATGGAATTTTTGAGGAAATACATATAGTTTGAAAGCATTCTATGAACTCCTTGCAAAGATTCACATTTACATTTTGTAACCTTTCACTCATTGTAATCTTATTTGCAATTCCTTGTGGTAACATAGAACAAATTATCAGCCTCATTGTTCTCTACAACAACCTTTTTCTTTTAGTGTACATGCTGCACTATTTCCCCTTGGTTAATAGGAATGAATCATTAAGTAATTCATAGTGATTTGTGTATTCTATTACTGATGTAATTATTTACAATGTACAGAACACAATTGGAGGTTGCAAATTGGCTCTCTGCTTGTTGGGGTTCACAGCTCGCATCCTCTCATCTTTCTACATTATTGTCAAGTATGAAATGAGTTGTATGACAATAATATGTGATGTAGTTTGCAGCATTCAAATACTCTTTTATGGCTTAAGAGCATAGAAGGTTGAATTCATTAAACAATCATTGGATTCGTGTATTCCAGAGTTGGCGGACTCTTCAGGACTCGCCGCGGACTCGGCGGACTCGGGAGTCCGTGGCTGAGCCGAGTCGACTCGCCACGGACTCGGGAGTCGAGTCCAGACGAGTCTTGGGTCGGGACTCCCGAGTCCGACCTCTGGACTCGGCCGAGTCCAGAGGTCGGACTCGGGAGTCCCGACCCAGGACTCTCGTCGCGGCTGGGGCGTCAAACTGGGTTAAAACCCATACATTTTTTTAATTTTTTGTTATTTCTAACTTGAAGATTGGTGTTTTTAAGGTCTGCAAATTGGTTTTAGCTTGAAAGAAGGCAGGAGGAGGAGCTAAAAAGATCAAAATAGAGCCAGGTAAGTGATCTAACATTTCTTTTTTTTTGTTTTTTTGCTTTCAAAATTTAAAAAAATCAAGAAAAATAAGGGGATATGCTGCCAAATTTTTTTTCTATTTTCCTTAATAGCCATTATAGCCTAATTCCTATTATTTCTAGCTTGGTTTTGCATTCTTTTTTTTTGCAAATAAATGAAACTTTGAATCACATTTTTTTGCTGATTTTTTTGCAAACCCTTGCTGATTTTTTTTTTTCCACGTTGAACTTGAAACAGCAATGTCGTCTTCAAATCCAAAGGGAATGAGAAAAGACCCTGCATGGAAGTATGGAATACCAGGAATCAAAAAAGGTGAAGTGACATGTACTGAATGTCAAAAATGGATGACAGGAGGAATAAACAGGTTAAAATACCACCTTGCAAGGATACCTGGGCAAAATGTGGAGGGATGCCCTAAAACTACTCCTGAGATTATTAGAGAGATAAAGGCCCTTCTTGCTGACTATGAGCTAAAAAAAGATGAAAGACAAAAAACAAAGAATGCCCTAGCATCAATGATGAGTGGATCCCCTTCTACACCAACTATGCCTCATGGTGCTACTGCTGCAAGTCCAAGTGTTCGTGCTCCACATTCATCTTTTGGTGAGAGTCCTGAGGGTTCCTATTCTACTGCTAGTGCTGGCCACGGTCCTTCATCAGGACCAAATTATTTTATTCCACGTAATGTTCCAGGAGCACAACCTTCACTTGAAGGTACCGGTTGGAATAAGGAAAAGCATCATGAAGCTAGGATGGCTGCTGCAAACTTTTGGTACTACAATAATCTACCTTTCAATGTTGCAAGCAGCCCATATTGGGAAGGTCTAGTGAACGCCCTTACAGTTGCAGGAAAGGGGTTTAAGACCCCATCAGCTAAAGATTTGAGTGGGCCATTGCTAGAGGAATCCGTAAAGAATACACGGCTTGTAGTTGATGAGCAAAAGAAATTTTGGCGAAGAAAAGGTTGCAGCATTTTATCTGATGGGTGGACAGATGGACGGAATAGAACTCTCTTGAACTTTTTAGTGGCCTCAAATGGTGGATTGGTGTTCCTAAAATCAATAGATGCCTCCCATGAAGTTAAAAATGCTGAGACTTTATGCAGTCTATTGGATGGGGTGGTCCAGGAGGTTGGAGTTGATAATGTTGTCCAAATTATCACGGACAACGCAGCTGCATATGTAGCTGCAGGTAGGCTACTTATGGAGAGGTATCCCACAATTGCATGGTCTCCATGTGCTGCACATTGCTTGGACCTATTGTTAGAGGATATTGGGAAGATTTCATGGGTCAAAAGAGTGGTTGAAGATGCAAAAAGTGTTACAAAATTTATCTACAACCATACTTGGGTGCTTTCTTTGATGAGGAAATTCACAAATGGCAAGGACCTTGTGCGACCTGGAGTGACACGATTTGCTAGCCACTTCCTCACATTGCAAAGCATTCTTGGTGCCATTGGTCATCTCAAGCAAATGTTTGTGTCCGATGCTTGGAAGGAGTCCTCATTTTCCAGTAGAGCTGAAGGGGAGAGGATTGTTACCATAGTTTTTGATGAGACATTCATCAAAAATGGAGAGGAGCTGATGGGGGTAAGTAGCAATCACACAAAAAAAATTATACATGATAATCTATTTGCTGTTTTTTATTTTTTGAGGGGTTAATTTTGTTATAATTTAACATTTGTTTTCATTTTTTTAGGTGACAGAGCCTTTGGTGAGGGTTCTTCGTATGGTGGATGGAGATGGCATGCCAATGGGTTTCATCTATGAGGCCATGGATAGGGCCAAAGAGGCCATATCACATTACTATGGCGGCAACAAAAAAAAATATGAAATCATATGGCGCATCATTGATCGGAGATGGACAAACCAACTCCACCAGCCGATTCATGCCTTTGCCTACTTCTTGAATCCGAAGTTCTACTTCTCGGACTCATTTAAGGCGGATGAGGAGGTCATGGACGGTGTTGTCACTTGCATTGATAGGATGGTGCCTGATAGTGAGCTGAGAAATAAGGTGCTTGATGAGTTGGAGGTGAGATTTGTTACATCTTATTTATGAATTTGCAATGTTGAGCCTTGACTATCTATGAATTTTCTATATTTGATTTACTTTTTCTTTTATCTATTCAAGGTCTACAAGGGTGCAGAGGGGAGACTCTTTTCCTCCCAACAAGCAATTGAAAGGAGAGGAAAACAACAACCAGGTAAAAATTGAAATTAGAAACTTGATTCTTACATATAGATTTTTACTTTATTCTTATTTCTTAATACTTATATTTTTTAAACATGTTTTTGTAGATCTATGGTGGGAGAACTATGGTGCTAGCACACCAAATCTTCAAAAGCTAGCCATACGTGTCTTGTCGCAGCCATGCAGTGCTTCTGGGTGTGAACGCAATTGGAGTTTATTTGAAAACATTCACACAAAGAAAAGAAACAGGTTGACTCAGCAGCGCCTAAATGATTTAGTTTTTGTTCGGTACAACCTTCGCCTTCGAACTAGGAAGGTGGAGGGTGTTTCACACGAGTCCATCGACTTGGATGACATTGATCCATATGGTGAATGGACTATTAATGAACAAAATGATGAGGCTGATGTCTTACTTACTGATGAGGATATTGCTGAATTAGAGAGAGCAGCAGCAGAAGAAGAAGAAGCAGCAAGATTGGATGCCATGGAGGACAACGAAGACACATTTGAATATCATTTTTCCCCTGCTCGATCTCCTAGTCCTCGTTTGCATACTACAACACGGGCACCTTCTAGTTCTAGGCCTCCAAAATTGAGTACCATTGGGAGGGGAAAGAGGAAGATGTAGATTATATGTGGTTGTTAATGTTTTCCTCTTTTTGACATGATTATATGTAAACATTTATAAACTTATGATGTTATACATTGAAAGTGAAACTATGAGTATTTGATGACTATGAATGATTAAATTTCAATTATTGAGAGTTTGATGATCATATGACATGTGTAATCTTTGAATTATGAGTGTTTGATAATCAAATTAAGCTCTTATATTCTCTAAATGCATTAATTTGTTCTTGTTTTTTTTGTAAAACTACGGTTTTTTTTTTTGCCGAGTCCTTGCCGAGTCTTTTCCCGAGTCCGTCCCGAGTCCCGAGTCCCGAGTCATATTTTTGGGCTGCCGAGTCCGCGGCGAGTCCGAGTTTTCCAACTATGGTGTATTCCCTTATATTATTCACACAATATGGTAATTGGTAGCAATCAGTATATGTGGAAAAAGCTACAAAGATGGAATCATCGCAGTGATTTATCACTCTTAAACCATTTTAAATTTCAACACAGAAGTTCTTCCCTTGCTATAATATCCTACACTCATGGCTGATAGTGTGTATTGGGATAAGTAGACACAATAGTATATAGGGCAGCCTTGTGTAAGGTCGAAAATCACATACCCTGCAATTTTGACAACTACAAATTGTCCTTGTTTCAGTGTCCATTTATGTAGCATGTTTTAAGGACTATTTTAGCCCACCTTCCTAGCCTAGTTCCTAATCCAGATGCCAAGTTTTGTGCATTTATGGCTTGTGTAGTGTATTTTTAATGTTTTTATGTCAAATGTGACTGTTTCATAATGTTTTCCATCCATTTCTTCTCAAACATTAGTGCAAGCAAGCAAAAATATATGCAAGCACTATAGCATCCCCCAAATGTATAGCCATATGGGCTCCATTTGACACCTAAGCTAGAGTCGTTTCTGATTCCTTCTATATCTAACTGATGCCTAGTCCGAACTTGTACGCCTACAACAGTCATCTTTGCGATTCCCTTTCCATGTTTGGTAATCTTTGCATGTGGGTTTGAATCTCTTGGGCTTCACATCTTCCATGACGGGTTCACATGCAACCTTCTTCTTCCTGCAATTTTCCAACTTCTTCAATCTTCTATAAGATTCTACAATACCTCTTTGGTCTTGCGAGCATCCTACATTGACATCATGAAACTTTTTACGCTCTCTTGGGATGGTTTGCTATTCTTTTTTTCTTGCTTCATTATTTATGTACTGTATAGTTTCCTTGGCATCTTTGGGTTTTTATTTCCTTCATCTTTTCATCCTCTTCATACACACTAAGGTATTGAATCTGACATAGGATTTAATACTTGTATAATAATTTATGTTGTTATTCTTGATCCTAGACACACATAGGCCAAGCACACACACTTAAATCTACTTTCCCTTGTTCCATTGACTACCCGTGGAGGTCAAAAGACTAAACCAAGGGCCTGACCTCTTTAACAGGCTCCTTTGTAGTCACAACCATTTTCTCTGTCTAGAACAGGCATCAATTACATGAAGGTCTTGTATTTCTGCCCTCTCTCCTTGTTATTTGTTGAGTTAAATTTGACTGATTAGATCAGTCCATTCTAATTTTGTTCCTTTCTGCACACTTTTTGTACTTTCTGTTCCATGTTTCCATCTCCTTGTTGCAAACTGTAGGAACTCCATGCAAACATTTGCATTTTTTTGTTTTTATGGACAACGGTGCAGAATCCGGATATGACAGCATGCAAATGGAACAACGCAGGTGCACTAGCATCCATACCAGTAAGCTCCTTGAATCCTTCTCTATGTTTTCTGTCATTTCAGCTTTTCTATTTTGCAACTCACTTCTGAAATTTTATTCTCTGTTTCCTACATTGTCTGTTTTTTAATTCCAATCTTCATTAATGTAGTGTAATTTTAAAGTAGCTAAAAAATTATATTAAACCGTGTTCCTTTTGAATTGAATAAATATAGACACATGCAAGGTAGTAATAACATGAGAAGCAAATTTGCCAAGTTCAAGGAATGTGAAGAGTATTCCCTATTCAATGCTATGAAACCATATGTACAACTACAAACCCCTTTGCTTAAATGACACTCTTCCTTCTCTTTAAAAATATTTAACTTTTATGGCAATAGTTGAGAAATTTGCATTAGAATTTGATGTTGGCAAAAATGAGTTGGTTAATAACCTTGAAATTCCAAATGGACATTGTTGAAATGTGAAACACTTTCTTAGTTTACCTTGCGGCTGCCCTGGTACAATTCACAACAATTTCAAACCTTTCCTTAAAGCTGTTTTTTCAGCTCTTTGTGAAGTCACTTGTGGTACTTCGGAAAGGTAATTTGCACATCAAGACAAATTGTTGTTTTTGAGATATTTTAATTTAATGGATATGATAAGTAGCCTATTTGCAAAATTTTCTCTTTGCACTTCAAACCTCATGTAGCTGATTCCATACCTTTTCGCAACTCTAAAAACAAAATGCAGTGGTTTTATGGGCATTCTGTTTACTATACCTTAAATTCATTTCAGTATATTAGGGTCACTTTGCACCTTCTAGAGTGCTCTCAAAATTCCCAAAATTAACATTGGAAAGATAGTTTTCGAAGTCCAATGTGGTCTGTACATAGCCACAATTCAAGACTTAGAAATTTCAGCCTAGAGCTTTTAAGAGCTATCTTCTGCACCAATATCTGTTTTAGGCAAATGAATAGTTATTTCCAAAGTTTTAAGTGCCTTCCAAATTGGTTCCTAATGTTTCTCAAACCCCCAAGCTAACCAAAATTGAATTTGGTTCTAGTGCCTCTCTCAGAATAATGAGCAATGGAAACATAAAAACAGATCCCTATTAGTCTATGCATCTTGTTTATTATCCAAGTGCAAAAATGCTGTGAATACAAGGTTTTTTACAGAAAAAAATAGTTTGGGTTTTATCCAAGCTTGATCATGTATTTAATTAGTGGCTCCACAGGTGTCCTACACTCTTTGGTGTACTGCATATCCCTTAGATCCTCTCAATAGAAACTGGCAGCCTTGGTTGCTTTAGAACAATTCCTTTATTATCACATCTTATTATGCATGTATCACTTCCAATAGATTACGTTGTGAACAGCCAGATGTATCTCAAATAGAGTCAAAATGGTCAAAGGGTGGATATCCTTGCCATTTAATTTTGTATCAGCCCATCCATTTGCTTCCTTTGTGCACTTTGACATCTTGTAGTGGAAGTTTCTACTTCTATTGACGCTACATCTTGTTTCTTGAAGTGGAAGAACTTTGCTTCTCCTTTTACTATCTACAACCACTACTTGTTCATCTTGCTTCTTTAAGTGGAATACCTTTGATTCTCTTTTTACTGCTGCATGTTGCCTACATTTAATCCCAAAGTTTACTGCTACTTTATAAATTTCGACCTCTCTAATGAGAAGAATATGCTCTCCTTAAGCCACACTTGCTTGTACAACAATCCTTCCTTTGTGTGCTAACTAGTTGTCCTCCTCAAAATAGCACTTTGGGGTCATAAAATTGCTGAAATACTTACCAAAAGTAAGCATTTTGCTCATTCAGGAACAGTTCAATCAATTAATGCTTATATCGGCCACAACATTTCAGCTACCTTGCTTGGTGTCCCTTTTTTGTGTTTTGATTTTCTATACCTTAACTCAAGAATTGCAATTATTTTGACCTTTAATTTTCTTTCATTTATGGTTTCTCTCTTACCAAATAAGTTGCTGATATCAACCAATCTCATGCTCAAACTCTCTTTGGAGATAAATCCCTTCATTCATTGAATATTTCTTGAAGTCAAAATGCTTGGGAGCATATAGCTCTTGAAAAATTGTGGAAACTATAGTAGCATTGCTCAAGAAAAAATTGTGATTAATCATAAATCGGTGTTTTCTGTGTAATTTTCCAAGTTTTTCAAAAAGTTTGGTTTGTGTAATTATGCATTTACGAGTTTTCTATGTCCTATTATTTATATCCTTAATTTTCTTTCCTTCGTAGTTTCTCTCTTCCAAAACAAATTGCTGATATCAACCAATCTCATGCTCAAACTCTCCTTGGAGACAAATCCTTTCATTTCATGGAATATTTCTTGAAGTTGGAATACTTGGAAGCATATAGTTCTTGAAACATTGTGGAAACTATAGTAGCATTGCTCTCAAAAAAAATTGTGACTAATCATAAATCAATGTTTTTTGTGTAATTTTCCAAGTTTTTCAAAATGTGTTTAGTTTGTGGAGTTATGCATTTATCATCCCATAAGTTAATCTTACTTATGTAATTTGTTTACTTATCCTTGTCCTTTTTGGAGTGAGCTTTTCCTTAGGAGTTACAGTTCTCTTTTTGGACAATGAGGTGTTGCTTCATTCCTTGGGAGTTACACTTCTTGAAGAGTGAGTTGTCATCGTCTTCTCCTTGTATCTTCTATAAATGCAACTTCATTGCATTTATGTTTACTCACTTGATGAACAAAATAGCTAAAGCTTTGCTCATTGCATTTTTAGTCTATGCCATTTTCTTTGAGCAATTAAGTTATCGTACATAGCTTTAAGGCATTTGTTCCTAGGTAGAGTTCGCCATGAGTAAATTTTACTAGTGTTCCCCACAGATGCATCCCGAGGATTTTCTGCCATTTCATTAGAGGGGACATTTCAGGGATGGGTGGTCACCCTGTTCCCTTTTTTTCTGATAATTTGGGGACATCCTAGGGACACCCCCTCACTATGGGGGATGTCTCCTAGGAACATCCCCTAAAGGGGGATGCCAGGATGCTCTGGGGACGTCTTGACATCCACTACAGACTGGCATTTTTTAAACATGAAAAAAACCCTGAAATCACCATAATAACAGTACTGCACAACAATTAAGCTCATACAATGAGAATGATGGCTTTCTAAATGATCTTTCTCCTTCACATGTTCCCTACAGCAGCAATTACTCTTCTCTTTGGACAAGTGGCTATGGATGACTACACCCACATCAGCATTATGATATTATGCTTTGCCTTTCAGACAGTGACACAATAATTCAGATACTGCTATTGCTGGACCTTGGGATGCTGCAAAACACGACAGAAATTACCCTTCTATTTGGCCAGGTGGATTTCTGTAACAACGGTCTAATATGATGCTTACTTTCTTATGCTCATATAATGGGTAAGCATTACAGCACTGTTGTTATATCAGCATTGCAATGTTGTGCTGGTTCAGATTTGATTTTTAAAATAGTTTCACTTATTCGTAGAACATATTGCTATACAAGTTTTTAAAGAATTTGATAAGAATTTACCATCAACAGCTCGTTAGTCATTAGTGTCATCACGTGGCAGGACATAATGAGTAGATCCAAATTGCCAATAAGAATATTCACTAGGAAAAAACATCATCTAAAAACAGTAAATAAAGGTGCATGCAAACCCTGGACTCTAGTTGGTAATTTGAACTTTCAGCTCATTTGTAATGGATTTTGATTGTCAGCTACTATTATCATTGATAGTCAAATGACTGTATTTTGATTTATGGTTTTACAATAGGCATTGCTTAATTAATGTAGCTCATAACTTATTGTTGTCATTGATCAGCCACCTCCCAAACAAAAACAAATAGAGGAGAGAAACAATAAAAAGCCTATAATATTGACATCCTATGATGCCAAAATGCATTCAACATAGCTAAGCTAACTAGACCTGTTATAATTGAAAGAAGCAAGAGTAAGTGATGACAACTTATAGGTAATCAACACAACCTAAAAAAATATTAATATTTGAGTTCACATAGAGGTAGGAGATAAAAGCAAAATAGAGATATTTTTTGTGAAAGAATGTTAAATAAAAGTTTAAAATGGAACCCCCACCTCCCAAACAAAAACAAATAGAGGAGAGAAACACTAAAAAACCAATTATATTAACATCCTACGATGCCGAAATCATAGCCAAAATGCACTCAACATAGCTAAGCTAAGTAGACCTGTTATAATTGAAAGAAGCAAGAGTAAGTGATCACAACTTAAAAGTAATCAATACAAGCTAAAAAAATATTAATATTTGAGTTCACATAGAGGTAGGAGATAAAAGCAAAATAGAGATATTTTTTGTGAAAGAATGTTAAATGGGAGTTTAAAATGGAACCCCCACCTCCCAAACAAAAACAAATAGAGGAGAGAAACACTAAAAAGCCAATTATATTAACATCCTACGATGCTGAAATCATAGCCAAAATGCACTCAACATGGCTAAGCTAAGTAGACCTGTTATAATTGAAAGAAGCAAGAGTAAGTGATCACAACTTAAAAGTAATCAATACAAGCTAAAAAAATATTAATATTTGAGTTCACATAAAGATAGGAGATAAAAGAAAAATATAGATATTTTTGTGAA
Source organism: Sequoiadendron giganteum (assembly GCA_007115665.2). NCBI lineage: Eukaryota > Viridiplantae > Streptophyta > Pinopsida > Cupressales > Cupressaceae > Sequoiadendron > Sequoiadendron giganteum. The sequence goes on from CM021102.1 coordinate 524,559,135, forward strand.
AGAATGTTAAATGGGAGTTTAAAATGGATCCCCCACCTCCCAAACAAAAACAAATAGAGGAGAGAAACACTTGAAAACCAATAAGATTGATGTCTCAATACATCTAGACAACTATCTTACTAAAGCCTAGTAACTATTCTCCATAGGAAGTAAATTGGGGAAAAAAAGAGAAGATGTCTACACCAACTAGACATACATAGCACCACAAAGCCCCAAAAAACCATAAGGGCCACTAGAGATTCATTAAAGAAGGATATGATCCCATAGCATATAGGTCTCAATTCTCATATGGGATAGAAATAAAAGCTATGAAGAGGATCCTATCTATAGTTAGACTACTATGCTCATATAAGTCTCAATTCTCATATGGGTTAGACATAAAAGCAATGAAGAGGATCCTATGATCCTATCTATAGATAGACCACTATGACTCGAGCTTTTTAAGTTTTTTAGCTTCCTCTTGAAAATAGAACTTGACCATGGCCTTGTAGGTTCCAAGGCTTAGACCCTTGACCCATTACCACTCACTAAAAAATCCAAACAAGACCAAATGCAGCATCTTGACAAATAGCACTGTTAAAATCCATCTTCAGCAGCCAGTCAATCTATGAACCTCCGTCCTCTCCACCTTGGGTGTCCCCTAGTTCATTTGTTGGCTTTGCACCAATAATATTGTTGATTGAAGGAATGCAATAAAAGCACCTCTAAACAAGATAACTTGAAGGTTAACATGCAAGACAAACACAAGGAAATGATAAGCGGAGTCCTATATAAAGAATTAGAAAAGCTCAAGAAGATCATTCCAAATGATCAAGGCCATCTTAGGTGACAACCAAATACTTCAAGTCAGCACTTTAACATCTTGCAAAAGAGATGGGAGGAATCATTTGATTTATTAAGAGATTCCTTCCAAATGTGAATCATTGAGGCAATGCTTATTGATTGCCGCAAGAGATCAAGTCGTCTAAATCAAGTTTCCATTGTGAATCATTCAAACGAGGGCAATGGTGTGGAGTTTTCAGAGAAAAACCAAGGGCATCGGGCATCAAGGAATGCATCAATCAAAGCATCCTCAAAGAGCAAGGCACATACAAACCACCAATAGATTGCTTGGATGTGCCATTTGACATAATTAGAGAATTGATAATTCACATGTTGCAAAGCAAGGCTCAAATTGTCTACTTCTTCCACCATGCATTAGGAAATAAAGGTCCTACTTTTGAGGAGACGGTTTTGTCAACCCACACCATACTTGAAGTTAGTTATCCAAGCATAGAGTGATAGCTAACATTAAAGGCAACCCTCCCACATCCAACAAATCAACATGCACTTGAGCTACTACTCAACCCAAGTGTAAAGGGTCGGCTACAACGCAACCCACCTCCTCATAATCTATCAAAAGTTAACTTTCCCCATCACTTGAACCATTTTGTGCAATTAATGCAAGCTTCAAAGCATCACCTATAAATATCAAGGAGCCCCTCATTATAAAGACCGTTTTAATCTAGTACATCTATTTTTTGTCAAATATTTGCTTGTTTGTGTTTTCTTCTTATGTCTTTGTAGTAATATATGATAAATACCTTTCATCCTCTTAGCCCTTATTCTCTCTTATCAAGCTGATTTTTTTTTAATCAATAAAGTGATAGGTAAGGTCCCTCTCCCATTATAATAAAATAATATAAAAAAATTAACAAATCTTGAAGGGAACAGCCCTTCACAAAGAAAGTGTTGAAAACCAATCAACCACCACTAAGGAAACTCCAACCTACAAAGAAGGAACAAAAATTCGTAAGAGGACTAAAGAAACTAAACCACCTAAATAAGCCACTCCACGATGCCACTCAAAAACCTTAATCCAAACAAAGGCTAGATAAACCATTGTCGCCCATGTCGAATCTCAAGGCATCAAGAACATTTTGAAAGTATCTTCCTCACTAGGTGATCTTCCTACCTCTTCTAGTGAGGAAAGCACCCACAGTCCATTATGTTCCATCATCGACCTTCATATTTTTTCAACTTCAAATTTTCTTTCCTTTGCATCTACCCAACGTCCCACAATTTGGCTTGGTTTTTTTGCTCTCAATATGGGAAATAGTTAAAATATTGAATAAGAATAGTTGATTTTCCTCAATCTTGAGGAAGTCATTCAGTTCAAGCTCCTACTATTCTGTAAGTTCCTGGAGGAAATAAGCCTCATCATCTAAAATCTGCTCCACACAGCATTCAAACTCTTCATCATCATCAGTGTTCCAATCTGCACAAAGATGAGCCTCATCTTCAAAAACCTGAATGGGGTTAGATGCCAAAGGAACTGCTTCATTATTTTAGACCACAGAAGGCACAGGAGGCTCTCTTGGCCTGCTGTTTTGATCCTGATGCTAAGAGTGGAAACTCCAACTACTTGAAAAACTTTCCAAAGTTGTGCCATACAAAATATTTGTCAGGATTGCTAGATTTCCTCGCCCATTTTTCAAATGGATAGATCAATGATCTAGGGCAATAAGGGAAGAGTCCAATCAAACTGCATCAAAAGCACCTGTGTGGAAACACTTCATAGTTCAACAATCGAGACCATATGCCCTGTGAAGAATGAATCCTAATAGAATGAATGATTGGCTTCGATATGTCAATCCAAGTGCAAATCCTCACAAACCTGCACTTAGGGATAACTTGATCATCAATTTTCACAAATTCACCCACCTGATCTATCAAGTTTTGAATTAATCTAAGATCTCTCATGACCAAAAGAAGACTAAACATGCTCAGGAGGTGGTGACAACAACTGGGTCACAAAAGGGAGACTAAGTAGCCACTAACAGCCTTTCTAAAGAACCATGACCTTTCTACCACACATAATCATACTCTTCCACAGAAAGAAACTGCAAAAGAAAGAAGCCATGTTCTAAAAGAAAAATGGAAGGTGCTGCCACATTCCTCTAAATATTTTTAGTCTAGGAACAAAATCCTCATAGGGAGGATGCCTCCCCAAACATCTGAAGACAAGAGACCTGCTACCAATACTGTTTGAAATTGTAACAATGCTGTCATCATGAAAATCAAAATCAAGAGGTTCTTCAGCTAAACACACACCACCAAGTCACCTAAGGTAAAAGCGGCAATGTTTTTGACCATCTAAAGAGAAGAAATGGGGGTGTCAGTGTTAGTTTCACTACACAGCTTATCAGACATAGAATCTAGCAATTTTGTCACAGCCAAATTTCGATCAATCAATGAAGGGGAAGATTAGGTGGCATATTTAGATTTGCTGCTTGCAAAAATCGCCATAGCTAATGTTTTTGCATTCCTTAAAACACTTGAAGATCTACCAAACCTTCTGCTGTGAGCACTTGAGGCACAGCTTCAGTGGCAAGGGATTTTGTGGATGAGAGAAATCCCCACTGGAGACCACTAGAGGCATCCCCGCTTACCTTAGGTTGCACACCCTTCTATCAATCAGTGTCCTCTAGCAGCCCAGATTCTTAATCAACATCACCCACTACTGCTGATTTCACTTTCTGTCACTCCCATTCCTGCTCCCACAAACAGTTGCCACTTCCACCCAGCATCAGTTCACAAGCATAGGCTCAAAAAATTTGTAAAATTTTAGAATAAATTTTTTGTCATGCTGATTTCTTATAGTTTGATAATCAGAGACTTTTTGAGAAATAATGATCTAGTTTGTATCAGAATTGGTTATAGGCTTCCTGCCTTGCAAAGATTTTATAAAGGTGATGAGCTGTACAACTCTTTCCTCTTACTTTGCTATATATGTTGATTTGAATGGATAAATATTTTTTGGAGATTAGGCAATTCATAGTTTCCTCTAGTCATTTCCACTCAAGTATATTACTTGTGTTTTATAATCCTTTTGTTCGTGTATGAGATTCCTTTTGGCCTCAAGTGAAATGATATGTTTTGATTAATTACATTTTGATTTTGCTTTCCATTCTAAGATTTGATGTTAAAATGCCTCATGCAGTTTCTTCTTTCCAATGATGATTTAGATGATTGTCAATGAATGAATTAGCCTCATTGAAAGTCCATTCAATTCATTTTTTCACCTTTTACATAATCCCTGCCACAACAAGCAACATTGTTACTCATATTGCTAAAGTACCAATATGATATATTCTAAACATATCTTGAAATTATCCCCTTTTAAAAAGCTTATTAAACCTCTTTTCAGTTAAGCTAAGAAGAGAGGTCCAATCTTTAGATCTCAAAAACTCCTCCACAAAGTCTACACCAAGGTTCCTCATCAGCAAAAATTTACCTTGCCTCACCCTTATCTGACCAAGTACTAAATCCTTGAGGCCGAGGTGCACATTGGAAGGATAACACACCATCCTTCCAATAAAAAGTGTTTGTCTCAAAAGATATCCAGCCCTCTTGAATTGCAAAGGCTAAAAATTTCTTTAAGAAGGCTAAGAAGTGAGGTTCCCACAAAATATATGGTGTAATAGAAAGATCTACTGAAAAGTACTCCGCTTAAGATGGTCCTAACACATTGATAGAGACCAACTAATTCAGGAAGGATGGGCAAAATTGTAATGACTACAATATATTCTACTTAAAAGGAGGGCCCTTCTCCTAAAACAATGTTGAATGTGAACAAAAAATGAATTTATTCTAGGAGGATGGGATACAATTAATGTTTTTTATCCCAGGAAAGGAGGAAGAGAACATAAAGGATAAGCTTATTGTAGCACAAAAGAATATAGCAAAAGAAAGCCACGGAAAGGCTAAAGATTGTTTTAATAAAATGGAGCAAGGATTGAATCTTCTGTAAGAAGTCCATAAATAGGTGTGGCAGGACTTAACTGTAATAGGAATATTCCATCATGCATATTGTGCGAGCAAGCTGGAGAAGCATTTAATATACTGAAGATTAGTATGTCTTAATTTTTTGGAGTGGCTTGCTAAGTGCTTTAGCTGGTATTTATAATGGCCAAACTAGAATGGGTTTTCTTTTTTTTTTTTGGCTTCCAGAATTTGTTTTGCACTTTATGATATTGCTATCAGGATTCAACCGTGTAGTTTTTCGAGTCAAACTCATGGACCCATCTTTCATGAGTAATGGTTCACAAGAACCCATCTCTCATGATAATAAATGATCCACTTAGCACTCATTGCATCCAGGTGATGCTCACAGAGGTGAAGCACTGGGACTTCCCGGGAGGTCACCCATCCCAGTACTGCACTTTTTTAAGACCATCTTGTCTCCAGAATTTCCAGATTAACTGAGTATTTATTTCAATCTATAATCTTTTGATTTCTGTTTCAAGAAATTTGATTCTCCAGATAAATTGAATTTCTGGTTTCCCAATTTCAGATTATTAAGCTTTCAGATCTGTGTCCAACTCCGCCCTCATAATTAAGTTAGGATAATAACATGGAAGGCCAGTTTCGTTCAGAGTTTGTAGTTCAGATATGAGCCTCCTTCATCTGCTCTACTCTGCCACTGCAACCATAACAGCTCTTGAGAATTAGTATTTTGATCATTTCTTCCTGGCTGAACTTGAACTTTGGATTTGGTCATAAAGACTGCTTAACTCCAATTCCAACCGGATTGGACTTGGTCATTTCTACCACTCAAAATTCTACTGAATTGGACCTCCTTTACATGACACTGGTAAAAGCTAGTAATAAGACTAAGTCCTGTTCTAAAATATAAATATGTTGTTTCTTTACTCCCTAGGAGATATAGGATAACATAAATACATACCCCATGCCTGTAGTCTTTTCTGTGTCCTCAGACTTCAACCAATTTGGCAAAACTGCCAAATCTCTTTGTCAGGATTCACAAAGCATCTCAGAAGGAGTCAGTACCCCGAAATGTTCTACAACAGGGAAACAAGTACCCAGCATTTCAAAAAAAATAAAAAAAATCCCAGTTTCATAATCTTGGAATGATTGCAAGATAAGTACGAGGCTTGTCATCACCAACGGTGAGTTTTTTACACTTTCAGTATCAGAAGCAAAGTCTAGTTGCACTTGCTGATAGAACACTTGAAACAACCTAATCTAAAATGTCGAAGTTTCAAACAGATTGTTGTAGCCCCTACACTGAACTTAATTTTTTCTTTCCAAATCTGCCATATCAATTTAATACACAACCCAAATTTGTTGAACCATAAACCCCGCCATTAGAACAACTGACAGATCTGATGTAACAACCCATCGTCTAAAATGGTGAATACTGTGCAGCTTTGTAAGAAGACCAAGTCCTTGGTGTCCAGATATAGAAATCATGTTACCTCTAAAGCACAGTTTTGGATGGCCAAAGTAGAACGGTAAACGGTGCATATCAAGGAAAGAGGTAGATCATGAGAAACTCGGGAATCAAAACTGAGTTCAAGCAATGATGACCCATTGCTCACCAAGGAGAACACCCATTTAGGACATGCACTAAATTGTTGAGGTCAACATGTCGATCATCATCTTGTCTTATCATCCACATGTTCAGCACAACTGTTTTCTTTTTCCTTAAAAACATAAAGGAAAATAAATATACTAAAACAACAGTAGGTCTGGCAGTCTCAAAAAGACTCATGACACACCAATTCCAGAGAATCAAGAAAGCCCATAAGGAATAAAATATCATGACCAAGTTTTCTGACCCATGTGCAATACGAGATTTGACAACATGCCAAGTAACAACAATTCAATATGAGGCTTTGGCATCTTCAAATGTAATGAAAAGTTCAGGAGTATCAGAATCCAAAGTTCATAGACACGACCTCAATTAGTCCGTCAGACTTCACAACAACCCAACAATGAGTATCGACAACTCCTTACTCGAGAAGAAATTAGTAAGTATGCAAAACAGGATAAATATAAAAGAATACAAGGAAGTTAAAATGCGTTAACTGTAAATATTGTAACTGTTGACTGCAATGATTTGTATAGAAAAGCACTAATCTATGTTAAATAGAGTTATGTTTTATAAAGGAATTAAGTAAAGAGCCTATTGGAACACATAAAAGAGAACCCTGTATTTATTAGAGGTCTGGAACATGTTCTATGCCTACAGTCTTTTAAGTAAACTCTTGAGACAGCCTTGTTCAGTGCACTCCCGATTTGTTCAACCTACAAGAAAAACTAGTGCAAACTGCAAACGTCTTTTTCTGTGGTAAGAACAATTGGATCGCAGGACTCCAAAGTCCACGAAATGACAGGATGAGTAAGGTGTGGCTATTGAAACCTTCCGTAAATGTAACACGTCTACTGGAAGAATATTTACGTTCCCAACCCCGATTTCAAAGCGCTCTCTGTTTTTCACCTTCAACCCCAGCACAAAAAGCAGTTAATAGCAAGGAAATTTCAAGTACATTGGAGCAGAGCAATTGGTTGCTAATAGAAATGAATACCCAACTCCAATCTCCTGATTTAGAACTCAACTGAGAAAATTCCAACGTATATGAAGTCTTCAAAGCTTCTAAGAGAGTAAGATCTTGTGTTGCCAATTGATGAGAATTAAATTGCCCACCCAATTAATATTTCGTCACTTACTGAAGAAATCATAAAAAATGAAATTTAGGAAATTCCAAAGAGATAAATCACCCACCCAATCAATATTTCATTGAAGAAATAAAATGGGAAATTGCAAAGAGGAGCAAAGACTCACCTGGGTGGACGAGAGAAAGGCGGGCGAATCGGGGTTGAAAAGGGGCGAGCGGGGCATCAGAGAGGAGTCGCTGACAAAGTAATTGGCGTTGGTGGTGGTGGAATTGGCAAGCGCGGTAGCAGCTGGAGAGGCCATGGCGCCGGCTAAGAGCTGGGAGAAGGACCTGCAATCTGAATCAGGTGCATCGTTCTCAGTGTCACTGAAGAGGTTGGAGAGCAGAGTCATGGGACCGGGGCTTTTAATATTCGTAAACCAGTCCATAGACGAACGAAGAGGCAAGCTGAGGCGGGGCCTGTTGGAACTGGACATCATCCCCTGCTCTGCTTCCTCCTCCCTCTCCCGCTCCATCTTTTTCTCAACTGTAAAAATTTCTTACGAATTTGTCACCAACACGCTTCTTTGACGAACTCAGAGGCCGTTTGCACCAGCACCCAATTGTGCTGAAAAGATGAATTGAATGAAAACGTGCGATTTGGGGTGCAGACGTGAATGAACGAAATGCAAATGCATGTTGACTTCACTTCCTCTGCCGTCTTCACGTAGGACATGTAGACACATGTTACCAGACGGGCACAGCCTCCTGCAGGCTCGGTCGACCTTTTATCCGTTATTGACTCCGTCACTTGACTGGAAATCCCCGCTTTTGTCGGGAAAGTAGGGAGAGGCGGCTGCTCTGCTCACCTAGCCTATTTATAGTTGATTTTCACATACATAAATGTCAGATTTTTCTAAGAAAAGTACAACCTCACCCAAACCCGCTATACCCGCTGCAATTACGGCAATGTGCATTTCTAGATGCACATTGACCAAAATAATAATTTAATAATTAAAAATATTCAAATAATGTGTTCTTGAATTTTAATTGTTTATTGTCAGTTAAATGTATATTTTTTATATTGGGTTGTTCCAGATTATTTAGTATATTTATATGACAGGGTTTTAAATTGATGGTTGTATGATTGTATTTTGGTTTTTTATTAGAAAAAATAATTGAAATTTTATAAAGATTGGATTATTTAAAAGACACATATTTATTTATATTTATTTGATAAAACAATTGAATTATATAAATATTAATATAGTTATCTTTGTATAAAAGATTACAATATTATGAGGGAGCATACGTCTAAATTAGAGGTTATCCTTTCACTAAAATGTCACAAGAAAGAAGGAATTAGTCTACCAAGGTGGATAGAACTTTAGCTAATTGTACCAAGATTGGAACCTTTATTATGACATGATCAAAGAATATATCATATTTTTTAATTAAAGAATGTATCAATATTTAAAAAGCAACTTCAAACCAATAATTATTACATAAAAATTGGTTGAGAAACAAAGTCAACCATCAATATTATTTTTTAAAGTGTTGTAAATTTTTTAAGCATATATATTAAAGTTAAAATTGTTTATTTTGTGTATGTGGGAGGGGAAGGGCAAGATAGAAAGGTACAAATAAATTAAATGTTCAAAAAAAATTAAAAAAATTAAAAGTTACTAATTATAATTGTGAATATTGCATACCTATTTTCTTTCTTTATATGTTTTAGGCTCATTTCGATTAGAATGTTCATTATATATTAACAACTCTACAAATAGTATCTTTTTGTATAAAATTGTCTCATATTCTTAGTTTAATCTGTTTTCATCATTATTCATCTTTACTGCAATTCTATATTTTCTATTCACTAATCATGGAATAGATATGTGTGTGGAATTGAGCTACGTCACTTCTATATTTTGTAGATATGATCATTACAAAAGTGTCACATGAAAAGCACAATAGTAGCATCATAATTGCATCATTAATTATCATCATCGTCTTAAACAAATTGTGTGTTTGTCTAAATCTAATTCAAAATAGAAAATTTCAATTTATAGATTTTTAGACATTCATATGACCAAACTCTAAAAATTTAACATAATGATGAACTAGTTTCTAACATATTTAAAACCATTCAATTTTAATTTATTTTAATTTTAAATATCTATTTAATTTATTTAGAGTATACATTTACTATTGAATAACTTATTTGAATTTTATTGTATTTTTAAATTAATTTATAATTTTAAAAGAAGCTGATATTTAAACTCCTTACTTATGATTTATTGCTCACAACTCAACAATTTATTGTTATACCAAATATTCATAAATAAAAAGTGAAAAATATTCATTTATGATTTATTTTTAGATATTAATTTTTATATTAGAAATGAAAATAAAAAAGTGAGACTACGAAATAAGATTTAAATTTTATAGACAACTCTATTTGTCAAACAATTTTTATGACAAATATCTATAAAAAATTATTCTTCAATTATTAAAACATCTTATTTTAAAATATATATTAAACTACAATTATAATTTATACAAAATCTTTTCTTTTATAATATAATTTTCTTAAATTTTAAATTATATTTTATAATAAAAATATCTAAATACAACAATACGGCCATCAAATTTAAGGCTTAATGAGAAGGTCGCAAGGATATTCGCTTTGTGTTTGGCTAATTTAAGTTGGTTGACTTGGGCAAATGGCATCTGGGGTTGAAAGTGAAGGAAATAATTATTAAACCGGCACGGAAACAAGGGTAGCAAGTGGTGCGGATAAAAGAATAGAAAGGGCAGTGCCCCCAAAAAGTCACACGTTGTCGTTTTACCCCCACTTTTAAATACACACTAATTTCCAAAAACACGCTTTGTTTTGCTTTTGTATAGACAATACCAAGACTCGAACAAATATCTTTTGGATATATTTATGATTATGAGAACTTTTTGGATATGGATGAAAAAGAATTTCATGGAAAAATTAAATTAGCATAAATATTTTTGTTTAAAGATGATGTAAAATATTTATTGGTTTTAAGGAGTTCATCAGATTTAATCTTCTCTTCGTTTGGTGTTCCCACAAAACGTGTTATGAAAAAAATAAAAATTAAATTAAATTATTGATTTCATATATTTAATTATTTTAAATAAGAGATTTATTAATTTAAATTATCATAAATATATAAATAATAAATAATTTATTAGATAAATGACTTTATTTTTTAATATATTTTAAAAAATTTAAAAATAAATACTTCAATTTAAACTAATTTGTATTTGTAATAAAAAAAACAAAGAAAAAATTAATTTGACTAAATTATAATTTTACTAATGACAATCTTAAATATTTATCTTTACATTTTTTCACCTAATCCTATATATTGTTTTCCCTCTATATGAAAATAGGTCATAGTCATGGTAATCTTCGCTAGTATTAAAAAAGTATGAATAAAGATAATATCATAGAAAATAAAAATTATTTTATTTGTATTTTATAAAATTATATTTATAATTATTAAATATTAATATTCTAATGTGTTAATGATAGTTAGATTTAAGGTAAGAGTTTTTGTTAATATGTTTATATGGTTACTCTTCATACTTTGCTATCAATATAAGGTGCTTTTCAATATAATAAATTTTGGAGAAAATAAATATTCAATTAAGGTGATTGCTTGGTTCTAAAAACATTTATTAGTTGATGATGTTATTGAAATAATTGTATGAAATTTAAATAAACAAAATGTTTGTATTTAATTGAAAAAAATGGAGATTTATTATGAGATATGTTAAGAATTAATTTCTCAATATATTAGTTTTGTGTGATATCAAAAGAGCATCTCTGCATTAGTGAATATTCCATATGATACTTTAGCTCACTTTTATGACTACAAATTTAAGCATAACCTTAGATATAAACTATGTGTGTGGATTAAAACCCTAATGAATTTGAAATTTGGAACCTCTTCATGTTAGTCTTATACTTATGTTTGTAAAAGGGTGTTAATAAACACTACTTAGAAGCTTTCAAGGCTAGGAGTGTTCTTTGAAAGCGCCATTGCTAAGTCAATGGTACATAATAATTGAATACTATAGACAAACAAGCAATGATGCATAGAATGTTGATGATGCCATGGGGTCATCCCACAATAATGGGTCCCAAACTTGGGACATGAAATTTTTCATCTCGGATGCAAGTAAAAGCTTAAAAACACCTTCATTTGAAGGTTTTTCTTTTAACAAAGGTATGTCAAAAAGTACCGTCGGTCAAATATTTTTTTACATTTTTTTTGTGGGAATGACATACCTTCAAACGAAGGGCCTTAGGTAGACACTTTCAATGTCTGCTTCAAATTTTCCTCAAAAATTTCAATTTCAAACCTCAAGTTGGACCTTCAAATGAAATTAGCTTGACAAGATAATTTGCAAGATCATAGTCCTTGAAACGAGTTTTCCAATAAGTATAATTTATATATATATATAATTTTATTATATTCTTTATTGAACATGGTTTTTCACCAAACATCAAGTTTTTTGTTCTACACATATGGAAAAATAGTAAAATATTGAAAAAAAAATCCAAAAAATATTTATGCACTAGGTATTGATGTCCTTGTTTCAAAAAAAAAATTGAATTTTGATATATACGAAACAAGTTATGCATTACAACATACATCTATGTCTAAATTATATTTACCTTCTTCAAAAATTAATTATAAAATATATGTGCAACAAAAAATTATGAAAAAATATCTATGCACTAGATATTGATGTCACAAATCTATATTTTAAAAATTAGAATTTTATCTTTTCTAAAAAAAAGTTGTGTTACAACATAAATGTAACTTTTTTAAAATGTTGTTTACTATAAAAAACAAGTTATTAAAAGTTACGTAAAAAAAATTATTTAAAAATATATATTTAGAATCTTCACACAAATTGTCACAAACCACTAGTTTGCATCATCTTCAAATTTTAACGATTTAACTACTATAGGTCTCAGAAAGTGAAGATTTAGTTGAAAATGTTGATTTCAATGTACAAATCTAGCCAAAAAGTGGAACTCATTACTGTGGGATTACCCAATGTTGTTCCTCTTTGAAGTGCTTGAAGGATAATTCTATGATCTATTGGAATGAATGTTTAGATTCTTTGAAATTAATTAGGGTTTATCCTTAAATATAACACCATAGCACACAAGTTAACAAATTTCACACTCAAGTTGCTTCATGATGACTAGTTGAAGAGATTTAGCTTGAGGTTGTGATTTAAATTTGAATTTGCAAGTTCTATGAACATTTCTATACTTACAAATTTGACTCAAGATAGTGAATAAATAAATTGAGAATTGAGATTATTCCTTGGGGATCTATGTAGATGAAATTGGGCTAGGTCAAGTTACTAAGGCTAAATTTTATAGTTAAAACATGTCACTTATACAGTTATCATTGCATTAAGGATAACCCAATCAAAGTGAGTCTAAAATGAAGTGGAAAAGTGCAAGGTATGTAACTTTCACCATTACACATGTGTAGGGGTGAAAAGTGCATATTCTACACTTTTACCCTTGATTTTATACCACTTTACATGGGTGTTGTAACATGCCCATTGTTCTCCCTAGTAAATCTATTAAGTTTTACCCACATGTAATTATCTATGCATCTAATGTAGAGCAATAAAAAAAATTATTTTCTATTCAATAATAAATGCATCATTTCAAATATAACTTTATCCAAACTTTTCCATTGCATAATCAAAGAATCATTCCAATAATATAAGTATGATTTAAATTTACATAAATATATTCAAGATAATGTTTCGCTTTACAATTTCCATAAAGATGGACACATGATACATACATAGCTTAAACAATCTTGCATGAACTAGAAATACAAATGGTCTATAATGTCCTCCAAAATCTTGGTCGCCAACTGCATGAAGAGAAGCATCACTCAAACATTTTTTCGCCATGGATTAACTACGATCCCCCTCACATCTACCAAAAATTGGTGAGATGACCCTCCCTTCGACGAAGAGATTGGTTTGGTAACCTCATCCTTCAAATAGCCTTTCCTGAGCATAGTGATGTGTCCTACATGTCTAGAGCTTACCATATAGTCAACCTCTAATTCTATGATATTCTCATCCTAGTATGTATTTGGATCACAATGAATTGATAGTGTAGACAGTGGCTACCTACACTACTTTGGCCAAAGATTCAACACTCAGTACTTTGAGTGAGGGTCATGTCTATATTCACCACTATAATTGCTTGATTTGTATTTTGACCATTAGTATTCCATTATATTCTAGGTTATTCCCTTTCTCATGGATTATCCTAACCCCAAGAATAACCTTCCCTTTGACTCACATTAACTTACAAAGCAATCAAGTATCTCAAAAAAACTCTATCTTATGCTACGCACCTAGAGTATTACTATACTTCATAAAGTACTAACAATCTATGTATAGTATGAATAGCATTTATATTCATATAATAATATAATCATTGTATACATATCTATATGAGTGAATATCAAAATTAAGGTTTCACAAAATAAGAATCAACCAAGTGATATGCAAGCATATCCAAGCATCTCACACAAGTAAAAGAAAAACTTTCATCTTGAAGATAAAATAAATAATATTTCCAATATAATAACAAAGAGGTAGAAATCAACATGCATGTTTAAAGCTTCCAATTGAATAATCTTCTCCTCAAGTTCACTTGTGATTTCCACTACAAACTACCCAAATTCCTCTACTAGCTTCACTCTAAATCTCTCAACAAAACAAATGAATTCAACAATGTAGATCTCAACCTCACAACTCTTCAACTCTCTTTGCACTAATTTGTAGTAGAATAACACTAAGAAATTAGATTGTCAAGTGAAGCATTTGGTAGAATGAGCACCTTTTATTTATACTAATTTGTGAGCAACCGAAGGCTACAAACAAGTAAGTATTTCTACCACCTTTCATCCTCATGCAACAACTCACTCGTAGGTCACATCAAAGTCCTTGCCATTTAAATGATTGAGTCGTCTTGATATTTGGGACAACAAGCTTAAAACAAGTTTCCTAATTCAATTCCTTTACAAAATGCTACCAAGTTTGCACTTGACTAAGTCTCTATTCTATTTGCAGGCGTATGCATAATTTGAAGACCTCTTAAGCATCCCAAACTCTTGTTTATATGACACCACCTTCAAATGTTGGTGCCCATGATAATAGTGTGGGCTTTGACTGCTTCTAAAGGCATTTAAAACAGTTTATACTTCCCTTCTAATGCTTACACAATAGCGTATATCTCATATGTGCTTCCTTCATTGGTTTTGACTTGGTCTTACATTCTTTTATTTGTTGGTTGGTATTCCATTAAAGGTTGTGCTAACTATATTGTATGTGCTTTATTCTTTTCTAGCGCTTCATTTAAAATCAGCGCTATATTATGTGCTTTAAGATTAACACGGCACTTTTACTTATATATATATCATATATCACATATATGTTATATATATATCATATATCACATATATGTGTATATATATATATATATATATATGTATATATATCATATATATATATATATATGTATATAATCATATATATATATATGTATATATATCATATATATACATATATGTAATATCATTTCAATATCTTTATGAAAACACTCAAACACACAATTCTATCAATCGACATATATATGTAGAATGTGTGTGTGTGTATATGTCACCTTAGTGCAATTGGTATTCCCATGCATATGGGCAATCCATCCATGAGCATGTGTAGGTACGTCTACCTATGTATGTACTCATGTACATATTCACTCATATGTATGAGTTTACCATAAACACGTACATATATGCATATAAGTCATCGACATAGCAATAAACACACAAGGAAGGATTTCCCCTTGTCATCAAGACTCATTGCATATCTCATTCCAAACATTCATAAACAAGATCATAATTCAATATAAACACACACAACTAGACTGAATATCACTTACCATCTACCCAATTGGCTCGACTCAACTAAGACCAACTAGGGTGTAAGTGTGTGAATGCTCATTAAGACTAAATTAGAGGTTACCAACCAAGTTCTTCTCCTAAGTGATACTTCCCTTCTCTTCTAGAAGGCTTGAACCTATTCCTACATTCAAATTAGTTCACCATTGCAGTAGTTAACCAAATCAATGCATCCATATAGCTCTTATACATGTCATATTAACATTATATATACCTCTTATACATTAGTTAGACTAAAGAATTTAGGATGGTCGATGGGGAGTGTGTGTGCGTTGGGCAAGAAGAGTCGTCTGAGACATTTTTTGAGATTTCATGTTGGCAACGCTAGTGATATTGATGGTGAGGATGCAAATGGGGATGGTGATTCCCTTACCGTTTGGTTGGTTTTTCCTATGCAGGTTGTTTTTGTGCCTAGTGGTGTTATCTTGGCTAAGAACGGCTTTGTGCTCACCATTTCTCTGTTACTTGATGGGGGTGAGTACTCTGATTTGGTTGGAGAGTATGTTGGCTCACTTTTGTTGGTGGTTTGGTGGTTGCGGCTGGACAGATTTTTTGTTCAATCTGCATTTGTTTTTGTCACCTTGGGGCCAAGTTTGCTCATTTCAGTGGTTTCGGTGGTTTCTCGTGTGGCTTTTTGTTTTGTCGGTGGGGGATTCCTACTGTGTTTTTCATAGTGGGAGGTGTTGTTCTTCTATCCTAGTGTTTCCTTTCCTATTTTGTGGTGTCTAGAGGTTGCTTACTCCCTATTGTGTTTGCTTTTACGGGAGTGGTGTCGGGGCTCAGGTTATGTCGTGGCCTACTTGGATCTGCCTTTCTCCTCTTTTGGGGTGTGTTCATTTTTCTCTGTGGTTACTGAGCTTGGATTTTGGGAGTGCTCTCTCTCTGTATTGGCCATTTAGCTCTGGTGTTTTCCCCTGTTGGGTGCTATTGAGGTTTTGGGTGTCGTTTTTGCTTAGTCCTTGCTCTAGAGTGTCTTGTATAGGACTTCTTTGGTACACATGGTTGGGTTAAGGTTAGGGACCCTGATAGTGGTCTCTTCCTTACTCGACATGTTTCCTTTTGTCCTTTTCTTTTCCTACTCTGGGCAGGTGGGATATGATGTTTCCCATTGCCTCCTTTGCTCTACAATTGGGGTGTTGGTTGGTTGTTTGTGCTCTCTCGGTTGCTCGTCTCTTGCTACTCTCTCGGTGGTTATTGGGGTTGGGGTGGTGTTTAGTCGTAGTGTTTGTTGCTGCAATTATAGATTTGTCTCAAACCCTATGGGGGTCTAGTTGATGGTTAGTGTGGCCATCTTTGTTCCGTAGAGATGGGGGTTTGTTGCTCGTGTGGAGCATATTGGTCAGTGTTGGTGGATTTTTTTGCATGTGTTTAATGGGGGGTGGCTTTTACGCTCCTTTGGAAGTCGTGTTCTTTCTCACAACCCAAGTTGGGTTTAGGCATAAGGGCACTGTTGATGTCGGTTTTGTTCTTACTTTCTTCTTGTTTCCTCATGTTGTGATGTCTATTGAGGTGGAGTCTTTTCCTATTGAGGTGGAGGTCGTGGTTCTGGTTGAAAGTATTGTTCTCCTTTACATGGCCCCCTCTCTGGCTCCTTTTGAGGTGGTGCTATCTCCTATTGAGGTGGAGATGTGTTTCGCTGGAGGGGCTTGGTGGTGCTACTGTGGGTTTTTGGTTGCTTTCCTTTCTACCAAGTTATCTTACTCCTTTATTGAGGTTGAGTGTTCTAGAAGACTAGTTGGTGTGTGGGTGCTCTTGTTGTCTTGTTCCTTTTCCCTTTCTTGGATCTTATGGAGGTATGATCTATGGTTGGGCTCTTGTTTCTCTATAGCAATTGGTGTTTTTTACCCCTTCGTTGGTAAGAATTTGTTTGGTACCTCCTGCCTAAATTGTATGGAAGGTTTGTTGTAGTCGAACTGTTGTAGTTGTTGGGAGGTATGTTTGTTTCAGGTAGTCTTGTGGGCCTACAGTTTCTGGGTTGTTCATGGTTCAATAGGCCTGGTTTTTGTGTTGTGTGTTAAGTTGCTACTGATTGTGGCTTTGTTAGGAATTTGTTAGGCTTTGTTTGGAGCGAAAGTTCTGCTACATTTCGTCTGTTGCAGGTGGGTAGTGGCCTGGTTGGTTCTAGCAATTCCTTTGGTTGGATTATGTTAGGCTCTATTCTATGCAGAAGATCTACTACAACCCGTCTGTTGCAGGTGGTTTGTGAACTAGTTGTTTCTAGAAAGTTGTTTGGGCTTGATGTTTTTGGTACTAGAATGGGTTGTTGTTTTTTGGCTTAGTTTTGACTTATCTGAGCAGGAAGTCTGCTGCAGTCCAGTTGCTACAGGTGTTTCGTGGCCTGGTTGCTCCAAGAGGTTCTTTGGGCCCTCAGTCCTGTGTTTTGGGTTTTAAGTTTTTTGGCTAAAGGCCTTTGATGTTCCTTTGTCTTTGCCTTAGTACTGTTGGTTGTCTAACGTGTTCTTTGCCCCTGGTATTTGGAGCCAGGGTGGGTTGTTAGTTTGTGAGGTTTATGTGGTGCTTCCATTGGTTCTTCTTTTTTGCTTGTCTCTTTTTGGCCCTACGGGCTCTCCGTGTAAATGGTACGACACCTTGTAAATGTTGCTTATCTTATCAAAAACATTATATATTTCATATAGTGGATCATAAAGCAATATTTAACTGAATCAAATATTCATTCAACATATTTCCATTAAAATTCATTAATAAAACACATTCACATTTATTGAAGCAATTTACCAAACAAGGTAATAGTAAATAGGTAATAACACATGGGGTTTAATAGGTGTTCTAAGTACTTTTTCCTAGCATGTGATTTTGATTGATTTGGTGCTCCTTTTGAATGCAAACTTAGATTAAAATTTAGAAACATCTTATCTCGTGACAAACCATATATATACTTTAGATTACAATTTTATCACCTGAATTCAAACACCCCAAGTGTGGATCTAACCCTGGGTAATTTCCACATCTACAATATTGACATGTCCTCTTAGATCATTTCAAAAGAGAAATAGTATATCAATCATTAGGCGATCTTCCCATTATTAGGACAACCTTGTTGCATCTATGTGTCATAAGGGAACAACCCACCTTTATTATTCAATATTCCAAATCAATCACATCAACAAATGGAAAGACTCTAACTCTTGCAATATATCATTCTAACATTCATTGTATTAAATTTGATTACATTGATTCACAAGAATCAATCACATAGTATCATTGTGGCCAACTAGTTACATTTATTATTTTTCATCTTTCAACATTTATCAAACTATCAAACCAATTGACAAGGTTTATCTAAGATGAAGATACTTGCATAATAATCTCCAAATGATGTTCCTCAACACTACCTCTTTTTTATTATAAGTTACAAACATTAAGTGAAACTTGTTTGTAGGTACATAATTTCTAAGAATCAAATGTTCAAATCCACAATAAAGGGTCATTTTCATAGAAAAATTAGATATCAACAATTAAAAAGTCACTTACACAACTACATATTTGATCCTAGATAAATTTTGACACTTATTTGTATTTTGTCATTTTAATTTCAATGCATCCAAGATTAAGTGATTTAAATCTATGGTTCAAAAGTTAATGGTCAAAATAATGGATATTTATCCATCAACCATCAAAATCGACCAAGTACTTTAAGTCCATTTAATTTCTAGATTTCTAAATTCTTTCATATAATCTCTCACAACTCTAAACTGGATTAATGAATTGTTATTCTCAATAAATCTCTCTTTTGTAAATTAAATATTTTATTTATATATTAGTGAACTTGACATTTGAACCTCTCTAGGATTTTACCTTAGGGTTTTGACCTTTATATCTCTAATTCTTTTAAATGATATTTTTTATTGATTGTATTTATCATTTTAGTTTTTATTTCATTATTTTTCACGTCTTTAATCACTACCCCTGCCCATTCTTTGTTGCACCTTATTGTTATATTTTTAGTATGGATTCTCATGAATCTTTATTTTTGGTTTCCCTATAATTTTCATGCATATATCATGGATTACAAGTTATTTTCATGTGTTATTAATTATTATTCTTTTTTTCTTGATGATGTTACTCGATTTAACACATAGATAGCCCTAAGTGTTCTATTCATATGATTGTTGGTTATTTCTCTAATATTTCATCCTTTATGGATCTTATACATGCTTTCTCATCTATGCTAAATTATTTCACTTCATTCACCTCCATATCTCATCATAATTACACACCTTGTGAGTCAAATTATTGTGATACTTTAGTCCTAACCTCTCATGATATATCTAGGGATCTTGCTTCATGTAATGACATTATATCTAGTGAGCATATCTTGTATATTTCTAATAATCATTTTACTTATTTGTGCCTCTCTTAATTCATCTTGACTTGAGGGTCCTAGTGATGTAGATGCACATATTTCACCTTCACATGAGGTTGTTAGTCTTTCTTCTCTTTCTTTTGGATCATGGTTTATTAATGATATATTTCACCTTCATGTGAGATTGGCAACCCTTCTCTTTATTTTTTATCATGTTCTAGGTATGTGCACCAAGATGTGGGAGCAAAAAGTGGCCACTCCACTTTTTGGTCCTAAAATAGAGAAAATGTGGGCGTGTTATAATGAAACGCGCTTGTGTTATGGGTTGGTAGTGACTAAGCCTAGGCTCAATCATTACCAAGCCATAATGTGAGCGTATTATAATATGCTCGTGTTCTGGTTTGGATTTCATAGAATGTGATTGTGTTACAATGCGCTCATATTATGGTTTGGATTTCATAAAACACGATCATGTTATGGTTTGGATTTCACAAAACTCAATCATGTTATAACGCGCTTGCATTTTGTGATTGCACAAACATGAGTGTGTTATAACACACTCACATTATGTGATTACACAAAACGTGAGTATGTTATAGAGCACTCATGTTATGTGATTGCACAAAATGTGAGCATGTTATAATACACTCATGTTATGTGATAGCACAAAACACGAGCGTATTATAATGCACTTGTGTTATGTCTTGCATTGAATTTCTTTCTTTCTTTATCTTTCTCTTTCTCCTTCTCCTTGTCATTCAGTGAAACTATATACATGAAATAAACATTTGAGATTTATATATGGACATTTAATTTCATATACTTTAAATTATATTTCATTTATATAGTTTCAATATGTTTGAGAGTGGTTTCAAATATCTAGGAATTATAATGCAAATTCTAGTTTTTAGATCTTATAATTTTTTACTTAGTCAAATTTCAATAATCGGCATGTCAAATTTCAATAATTAGGATGTCAAATTTCAATAATCAGCAAGTTATACCATCTTTCTCTCTCTCTATCTCACTCATTATGTATCCCTTATGCTCTAGACCTCTTTCTCTCTCTCTCTCACTATCTATATCCCTTTATCTCTCTCTCCCTTGAGCTCAAGAACTATATCTCCACCTCTCTATCTCTCTCTCTCTCCCTCCTTCCCTCTCTCTCTCTCTCTATCTCACTTATCCCTCTTTACCTCTCCCTCCCTCCCCTCTCTCTCCCACCCTCCCTCCTTCCCTCTCTGTTTCTCTCTACCTCTCTCTCCCTCCCCTCTCTCTCTCCCACCCTCCCTCCTTCCCTCCCCTCTATCTCCCACCCTCCCTCCTATCCCTCTATACCTCTCCCTCCTTCCTTCCCTCTCTCTATTTCCCCTCCTCTCTCTTGATCCTTCCCTTCCTCCCTCCCTCTCTAATTTTCTATCTCTTCTTTCCATCCCTCTACATACCTCTCTCTCTACTAGATAGGGAAGGAGAGAGAGAGGGGGGGCATGGAGGGATAAGTAGGAAGGGAGAGAGAGGTGAGATAGATAGAATTTGAAAGGAAGGAGAGAGAATAAAGATGTGAGATAGATAGAAGTAGAGAGATAAGGAGAGAGTGAGAGAGAAATATAGGGGAGGGAGGGTGGAAGAGTTAGAGAGGGAGAGAATGGTGAGATAGAGAGTAAAGTGGGAAGGAGAGAGGTATAGGTAGATATGGAGAGAGAGAGAGGGGGGAGGAGGGAGGGAGAATTCGAGAGGGAGAGAGAAGTAGAGAGGGGGAAGGAGGGAGGGAGAAAGAGCTGAGATAAGATAAGTAGAGAGAGAGGGAAGGAGAGAGTGAGAGAGAGAGAGAGAGAAATAGGTCTAGAGTGTAAGGGATAAACAATGAGAGAGAGAGAGAGGTGTGTGTGTGTGTGTGTGTGTGTGTGAGAGAGAGAGAGAGAGAAAGGAAGGAGGAGGGAGAGAGAAGGGGGGAGTGAGAATGTGTGTGTGTGTGTGTGAGAGAGAGAGAGAATGGTGAAAGAGAAAGAGAGAATTAGGTCGAGAAATGGAGAGGAGAGATAGAAATAAGGGGGAGGTAGGGAGAGGTAGAGAAGGGCAGGTAGAGGGAGGGAGAGGAGAGATATAGAGAATTAGAGAGGTACGGAGAGAGAGAGGGGGGAAAGAGAGAGAGAAGTGAGATAGAGAGAATGAGAGAGAGTATGGTGAGATATAGAGTAGAGAGGGAAGGAGGGAGTGACATACAAAGAGAGGGAGAGAGAGAGAGAGAGAGAAGTAGATTTTGGAAGGAGAGAGAGATGGGGAACAAGGGAGAGAGGTGATTTAGATAGAAGTAGAGAGGGAAGGAGAGAGATGGGGGAGGAGGGAGGGAGAGAGGTGAAATAGACAGAAGTAGAGAAGGAAGGAGAGAGAGGGGGGAAGTAGGGAGGGAGAGAGAGAGAGAGAGGAATGGGGAAGGAGGTGTTGGTGTTTTTTCCAATAGGGCCTTAAAATTCCCTAAAGGATTTCCAACCCTATATGTTCAAGAACTACCAAGGCTTGTGGCCAACTATTGGGTAAAGATTTTTAGGCCTTTACCCCTACTCTTTAAGCTTTGTGGAACCAATGAGGGTGTTACTTACTGTGTTCATTTGATATTTGATGCCTTAAGAACACTTCAACACACAGATCTTTTCCTACTAACTGCAACTAGATATTACTTACTAAAGGCTTGGCAAACCTTTGAGAAAATAACCATCTAATGTTAGGAATTGAATGATAATTTAAGCACATATATCATAATTCGAATATTTAATGATTTATAATTTTGTTCTTCTTTTGAATCCCTAATCCAGAGTATTACTAGCTCAAATAATTTATTATTTTCCATGAATGAACCACTGCATCATCAATTGGGTAAATGGAGTCAAATATGTAATAACCAGTAGTATATCAATTAATGAATCTAAAATGTGTGACCTATTATCATAATGCTTTGCAATATGAGAACTCACAGTGCCTGGAACATAACTTCTTATCAAATCCTATGCAACTCTTTACAAATCTATGACTCCCTTCGAGCATTTAATTAACTCTTTGAGTTAAAGAAAAAACAAAGCCATACATTCAATTGAACCATTGAAGACAAATGAAAAGACCTTTGATGTTTTCATTCATAATTTTCAAAAGAAGATACAAAGGAGAGTATTGTTTTAGAACTTAAGATTTGTTTCGATATCAATAATTTCTATAAAACACATTTAAGACTACTACATATATACCCCTAACCAAGATAATGTATTGTTCTACACATTGACCATTTATAGTATGCTTCATATATGAGCTAAATCCTACCCAAATCATCTCGAGACTTCAAAATTTGACCCCTACAATGAGCCTTGAAATCCCTTTTATAGACTAAGGGAGCAACAAGCATCGGGCTCATTACAATTACATTTCAAGTATATTTCATTTTAGAACAAATTTCAATTACATTTTAGAAAATCCCCAAACAGTTATTTGTAATCATTTACCAAACAAAGGAATCAAAATTTCACACTACCAACCAAAAATCAGTCGATGCCACAAAACCACCTCTAACCATTATCGTTAAGCCTTTGTAGTCCACATTGACTAGTGCAAACTTCATGATACTAGCCGATAAGAACCCACATAGATAAAGGAAACTAGGATAATCGCCATGATTCACATTACAAAAAATAGGACCCAATATCACCCACTTAATCAGATGGAGAAAACACACGCCCACTTCGTGTCTTGACAGAGGCTGTAGAAACCACCCTCTCATCCTCATCAACATCTCCTTTAACAACAGAATGGGTACGTCCACATGGTGCCTTCACAGAAATTGGGGAAACTGTGATCACCTCCTCATTTGCACCAGCCAGTTCGGTTAAGGCCATGAGATATTTGCCATAACCAGAGTCAGTCTCAGCCTCACTATCTGAACAATCTTCAAAAATCTCAATGGGAAAGTGATGCTTGCCTATATAGGCCTGATGATACTTATCCTCCATCACCACCTTCTTCTCAAACTAATTAATTTCCTTTTCCTTACCTTTGATTCCTTCCCCAGAGACAATTCTTCCTCTTAAATGATAGGTGCACTTGAGGAAAGTGCGTGCAGGCCTTCTGCAACCTCTTACATTACCCTACAGATTCGCATGGATTTCAGGCATTACCCTACTCAATCATGGAGGGACCATCCCAAGACTTCAAGAGATCAAATCTCTTAGAGTGTCTCATGAGACTAGCAAATTTAATCAGTCGACTCATTTTTACTAGACAATACCCAAACTCTGCAACAATTTCACACACTCGTAGCAAGCTCACAATTGAAGATGACAATAAGTGGTAAAATAAATCAATCTGCACTCCACATTAAAAATAACAATTGGAGCATATATCATTAACATTCCAAGGGAGTTCACACAAGTGAGTTGGCCACTTGTCTCTATGCGAAATCTTGACCACTTGAACTTTGAGGTGCATTAAAACTACATACAAATCTTGTACATGTGAAACAAATGATTATGCACGTGCACCAAGATCATATTGAATAGCCTTGTGCTTATCTTTCCATTAATGATTACTTGTGTGATACAAAACGGCTACATACTTGAGAACTCGGCTTTGAATGTCGGTTGTCGATCTTAATCACAGAGGAAATCCTGATCGCAAAACCCCATTCATATCACTGATCTCACGTTCACCAGTATCGAGGGATCTCCAACCGATGACGCCCTGACCACATGTGATGGGGATAAACTCAACCCATCGGCGGTCGTGAGTTCCTCCCTGAAAGGTGAAGAGCAACCGACGATAGTTAAAATGCCAGTGATGGGTTAAAAACTTAACCGCATCGCTCATCGGGGGTTACCTTTTGGGCGATGATGAAGGAACACGTGATGGGCGATGAGCCTTAAACAGTTAGAGGGACACAAAATCTCTCATCACGGGTTAAACATAGGTCATCCTCAGGGAGACATGCAATGAGCAATAGACCGCCAAAAGGTGAACTTAAGTGATGATTAATGCATGTGGGCTATAAGTTGATTTAGAAGGGGAAACCCTAGGCGCACCAGGTAACCAAGTGTTGGGTTCGGTCAAACCATGAAGATGAATACCATGAAATGCAACTAACGCAACCGATTATTGGGTACAACCGATCAATGAAGAATTATAAGCTGAGGCCAACCAAGGGTAAAAACATGAATAAAACCATAAACCCTAGACCCTAATGGCAACAAGGCATGGAAAATCGGATTTTAACCATGAAACAAGATAGGACCATAAAAAAATTTAGGGTTCCACCAGTGGCCTCGACTGGGGATGTATGCCTCTTACAAGCATAGCAAGATCTCAAATCTCTGGTTAAGCAAAGAGCTTGTCCGGACAAGACAAGCAAACACAACAGAAAGGAAACACACCAAACCTATATATAAAGTTTATAGGACTATACAATGTACATGGAAAGATAACCTATTTCAGGAGAATAAGGTTTCAAGAACTATCCATGTACTAGCAGTTCAAGAATTTCACTTGTCAGGGACTGCAAAAAATATGAGTCTTCTCCATGCATATCAATAATTAGATAAGGGTCAAACTTCCCATGTTTACCTTTATCCTCCATTCTTGCATTCCACATTAAAACCATGCTTCCCAACACAAATTTCCTATTTGTAGCCCTTTTGTCATACAAATTCTTCACTTGAAGCTACAACTTTGTGTTTTTCTTACGAGCTTCCCTCCTAGTTTCATCCAATTCAGTTAGGGCTTCAATTTTGCATTGTATTTCATCACAAATATCATCGCCATATTCTTGTACAAGCTTATACATCTTCAACAAATTATTTTGTGGCAATCTTGTTGCAATACCATACAGTAGGTCAAATGGTGCATGACTAGTGGCCTTCTTCACTGTCACTCTATCATCCCACAAAGCTAATCTCAACTTAGAGTCGCATGCTCTCATTTATTCTTCTCAATGATTCTCTTAATAATCTTTATCAAGCTTTTATTACTTGACTCAACTTGGCCATTCCCTTGTGGATGGTATGGGGATGAATATGAAACTTGGATTCCATGTTTATTACAAAATTCAATAAACTCCTCAAACCTAAAACACAATGCATTGTCTAAGACAATCTTTTCAGGGACACCAAATTTGATCAATATATTCTCCAACAGAAAATCAATAACTTTGCTAGTCACTCTCTTGGTGGGGATGGCTTCAACCCACTTAGTGAAACAATATTTTGCCACCATAATCCATGAGTGTCCCCCACTTGATTTGTCAGCTATTTCTCCAATAAAGTCAATTCCCCACTATTGGAAAGGAGCTTGGACTGCAACATGTCTCATAGGTAAATTACCTAAGAACTTCAATTTTCCAAAAAAATTCTGACAAGCATTACATGTCCTTACCAGCTTGTTTGCATCTTTGAAAAGTGTGGGCCACCAAAAACCAGCTCTAATGATTTTGTGAGCAGTGGTTTTTTCCATATAATGTCCTCCACAGACTCCATTGTCCATCTCATCCAATAACTTCAAGGCCTCTAAAGCATTGACACATTTTAACAGGACCCCACCCGAATTTCTCCACCACAACTCATTTTTAATAATCACATATTTGATGGATTGCACCTTTAGAGTCCTTTTCTCATTTTTTGTCATACCATCTAGGCACTGCATAGTCTACAAATACCTCACAATATTTTCATACCAATCACATGTTTGGACATCACAAATGGGAGATACTTCCAAATGGTCAAACTGATTAATCTAATTAGCTTCCAAATTAGTTTCAGCCATTAATCTAGCAAGACCTTGGCCTCAAACTAGTTTGGTGATTTGAATATCTATGTTGAATTCTTGGATCCTATTAATCCATCTGCACCTCCTCCATGTAGTCATTTGTTGGGTGAAAATGTCCTTAACTGTTGCACTCGGCACATATGCCACTATCTTGGCTCCCGTGAGATAAGGCCTAAATTTTTTTATTGCCTTTACCAAGGGATAAGCCTTTTTTTCTATCAAATTGTAATTTAATTCAGTTGATTGCAGTGACTTGCTAAAGAAAGCAATAGGTTGCTCATATCCTTCACCATTTTTCTATAAAAGTACCCCTGCAACAGTGTGAAATGATGCAAATGTAAATAATTGAAAAGATTGTGAATAATCAAGTGACTTGGGGACAGGTGCTTCCTTGATGGCCTATTTAATGGCTTGAAAAGCTTGTGATGGTTCTTCTGACCAAGTCGCCTTCTCACCCTTGTTTAACATTTTGGATAGTGGCCTAGAGATCTCGGCAAAATTGGTGACAAACCTCCTCGGGAAGTTAATCTAACCAAAGAAGGATTGAATTCCCTTGACATTCTTTGGCTATGGGATCTTATTGATTCCTTCTACCCATTCAGGATCAATCTTGACCCCATATTTTGACACAATGTGACCAAGCAACTTCCCTTCTTTAACTCCAAATTGATATTTCTTAGGATTCAGGGAAATCCCATATTCCAAGGCTTTGATAAATATCTTTTCCAAATGATCACAGTGATCTTCTTCTTTCTTACTGTGGGAAGTAAGATCATCTTGATATATAGCAAGGAAGAAATCAATGAAGTAGGAAAAAGCCACATCCATGGCTCTCTGAAACATGGCATCAACATTAATCAAGCCAAATGGCATCCTTACATATACATATGTCCCCCATGGCATTGTAAATGCAGTTTTATATTGTTATGATTCCTTCACCATGACCTGATTATAACCTGAAAGCCCATCCATCATCGAGAGCATCTCAGATCCAGTCACTTTTTGTAGCATAGCCTCCATGTTGGGTAGAGGATAATTATCCTTCAGAGATGCCACATTCAAGTTTCTAAAGTCTGCACATAACCTCAAGTCACCATTTTTATTTTTCACTGGGACTAGATTTGAGACCCATGGTGAATGTCTTATAGGCTTTATAATCCATGCATCTCTTAACTTGGTAAGTTCCTCTTGCATTTTTGGTTGCAAATTTGGATTGATTGGTCTATGTTTCTATCTGAAAGGCTTTGCATCTGGCTTCAATGGTATCACATGTTGAAATAGATCCTCCCTATAGGCCTTTAAGTCATCATACGACCATGCAAACACATTTTTGTACTTTCTCAATAAAGCAATCAAAATAGTTCTAACATGTGGCTTCCTCCTCTTTCCTATGTATACCAATTTTGGAGAATTTACGGTTCCCAAATTGATTTATTTCAGATATTCTTTATGGGAAGATGCTTGCTTTACATTTTCTTTGTCAGGTTCATCAAAGACCCTTTCTAATGCAACCAGTCCTTTTGGGATTTTATTGGTTTTCAACTGGATCACCTCATTTCCAAACAATGTTTCTTTTCCGTCAAATTCTACCACCAATGAACCAAAATCAATTTCCTGGCTCTCATATTCATCAATACAATGCAAAAATCTAAGGATATCATTGTCATCAGTGAACACTTTCCGGTTCCAAATATTATCTAGCACTATAGGTCAGGTTTGTACCTCTATTTTTGAAACACCATCAAAGGTAACATCATCTAATCTAACAACAATATTTGCTAGCAGATCTCATTTTACATTCTTATCTCTTTCTATCCAATCTATATTAAAAGAATCAAAGGCTTCAATCATATCCCATACAGAGTTCCTATATTGCTTAAGCCTTTTATCTTTGGCAACAAATTTAGACCTAACTTGGGATACAACCAACTCGGAGTTGCCTAAGACTTTTAGCATGTTAATACCATGTTTTGAAGCTATCTGAAGACCCAACAATATAGCCTCATACTTGGCCACATTATTGGTACAAGAAAATTTTAGCAAGAAAGAGTATTTGAAGATCTTACCTTGTGTTGAAGTCAAGATAACTCTTGCACCAAAGCCCTCCTTGGAATAGGCTCCATCGAAGTACATAG
Organism: Sequoiadendron giganteum; assembly: GCA_007115665.2. Lineage (NCBI taxonomy): Eukaryota > Viridiplantae > Streptophyta > Pinopsida > Cupressales > Cupressaceae > Sequoiadendron > Sequoiadendron giganteum. Next base: position 524,587,882 of record CM021102.1, read on the forward strand.
TCCAAAGGGCATATCCTTATGGGCCATTAGAAACCTCTTGAAAGATTGTTGTAGGCTTCCTCTCTTCTTCTAGCACCTCTTCCTCAACTCGAAAAGTGTCCAAACGAGTATCTGCAAAATTGATCCTCGTTGGCTCTTCAGGTTCCTCCACATATTCAATCATGTGGCAGATTCTTGGTTCCCTTGCAATCTTGACATCCTTATGGTCAATATAAAAAGTAGCAAATGACATATCGCATTGTATAATCCCACCCATGGAAGCACTCCACTGTCTTAATAATAACATCCCATAGGTTGGTGGGATATCTACCACTATGATGCTCATGAACAATTCTTTTTCAGGGAAAGTTGCCAATTTGTATGGAACTTTGTTAATTACTCCTATAACTGGGACCTCTCTCGAATCCATAGCATAACACTTGCCATAAGTGTTATCAACCTTCAAACCCATTTCTTCCATGATTTTTACTAGCATCATGTTATTTGAGGCCCTTAATTGATCATGCAATTCCTAAGCAATTTCCCATCAATGATCAAGCTTAGAAAAAAAGGATTAACTTGGCCTGGGTTTGCAGTAATAGTAGTTCCTAAATATATTTTAGGGTTTTCATTTATCACTGCCTGCACCTTTGCATTCTTCTCTTTTCTTTTACTTGATTCAGATTGGTCAATGGCCATCTTATCCTTACCACCCAAGGCAACACTATTCATAAAAGCAACTGTCTTTTCCTTATGCTCCTCAATTCTCATAATTTCTAATAGCGGAACTGTAACTTTAACTTGAGACAACACTTGGAACATGTCTACAGGAGAATACGATGGTAACTCAGGGAGTATCAATTCTTTAGGAGTTACCTTATCACCTTGTTTTTCACTCTTTTTAGCATTCAACATGAGGTCCTTGGACTTCACAGCCTGAGGAATTGCATCACCATCCATTTTGGTTTTACTACTCTTCTTAGCTCAAATTCTTATTTATTTACCTTCTTTGGGCTTTGTATCTTCCTTCTTATTGTCTGTTCTAGTCCCCTTATTTGTTACATTATTTTCTTTGACAAACATACTATCAGGGTTACCCTGGTTGCCACTTATAGTTTTATTTCTCAACTAAAGGTTGCTTCTTGCTTGATCAGCCAAGGTAACTGTATACTTTTTAATTTCTTCATTGGAAGGTCTCCTCAAAGAAACATTATCTAACTCAAAAGTATAAACAGTGCAATCTTTTTCTCCCTTTTCATCTGAGAAAACTTACTGATGATGCATACTAGCTTCTTGCCTTTTCATATCAACATCATTCACATCAACATCATCAATAGAAGAGTAATAACCGTAGTCAAGGTCTGATTTGGTCATAAATACATTTTCCATTTGATCATGGCCATGAGGTGATTTTGATCCTCCTTGATCATCTTGAGTATCTTCTAAGGACCTTGCAACAACACATTGTTGTGATGAGTGAGGCATTTGGCACACTTCACACCATGGCAAGTCGTCAACAACATTGGTGGAATTCCTTTGCAGATGATTAGGTGTACGTTGAATGTTTTTCTGATTGTTGTTAACTGGATTTCCATTATGCCAGTTGGTATGATATGGATAATCTTGCAATCTTGGTGGCCTTTCATTCCTCTGGAATTGAGTCTTTTATTCTTCGCTACCTTTTGTAACAAACTAAGAACCCGATCCAACTTTTCATCAAGAGTTGCACTTTTACCAGCCTTTTCATTCTGAAGGGTTTTTTGAAACCTTTGGGTCATCCCTTCTTCCCACTTTACCTAATTCTCTTATGTTGTTTTCAATATTGACTGCCATTTTGTAGGCTTCTCTTAGATGTTGTGGGTTCTTGTCTCTAAGAAGATAGCACATCTTAGAATCATATGCATTGTAGTACACCACTAAACAGGCATTTTCATTTGGCCTCAAATAGGCAAGGACTCTAAGCATAGCCTTTTGGAACCTTGCATTGAACTCGATTTCCATTTCATTATGCCCCTTAGTAATATTGTTGAAATCATTCAACCTAAACCTAGGATCAGTTTGATCCCCATACTACTCTCTAAAAATTATGTAGAAGGCCTCTTTAGAATCAATACTCGCATCAGGCAACCCCCTATACCAATCCCTTGCATCTTTGATTAGGGATTGCATAAAATACTTCATGGAAACATCATCGTCCCATAGTTCAAAATCTTCCACAAATCTCTAGAAGGCTTTCAAATGATCTTCACCATTGAAAGCCTTGTTACCAGTAAATTTAGGGAGATGCTTCCTTGCATTATCAGGGATAAGGTTTGGGTATCCCAGGATGTTGTCAAAGCACAATTTCCTATACCTATCAAGTTGGGGCGGCCTCCTAGTATTTATATCTCTATGAGTGTCCCTTTGCTCATCATGTCCTTTGTTGTCAAATTTATCTCCAATCCCGCCTCTTCCACTTTCGCCATTAATACCACCCTTTTTCTTGCTTCCCTCATCATCTTCAAAATAATAATGTATATTCTTATTGCTCCCTCCACCTCCACCACATTGATCCCCACCACCTCCTCCGCTAGGAGGGAGAGGGAGAGAGAAGTGAGATAGAGAATTAGAGAGAGAGAGAGAGATGCACATGGAGAGGTAGTTCTTGAGCTCAAGGGATAAAGTCAGATAAAGGGATAGAGAGAGAGAGAGAGGGGGACATATAAGTGGAGAGGTAGTTCTTGAGCTCAAGGGACAGAGTCAGATAAAGGGGGAGAGAGAGAGAGAGTGTGTGTGTGTGTGTGTGTGTATGTGAAAGAGAGAGGGAGGGAGGAAGAGGGAGGGGGAGAGGGAGAGAGGTAGGGAGAGGAGGGAGAGGGAGGGAGAGAGAGAGAGAGAGAGAGGAGATAGAGAGAAGGAGAGGGGAAGGAGGGAGAGAGAGGAGAGAGGGAGGAGAGAGAGAGAGAGAGAGAGAGAGAGAGAGAGAGAGAGAGAGAGAGAGAGAGAGAGAGAGAGAGAGAAGTGAGATAGAGAGAATGAGAGAGAGAGTATGGTGAGATATAGAGTAGAGAGGGAAGGAGGGAGAGAGATATAGAGAGAAGTAGATTTTTGAAGGAGAGAGAGATGGGTAACAAGGGAGAGAGGTGATTTAGATAGAAGTAGAGAGGGAAAGAGAGAGATGGGGGAGGAGAGAGGGAGAGAGAGAGGTTAAATCAATAGAAGTTGAGAGGGAAGGAGAGAGAGGTGAGATAGAGAGAAGTAAAGAGAGAGATGGGGAAGGAGGGAGAGATGGAGGAGGGAGAGGGAGAGAGAAGTGAGATAGAGAGAATTAAAGAGAGAGATAGAGATGAACATGGAGAGGTAGTTCTTGAGCTCAAGGGACAAAGTTAGATAAAGGGATAGAGAGAGAGAGAGAGGGATGAACAAGTGGAGAGGTAGTTCTTGAGCTCAAGGGACAGAGTCAGATAAAGGAGAGAGAGAGGGATGAACAAGTGGAGAGGTAGTTCTTGAGCTCAAGGGACAGAGTCAGATAAAGGAGAGAGAGAGAGAGAGAGAGAGGTGAGGTAGAGAGAAGTAGAGAGGGAAGGAGGGAGAGAGTGATAATGTCTGTGAGAGAGAGAGAGAGAGATAAAGAGGGAAGGAAGGAGGGAGGGAGATGTAGGGAGGGAGTGAGAGAGAATCAAAGAGAGGGGGAGAGAGAATCAAAGAGAGAGAGAGAGAGAGAGAGAAGTAGGTAGAGATATGGAGAGGAGAGATAGAAATAAGGGGGAGGTGGGGAGAGGTAGAGAGGGGTAGGTAGAGGGAGAGAGAGGAGAGGAGAGATAGAGAGAAGTAGAGAGAGATGTGAGATAGATAGAAGCAGAGATGTGTGTGAGAGAGAGAGGGAGTTGAGATAGAGAGTAGAGAGGGAAGGAGGGAGAGAGTGAGAATATATGTGTGTGTGTGAGAGAGAGAGAGGGAGAAGGAAGGAGGGAGTGAGGGAGGGATAGGTAGGGAGAGATGGAGAGAGAGAGAGGAGGAGGAAGGAGGGAGAAGTAGGGAGGGGGATAGATGTGATAAAGAGAAGTAGAGGGAAGGAGGAAGGTGGAGAGATTGAGAGAGAGGGAAGTAGGAAGGGAGAGAGAGAAAGAGGCATATAGGGATAGGTTAGATAGAGAGAAGTAGAGAGGGAAGATGGGTGGGAGGAAGGGAGGGAGAGAGAGATAGGAGTGGGGGGAGATAGAGAAAATTAAAGAGGGAATGAGGGATGGAGAGAGAGAGGTAAGATAGAGAGAAGTACGGAGAGACAAAGAGAGATAGGGGAGAAAGAGTCAAGTAAAGGGATGGAGACAGTGAGAGAGAGAGAGAGGCCTGGAGCATAAGGGATAAATAATGAGTGATATAGAGAGAGAGGAAGATGATACAACCTGTTGATTACTAAAACTTGGCATCCTGATTACTGAACTTTGACATGTTGATTACTGAAATTTAACTGTTTAAAATTATAAGATCTTCCAAAAACTAGAATTTGCATTATAACTCCTAGAGATCTGAAACCACTCTCAAACATCTTGAAACTATATATATGAAATATAACTTAAAGTATAATAAAGTAAATGTCCATATATAAATCTTAAATTTTTATTTCATGTATATAGTTTCATTGAATGACAATGAGAAAGAGAAAGAAAAAGAAAAAAGAAAGAGAATTTTTTTAATGTAAGAAAAAATGTGAGTGCATTGTAACGTGCTCACGTTTTGTGAAAGCATTCAAATTTTACTTTGGTAATTTCCCAGCCTTTGGCTTGGATTTTCCTTGGGTTTCCAATCCAAAGGCTTGGACTAACTTTTCAACATCTAAAAGTGTGTATTTGCAGATTCTAAAAAAATTGACATAATCTCGAGCATGCTCCAAATTAGGTTTGCATGTATTTCAATGTCAAGTCAAAAAAACACCATGGTAATGTTAAGCTCTATCTTAGCTATTTAACCATGTAAATTTTTTCGTATTTTGAGTATGTTAAGGTTTTCATCTTTAATTTCTTTTGTTGGTGTATTCATTTTTTTGTCAAAAACCAATGTTTGGTATTTTTACTTAAATTTTTAACCGTTCATCCAAATTTCAAATAAAGTTCATTTTTAGAAACTAGACTCCATTCTACACATATTTTTAAAAAAATTGTTTTTTTTATTATTTTTCAAAAAAATAGGGATGATCAAATTTTTATTTTTCAAGATGTGTCCACTTTGAAAATTAGTAAAAAATCATATATTCATTAGAAATTAGCAAAAAAATTAGGGATAAACTACATGGTGTTAGCTAATTTCTTACTGAAGCAATTTTTAAAATACTCAAAAAAAATTAACATTTTAGGGGGGCCACACCATATGCTATGATATGGTTTTTTGAAAAAAAAGAACCAATTTGTGTGGCCCCCCTTTTTGAACCCCTTAATATCTACCATTTAAAAAAAATTGTATTTTAGAAAGTAGATTCAGTGCACTACATCTTAAAATTTGGAGTGTAACTATCTTCAATTTCTCATCCAAGGTCAGTCTTTCCTGATTTAAAAAAAAAGTGGCTACTTAAGACCCCTTTTTGGTCCCCCATTTCCATTCACTTACTCATCTATCGATAATGTATTTACATAAGAGTATAATCTAGTTCTTTATCTTTACATGATGAGGTTGATTGATCTTTATTTAATGATGATTTAGTTCATGACACCCATCCTTTTAGAGCACTAACAATAGTAATTTAATGAAAATGAGTATTTCATGTTACATGTTAGATATTTTTATCTTCACATTATGCTCATATACATGTTTTTGATTATAGGTAAAACAAGTTTTGAAGGGATCCTAAAACCCTTTATAAAATAAAACGTTGCTTCAGCAAATAATAAAAACAGAGCAAGCAACCAAAAAGAAGCCAAAAACTAGCAATACAACAACCATAAAGAGGCAAAGAGAACAACACGCAGCGAGATATTCTTCAGGATGTCTGCCAATTCTAGGTCACTATTGTTACACCCTGAATTGTGAAGTTACTATTTACCATAACTAGATAGGGTAAATGTGAATATAATGTGAATTTTGAAGATGAATTAATGATGCGTGTACCTTATTATCAATATGAATGTTATCTCATTTGATGTTATCTCAGTTGATGTTATTCATGGTGAAATATTGCATAAGTGAGAACAGAAGGTTATTGAATTTTTGTTATTCTAACTTTGAAGATGTTTATATATATACTGCTTATTGTTGTGAACAAGTTGACTGCCAAGGCATGTAAAGTGGTTGTCGGTAAATGCCCATTTCTCCAGGTGGAGGAGAAGTATCACTCGAGAGAGGAGCTTGGTCGGGTAATCGGCAAAGTAAACTATCTAAGCATACACACACATCACCTTAGATTGAGTGAATTGAGTCAGTTTGTGTGGGTTATAAGTAAGTCATCCTTAGCTTGTATGTTTGCATTAGGAGTCTTGTTTACTTCTATATGCATTTGCGAGTGATGTTTATCTATTTGGTTTTTGAGATCTGTCTTATGATATTACGATTGTATGGATAGGTGGGATGTAGGTGGAAGTATGTATGCACATGTGTATCAGGAGGATTTGATGACACGTAGATGCATATGTATAAAGATACCACACGTACACACCTATCAATATGATGGTAACATAAATGGATGTAAGTGAATCAGAAGTGGACATATATACATATATATATAGTATATAAATGTATCCATATGTATATACATATCGATACAAGCATACATTGGAAAAAGGATATGTTCATACAGATGCATCGGTATGGTATACCTACACATACGTGTACATAAAGGTATATACAGGTATATATATGTATATATGCACACATCCTGTATAATGTGGATATTAATAATATTATTATTATTGCCTTCTGAATTAACATATATATATCGGATGTATGCTAACAAACTCATGATATATATTTTTTAAATATATGTGTGTGTGTGTGTGTAATTATATATTAAAAATTATATATATATAGTTATATAGTTATATTAAAACATATATATATACTATGGTATTTAAATATATATATATATATATATATATATATATATATATATATATATATATATATTTAATATATTTAAAACTATAGTTATATATATAATAAAATATATAATTAACATCATTCAACTTTGGAAATCGAATTATTTTTTAATCAATTTAATATTAACATCGTTAAACTATGGAAATCGAATTATTTTTGAAGCGATTTAATTTATATCATTTAAACTTTAGAAAATTGAATTGTGAAATGAATCGTATTGACTGAGATTTCAATTTACATGTTGGACTTTGGCTTATGGGAAGAATTCGAATTTGAAACAAAAATGACAGAGTGAAATTGCATTACACCTGCTTAAGAGCACGTAGGGATAAATCCACCAAAGTCATTTAAATCTTTTGACCAAGTCAGAATTTGAAACAAGAATAAATCCAACATAGTAATTGAGTTTCATCGAATTAGCCTTGAAATCAGTTGATGTTGGGTATGTGTAAGAGAAATACAATTGACTTCTTCTCAGAATTATGAAATACCCACCATTTCATGAGTTTGGCGCCACCTCTGTAAACAAATTTTGTAGGTGTTGATTTGTAAATTTATCCATGTGCTTTTGGAATTAGTCTTCATAATACTGGTAGAATGGAAGGTCGAGTCACCCTGTTATTTGTTGAGTATGGATTGGAATTGGCGCCACCTTCAGGATTGAAAATGTCAAATGACAGTGGTGTCAATTCACATGCCATGGTAGTAGGAATTGTTGGAGGCTAGGCTCACTATAAATAGTCACCCAACTCTCATTCACCATTCTTCATCAGCTTTTGAATTTATCTTTGAGTTTTTCTTATTCACCATACGTGTATCATTTGGTGCATCATTATATGTTCATTCTTCAATTACTGATGAACATTATTGCAGCCATTATTGAATTTATGAGTGACATTATATACAACCATAATTCACATTTTTGAGTGGCCATAGTTTACAAACAATGTTCACATTTCTATGAGTTACTATCATCTTTGAGAGAAACGTATTCTACCCAAGGAATACGTCATTTTTGCTAGTGATTTTTGAGTGTAGAAAGAGGGAATTTTGTGAGGGAGAGTTGTCTAATTCTGAGAGAAGAATGCTTTCAACAAGAAAGGGAGTGAGAATTGATTTGGGAAGATGGGTTGAGTTGAGCAACCAAAGGAGAAGGTTGCACTGTCAACATTATTTGGGAAAGTGATGACAGGCATGGGGTTTTCTACTTCTTATTGTTTGCAAAGAATTATTGTGTTTTCTATACTGCATGAAATGTATTTTTTTCCTGTGCAATAGAAGTATTTTTGATGTCTTCTGAAAAAGGGAATCGAAGCCTTTAGGCTACTTTTTATAATGTGTTTTTAAGTACTCCATAATAGGAGAGTTTGCTTAACACAAATACTTAATTGTATTAGAAATATCGAAGAGATAGCTCGACACAAGTATTTAACTATACTAGAAATGTCAAAGAGATTACTTGACTGAGGAATTCAATTGCGTTACATATGGTACAACATAGGTAATTAATTCTACTAGATATGTTGAACATGGGAAGCAATGTGTTTATATTTACTCCATAGTAGGAGTTGGGTGTGTATCTAGTTATTATATACTAGGCTTGATTTGAATGCAAGAGTCACTTGAGGTACACCCAACTAAGTTATTAGTTTACTCAGAAAGCTTATGTTACTCCTAGGATAAGCATGGGAGTGGCTTGTGTACTTACTTGCTAAATAGATTTATTACTAGTAGATTAGTATGTTGTAGGTTAGTTTGGGGTGGCGGATTTACCCATTGAAGGACAATACCTATGTGTAGTTGAAGATAGCCTTAAGTCAAATCGGCCCTAAATAGTGTATGTGATAGATGACTTCATTTGAAGTACTTAATGAGAACTCTTTGATCAAAGTAGTGCAATGTACGACATCCACTTAGACTGTGTGATACTTGAGACTACACTATCAGTTCACTGTGATCCCGTATTGCATGCTAGTTCAAGAGTTTCCTGGTTGCATAGGTTATAGCTATGTAGGACATAACACTATGCTCAGTTGGTTGGCGTTATCAGTTACTCTACCAATCTCTTCGTCGAAGGGAAGGGTCATCTATCGAATGATAGATGTGTGGGGGATTGCATTATGAGTCTATGGTTGGCAGAAAATCACTTGAGTGATGCTTCTCCTCCACAACAAGCGACTGAAGAACCATGATTTGAAAGGACGGATTCCTGGACCGTCTTGCAATTATTAGTTCTAAAGCTCATTAGAGTTATGTTTGTAAAGGTATGTTTTCTTGTTACTTGTACTTGTGTAATTATTGTAATAAAGTGGAATCTTTATTGTAATATGATATAGCATCTTGTTCATATATTTTCAATAAAAGAAAGAAATTTTTTATTGCAATGGCTTTATTACTCGTTACCTTTACTTGTTTGGTGTAAAATTAAGAAATTTTTACTTTATGAAAGGGTTAGGTCGTTACAACTATCAATGATTTTTTGATGAACATTCATGACTTCCACAACCTCCTCAGCAGGAATACCAACATTAGCATTCAATTTGGTTTTATTACGATTTTTAGCTAAAGGACCTGTCTCCCTCGCCACTTTCTGCTATGCTCCAACACCAACCATAACATCTTTCATACCAAAATTATCCTCCAACCACTTCCTGGATTTCATTTTCAGTAAACACAAAGCCTCGGCTTCATTACACATAGCATGATTACTCACCTCAAGAACCTTATCCAACTTCTAATTGACACACTCCAAACTTTCTTTGAAGATAGCAATTTTATGCTTGTAGGAATTTTTCATATTAATCATCTCATCGGCAATCATTTTAAGAGTATCAAAAAGATGATTAACCTCAAGCTAAACCTTACTAACTTGATCTTGAACATTAGGACCCCTAGAGGAAGAAGGCTCATCAAGATTATTATTCATAGCTCTAACCCTGATACTGGTAAAGTTCATCTCATGGAAGACTCATTTAAAAAGCTTGAATAGGGTTAGGGAACCCTCTTTTTCCATGCCAAGAAAATCAGGCATATCTTCCCTCCTATTGTTGAAACCATCCCTATCCACCACACCATCCTCTTGGGAGTCACTTCTGGTAGTATAAGTATCCATGGTCGCCTTCCCTTTCTGACCAGTACCAACATCACCTTTAGCCAGGTCCTACTCCATCATCTGATCCTCAACACCCTGTGAATTACCATCATGCTCTTGCACCTCTTTCCTCTCCAAATTCTTAGGAAAATTCCTCATCTTCGACCCCTCTTTTTTCATCAATTTAGAACCAGGGGAATTCCCCAACTGGACCCTATGACCAATATCCTCCTTGCTCGAATTACCCAGAATAGCACCCTTCAACTTCTTACCTCCCATCCCCTTCACAAACTTAGACTTCTAGTTGAAGCAGGAACAGTCCACCTCCTCCTCATCACTCGTTTCATACTCATCAACCCTAGAGGTAATAGGAGGGTTTCTCTTTTTTCTTCTCTTGCCCTCAAAAATGGCCAGAGATTTTGAATCAACATCCATAGACGCTTCCAACCCAGGGGCATAATCTTCATCATCAAACTCATCCTTTGACCCCATAACATACTCAGAATCTTTTTTCTTCAACCCAACACTAGAAATTTTGGGTTGATCAAGGATAATAAAGGACATAACATACTTAGAGATCAACATAATTAAACCTTCATGAAGAACTGGGTTCTCAGGGTTGCGTTTGTGATCTCTTATACCATGTTCCAATGAAACCAGTAAATAAAAAGGGAAAGAAACCTTTTTGTGCCTAAAATGATTAAGCAAAACAAATTGATACCCTAAGAGAATAGAGAAGCGACCATCAAAGGTGAAATACCTCATAATTTCCTGCACAACATCTCCCCATATAGCCTTTATTGAGGAGTGATAATAGCCTCCACATTTAGCCGACTCCAAATTCCACCTCTTATCATCTTTGAAGACATCCAACGTTGCACTAGATTCATTTTTGTCTCTATAGACTCTCCTACCATCCGTCGGCAAACCGGTGATTTCAGCTATGAGATCCTCCGTAATGTTGAGCTCTTTTCCCCCAATTTGCAACACACAATTCTGCCATCCTTCAAGAAACTCATGTGACGTCTTTAAATCATGGCCATGCAAATTTTCCATATAGGGAGTCACTCCCCAACGTCCAACAATTTCCAAACCTTCTCATTTCCTTTCACAGTATCACAAGAGATTGGCTTCATACGATTACGTTCACCCCTCATTGATGCAACAAGTAAGCACCCCAACAGAAAGAAGAACTTGTAGAGGAGACAAAGAAACCTCGAGAACTTGTAGAAAAAACAAGGAAACCTCGAGAAAACTTTAGCTTTCCAAATACCCACAATCCATGTGGAAAAGACTGAATGGCAGAGAGGAATTATGAAAATTGAATGCCTAGTCATTAGAGCCTCAAACCCATCAGAAAACTGCATAGCCTTTCCTCTAAAGGATTTACACCTCAAAATAAAATGCCACGTCAAGAGCATGTGAAAAAATCCCATCACTAAAGGAACCTCCATCTCAACTCCTTTATGAATCATAATGAATTATTGAACGTGCTTCCAAGGGAAGGTGATCGTGTTCTCCCCATTCCAAATAATCATTCACCCCGTAGCTAGCAAAAAAGTCAGCTAACCTACTTCCCTCTCTATAAACATGGGAGATGAAACATTGGTCGAATGAAACCAATATATTTAAGGCATAATTGATTAGAAATTCCACCATCCAAGAGGGAGAGGAAATCTTCCTAAGGTTATTGATAATGTTGAGGGAATCACCCTCAACCCAGACCTTGTCATAACCCTTAGACTGATCCAACTTCAAACCATGAAGCTCATATACATGTTGATGATACATTAATGTTGTATTTGGTGATGCATTGATCAATAAAGTAAAATAATAGTTTGGTTTCTGTCATGAATTTAATGCATCATTCCATGTTTTATCATGTGATTTTATAGATTACTTTGCATATATCTTTAGAGTATGTGTTTCTCATGATTTTCATTCTTCACATTCTAGTGGCTCTTCCTTAGAGGATACTATGAATTTTTCTCTACCATTATGATATACCACTTTTTGATGTCCATGATGACTCTCCCCTGGATCCTTTTATTAGTTCCCATGATATATCATTGAGAAACCATAGATTGCATCCTTATACATAACATATTAAATAAACACATTACTTAGACACGTATTGAGAAAAGAATAACATGATTATATTTTATATTTTTATTTGGTTTAGGTGAGGGTAATGTACAACTATCTAGAAAATTATTTCTTGTCTCATTTTAACATTATACATGATATTTATACAAATATGGACACATTGAGCATGAACTTTCACATTATTTAAGCCTCATCAAGAGTAGAATGAGTAATCTAGAATGTTGTATTGATAATTTTGAGCAAAGATATAAAATGAAAGAGTATAGTAGTGATATATTCCATAATTCTTTGGCGTGTAAAATTTTGGTTTATCCTTCACCAAATAGATTTGTGGCACCTTGTCTTATAAATTATGGTAGTAGATGTTGTTCATTGCTTCATCCAAGGTTCTTCTAAAATACATACTTAAACTATTTTCATGAGGATAAGTTGTTAGATTATTATTCGATAGGCTTGAGTGGTTATGAATTTGTGTGGTTTTATTCATTGCTTCACACTTCTATCACTTGTTTTAGGATATAGGTAATTATTTTATAAAATATTTTCTCTACAATATTGATCCTAAGACAGCTATTACTCAAAACAAGCAAGGGAACATGAGATTGTTAAGCCTTATATGTCATGATTTCAAGCTATGATTACTTATATGAGTTTTATATTATCATATGATGAGATTCAAATTTTATTTATGCATAGTTTACTTCCACTCATCAAAGAAACAAGTGGTTTTCAAGTTTTATCATTTATTTTTAGATTTATGTGATAGTGTATGTAAATGTGAGCATGTTTTATTAGCAAATAATATTTTATATCAATATCCTTCTAGCACTTCTACTCATTCCTAAGAGTTAACAACAATGTCACATTTGGAAGATATAGGAAATAAGGATGCATATAGTGTGGATCATAGTAAGGATAATCACAAAGAAACCAAACCAAAAATATTTAAAGAGTTTGCTAAATTGGAAGAGCATTGACATGTTATATTTGAGAACAATTTAGAACATTTTTTTTACTGTTATCTCTTATTAAGACAATGGATATATCTAGACTTGTGTCACACAAGGTTAAATATCTATGCATGTATCATCACATACATAGATATTCCAACAATACATGCATCACATTGAAATATAAAATTTAATATTTTTTAAACAAATGAATGATACAAGTTGAGAATATTTCAATATTGCATCTACTTTACTTATTAAGGACAATCATATGGAATTAAATGTTGAGAGTTCTTGGGGTGGGGGGCCTAGCTCAATTGGCTAAAGCATCCTATTGCAAGAAAGAAGTCACGAGGTCTAGTCTTATGGGTGAGGATTATGGGTCTTCTTCAAGAGACTTTATCGGAAAAGTGTGATTTGTCTGCCCTAGTGGATCCGGGAGATGTAGTGTGGTTCAAACTTTGAGTCTTGTTGATTGTGATAGGAGTGTCCCTTGGCCTAAACTGGGGCGGTCTTCCAAAGGGAAGATTCATAGAATTGGTTGTTCGGTGCCCCCTCTTCATGGAGTGTTAAAAATCAACACTGATGGATCTTCTAGAGGAAATTTGGGACATGCTGGGATTGGTGGTAATGGAAGAGATAGTTCAAGGGTGGTTGTGTTCTTCTTGGTTTACAGAGGTCATCAAACCAACAACTTTATGGAGGCTTTATCTATTATTTTGGCTTTGAAACAAGCCTATGCCCTTGGCTAGATAAGGATCATTTGTGAGTCAAATTCATAGATAAGTACTGATATGTTGAATAAGCAGTAGTGGGATGGAGTGAATTGGCAACTGGCCTTGGTGGTCAAGCAAATATTTTATCTTGACGAGTCATTGGACTCTGTTACCTTTTGTCATATCCCCTAGGAATGGAATAAGGTGGTAGATTGCTTGGCTAAATGGGCCTCTAAGCAAATGGGGACGTGGAGTGTAGAATACTAGGAAACCTTTTGGTGGATCATTCTTGAGTGCTGGAGGATCTTGCTATGGAGGATATGAGAGGTTTCTTGGGGGTTTCTTGATGTCTTTGTTTCTGGGATTTTAGCCCTTTGTGGCTTTGTTGTGTTCTTTTTCCTTGTATTGATTTATCTAGTTCAACTAAAATTTTATCCTTTTATTAAAAAAACAGTTATCCTTGTGGGAATAAATAGATCCAATGTTGATTAAATAAGTCATTCTATAATTTGGGTGTTCATAGGGAATCCAAATCCAAATGTGTTTCTCTAAAAACCACTTAAATGTCCATATTTCAAAATTAGGTGATACTAATCCAAAATCTTGTGAAGATTGATGAGATAAAGCTCCAAAGACTATAATGATGGGATAGTAGAGATGATGGGGCTATCATCAAAGAGGAGATGAATATCGTCAACTAAATCCTCCAAATCTATAATATGAGATTCCAAAAACAAGGATAATATGTATGATAGATATGAATCCCGAGTAGTTGTATTTGGAAGATGATTAATTTCCTACTACATTAAATCAATAGAGGCCATGGATGTAGTAATACTAATCTCATCAAGAGCAACAAAAGATGGAGATGTGATCTTGATAGGAGTGGGAACAAGAAGAGATGTATTTGTACCATCACAATATGCAAGGGTTGTAATATACTAAATCTCCTCTTAAGGGTATCTGACTTTCTCTTGGGTTGATCTCGTTTATGTCATTTAGGAATCCTTCTCTAACACATTTGAGTAGGATTTTTAGCATTTTAGCTCATTATAGCCTTAGATGCACTTAAGGTTAAGATCACACACATTGTTTCAATCAATCAATCAACTATTCGTGGAGGTAGAAATACCAAAACAGGTGTTTGACTTAGGAAAACTCCTCTATAGCCACCCATTGCCCCTCTTTGTTGAGATTTTTGTAGGTTCAAATCCGAAGATGGAGATTTCATAGCAAGATTGCATAAGGCAGACTAGGTGTTACAGGATTGTGAAGTTAGATCCAAAAAAGGAGGAGCTCAATTTGGGGTGCACTGTGCCTAGACTGGCTATTTCAACCCCAAATTATCATCATAGGTGCACAATACTCTGCCCTTCTCAAATTTTCTTTTATTTTTCAATAATTCAGTTTTGTCAGTGCAAAAAAGTTATGTTTTCAAATTTGGTCTTGTAGTCAAATCAATTCAATAAACCCAAATTAATTTGAATTAATCTCCAAGGCAATAAAGAACCATATCCAAGGTAGATTGTCTCACCTCTTAGGTTGCAAGTCAATCTTATATCCTTGCCGATTTGGCTTCTAACGTTAATTGGAAAAGGATTGATCTTAGTGAGCTATACACTAGTCCTACGATCCCTTTTTCAACCAAACACAACATGTTTCCTCAAATCGAACCATCCCCAATAACCATAGTCAGGGCTAAAACATGTGCTTGCACACTCAATAAAACATGAGGCATACATACTCCATATGTAAGATAGCTAAAAATAATATAAACATCCAATTTGATATATTATAAAATAAATATATCAATAGACTCCATCAATTGCTAATCATTGTAAGTCAAATGATCCAAAACATTAATTCAAATATTGATAATCAATAATATACATTGTGTTGAACTAGATAACATAATCAAATCATGTATATTATAAATCGTGAAAAAAAGTAAACAAAAGCACTAGAATAGTCCATACACACAAACACAATATATGCATCCCATAATACATACTTGGACACCAAATGCCAATATAAAATATTATAAACAAAATATTTTGATGGTAACACAAAACATTACCGATAAATATAGTATCAAAATAAAGTATATACATGTAGTCTTGTAAGACATATACATGAGGCATTATAGTTTAGTCTCAATCCCTAAAATGACAAATTTACAAATTGAGACATTTACGTTTATATTATAATATCTTAGCCATTGTTCTCACACTTCTATTTTATTTTAACCTTAGTTAATTTTAATGTTAAAAATATTTAATATCAACATTCTATTTTATTCATATTGTTCATCTTAATTATCTTTCTCTTAATGTTGTTTCCACCTTATTACACTTATTCCTAACCATTTCCAACCCCAAAAAATTTAGCATTTCTTTTAATAATGTTTAATTTATTATTTCATATGTTTATCAAATATTTATAATTGAATTACATCTACAATTTCTCGTGATTTTTTTTCTATGTCAATGATAGCTTATGGAAAGTGATCCAATATTAATGCAAACCAAAAAAAAAAAATCCATAAATATTTCAATATTTACTATTGACCATGAAAACATCATATTTATCAATAATATGACTACTAAGATAACAAGAACTTGTGTTTTGAAAATATATAAAAACCATGTTCGTAAATGATAAATAGAATGAGTTAAGTTGTCCGACAATTGATGTACCGATCTTCCACTTGTCCATGAAAAGTTTAGTAACAATGACATCTTAGAGGAGCAAGTTTTGAATGCGTTAAAGGTATACACCAATGGATTCATAAATGGAATAGTCTTCACTTAAAGTGTAGGTTAAAGATAACAATGAAAAGTTTAGTAGCAATGACATCTCAGTAACAATTGCTTTTTGTGTACATTATAATATACACAAAGGGATTCATAAATGGAATGAAGAAAAATCCCTTGAAATGGAAGTATGGTCAAAATTGTGGAAGTTAAAGGTAATGTAAAAGGTAGAGACCACATAGGAATATATAATCCCCCAAGTTGAAGAAAAATCCCTTGAAATGGAAGTATGGTCAAAATTGTGGAAGTTAAAGGTAATGTAAAGGGTAGAGACCACATAGGAATATATAATCCCCCAAGTTGAGGAAGAATTGCTTACACTAGTAAAAGTGGAGTTGCTAGCATGAAATTTAAAGTGACTCAAAATTCTTGTGTACTGAAGTGTGGAAAATTAAGGAATGTGGTTGAATTTGATTCTAGTGTACTTGAAAGAGTGAGTTTGGTCATAAGGTAATGAGGATTTGTATGTGAGTGGGTATCTTAAATAGTTAGGAAAAAAGGATTTTGATTCAATGGAGTTTATTAATCTTTGTAACATTAACATCATAAAATTTGGTGACTTTTCAAATTTTATGGAAATAGTAAGCATGGGCTTTTCATTTTGACTTCAACCCATAAAAGAGGGGTCTATGAATTATATTCACATGGTGACATATTAAGGATGAGGGAGAATTAGGTTCAATGATCCCACATTTTTGAGAGACCCTTCTACATATCTATGGTCAACTAGAGTATGTAACTTCATGGGATGAAAGGAAAGTGTGTTTAGGGAATAAGTTCTAAAAAGGGAGATGGAAGGTGATTATGAAATAAAGTATTTCTTGGAGGTGGACTTGGTGCTTGTTGAATTGAATGTTGATTTCTTAAGAAATGGTTAGCTACCTTCTTATATTTATTAAGGGTGTGCCACTTTTTTTTAAATCAACGAATGGAGTAAAGCTCGTGAAGATTAAACCATGGAGTTTTAAGGAGTATGAATTCTCAATCTTGGAAAACTCAACAACGGTGAGTTGACGGGTTTGGAGGAAATGATTTGATACCTATTCCTTACTAATGGTCATGAAAATTTAGGTGGTTTTAGGGAAATCTGTTGAAAATGAAATTTTACTCCTCTAGCTAGTAGTCATCTCAATGTATTCATTCATCAAAGAATTACTGATAAAAATCATAGAAATCAGTACAAATATATGTATTTTTCATGAACCAAATAATTTTTTGTACATTCAAAATTTTAAAAATAACAAACTTTTATTTTAGAATATTTCTAATTGATGGTTATAACTCAAAAAAAATTGTGAAAAATTATTCACTTAACAAAAAATAACCCATTATAAATAACAACATAAAAATAAAACTATCTAAACTGACCAACTAAAATTAAATAGACAATTAACATAAATTAATAAGCTAAATTATACAAAGCACATAGATTATAAATAAAACAAAATTTATTATAAGCTTAAAGCCTGTAGTTATTTTTTAAAATGATCACTTACTGAATTGAATTTAAAGTTATCCAAATAAAAAGGAGCCCCCGCTAATAATTAGAAGGTACAAATTATTCCAAAGAACGCTATGTAATTCTATATCCGAAGTAGAGGACATGGAAATTCGGAAATCACAAGCTGCAAAGAAGAAAGAACGATTTTAATATTTAATCTCTAAAAGAATCTAATCTTTCATTTAGTCGGGAGGTTAAAAATTAACACGAAATGAATCTAAACATTGGAGATCATTTATCCGTTCTCGTCATGGAAGGGAAGGATGAATATCATATTGAATATGTGGAATAGATTTAAATGAGTGTATTTCCCTTGATAACGTAACTACTTTATTCTTTAGTTCACTGCCATGAAGACCATCACCCAATCCAATCAGAAAATACTAAGTGGGGAAAGAAGTGGGAGACAAAAAGAAAAAAGAAAAATTCCATAAGTTTCAAAGACCTATTAAGACAAGTAGGGAACAACCATGACCAACTAGCAACTCTTCTTAGGCCTAGGAAAACAAAAACAAAAGAACTCTGTAATAGAGAGAACTCCAAGAGCTCAGAGATTCTAAGGATGAAAGAAAAGAGGTTTAGTGGCCTATTTAAAGGACCAAATGATCCCCAAGGTGGTTAGAAGTTAATTGAGATGGTTTAAATCTAGATGCAAGGACCAAAAACAGCAAGAAAAAAAAAAAAAAATTGTCCTTATTATAGAAATCATGGCAGTTCGGAAAAAAAAATGATAGGAAAGTATTGGTTGTTAGCACTAAACTATAGGAAGCCAAGTAAGCCAAGTTTCAGAAGGAAGTCAACCTCGTGTCCAAGAAAAAGTAAACGAATTTTAAAAACTAACAAGAAAGTTTAGAGGGAATTTGGATAAAAACATAGAATGTAGGTGAGGTTTAAGCCGAACCACCCCTAAATTTTAGAGCAATCCATAATTAAAATGAATATTATGTAGCCCCCAAGAAGAAGCCTAAACCTCCTCGAAAAGATTGTAAACTATCTATAATTAGAAAGACTTAAGAAATTTAAAACATGTTTGGAAATCCTATAACAAGCCAAAACTAGGAAAATTAAGGTTTCTAAGAATCTGGTAGGACAATGAAGCATAGAGAACCCAAAAAAAAAAATTCTAGGTTTTGAGTCTTAGATGAGTTGAATTATGATGGTTTTAAAGACCCACAATGAATGGAAAGTTTATCTCTCTTAAGTACCTAAAGCCAACGCATAGTTGACCAACAGAAGGAAATATCAGAAAAGAGTAGAAGAGTGTCGTATATATGAATGCGACATTTTTGAGCCATTAATGAGCGTTTAAGACGAGATACATGCACAAATATCTTCGTAGGTTATAGTAGCGTTGGGAGGGCATATTGAGAGTAATTCTGGTGTTCATACTTCCAAGCAAGCTCTAAAACCATCATAATAATAAATAAAAAATTAAATGTTCATTGCTACAAACTAATCAAGAAAATTTGAAAATAGTTTAGAAACATTTTGTTTTTGTTTTTTAAGATTATGGATAAATTGATGGTGTTTAAAGAAAAAATTTTGAAGGCGTTAAATTGAATCCAAATCAATATGAAAAGTGTGAAATGGTGAGGAGAACAACATCGATACATGTGTTAGTTTTTTAGGGAAAGTAACAGAAATAAGCTAGAAGATGATGTGCATCATAAAATAGCGCCAAACAGTACAAGAAACAAAGGTACATCAGTTAATGTAAGATCATAATATGCTCATGGAAATTTCGATTCGTCATCAAAGTTTTGGACTTCAACATATAACATTTAAATGGTCCATTTCAAAGAGTTTTAAGTTTGATCAATGGTAAAAATATTGTTGTGTTTGAAAAAAAATTGCTGTTTAGAGGTATCTTCATTGTTGTTTGCTAAGGCCGATAGTTGCTGGGGGAGACTTTTTCTATGATATGGGGATGTGTGCATAAATGCCATAAAAAGAATTTTGCAAGGAATCGTATTAATTTCTTTAAAAAATTCGATTGTGAAGAACTCTAGTGGCAGTATATTTCTATTTTGTTTGACAGGCGGAATTTTTGGTATGAGGTTTTGTATATGTGTAGATTTTTTTAGTTGTTGTGAGTTAAGCATTAAGGGCATGCTTGAATGTTTAGGGAAGTATGATTGGATAATTTGTGCTATTCTTTAGGAGTTTTTCCAATGGAAAATGCTTTCTGGCGTTTGGAGCGGTGATGGGATCTTTATGAGACGTAAATTTTTCTATTACCTTAGTAGAATTGGCACATTGGTGATCATAAGAGCCTTCAACTGCAGCGAAATTTTTTATTAAGGATTCTTGTTTTATGTTAGGACTACTCTGGACAGATTGTTTCCAAGTGAAACTTGGGTACCAAATACATGAGACATTTTGAATAAGATATGATCATCCATATTATGTTTAGCTTTGTTTGAAAGAGTTTTGAGAAAAGTATATGCCATACAGGCTTTTGGCTGGAGCATAGGTGTTGCTAAAGAAAAGCTTGTGAAAGAGCCAGGCGTAGAGATTGTCGCTAGCTCATGAATTCTAGTGCGAACTAAATTTGGATGTTCATGAATTTGATGAATTTGATGGCCAACATGCCCTCAATTTTGTGATTTTTTGTGAACCCCATGAAGGAGGATTGTACTATTATACCAGCCGCACTTTTATTGCAGAATGCCTATTTTGATTAATTAATGAAAAATTAAAATCCAAAAGCTATTTAGTATTTTCCAATTAAAAAAGGAAAAGGAAAACAAGCGATCTTTTAAAATCCTACATAAAAACATATCAAACCAACAATACAAGATCATGTAAAATACCTATTTTGATTAATTAATGAAAATCCATAAGCTATTTAGTATTTTCTAATTAAAAAAGGAAGAGAAAAAACAAACTATCTTTTAAAATCCTACATAAAAAAATATGAAGCTAATACAAGATCATAGTGTATTGCCATATCTCAACAATCACTATTACTGTTTATTCATGTTCCATTCTGGGCTTTAGTCCACATAGGAGTTTCGCTTTTCACTTTCATTATCTTTCAAAAGACCAAGAAATGCCAGAAACCCAAAAAAGAAGAAACCCCCAAACCATCCACCACCACCTCCACCCCCTCCACCTCCACCATCACCACCTGGCCCACCTCCATCCCCTCCATCATCCAGTTCAGGTGTCTTCTCTTTTTCTACCAAATCAATAAACATCAATATGTTAGTCCATAATATACATCAAGGAAACTTCAGAAGTAATTAATTAAAAGCACCTCAGACTTCAGTGATAAATCAAACACATCCACAAGGAAGCCATTTCAACATCAAACAATTCATAATCCTTACCATGACTCACTCAAGGTAATCTCTTCAAATATCAGAAATACTAAGCTCGCAGAAAACATTATGATGGAAGAAAAGATAAGCAAAATGTAAAAAGCAAATAAATGCATTGATATCTTAATGAATTAAAAATTATCATATTGAATGAACCAGCATAATTCTTAGCAATAAATCTTCGACCTTGTTTGGTATCTTCTTCTGACACAACATATACACACAAAAACACGTTCAAGAAAACCTTGTCTGAATTTAATCAGCTACAACAAAGGAAATATATACATGAATATAAATTAAAATCCATCCATAAGATAGCCACAAAAGATGTGGAAAAATTTGTGCAGTGCAAAACAATCTGACACTGTAACAAAATATATTACTAACAGAACATTTGACAACAGAAATTACCAAGATATGTTCATTGTGTAACCACCAACACTGATTCCCTTAGGATAGAAACATATTTGTATCTCAAACCTTTCAAACCCTCTCCATTGCACCAAAATGTAGATGTATTTCGATGTGATTCTTTTTTCCCCCTTCCAAGAACTATAGGACAGTAACACAAACCCACAGATGGTTTATTACTTATTAGTTACATGATGTCACTGAAGCAAGCTTGAAATTGTAAAAACAATGTTAAGACTCCACTCGCAACAAACAGTTTGTGTTCTAGCAGTGGTAATATATGGTCATTGAGATCTCATCTGGTGACATGGTCCTTGAGTGTTCTGCCTACATGAAAATGGCAAGAACCAAGATGGCAGAGTTCCCTGCTGCTCCATGCTACTTTCGCCGTTGATTCACTATGCTATGCACTTGACATTTGTCCCAATGGGGATGACAGCAGAGAAGAGCCTATCAAAATTTACTGAGTTCCACTCTCTATCATAAATTCTCCAATATTTCACTTGAGTGACGTAGATGGATGGCTACATTTACCAAGTTGCATTAAATGGCTCATATTTCAGTCAAACTGTGAAGCATGCAAAGACCTCCTTACCTTTTCAACCAGCATCACTGTTCTTCATTACATTGCTGAATAGGTCTCAAATTCTTAATGCATCAGAGGGCTAAGTACAGATTACCCTCCCAAACAAAGGCAAGATCACTCATGGACCCGAGTTTAGACACCATCCATTTACAACAGATCATATACTGGAGAAAGATATTACGAACCCTCCCATTGCACGTCTAGACAATAGATCCTAATCCCGAACACTGAAAAAAGAAAGGGAGGAATATCCCTGATAAAGTAATGATTTGGAAATAGACTATTCATTAAAATATGGAACTGAAAACTGAACCCCATACATGTAATAAGCTAATATGATTTCTATGAGCTCAATTTTAGGAAATTTATATGTTGGAGAGACTGCAACTTTGGAGGAGAGATCAGAACCTTAGTTTTATAAGGTCAACCACTAGCGTCAAAAATGAAATCGAGTGAGCATCCAGGTGCTTTTGCAGAGTTTTAGGAGAATGAACAAGGATGTCATTAGCAAAAGGCAATATAGAAATTATCTTATGACGTAAAAAACAACAATCATCAAAAAGAGTGTTTTCAAGATAAATTCTTCAAGCTCATCGATATAGGTTCCATAGATTAAAAACTCACCTGACTCACAAGTCTGACCTGAAAACTCACCACCCAGTGCAAAACATCAGTTTGTGGCAATAAAGGCCTTAAATCGGTTCATTTTCACACTTTCACTCTTCTAGCTCTCACTCATTTATGCATTGACAACATTACTTGCAATTTCAGGTGATTTGAACGAATTTTTAGTGATTTTGGACTGACTTGACAAGCCTTTTGGCATCATTTGAAAGGTATGTCCTGATTTTTTCTTTTTTTCAGGGTTTTGTTTTGTTTTTCCCTCGCACTCTAGGGTTTTATTATTCAGTTTTTTTTCATTTTGTTTTTTAGTTAGCTGCTAGGGTTTGCTTTTCATTATCTTTAAGTTTTTTATTTTTCCTTTTATGATAGGGTTTGAAAATTTGAAATTCAGTTTGTTGTTTGAGCTGTGGTATCAAGAAGCAGAGTTTGTGGCAAGGCTACAGACACTACTTGAAAGCATGGAATCCAAAGGGAACAAGTAGAACTGGTTATTTGTAATTATTGTGGACAGAACATGACAGCAGGCATCAATTGCCTCAAATTTCCTCTTGCAAGGACCCCTGGATGAGATGTTTGTTATGATATAAGGTTATTAGGGGCCATACCCTTATAACATTTGTATATTGTAATATAAGGTTATAAAACCTTATATATTATATGCTTTATTATGCAATAATTATAATCTAATAACTATTAGATTATTAATTATTTATGAATGAGGGTTGTTGAATAGGTGTGTCTAATACCCCTTTAATTATTTTGCCACCCTTTCTCCTATATTTAAGGAGGGTCTCCCTCATTTGAGAGGTAGAGAATTTGGAGATTTATAGTGAAGTATATAACTATACACATGAGGTATTATTGGCCATGTGGAAGCATGTGGAGAAGTGTCCCAGGTTCAGTCTATTTTTAATAGACCTTTTTGTAAGTGTTCTAATAAAATGATGCTTTATGGGATTTTTTACCTGAAAAAGTTTCCCCATGTATATCTTGTGTAATGTGTAAAATCTATGCTTGCATTATTCTCATTTTATTTATTTTATATTTTGTTATAATGATTAGTATCCTAAGATCCTAATTTTTATCAATGTTTCACTTTGTGATAAAGCGGAGCTTGAGGTTATGCAAGAGTTTATATGATGTGGATAAACCTAAGAAGCCCCACTTTTTTGAGGAAGAGTTGACTGAAATTGATAGAGAAGCAGCAGAACATGCAGCAGTTTTAGAGGTGCAAGAGAAGGAAAATATCTGAGGCATTGGTTGGGCTCCATTGGATGTGGTTGCCTATGATATACTTGAGGAGGATATTCATCCTCAAGTGGAACAATGCCATCCACTTCGAGGGCACCCACACAGACTCTTAAGATTTTTTTATTTTTTTTGGATTGATAAAAGTGGCTAAGGGGCCACACCCAAATACGAACATTACATCAAAATTTGGCCCATTATGGATCACCATAGCTGACTTGTAAACTAGCATAGGCTACAATGTGGGCTTATACCAAATGCCCTTGTTTACAGTTATAGAACTAGCGATAATAGCTATATCTACATTTTAGAAGTTCGCAAATTACCACGAGGCAGAAAACCTTTACTGAGCATCCATATCCTCCATGTCTTCATGTTTTGAAGGCTCCAAAGCAAGCAATCAGTCCAACCCAAATTCCAAGGAAATGCCAGCAATGGCCTTTAGGAATCCAATTCCCCAACATGCATTGTTTCGTCTAGCATTGTCCTGCATCCACCGCCCGGATTATGAAGGGGACCCATGGTCCATTGTAACAAGGGTAAATGCTTGGCCATGTTCCATTGTTAGGCATAAAGCCCAATCCCACAACTGCAGCGTCTAGGAATTTTTGTAAATCTCCACACCATCGTGACCGGACCAAAGTCCTCATTAAGACTTTCACTTCTCCTTTGCATTTGCCCACATCAAGAAGGACCGCCAAGAACACGGATGCAACGTCTATGTTGACACGATATCAATGGGCAGAATTTACATGTCTCGCCCAACACCATCCTAATGGCGTGTAGAACCACTGAAGCCCTCGTCTTGAAGATCCTCTAAAGCCTTTGTTGTATGATTGTTCCCAAGAAAGCCATTTGGTGAATGCCTAGTTTTCAAACAGAAAGTCGTGTCCATTGTGTGTTTTCATAGTGGTGCCAAAAGTGGTTTGATGATCCCACATGTAGGACGGCAACACCAAGTCTTATGAAAGCCCCACGTGCCAACGTAAGTAGCAGCTATTTCTAGCAATCAATTCCAGATTAAAGGCATTAAGATTCATTAACTATCTCCCTCTGCAAATTTACAAGTGACTCATACCCCAGGTCCAATGAATCCAAAATGAAATCATTAGTTTTCATGTCTATCACCCAGTTTGCTATTTGGTCCGCCAAAGTATTCCCCTCCATATAAACATGTAAGATAATGTAGTCTTCAAATTCTGCCAAGAGCTCACAAATGGGGAATATAAACTTGTTTAACTTCCAATTAACAATGCCCCTACAGCAAATTGTGTTTATTGTGATAAGGGAGTCCCCTTCCAAATGAATTTTTCGAATGTTGAGTTTCCTACATATTTTGCGTCCAAGCAAAGCCACCTAAAACTCAGCATCATTAATGGTTCCATCTGGAAGCTTCCAACCTGCCACTGCCTTGATTTCACCATTAGGATTTCTAATAGCGTAACCCACCCCAGATTGGCCCAGGTTTCCCCGTGTGCCCTGTCAAAGTTGATCTTAAACAAATCATTCCTAGGGGGAATCCACCTAGTATCAGCTCTGAGAGCTGCATTTGGATCAACCCAAGAGACCCCATGAACAGAGCAGACTCAAAGAAATATTACTTGCAGAAGAAATTTGTAAAATATTAATATGGATTTGTAATTTTTAATCATATGACACTATGATGTCTATTGAACTTCTTTTTTGATCTATGAATGAATGAAAAACTACTTATCAATTCTCTAAAATCAGTTTTATGCATGATTTCTAAGATTATTTTCTAAATACTAAAAAGATCTGTTTTTTGAATGTTCCAAAATTTTGCAAACTTTTGGCGAATTTTTGCCTAGTCACCAAGTCCAAGTCAAATTTGGGTCTACCGAGATATGCCAAGTCATGAGTTCAATCACAAGATCTTAATCTATGGTATATTCCGAAGAAAGCCAATGTGAGAGGGATCACTTGCTTTGACTTCAACAGTACTACTGTCAGAAGGAAAGTCCTTGAGCAGTCTGAAACTAATTTGTAATCTCTCAAGACATTATGTTCATTGGAAGCTTCAAATTGTATATGCTGTCCTACATGAATTAAACTTCAAATTAAGAGAGATTTGAATGTGCTAAATTCTGGGATTGGTGTTTATAGTTGTTGGAAACAGAACAACATTGCAGCTGTGTCAAACAAGATGAAAACAACAAGATCTCAATTTGTAAAATAATTAGCATGCTGAAGTTGCTCCAAGTCATCAATTTGTGGGAGTGGATACCTATTCATGATGGTGTTCTTGTTCAAGGCTCTATAGTCGATGCATATCCTCCAAGTTTGTATTATGAAAATAGGTGACCCATGAGCCACAAAGTTAAATGCCTAGGCATATGACCCCTTGCTCCAACAATCCTTGAAGTTGTTTGGAAAAGATGATTCAATTAGTAAATAAATCTCAGGCTCTGCTTCCCCCTTTGGAATTTGAAACATTTTCTGAAAAGAATCCAATAACTCATCCAAATACTCCAACCCACTGTTGACACTCTTTAGCTCTGAAATTTCTAGCCCATCTTGTTTCTTACCCTTCAAAACGAATATATAGAATCTCTTATATGCTCAAAAGAACCTTTTTACTCAGTTAGCACTTAGCATGGCAAGTCTAGTTGGCTTTCATCATTCATGTGTCTTTACAATATAGCTGAACCCATCCTTTAAAGACCAATATTTTTCCCTCCTCCATTCCTACTATACATATAAGAACTTCCATACACAACATCAAGTGGAATCACATTCACTTCAAATTCATCAATATTTTTGGAATCATTAACAGATTTGACCTTAACATTTTCTGATCACTTGCATCCGGACACCTTTTTTTTCCCAACCAATGCATATTAGATTGTGAACCACAAATAGCTAAGTTACCAATTCGCCACTCCTAGCCTCTGGATACGATTTGATTCGTACCAGATTCGCAATTCGAGTACGGTACGATGCAAATTCGGGCAGGGTTCGAAATCTGGTCTGTGGATTCGCCTTGGATTCGATTCGCCACTATGGATTCGACCAGGATACATCCAGAAGAATCCGTGACGAATCCGCGACGAATCCAGACATCAAAACAACCAAGCCGCAGAAAAAGAGTTTTTTTGCATTTTTTAATTATTTTTTTGACTAACAGTTGACTTCTAAATAATTAAATATTCATTCCAACCCTAATCTTTGCCTCCAAACACACTAAATAGGTAAAAACACTCATTTAGCAATGTAGCATCTAATGATGCTGATTTGTTTGATGACCCATATGATACAGATTGATCAATGATCAATAATGGCTGATTGTAAACACTTGACATTTTATGTTTGAACTTTAATTTATAATTTTATATCATGACATTCGAGTAATCACTAATATTTTAATATTTGACTTAGTGACTATGAAAGTGGTGATGTATTTTTGCCATGTTATTAGACTATTAATATGGTGGTATATTCTGAACTTAATTACTGCTGCAAATATGTATATATTTCTGATTTTTATATGTTTTTTGTATTGCCGTACCCAAGCCGTACCCAACCCCAAAATTCATTTTGACCGAATCCCATACCCAAATCCAAAAACGAATCGGTAACTTAGACAAATAGTGAAATAGCAAGTGAAAAACCTTTTTCTTCTAGATTTGGAATTTGGATAGAAAAGGCTTGTGCATCTCTTTTTGCTCCTTGCTTGCCACATTAGTTGCAGTGCAACCAAATTTCTTGTCACCTTTTTCTTCTAGATTTGGATTTTGGTTTGAAAGAGCTTGTACATCTAATTTTGCTCCTTTCTTGCTGTGTTAGCTGCAGTGCAACCAAATTTCCCATCCACATCCTAACTATCCTCTATCTCTTCCTCTTTACTATCAACCAAGGTGACTACGGATTTCTTGGAGTCCAATTTGGAATTATTATCTTGTTTCAATTTCGAACACAACTTCCAACAGTGTGTGTCAGTCTGTTAATCTCCAACACAATAACTACAATGATTCTTCAGATCTCTTAAAACATGTACAGAGATAGCATTTTTCTTGCCTTGCTGCTTACCTTTTAGAATTTCTTTGGCCGATTTTGTTGGTTCTTCTCTAATTTGTTGATTGTTTATACTCAGATGATTGATCCTAATCTAGCTTTTCAGTTTTTCTCATCCTCAATATAGTACTCTTATATGCATGCTTCATTAAGGTTTTGAAGCTTCCTATAGATGACTCTCGTCCTTACATGAGGATGAGAACCTCCCGTGTATTTTAACATCATGTCCTCTTTCTCCAAGTACAATTTCATCAACATGGCTTCCTATGGAATTATGCAGTGTAATCCTGCACGCAATAGTTGTTTCCATCCCTAATATGCTGCCACTTAGTATTTGGTCAGTTTTCTGCCCGATAGGGAAAAAATTCTTGTTACAGAATTCTTTAATTCCATCTCAACTAGCTACTACTGTCCTACTCTTCTAAAAGTAGTTAGATAACTTTACCACCAATCTAGAGCATTACCCTCCATGTTGAGATTTGCAAAAGAAATCTTTTGTAACTGACTAACTTCATGCAGACTAAATTAAAACTACATGTGTTCATTACACTTAGTGTTTAATTGTCTTTCGATAGATTTAATATCTAACTATCTGATTTCCTTTAACTTAAAATTGCCCTTGTTTACCTTGAACAACTCCTCTCCTCTCCATCTATGTACCAATCTTCATTCTTTGTTTTCATCTCACAATAGCATATACCAGCTTGCCTATGGATACTTAATTCTTAGCACACAACACTTACTATCTGATAAGCTTTTCTTGGGTCTTCATCATGAATTCCAAGTAAGCATTCATCCATGAAACTGTTCTTCCGAGGCTTTCTTCAGCTTACTTGGTCAGCTAAGAGAGCAATTCCTCTACCTAAGACCTTATCATTTATACAAACCAACACAAAAATTATCCACATCACCCAGAAGGATCAAACTTCTTTGATAAATTTGTAATTTCTCCAGGTACCATGCTTGATGGAAACATAATAGATGCCATCTTAAGTTAAATTTTAAACTGACAGAGAACTGGACACGTAAAGGGATGGAATTAGTATTCTTTAGGTGCTATTGTTGCAATCATATGAAACAAGATGAAAGCAACAAAAAACAACCACAAACAAAATTCACACTTTAAGTTTAAAACTGTAGATAGAAGGCCCAATTAAGGACTGTCCAACCAATAAACATTCATAACCAGACAAAACTCAAATATCAGCAGAATCTCATGATAATGATTTGAATTATATATGTATATATGTATATATATGTACATATATACATATATATACATATGCACATCTATATATGTATAAATGTACATATGTATGTATATATATACATGTGCATATATACATATGTATAATGTGTATATGCGTGTATATACATGTGTATATATAACATATATAATGTGTATATATATTTTTGTGTACACACACACACACACACACACATATATATATATAACATGGTCGTGTATATATATTTGTGTATACACATGTATATACATGTGTGTGTGTGTGTATAATCCACACTTTCTGCCACACGGGCATACAATCAAACAAGACCTCAATCTTAGATTATAATTAAAGTAGTTCACACCAGTGCAGCCACAAACATGGGCATCATTGGGCTGATCTTGCTTTTGCTCTGTTTTAAGTGACTTGGACACTACTTGATCCTGGGTCTCTCCTTGCCCTCCTTTTATAGTGAACCTTTGGTATAGAAGGTTCTTGGTTAACTAGAATCCAAGACAGTTCTAAACATGACCCTCTGTGCAACCAATAAGGCCTTAATAATGATTATCATTTGGTGCAAGGCTCTAAATCTTTGCGTATAACATATAGACCTTCTTAAGCTGATCTGGCATGACACCTAAACTAATGATCTTCAAACTTGAAATGGCCTCATAGGCATGCTTATAGTTCTCTACTGATGCATTAGGTGAAACTACATGACATTCTGAGCAAATGTGGTACCATATTGATGATTATAGATGCTGCCCTGAATGCTGAATTGAGGACTGTGTCAAGAAAATCCAACTACAGCATACCAAAATGACTCGAAAGGAAACAAATGAACTAAAAAACAAAACAATCTGAAAGGAAATATTTTTGGTTGATGCAAAGATTGTTCATAGGCCTGGGATGCTCGTGCATCATAAACCCATTGGAAGTTACAATTGCTTAGTTCCCTCTCCTCACCTTGGCCATAAGTAAGTTACAAAGAGCTAATGATGGCACGTATAAAGTAATGTCCATGCTGTTACACTCACTCCTCTCTGCACCAAACTAGTTATTGCTTCTACAACCAATTGCGCTTGCTTACTCTCTTCCACACTCATGTATAATTGGGCTTATGTCTCCTACAAATAGAAACACTAGGAATGTCCTTTCAAGCACCAAACAGGCTCCTGAAAATCATCCAACATGAAAATTAAATATTTTTTCCATTACTCTTATCTGAATGTTTGAAGTCCCAATGACAAAACCGTCATCATAGATGTATAAATGTCACACTAGTGTATCTCACAGTTTGTTTTGACAAAACTGATCTTTGTTCTTAATGAAGTTTGACTCATTTGATAAATTGAACTTGTTTTTTGGATCTTTATGGATCAGAACCAACCAACAACTATTTCATAGAGCCTCATGATAACAGTACTAAAGAGTCATAAGTTATCAATATCATATAATATGTGAAATAAGTCTTTAAGAACAACATGCCACCAGTCTATTCTCAAATGAGGAAAAAAATACTCTGCAAATCCTAACCCATTCCAAGTTGCTTGAGTTGCCATCTAGAGTGGTATACAAAATAGCTATGCAGTCATCATGTTTTAATCAGAAAAGTAGGGGTCTTTTGCATCCTGGACAAGATAATTAGTAAGCAAAATGTGAATGAAATTTAACATGCAAGTCTTTCTATGTCAAAGTCTGCCAACCTATTGGCATCCTTATTCTGCTGCATGTGTAACAGAAACGAACTCTATTTGGGAGACAACCTGGACCCAAAAAGCTAAGAGACAATCATGATTGGATGCACATTTTCCATGCACTGTTACACATAGAGTTTGTTTCTGTTACACATTCAGCACAATAAGGGATACCAATAGGTTGACAGACTTTGACATATATAGACTTGCATGCTAAATTTCATTCACATTTCTGCTTACAAATTATCTTGTCAAAGATGCAAAAGACCCCTAGTTTTTAGATTTAAACATTATGACCGCGTAGCTATTTTATATACCACTCTAGATGGCAACTCAAGCAACTTGGAATCAGTTAGGATTTGCAGAGTAGTTATTCCCTCATTTGAGAGTAGACTACTGGCATGTTGTTCTTAAAGACTTGTTTAACATGTTATACGATATTGACATCTTATGACTCTTTAGTACTGTTATCATGAGGCTCTATGAAATAGTTGTTGGTTGGTTCTGATCCATAAAGATCCAAAAAAATGGGTCAAACTTCATTAAGAACAAAGGAGAAAACAAAGATAAGTTTTGTCCAGACAAACTGTGAGATACACTACTGTTATTATGAGGCTCCCAATTCCAAGTAATGTCACTATGATATAAACCATTTTGATTTATCTTTAAAATTTAGGATTTGACATGTTGCGTTGCATTATCAATCACCAATTGTATTCTCCATTCTATATTCAATTTTGTACATTTTGTGCAAATATCGTTATTCTTATATATTTTTAATAAACATATATATAATATGACCGAACCCAGCCATAGCAAAGCTATATAAAAAGAGTTGTTAAGTTGCCAAACCCAACCATAGCCAGCAGCACGACCATTCATAGAGCTGTTCCAAACTTCCATAGCAATTAAAAAACAAATAGTAAACCATTGACTGCATGATAAACTAAGAATGATATTTACAAGAATAATTTATTAAATGACTACTCATGTAGAAGCTCTTTTTGTTATTTAAAGCTAGATTTAGATCTATGAAAATCCTTATGGGTAAATTCTAGAGTACATAATAAAGGAAAATCTGAAAAATTCTAGATGATAATACAAAAAGTTTTTTTTTTCCAAATGCTTATCATTTGTTGTATTGCTTTACAGTTTTTGTTATTCTACCATAGGAAATCGTGGGAACCCTTGATAGGATGATCCACGTGAAAGTTCAACACAGTAGCCTTTCCAGCATGTGCACAATTTCCAACTAAACAACATCCTATGCTTGTAACAAGATCAGTGAATTTAAGAGGCCACAGACCCCCAGGGAATGTGAGATGGCATCTCATAGACAGAAGACCCAACCACACATTGAGAAATGTGCAATTAATAGTTTTGTTACTATCTGCCACCTCACAACAGTTACATATTATCTCACAAGACCCTTGTTCCAAGGCTTCTCAGGTTCTTGGGACAAATCAGTTTTTCTATAATGTCTCTTTGGATTCTACATACAAACCCCTTCATCTATTCTTTCTCACAAAGCTACATATACAGTTTCACATAGCATATTTCAGGAGCCATTTTGGTGTTCGACGTGAGTTACCAAAATGCACGCTTTTGGCAACAATTTTGGTTGTCATACCTAGAGCACAACTAAGCTTTCTGGTGCACCTTAGAGTTTTAGATTTCAAGCAACGGTACAGACCTGGCAAGGTCACCTACTAATTCTATGGCATTGTTATAAAAAGTTCTCCCAAACTGCCACTTGGATCAGTTAAGGTATTGTTCAACAATTTTCTGTAGCCAAATGGCATGTGGTTGATTACATGATTAATGTTTGCATGACATGCATGTTTATTGTTACAAATTGTGTGAATTAGAATTTACACACCAAATGAACCTTTGGGATATCTTTCTGGTCTGAATTCTAAATTTCTCTATTGCTGTTAGATATTCTCACATCTAATATTGACTACTTAGAACTCATAGAAGTCGCTTAATAGAGAATAGGAAAAAGAGAAACATCGGCCATGAAATGGGAAGTGAGGAGCATCCGTGAATGGTCATCTCTGATCAGTCAGCAAGACCCTTTAGTGAAGTCACTCATACTTTCTTCAATTGTTTCTTTATTTGTTTATAAGTGCTGATTTATGCAATAACTGTCCTTGAAGAGGAGTGCAATCTATTGATGGTTGCGCATATGATAATGAAAACACAAAACTCCACAGAATAGAATACAGGCAGAGATGCAGCTAGAGCTATAGCTAAAACAGACTGCATAAAGCAAACCAAAAGTTTCAATTCCTTGTATATACTAGGTAGAGGTTTCCTCACCCTGAGATGGTGCATTGGATATCTCTGATGATTGGCGCTGAATTGTTTGTGTTGTTGATGAGCTTGATTGTGATTGCTGTTCTGCAGAACATCTAACATTCTGAAATGGAAAAGGCAAGTTATGAATAAATACTACTATGTTGCCAGGCCCAGTAAATAACTGTCATTTCCAGAGCTCAAAAAAAGACAGGCATATGGCAGTAACATCTCAGAATCAAAATTTGAGTAGCATAGCCAAAAAGAAACAAGTGAATGTACCAGCATATGAGTTAAATTAAAAAGCTACTGACCACAACTGAACAAGTCACTTGAATAGATGATGCTGAACAGCAAGCCTGATCAGCTGATTTATAATCCATTAGCATAGGTTTCCATCTTTTTGATAATTTTTGACTTAGCGCTAGATTATTTTTTGAGATTGGACTGCTAAAACTCGTAGAAACCCCTTGCTTAAAAACAGTTTTCTCTGCACAGAACAAGCAGCATAAGCATGCAGCCAATTTTAAAAGAGAGCCTATACTATATATATGAAAAGAATGCCAGATTATTTTTTGAAATTTGACAGCTAAAACTTGTAGAAACCTGTTGATTAACAATAGTTTCCCTGCACAAAACAAGCAGCATAAGCATGAACCCCATTTTAAAAAGAGAGTGTGTACATGTGTGTATTGACAAGCTAATTTAGTGTATGAGACCCTCCTTATACAAGCATTCCACAAGAGGATTGTTTTAATGAGGTGTACAACCTTATTTCCCCTCTGGGTTTGAACCTGTGACCATTTTAAACTACGCAGGTCTTTGCCATTGGGTCAACTTAAGTTGCCAGATTAAAGATGACACTAAAAAAATTCTTATGCTTGAGTTTTAAGCATATTCCAAATAACATAACAATCAGTCTTAGTTGAAATCAGGAACACAAAAATTGAAGGAATTGGAGACAATGACATGATGACCTGCCAAGCAAATCTTTGCAAAGCATTCTAGCGTAATTAAAGGCCTCGCCCTCAACCTCATGCATCTTATTTTGAGACATCACCCAATCATTGTACTTAAATCAATTCACCCAATTTTATTATAACCATTTGATAAAACGAGAGAATGTGAAATGAATATGTTGTCCAGGCGTATGTTGATTAAGTTTACTGATAAACTTGGTCGTGAAGTCAAAACTCACGAGTACAAAATTTGAACGCTGTGAGATTCCACAAGGGCAGTCTCGTACACTGAATAATTGTCTGGCTTGAAAGTGACCTAGAAACATTATATTTATCCCCATTCAAATCTAATATATATTTTTCAAACCCTAATCTTTGCAAATATCCGTTGTAGGTAAATTTCAAACCCGAGAGATTGCAAGAAACAACCAGCTTCAATATTTTTCATTAAATAACAAGCTATTTTATTCATTTATGTTAGGAATTCCCCTTCTTCCTCTTCCTATTGGATATTCTATCCGGCTAAATGTTCAGACAAATAATAAATTTAAGGGAAAATAAAAAGGAACGTAATTCATACTTTGTAATCCAGTGGCGAGGGGTGTCCCCGACATGAGAGCAGCCATTTTCCGCAACAAATACCTGCAGCAATATTAACACCGATTCTCACAACTTTATTTCCAAAATAAACTCCCTCCGCCGTTTTCTCACTCCCCAACCGATAGCTTAATAATCTGAGAGAAGCAGAAGTTAAAAAGAACGAGCAGGAAGAGGAGCGCTACCTGTCTGGTATAAACCCAGAATAGTTGCAGAATTACAAGGTTGTGAACAAACGATGAGTCGGTTCAAGAGGATAGGTGAGACAAGACTCTAGCGCCAAATAGGATTTTGCTAATAGATTGGGAAGTTTTGACTATGCGTGTTGGCTAAGATTCCACGTTATTTTTCCTCTGTCGTGTAATCTCTCTATTTTTAAATCATATGTTGAAGAAGGCAAATTAAGTTTTATGTAATAATTTCCGTCATGTAGGGGAAAAGATTCAATTGCTGTCTATGATCCAATACCCGTTCACTTCTTGTTCACATGACCCTCTAATAACTGTTTATATTTTAGTCATTATATTGTTTTAATTATGCCAATAAAAATTTGTACATTGTTTTAATTATGTCAATAAAAATTTACAAATTACACCAATATATGTTCACTACTAAATGTGTAGTTGACAAAAAAAAATAAAACACATTGAAAACTATTGAAAACACCTTTTTAACTATTGAAAACACTTTAAATTTTCGTGGGTTTTTATTGTTTGTCTAATAAACGGGTATTGGCGAAGTGGTAAAGATGTATGGGATGAAGGTTTTAAAACACCCTTTTTGAACACCTTTCACTTTACAAGTTCCACAAGACGCGTTTTAAATACCCATAAGTCAAATTTTTCTTTTTAAGGTCCTGACTCTCTTATGAAAAAGCCCAAAAAAATTAATTTGAAATCAGACCTATTTTGCACTCTGCACAAATGCGCGAAGTTAGCCTTGACAGCTATCTCTCTATTTTTCCATCATATGTTGAAGAAGGCAAATTTAGTTGTATGTAATAATTGTATAATGACAAATATCTAAAAACTAGGGACACATATGCTATGGTGCTTACCACCATTATGCACATATGAGAAGTTGGGGTTTCATGATCTATTTTTAAAGAGTAGAGGGTCTCATGAAACAAAATTTATTGTGAATAATAGTAGCATCTATTTTTTAGGGTTGTAGATTTGAGCATGTGAAAATGGAGTGGGGTTAGAAATTGTCGCACTAGCTTAGAAATTATTTATTTTTATTTGTGTATTTCGTGAGATCATCAACTTCCTTAAATTTTGAAGCTTAAACTTTTAAGTTGAATTGCTCTATTAAATTCATGGGACCACCAACTTTAAAATATTTCTAAAAGTCTCAAAAGCACCCACTAAATTTGTTTTAGGAAGCCCTCATCCATGGGACCCTAGCCTAAACCCCATAAACTAAAAGTTAAGGAAAATCTCAATAACTAAAGTTAAGAAAAACCTTTTACTCCTAGAAAGGGTGTTCGTCAGGTTATATTAACAAATAACTAAGAATAAAGATGAATAGTAATTTAAGGAAAGGGCTATTATACATGTTGTCATATTATTGTTGAAGGAGAAGGAGTGAGTGAACAAATAGGTTTGAATAATAGGAGGACAAATTAGATGTTACGTGTATTTTGAATAGTTAGTCAAGACAAGTTTTTGCTATTTGCAAACACCTTGGATATTATTTGAGGGAGGTCCAATTATAAGGCCATGTGTCATCACCATGTTGAAATGTTGAATGCACCCACTATGTATCTTACCATCATCTCATTTGAACCAAAGTTGTAGATCTCATCTAGGATCATCATAGCTGACAATTATAAATGAGACTTAACATTAAAAAGAAATTTGTGAGAAAAGCATTGAGAATGCAATTAAACAACATATGAAGTGCAACCTCAACTACTCTCATTCACCTCAACTTGTTGATCTCTAGGTGATTGAACTCGATTGTTGATATTTCTAGAACTTTAATGAATAATATAAAAATAAAAGGTAAAGCACATGCACACATAGATCAAACACAAGTAAATTTGAGGGTTGCATCCTTAATAAATACATTAAAATGGCTAAAATACAATTGTTAGGCCATTTCCACTATGAATATTATTGTTAGTTAAATGGATTTGATGCATACAAAAGCAAACAACGTAGTTTCTTCCATCTCTTCTAATAAAATCCTTCATTTAAAATTGGTGGCAACAAGTTCATTCAAATAATCTTTCAAGTTGAATTTCCAGGAAGGTGGTATGTTATAACATTGGTCTATAACAATCTAATTAAATTTTGGCGCCCTTTTTGGATATTCAAATTGAAATCTTATCTCAATGAATGTGTTACCACCAATTTTTAATGAAGGTTTTCTCATTGGTTGAGAAGGAAGAATTACGAGGTACTTGTATTGGAATTACACGCATAGAGATTAAACAACTTTCTCATAAGAAATACAAAGGTATTAAACAATTGATTTTGATTTGTTTTTTGTTTCAAGAAATGATATATACAAAGGAGGAGGATTTGTAATTTTTTATATGTTATCTTACATTCAACCTTGGTATAAATCTTTCCAAAGATGTCATCATTATCTCTTTGGTCTATTCTAATGTCTTGATAAGTAACATTGTGAGCTTCATATAATAAAGGTCATAATAATCTCAAGGAAAGAAAGATAATTTAACTTACATAAAGATAAAAGTCACAATAATTTAAAGACATTAAAGTTAATTTAACTTTTATAAAGGTGAAATTGAGGTTTTGTGACTAGAGTTCTAGATTTCTATGTCAATACTACACTATTGATTTATATGGTTTAATAAATGCTTATTATTTGTTGAATGTAATGCATATTCTTTGTATAGAGTGATATCATGTATGTAATTATATTTATTTTCTTCATATAGCATTATCAATCATTGTTTAATAGAAATATAGAAACCAAATACATTATTTTGTAGGTATTATCAAAGTGCATTCCAACTTTTATATTTTCACTCACATTAGTTCACTTGTTCAGAAATATCTAAACAATGTTTTTTGCTTGAAATTGCATATTTTTATTTTTTTTTAAATGATTTAAGCTTTGGGGGTTTCATCTAAAGGGTTTTAATTGAGGAGGGTTAGATTAGACCCCCTTAGATCAAACCCCCTTGGATATAACCCCCCTAGTCTTAAATCAAACATTCAATGGAGTATCTTTCACACCTATCAAAATGTTAATAAAAAACAATTTTACATCACCTTTTGGAGGACCAAATAAAGTTATTTAG
This sequence comes from Sequoiadendron giganteum, assembly GCA_007115665.2. Taxonomy (NCBI): domain Eukaryota; kingdom Viridiplantae; phylum Streptophyta; class Pinopsida; order Cupressales; family Cupressaceae; genus Sequoiadendron; species Sequoiadendron giganteum. The sequence continues at coordinate 524,626,381 of CM021102.1, forward strand.
AAATTCCATTTTGTAAGTATGTATCCCTTATTACAAGCTTCCAAAAAGTATAGTTTTAAATATATTTATTTTTTTTATAATAAAACTTGGTTATAGGGTATAGGAACCCATTCAAAATTGGGCATAAAACCTACATGTAGCATTATCTTGTAAACCTACGATAACAACATAAAATAAAACCCCAAACCCATATACATCAAAACCAAACCCAAACACCACTGAACAAAAAGAAACCACAAGAAAGGGTAGATTAAACAGACCCTTATTTCCTACAATAACATAAACTAAACACAACCTTCGAATCACCCACAACAAGCTCTATGTTGATGACAATAATAATCTCTACCTCTCCAAAGCCACCTCACCTAAAAGAAACATCAATCTCTACCTCTTTGCAACCATCCTAACCAGCCTCTCACCAATCACTATGCATCCTCTAGTCGACCTACTTCTTTCCAACCTTCTCACCAACCACCAGGGAACTTGAAAACACCTTCTTCTCCTTAGAAAACTACATATTTGCCTCCATGCCAAGAAAAACCCCACCCACACAACCAAACACCAAGAGAGCCAACATCCACAAATAAGGAGAAACAAGAGAAAATAATAGAAAATCAATAGTAGACACACACCAATTAAATATATACTAAATTAAAGGAAATTTAAGCACATATAAATCAAATAGGTATATATATATTAAAAATACTTTAATATAGGTATTTACTTAATTAAAGTTTAATTAATTTATCTTATAATTTAATTAAATTAAAGTATATCTAATCAAATCAAATCTTATAATTAATCAATAAATAAATTATTTGATTTTATACTTTATATATTTTAATACACTTATATACTTCTATATATATATATATATATATATATATATATATATATAATTTTTAAGTATATATATAAGAAAATTATAAACATTTAATAGATATAGTTATTTTAACCTATTTAATTTATAAATCAAATATAAGTTAAATTATATATATATATATATAATTCCTTCTATTTAGAAATTATATATTTTAATCTAATAATTTGATTTTAATTCCACTTTGTTTCATATATATTTATTTGTGTCATTCTACTTATTTATTTTTAGTTGTAGAATGAATTATAATTTGTTGTAACATATATTTATATATTTTTTATTCTTTTATTCCATTGCCTTTTTATAAATTTATTTTTAATTATCTTGTTTTCTTTCTAGGTTTGTAGCCCCCCTCTCTCCCCCCTCCCTTAGCCCTATCTTTTTAGGTTGTTCTTAGTTTCTAACTATCCATTTTGTCTCCTTGAGCTATTTGCTATCATCTTGGTGATGGATCATGGAGTGTGATCTAAAACATTGATGCAAAAATATCTTACATAGTTGAGTCCATAAACCGTTTCAAAAATAAACAATATGAATTGTGGAAACTTGATATCATAAATAGACACACACCAAACTGACAACACTACTAGCATGATCATGACCCCATTTAAAACCTTATATTGTAACCAAAATTTATCACTCGAACCACTTTATTAGGTAGATGCTCTTTGATATCCTCCTACATTAACTTCGTCGCCTCATAAGAGTAATCCTCTAACCAGAACATAGTATCCAACCCCTTGTTTCTTTTATACCCTCATTAGCAGCCCAATCAATAATTTTGTTTCCCAACCTCCCAATATGTGAGAATTTTATTTCTTCAAACTCCTTGCTTAAACCTTCAGCTAAGTCAATAAACATTTAATCTTCCAGTTATAATTTCTCCTCTCTTCATTACACCCATGACCAATTTGGAATCACCTTTTACCCATAATTTCTTCCAACCCTTCTTAGCTAACATTATCCCCCACAATATGGCTCCAACTTCAACTAAGTTATTCATCTCATTACCATAATCAAGGGCATATAAACCCATTGTTTGTCCTTTATCATCTCTAAAAACACTCCCCTCTTGCTTCCCTAGGATTGTCATTAGCTACACCGTCAAAATTTAGTTTAATTAATCCCTTCTTTGGTTTCCTCCACTTCACAACACTATTGTACCATTTTATTTATGATAGGGGTTGCTTAAGACAGCTATATCTAGGTCATGCATTAGCCCACTCCTTTTCTCCTCCCTCAAGAACACAACTATTCTTCTTGTGGATCTGCTCTAATTCTCCTATTGAGCTTTCTACAAGATCTCAAAATCCTTTCCATAATTTTTTCTTCTATGAAAATGCTTTGATTCATTTTTATCAATAGGTTCCACACAATTATGGTAGGAGCAACATTCCATATAAATTGAAGGACCTAACTAGCAATCTTCACATTCCACAAAGCCAGTAACCTAGCTATATCCTTTGAGAACACCCAACATAAACCCCATTTATTCAAAAAATGTCTCCAAACTTCGTTGGCCACATCGCAGTGGAGAAATAGATTATCATTGCTCGCCTCCTCCTTCTTGCACACAAAACATCTAGATAGACCAATCTTTCCCATCATTTGTAACCTATCCCATGTCAAGGTTCTCTTCTTCCAAACTAGCCATAAAAAAGAGATTTTTTTTGGTAAACTTTGCTTATCATAACTGACCCATTGTTGTGTCCTTTCCAAATCATCCTATCATCTCTAACCTTCCCATAAAGTGGCCATTTCATTAAATTATTTTGGATTTCTTCACATGGCTCTTTTAAATCCACCACAAGAGCAAATATCTTCTCCCATCTTCTATTGGGAGGATTTCCTTTTATGTAGTTCCTTAGCCAAACACCCTCCACCTCCTTGAAATGTGACATCAACAAAATATATTGGTGATACTATGTTACACCCTGTTGTGTTACTACTTATTTACTTTTACCTAGTTGGGTGAAAATGCTTTAGATGAGTGTATTTATACTTTGTGTTTTGGAAATATGAAGAATAAATGATGATTTAATTAAATATTATGAAATTTTTTCATTATGAAAATATATGATGCAAGTGAATGTATTGTTTCAAGCTAACTACTATTGCAAAGTTTAAAGTTGGATGCAAAAATACTATCAAGCCTCTTGAAGAGAGGGGAAGTATCACTCAGGGAGAAGAACTTGGTATGGCAATCTTTGATAAAGACCTAAACTGAGCTTTCACACACACACACACACTTCTAGTTTGGTTAAGTCAGGATAATAGTTTGGGAAATAGTAAGTTACATTTAGTTTTTCTTGTGTTTTTTATTATGAATGTTCTTACTTAGGAGTTTTAAGTATCGAGTCTCTTTGAAGTATGTGAGTCCTTCTTTACATGTTTATATTTAATTGATGGGATGTATACATAAAATGTATATATGTATATATGAATGTGTCAACGATAAACTCATACACATGAGTAAATACGTGCATGAGTATACGTAGATAGACATACCTACACATGCTCATAAACAGATTACCCATATACATGGGAATATCGATCGGATAAGGTAACACACACACACACACACACACACACATATATATATATATCGTATATATGTTGATTGATATGACTGTGAATATATGTGAGTATATATATATATATACATACCAAGTATATATTTTGATCAATACGACTATGAATATATGTGTTTAAATATCAAAATGTGATATATATAGTATATGAGTATATACATATTAACATGTGAGTATGTATTAACGAAAAGGATATGTCCATACTAGTATATTAATATATATAGATGTATATATATGTATATACGTGCCTGCATCAATATGTGAAATATGAGAGTATGTGAATGTGTATTCGTATATCGAATAATGTATTTTATAAACTTGTGAATTGAGATATATATAAATATATATACATATAAATGTATTATGTTATATGTATATATATATATATATTCATTATATATGATAATGATTTACATAGTGTTGATTTATATATCAAGTGCATAGCATATAAAATATAGCATATGCTAAGTATTGTGTGTATTATTTAAATGAAGGGAATAACGCTAAGTTGAAAGAACACATAGATATAACTAGTGTTTAAAACATTTAAGTGTTGAGTATTGTGAAATATATGCAATGTTATGTAAAGTGCATAATATCCAATACCACCCAACATGTTAAGTAAACTACCTGAGACTAAGTCAAATGCATAGGCAAAGGTGAATGTTCACGCACAAGAAGCTTTGACCTGGTTAATAGCAAACAACAACCCAAGGAATAGGGCACGAAGGACATAATGTGGCGCTAACTAAAGAGAAGTATGAATCAATTGGAAGTTTGTTTTGCAATACAAATTTCAAATTATGAAGCCATACGAAATATGTAGAAATGGTCAAATGTGAAGCTGGCCAAGTAAGTGAACCTGTAGAAGACAATCACCTTGCATTTTTTATTCATTCTTGTTGTTCATTTGAGTAAGTGACTCATTCACCATGGTTGTGTATGTGTTTACTGTGCAACAATTTTAGATGTCACATTTTCTTAATCTTGCTAAGTCTAACCTTTTGAGCTAAGAAGTGTTATTCTTAATACCCTATTTCTAGCCTTTAGTTGTTGACAGGTAAAATCACAAACCTGTGTCACACTTTATAAAGGAATTGGCCAACAACAAAAAAAAATTGAACTTTGACCACATAATAGTGGTCTTTATGTTTTGAATTTCAAAATGATGTAAACTAATGAAAGGTAGAAATATTGATGAAGTTTAATCCTGTAATTTTTTAGATTTTTTTAAATTGTTTTGATTATTTTTATATCAAATTAAGAGCAGATTTTAGGATGCTGAAAATTTCAGGAGAAAATGGCATTCACTTGACGTCAAGAAACAAATAGAAAAAAACTTCATTTTCCCCTAATTTTTTTCTCCAAATAGGTAACTTCAATATCTAGTGCATGGAAAAAAAATTGAAATCTTGATGTATATTTTTCTCATAATAACATTTTAAAATCAAGCTTGTTAGAATTTGACGTTTTCATTGGATGTCAACTATTATCTTTTTTTTTATCATTTTCAAAAAACAAATTATACCCTTTTGAAGAGTACTCTCTCCTATAGTGCATCATATATTTTTCAAAAAAAATTAATATGTTTACTATTTTTTTTAATTTCTAATCAGCGTCTTTTTTAACTTTAACAACCTACTTGCATTATTTTAAAAATAAAATATATTAAAACTAATCAAAATATTTAAAAAATTACATAGTCGGATTCACCACTCTGAGCTCTACAAAAAGGTATTTTTCTTTTTTTTAAACATCAATCTGACTGAAGAAATACTTAGTTGAAGTTGAAAGTTTAAAAAATTCTAAAAAATACTAAGTTGGTTGCCAACTAGGATGCCACATAGACAGTTTCGGTAGAAAGGGTTTCGACTGAAACCCCACACATAAAATAAGCCACATTTCGATGCGACAAAGCAAAAAAAATTAAAAAATCAATTTTTTGAGTTTTGGGCAAAAGTGTTTTGCCGAAACTCTATCTGCCACATATAGGCCACGTGGTTTCAGGTGAAACTAGTTCAATCAAAACTGTTTAGGTCAAAATATTTTCATTGGAACTATTTAGCTGGTCGAAAGTGTGACACAACTTTATGCTTTTAACTTGACCTTTGTGTATAAATAGAGGTGCTCTCTACCTTGATAGGGACACATATTTGCATTCTTGTTGAGATTTTCCTGAGTTGTTACTATCTGATTTTATGAGTTGAGTGAGTTTTTTAGTTGTGAGAGGAATTTGAGAGTGAGATTTTGTGAAGAGAGAGAAGGTTTATTTGGGGAATTTCTTACTAAATTGGGGAAAGCTGAGTTAGGAATCCAAGTCGATCAATTGGAGCATTGCATAAACAGGCATGTTGATTTCTACTTGTTTATACTTTTTATGTTTTGAAAAGATTGTGTGACATTATTTGTATTGATTGGGAAAATTATATCATCTACTTATTAGGGAAATTTTATTTTATTCTTAAGTGAAATGGAAATATTGCTTGTTGTACTTAGTGTAAGGATCTATATTGCTTGAAGTGTTTGTACATATTTCATAGTAAGGAATGGGTGGTTATAGAGGGGTTAAATACTATATTATGGATATAGCTTATATAGTTAAAGATAACCTAGTTCAAATTTAGAGTTATTTTGATTTACTTAGTAGAAGTGTCATAATTAACATAGTAGTTATAGGTTATTCCTAGGGTTAAGATTATTCCATGGCATAAGGGGATAGCCTATGCATAGGTTATGAATGCTCAATACAAATAAAGCTAGGAAGGTGGGTGAATTATATGACTTCCACTCTAAATCTTAGGCGATGAATACTTTGGCCAAAATAGTGTAAGTTGCCACTGTTTCCACTATTAATCCACTATGATCTAGGATTACATACTAGGTAGGGAATGTCATATGTGTAGGTTGTAGCCACTGTGTGATAGATCTAGATATGTAGGACACAACACCAAGCTCACAAAAGGTCAAATTTTATTATGAGGTTACCAAACCAATCTCTTCATCAAAGGGTAGGGCCATCTATTAGTTTGGTAGATGTGTGAGAGGCCATAATTAGTCCAAGGTTGGCAGAAAAGCGCTCGAGTGATGCTTCTCCTCATCAGTAGGCGACCAAGATTTGATGGAGGGCACCTAGACCATTCGTACATCTATTTCCAGTAAGCTCAACGAAGCCTTGTATGTGTATTTTGTATCCATATTTATGAAAAATTATAAAAGAGAACTAATTAATATCACATTATCATGTACTATATAATTATTACATTGGAAAGTTGTAGTACTTTGATATAATGCAATGGAAAAGTTTGGAAAGATGTTTATTTCAAATGTGCATGCTATCTTTGTAGTTTTGGAAAGAAAAAATTTATTGCTCATAATGGTTAGATGAGCTTAAACTATTTACTTAAGGTTAAAACTTAGGAAAGTTACTACGTAGAACAATGGGCATGTCACATACTCTTTGAGAGCTCTTCCCTCTAACCAACAATCACACCAAGATTTAATTATGTCTCTCTCCCTAATTTCCATTGCATATTTGGTCTTAAAAGGTTGCAACATATTCTGAGAAATTTCTAGATGTTGGAACCTTTTTCAAATGTTTAGACTAGATGATCTTGCTCCAAAGTTTGTCTTTTTTAAAGTATATCCTCCATACTAATTTTGCTCCTAGAGCTTTGTTCATTTCTTTACAATTTATAATCCCTAATCCACCTTTTTTGATAGGTTTGCACACCTCTTCCCATCTAACCAAACTATATTTGAATTGATCTTCATTACCTCTCCTTAAAAAATATTTTCAAATGTTCTATGATTTTTGTGACTTTGCTTGGAATTTGGAAAATAGACATAGTGAAGACAGGGACAAAAACTAAGGAATCTTTGATACGAGTAACATGTCAGCCATAATCAACCACCTACCCCTCTAAGAGGCCATCATATTTTGAATCCTATTAACTACGTTACTCCATTGTCTCTCTAATGATCTCTTATTGAGAAAGGCCATACCCAAGTATTTGCTAGGATGTTGATCTAATTCAAAGCCCAAAATCTTTCTAATTTCCTATCTTTCCAAACATGTGACCTTTAAGAAAATTACTCTTGACTTAGATATATTTACCTTTTGTCCTACCACGACATCATACTAACTAAGTACCTTTCTAATAGTCTTGGCCTCCCTAGCACTAGCATCTCCAAAGAGTAACGTATCGTCAACGAATTACAAATGAGCTATGGGTAAAAGTACAAAGTTGTGCCACACTTTTGGCCGACTTATCAATACAAGTGAATTTAAGTATTTCTAACTAAAAATCAATTTTGGTCAAACATATGATCTAATAAGATTCATTCTATCTAAGTTAGATATGTCCACAACTTTTTCAGCTAAACTGTTGGCTAAATGCATATATAACACCGCTTTGAGGCCAATTTACCAAAAAAATGAAAAATTATTGTTTCAACAATCCTACTCATGTAAATAACATTTTTTTTAAATGTAAAAATACTATTTTATAAATCCATAAATGTAATTTTAAATATATATATATGGGTAAAATTACAAATATTTGTCACACTTTATAAAGGAATCAGCCAAAACAAACAAAAATTCTCAAATTCGACTGCATAAAAGTGGTTTTAATGTTTTGAATTTCAAAATGATGTAAACTAATGAAAAGTATAACTCTTGATGAAGTTTATTGATGTAATTTTTTAAAAAAATTTAAAAAATGTTTTAATATTTAAAAAAAAAAATTAAGAGTAGATTTTGAATTGCTGAAAATTTTAGGAAAAAATGACATTGAGTTGACGTAAAAAAAATAGAAAAAAAATTCCCCTAAATTTTTTTCCCAAATAGATAACTTCAATATTTAGTGCATGAAAAATATTAAAAATTTTGATGTATATTTTCCTCGTAATAATGTTTTAAAGTCAAACATTCCAGAATTTGATAGTTTTCATTTGACGTCAACTACTGTCTAATTTTTTTTATCATTTTCAAAAAACATATTATACCCTTTTGAAGAGGACTCTCTCCTCTAGGGCACCATATATTTTTCAAATTTTTAATATATTTAGTATTTTTTTAATTTCTAATCAACCTCATTTTTATTTTAACAATCTATTTGCATTACTTAAAATGAAAAACATATTAAAACTAATCAAAATATCAAAAAAAATTATATTTGGATTCTTGACTCTGAGCTCTACAAAAGGGTTTTTTTTTTTTTAAAATCATTTTGAGTGGAGAAATATCATGTTCAAGTGGAAATTTTCAAAAAAATTTGAAAAAAGATGAGGTGGTTGTCAACAAGGATGCCACATAGATAGTTTTGGATGAAAGGATTTTGTTTGAAACTTTGTGTGCCATATATAGGCCATGTACTAGTTTTGGGCGAAACTGTTTCGATCGAAACTGTTTAGGTCAAGAATTTTTGGTCGAATCTATTTAGTTGGTCGAAAGTGTGACACAGGTTTGTGTTTTTACCCATATATATAGTTTACAGTTTAATTATTATTTATATTTTATTTTTTATTTTTACTAAAAGTAGGTTATCAACACAAAAATATTAGGTTGATTATCATGTCAAGAAAAATTCTAAAACTTATTAAAAAATTTGAAAAAATATGATGCACTAGATAAAGAAATCTATATTAAGATGGTATAATTTATTTTCTATTTTAGATAAATAGTTAATATGAAAGTTGGTGTTGAATAGAAACAACTGTATTTTAATAAACACACATTTTAATATTTATTTAAAAATATATTTATCAAAATTTGAAAAAAAAATATCTATGCACTAAAGTTTCAAGTTATAAATACACAAAAATAATTGAAGGAAAAAATTACTATACAAAAATTGGCGTCTCGTGTAACTTCAGTTTTCAACATTTTATCAGCAACTAAATTAGAGTGTCAATTTATAAAAAAAACTATATTCCAATATTTTTTTATTTTTTTAAAAAATATAAACATAAAATATACTAAAATACACATTTTATTAGTTTACATCATTTCAAAATTCAAAGCATATATGCCACTTTTTAGTGATTCAAGTTTAAAATTTGGATTAGTATTGGTTGTTTCATTTATAAAAGTGTGACAAATTTTTACTTTTACCCTTATTTTGTTCATACCCCCAAAACCTTGTGACCCTTTTCAATTTGCCTTTCCTCACCTCTTTCTTTAAGCTCCTACTCAACACCTCCTCTATGATGAGAAATAGAAAGGGGGGCAGGGGATCCCCTTAACTGATGAGATTAGAAATAGTCCTCACTTTCCTTTCTTTTTTTGATTCGTAAGCACTTTTGACTGGAGCTATGAACCAGTGAGGCCACATTTGAGGGACCTCATCCCCGTCATCTCTCCTCCATATCTCTTCTTCCTTTTTTCCTCCATCTACCCCCGTCTCCACTCCTCTCCTTTCTCCTCCATCTCACCTCCTTCTCTCATCCTCTACTCTGTTACCTCCACCTCCCAGCTGCCACTCCCTTCCTCCAGCCTTATTGCCAACACCTCCTTTGTATCTGTTGTTGCTAACTGCAACTTTTTCCCACCTCCTCCTTCTCTCTGCTCCTCCTCGCTTTCTCCATTTTTCCATCTCCTTCTTCTCCTCATCTCTTCCTCTCCTCTCGTTGCCTCCTAGCTCCTCTTCCTTAGAACCTCCTCTCCACCTCCTCCTTCTCTCTCCTTCCATCTCCTTTCATGCCTTTTCCTTCCCTGATGTTCATTGTGCATTCTTCCATCACGTCTGACTCTTCACCCCCTTCTTCCATTAACACCTATAACCACCTGTCATTGTCTTTTCATCTCTGAGTACTCTCCTCTTTAAGCCTATCTCCTCCTTGCTTAGCGACACCACTCCTCCAGTGATAATCCTCTCGCCATCCTTCACCAACAGTCTACATCAACCTACCGCCATGGCCCTACACTAGCATTTGATCTTCCACCACCATCCTTCATCTTCCATCCACCATCCTCTGAGCCTAGATCTCTTCTCTTCTCCTCTTGATGACCTGCACCTTCAAACGTTGTAGTTGTCCCTTGGTCGCTCCACCATCACCTTCGTCGTTGGGAACACCAAGCAACCATCCTCCATCAAACTGCAACCAACCATCAAACATCCCACCAGCAACTTGTGGGATTCGAACTCCTGCGACAGTGATGCAACTACCGTTGCATTGCGGGCTCATCCCCATCCTCACTTTCCTATTTTAAGTTTCATATTTTTCATGAAATTTCTAAACATTTCCAAGAGATTATCCATATTTTCCTATTTATCCTAAGTATTAAAGCATTGAGAATGGTATATGTTAAATTGTTGAATGGTTGTGTGCATTTATAAATGTTTATAAAATATGATAGTTTTTTATGTTAGTTATGGTCATTTATGACGTGGAGATACTATTGAGAGAAACTAACCCCTATGCACCAAAGGACCAATCACCTACAACCAAAGGAGTGTTTGTCTACAACAAAGGATGCAACAACCCACAACTGAAGGAAGAAGTAATTGAGTACTATGGGAGTGGTTTACTTATAAATCATTCTCTTTATCATTGATTTTGTTAGTAGCAATGAAGATAATTGTGAAGATAAGAAGGAATTTATGACAACATGTTGTGGTTCATAAATGTGGATAATTCTTTATTTTGCATGTTTTCATTTATATCTCACTTCTTTATGATGAGATATATAAAAAGACTATGATACTTGTACACCTTTACATGATTAGTTTCATATTTATGTTTTCCTTGGGATAGGAATAAGTCCTTTGCCTATGTTTGTGGATGAGTTGACAAATGTTATTAAGTTATTTAGAGTCTATAATAATTAGACTGTATGGATCATGTATATATGGAAGATCAATATAATTCAAAGATCTAGTAGATATTGTTATCAACACTCTTTTTGTCAGTATTTTTGTTATCAACTTTGAGTTATAATTCCAAAATTTAGTTAAAAAAAATGGATTCATTCAAACAAATGGATTCTTGATTTGAGATTTGATTAAGATTGCGCGATATTGTAGTCACTCAAGCAAGGGCCACTTGAGGTAACTACAACACTCTTTATAGTTTAGATTGTTAATGATTTATTAAAATAAATTGTCAATATCTATTTTCATTGATTGTTAAGTAGTAATCATTTAAATATCAATAGTTATTTTGCATAGTTGCATCAACAAATAATTATAACATAGTTAAAAATGTTTGGTTATTTACCAACAAGATTGCCTAATTGTAATAACTATCAAATAGTTAAGGTTTATAAGATAGGCTTTAATTTTAGTTAAGTTTTATATGCACAACCTCTAGAATTAATCAAAAATCCTCAACCACACATTTAGTGTGGGTACCATCCAAGAAGAATACAACTCCCTGGTTTGACATAATTAAGCGTAACACAGTTAAGTCAGTAAATTGCTTGATAAAGGATTTATTGATCTATTGAGTCAAATGCATGCCTCTTCTACATCAATTTACTAGACATAAATGGAGCTAGAAACTGATGAGGCCCCTTTTAGTATCGAAGAAATCCATTAGAAAGTTCCATTCACTAGAATTACATATGTGGGGAAGAAATACAACTATGTACCTAGTTACACCTTGATTCACTAAATTCAAATCTTCTCATGACCTTGATCATAAATTCTCAAGATACCATATCATAAGCCTTATTCATGTCTAATTTGATATTCATCCCTTCCCTTTTCTAAATTTGAACCAAGTGTATAGCTTCATGTGCGATAAAAATTTCATCCAAAATTTTCCTCTCCTTCGAGAAGTTACTTTGTTCTTCAAAGATGATACTACCCAAACAATCTCTCAATCTAGAAGCAATTTCCTTTGAAACCACCTTATAAATTTATTGCATAGCACAATAGGTCTGTATTGGTCAAAATATTTGGGGATCTTCTTCCTTAGGGATCAGTGCAATGTATGTCGCATTTCATGACTTCAAAATTTCTCTTTGTACCTTGGTTTCTTTTGTGACCTTTTAAACATCATCACCCACCAAGTCCATTTTTATTTTTTTAAATGGCATGGAAACCATCAAGTCCCAATGCCTTTCTAGCACCCATAAATAACAACACCTTCTTAATTTCCTCTTTTGAGAAAGGGGCTAATAGATTCTCATTCTAATCATTTGAGAGTATGTTATGAATATTTCCTAACAATTCATCTTGGGCCATTTGATCTTTTGTCATAGAAGAACCAAGAAAATACTAAATGTACTTCTTCCCCTCCCTTTTAATAGCTTCCATAACTTCGATTATTGCATTCTATGGAGTATGGATTTTCATGATCTTATTATTTTGCCTCCTAATCTTAGTAGTCAAGTGAAAGAAAGTGGTATTTTTGTCACCCTCCCTCAACCACTTCATCGTCAATTTGTAATGCAAAAAGATTTATTCCATCCTTAAATTTTTTTTGTATTCTTCTAATAGCTTGACTTCCTTCATTTTGTTTTCTTGTGTTAAGCCATTAATAGCTATATCTCCCTCTAGTACCTTCAAATCTTCTTCAACTCTGATTTTGTTTTCAAATAAGTTCCCCACTTCCTCTTTATTCCATTGTATTACTTTTCTCTTAACCTCCTACAACGTTTTGAAGATTACACACCTATTGCAGCACCTTATTCCAACATTCCACCACTCTCTCAAGACTTAAGAAAAATTTGGGTGCTCATACCATAAGGCTTCTATTTTGAAAGGAATGCCTTTAGGTATACTATAACTATACAAGTGTCTAGAGCTATTGGCCAGTGACCAAAACCTCCAAATTGGAAGCCCTCAAAAAAACCCTTGTATATTCAACATCCACTTTGAGTGGATGTTGAATCTATCCAATTTGCATGCAATACTACCTTAAGTATTCTATTTCTCCATTTGAAACAAATATATATAGGTTTAATATTCTCCAAAGGAAGATCATCATAAACCCTCCTGAAATCTACATAACCCAAATGACTTTGAATCCTACCTCCTTGTTTTTAATTTGAAGACAAGGTGGCACTAAATTCCCCTCACACTATCCAATTATAGTTCTCATGATCCCTCCTAAAGCTCTTGAGATACTCCCACACCTCATTTCTATCCCTCTCAATATTTAGCCCATATATGTTGGAGATAATCATTTTGCATTCATCCTTAAGATTCCTACAACATACATAAAGATAAAATTGCTTGGCTTCAATCAACACATTGAAAAATATTCTTATTCTAAATGATGGCCAAACCTTCGGTTGTTCTTATACCATCCATTACCTCTCCTTCACTATTTTTCCAAATCCTTGGAAAAAACTCCTTGAACTTACCTGCTTCCACCTTGGATTCTTGAATCAAAACCATATTTGAACCCTCAACTTCAATTTGTCATTTAAGCAAATGATGTTTATTCAAGTCGTTTAAGTTGTGGATGTTCTAGCTTATAAACCTTCATGATTTTTTTGACTCAAGGAGGTGCTCTCCTCCTATCTTCACAAACTACATCATTGAAAACTGAGTACCATTCTCTAATCTTCTAAGTCATTTTTCTTAGCCTTCGTCGATTCCTTTTTCCTCCCCTTGCTATTGTCCACCCCTACATCTAGCACTAGATTATTCTTTCCTCCAAATTTCCTAGTCCTCCTTATGGATATCATCCATTCATTTTCATTGTCTTTCTCACCACCACTGGAACCATAGCTATTGTCTCCCTCCTTCCAATTCAAAAAATATTTAACCAAGAAGTCCCTTGCCCCCTCTATATAAACTCCTTGAGTTACTATAGTGATATTCTCAATTGAGCTAAGTGTCACATTGTTTCTAACACCCAGAGCATTGCCTTCATTTTGGTTTTATTATATTTCCTTCTCCTTACTTTTTTTGTGTCAAATTTAAATCTAGACCCCTGGAGGCACTAATCACCTCCTCCCTTCTACTGAGCCCTTCTCCTCCTAGGAAATTTTTCTTATCTTTAGCTTGATAAAGGGCTATCACTGTCTTTGTGTCTAACTCGACTCCTCTAGCCTTATCATCCTTGGACATTGAATTAGTGGAGTGAGTTGTTTCATCCTTCCCAACTGAAATTATCATGTTGTTGTTCTTATGACATGCCCTGGCTAAGTGCCCAATTTTCCCGCATCTATAACACTGAATCAATAAACTTTTTCATAGTTTATCTCTTGTATCTACTTTCTCAATATCGAGGATAACCTTAATGCTTTCTTAAGTAGTTTTATTAGATCCACCTTATGCAAATCCTAGTATAGGTTTTCCATTGCTTGTATCTTGTCGCATTCACACTTTGGACATATTCCCCCAACGAATTGCCTATCAACTTGAAAATCTCCTTTGTCCAAAGGTCTTGTGGTAATTTATACAGTCTGATCCAAAGAGGCACTTCTTTGATTAATTTCATGCGGGGATTGAATCCCAATGACCATGCCCTAATGTATAGCCCTGCATTCCCCATGAACTAAGGACCCCCTCTCATAACAAATTGGCCCTTTCAAATTCAAATTGGAAGATATTTTATAAAAACCCTAGGGCCAAAAAATTGATCTTTGGTTTGCAACCCATCCAATTTTACCCAATACATTTCTTAATCATGTCCACAAATGGCCACATTCCAATGAATTTTTCAAAATTATGCCATTCTTCCTTAATTTCTCAACCTTTGAGTTGAGAAATTGCTCTGGTATTTTGATACATTGAATTTCTTCTTAAAGTGTGTTGTTAATATTTTTTATCATAAATTTTGCAAAAATTACCTTATTCTCCCCCCTTGCTCCTTGAGCCCCAAATAATGTAGTAGGCATTCCAAAGTATGAGCATCATCATCAAGGTCTTCTACTACATTCCATCCCTTCTCTGCCCTCCATCTTGCCTCTTCGCTCCTTTTTTTTTTGCTAGTTTCACTCTACTCTACCATTATATGATTAGAAATTTTAAATTTAAATATATTTAATTTGATTATTATATTTATTTTCTATTTCTTGTGAATGTAGGTTTTTCATTAAACATCAAGATCTTTGTTTTACACAAATGAAAAATAGAAAATACATCTATTCTCTAGATATTGATTTCCTTATTTCAACAAAGAAAAAAAGATAATTTGGATGTACACATAAAAATTTATGTGATATAGAATAAACCTATGTATAAATTATAATTAATGTTACTTCAAAAATTAATAAAAAATAATTATGAAAAAAAGTTTGTGCACTAAATATTGGTGTTACCAATCTATGTTTAAGAATTAGTAGTTTTATACATTTTTATAAAAAAATATGTGAGATGGAGTAAATGGTACTTTTAAAAATGTTATTAACTATAAAAAATAAGTTATTAAAGCTTATGTAAAAAAAATCATAAATCATCTTTGAAAAAAATTAAAGTACATTTTCAATCTACATAAAAAAATTCAAAAATCACTAGTTCACAACATCTTTAATGTTAATTAAAAGTGAAAATTTAGTTGCTATGGGTGATTAAAATATTAAAAGTGATGCCAAAATTATAGATTATTTGCAATATCAAGCTCAACAAACCATACAAAGGTCAACACTAATTTTGTTGTCTCTTTTATTGCAAGTATAAAAACTAATGACTTTATATTTGTTGCTCTAGCTAAATAAATCATAATTTTGTTTAATCTTTGATTATAAGTTCCCAAGTCATCAACATAGAAAGAGAATTCAAATTAAACCCAACATCTAAGAATTTTATAATATTGAGTGCAATAATTATCAAGAAGTGTAACAAGTGAGAGTTGTTGATTAACTGTACAAGAGCCAAGTACCACCAACAACCAAAACAACCTTCCACACAAGAGAGAAGTAATGGAAATATAATGAAGGAAAAGAATTCAGTAAATGAATAAATGAAACTAGTATAATTTATCTAGAATGAGGAAACCCTTGTTATAAATACAAGGATGAAACCTTGGGGAAAACTAAGACCATGACAAGTGTATTCATCCTATGATATGAGACACAAAAATTAAATGACCTATGTAAGATTAAGTATGTAAGTGTGAGTATGATCTAATAGGAAACTAGTTAGGTTATATACCATGTGCACACCAACACCCCTCTTAAGTGCAACTTAGGGAGTATGAAAAAAAATGAAAAGATGCAAGGATGGGTTCCACCTATGAGGCCATGTTAGGTACCCATGTACAAATAAATCTCTCAAAAATGGAGTAAAGGAGAAAAAACCATGGAAAAATACCTTTTTCAAAAGAGAGAAAATGTAAAAAAATATGTATAGG
Organism: Sequoiadendron giganteum; assembly: GCA_007115665.2. Classification (NCBI taxonomy): domain Eukaryota; kingdom Viridiplantae; phylum Streptophyta; class Pinopsida; order Cupressales; family Cupressaceae; genus Sequoiadendron; species Sequoiadendron giganteum. The sequence continues at coordinate 524,643,106 of CM021102.1, forward strand.
TGATAAAAGGAGGAATCTTGACATGAATTCTAAAGGACTACTTATATCACCAATGTACAATAAATATTCTCCCCATAGGAGAGAAAGGAGAGACTAAATAGCTCCCCTATAATTTATAATCTCCTGCACTAATGACAAATGTTTGATAAAGGATGATGATTAAGATCTAAGAACACTGAAAAAAGTTCTTCCCCATGGGAAGAAATAAAATCAAGAATAGATTAATATATCATTTTAGGAAGGAATAAAAATCATAATGTAGGATGATTTTGATGTCTTTGAAGTTTTTTCTAGTGTCACTACGTTAGTATGAAAGTATGCCACAATAAATTCAAGAAAATATTAATAAATAAAGAAGGTGACAAAATAGGACCATGTGGAGACAAATGAATAACAAGATCCAAATACAAAGATGGTGTGATAATAACTATGATGGTATTATCATCAAGGGGGATATGGGTGTCATCAAGTGTGTCCTCTAAGTCTACAATATGGAACTCACAAAATAAACCTAGAATATATATGAAGTAATCATCCCAATGTATTGAATTTGGAAGAATATGATGTACATGTTGTAAATAATCATGCAAAGAACCAATTCATGGAGATGATGTGATCTTAATGTATTTCATGAAACTATACCAATCATTCCATGATGATGTGTACATACAAGATGTCTAAATATGAACACCTAGAAATGAATATGGTAATGTTGGAATGCAAGAATCCTCGACCTAAAGATAGTGACTCATAGATAAAGAAGATAACATCTTTCAATCTAAATTAGGAGTCATATAAGCTAAAGAATCAATATATATATATATATATATATATATATATATACATATATATACATATATATGTAGGAGGGGCACAAGGAGAAGCTTGATATCACAATAAATACCAATACCTACTAGATAATAAAACTAATCTTTTGTATCATCGTCATATGGTAGGTTATCACAATCATCGATCGACACAAGACTATTCAAGAATGGAGAGTGATGTGAGTCTCCATAAATCTCCCAAATTCTAGTCCAAAGAGTGGGTGGTCACTCGATATGTGAGATGAAACACATGATGTTGAAATCATCACTACTACCAATCAATCCAAGGACATGATTATTTATATTTCCCCATGTTATATTTTGGTTAGGTGTACTTGGTTTAGGGACATTTCCATAGATATGGAGCAAGAGATGAATTTTCCTTAGATGTTTCTAGATGTTGAATTTACAAGACTTGTATTTCTCTCTATTCAAGGTGATTATAGAATGATGAATTAAAAACCCATGACTTTACAATGATAGCCTCCTTATATATAACTTAAAGATCAAAATATGTGAAATTAGAACCCTTGTAGCATAAAAATGACCCCATATTTTACAAGACATACAAATTACAAGTTAAAATTGAAAATTTAACTTTAAACTAAAATAACAAGTACCTAGGGAAAAATCAAGAAAAAACATAACCAACTTTTTGACACTTATTTATTTTAAAAAATCTAATAATATATACCCAAATTATTGCTCCCAAAAAATATTTGTTTTATGGCTAAAAAAATATACTAGTTATTATTGGGTTGGCCATATGGCAACACCATCAAACTAGACTAGGTAGCAGTGGTGAGATTTGGTGGTGCTACGACCTAACAAAGGTGATCGTTAAAATAGCATAGTGGAAATTTGGGTTGCATTGCCCTAGGGTTTAGCCATTGGCTTGGGATGAACCAAGGATAGAGGTCCCTAGGTGTCCATGGTATTTTCCCATCCCCATAAAATACTTCAACTCTAGTTGTTGATATGGCCAAGGTTAAAAAAATCTTATAAAAAATTGCATTATTGTATTTGATGATGTTACTTGTATCAACAACTAGTTTTTTTCTTATTGTTGCACTCAAATCATGCAATGCCTACACAAAAGGTGACATAAGTAAATATCCCCCATGAGATTCTAATATTTTAGCATTTATGACTAATAATGAAAAATGATTTTATGATGACTATACAAATACACACAATTGTATAAATGTTAACCAATATTTTCTACAAAGTCCCCCTAAAAGTTTAGATTTTTATAACATCAAACCCTATAAGTTTTATATTAATTTATAGGTTTTAGAGATATTTGAGCTCAATTGTGAGGTCCATTTGGCACCATGATGAAACATTTGAAATCTCTCGGTGAAGATTCTCCAAAAATAGGGAAGGGAATTATAAATCTAAAGCTTTGACACCATGTAAGAGTTGTTGATCAACCCCATAGGAACTAAGAATTATTTGCAACCAAAACAACCTTCCACATAAGAGAGAGAGAGAGAGAGAGAGATAAGTAATATAGATTCTATGAAGATGGATAATTCATTAGATTCATAAATGAAATTTATATAATATACAACAAGAAACCCTTATTAGAAAGACAAGGATGAAACCCTAAGACAAACTAAGTTTGTGGAAAGTGGCTTAATCCTACATGATAAGATACAAAAAATGGTATGTGACTATGAATAGGACTTGACATGAAACTAATTTGATAATATGTTAGGTTCACAAGAAAATAGCACACTACTAATTCAATATAAGAGATATTTTGCATAGCTACTTCCTTGTTAGTTGTTGGATTCATGATCATATTTAAATTTATGATTTAATATAAGATGCTTTCTCTAAAATGTGTATGTTATTTATGTAGGTTTGTTTAGCTTATGTGAATATTACTATTAAGGGGGAAAATATGCTAAAATTAACACCATTTTCATCTTTTCTTTAGTGTTAACTGAATTTTGTGATGGAAAGTTGCAACATGAGCTATTAGATCAAATTAATTCAATGCATATATTTTTTTAAGCTAATAAATTTACTTGCCAATAAATGATTAACCAACTTAATTTTAAAAATCTATCACACACAAATATAAATATTCATCCATCTCTTTGAGCAATATTTTTATCATGCATTTCTAAAAATAAATCATGCACTGTCATATATTTATATTCATGTATTAACTTTCCTACTTGTGTATGCATATACATGTCATTTCTCAAGGGAAATCCTCCAAAATTAGAATTTAGATAGCTAGGCATGTATCTTGAGTTCTAAAATAATAGCTTGAGACTAATTGTGACAACCTTGATAAATTCTTGAGTGCATACTTAGCAACTTGAGACTAACTGTGAGAACAATTACAAAATTGATATCCTTTCCAAAATATTTTTCAATAAATGAGCATGAGGATGAGACAACCCTTACCTAGCTGCAATAAAACGGAAATGCAAGAAAGCCCTAGTTATGAGAATAAGCAACTATTTATCCAACAATGAACTATTATGTAAATCAAGGTTTGGCATCATTATGTGTGTTGAGGAGAACATTTTCTAATGTAAGATGACACCATACGTTTTCTTGTTTAGAAACATAGGAGTAGGAATATCATACCCAAAACTAAATTATATGAATAAATGCATAAAATTATATGAAATTGTTTTAACTATGACATAGAACTCAAAATTTTGATGCACCTCATTCTTTATAATCACTATCAAATTGTGTGAAAGACTATATTGCATATAAGTATACTATAAAAATAATACATTAATTTCGTCACCAATCATAATCATCCTCAAGCATAACTATCATATTCTTGGTAGATATCATAAGGTGATGATGGTGGTGATGGATCTCCATAATTAATGTCACAGAGGAAATCCATACTTTTATTGAAACACCAGACTTCATAGTAGAAATATTTGGAATCTCAATGCATGTATTTAGAAACTCGAACCATAGTAGGATGGAGTTCATGTGATATCTAATGCGCAAGCCACACTAAAGAGTCTATACAAGTCATTCTTCTAGAGGGACTAGCAGATTACCATCTCACTTTAATAACTTCATGAAATGTGGGATAAGCTCTCCACTTAAAATATAGCGATGAATAATAACTAGGTCCTTGAACATAATCTTATAGACATGATTTGCAACATACAAGTCATTTAGCTCATGGTATAAGGAATTTAACAACATGGTGAAATCCCAAATCACTATCAAAAGATATAGAAACTTAATGTAAAGTCTCATCCAAAAAAATTCTTCATATTTAAAGGTGAAAAGGTCTACATAATTTTAGAAATCTATGTTGCTAATGTTATCCACGTGTTATTTTATTTGTGACATCATTTTATCCCTAAGATGGTATGAGACCATGAGTTATTCAATACATAGAACACCTCATTTGGAAGTTAGTTGAGGTAGTTGCTAAGTCATCTAGAAACTTAAGAATATAGATCTTTCCACATGTTCCTTACCTACATTATAACAATAATGACATGTATCCCTAAGATGGTATGAGACCATGAGTTATTCAATACATAGAACACCTCATTTGGAAGTTAGTTGAGGTAGTTGCTAAGTCATCTAGAAACTTAAGAATATAGATCTTTCCACATGTTCCTTACCTACATTATAACAATAATGACATGCAAATAAACAACACAAAGTTATTTAGCATTTTTTTTTTACTTCCTTGTACATAAAATTATTTAGCACTTAAAAAACACCAAAAAAACAAATGAATATTTAGCAGTTAGAAACACTTAATAATAATTATTACTTAGAAAGTAATGATAAAATTTAGTACTGAAATTTAAATAACTAGGTGTTATTTCCAAATGCTAATAAACATATTAAGTAAGCGAAGTTCACTTCTATGATCCTACCATAAGTTAGGCTTCCGATTTTGTCTCTAGCCTTGGTTTCATGCTAAGTATGCTACAAATAAGATATGAAATTTATATACTATCAAAGTATTTTATATGCCCATCACTACTTATAGATTATAACAAAAGTGTACAAAGCTTGTCTAGACAAATAAGAAGTAGATAACATAGATATCTTACATACATTTTATGCATGTAGAATAGTTTGTCATTAAATTCATATTTTTGTGCATTCATTTCATAATGCCTCAAAGTATATTACAACATAAAATTGAGGCAAAAGGTTGCAACATTAATATTGCCTAACATATCATTTGATTCCATTTTTAAATTTCCTTTAATTTGTGAAGAGTTTACAAGGAAAATTCAATCAATTACTCATGTAAGCACAATCAAAAACTTGCCCTAACACAAGCTTCAATCCATGGCATTCAATACTACAATTTCATTGTTCATAAAAAGAAAGTGGAAGAACTAGAAAATTCACAATAAGAAGCAAAACTAGTGACCAAGTAGTTTGGTGTAAAATGCTATCACAACCCATTTTGGTTATAAATTATTTTAATTTTCCAAATTAGATGCAAGGTTATACATATTTCTTTTTTCTACGTGGAATAAGTGATATTTCTATGAAATCTTCTCATGATTGATGTACTTTATATGTTTCTTAAAGTTAATAATGTAACTTGACAACAATATATGGTTGATTAAATCATTTAAACAATTTACTCACATCATGATATGTGGATTATCGTTAATTTGATTATGACTTTTGATGAGTTTTGGAATAACTTCTATTTCCATGACCATGAGATGATTTAGAGATATTTCCCCCCTCTCATTCAAAGATGGAGAGCATCATCCTAAAGGGAGAAACATATTAGGGATGGGAGGCCATTGTACCATGTTCTTGAGAACCCACACACATTTGCACAATTCATAAGTCATGTGTATGTTTAATGCATTTAATCGATTGTTAACTGTTGTGATTTCAATATCATTGTTGGCTTATAATTATGCATTGATTGTTTTAGACTATAATTATTATGATTCATATCTTACTATTTTAGATGCTTATTGTTTATGGTTTTAAATGATTATGCACATTTATTAGTAATATTAATTATTTTGGACCGTCACAAGATTGGTAACAAAGGTACATAACCTTGTTTGCATAATGCGATATAAGTAACAAAGGTATATAACCTTGGTTGCATAACCTTTAGCATCTATACTCTTTCACTTTTTTATTTAATAAAGTGGTTGGAAAAGCTAGTTTAAAATCAATAGGGTTTAAAACTTAAAAAATAAAAAAGAAAAGAAAAGAGATTTTGTCATAATGAAAACCCTAGTGATTAGGGAAATTTTAGTCATGGGGCTAGAACTTGAGAGATTTTTATAAGAAATGAGGAGGTTCCAAGCGAAAGAGATAATGTTGGCACACATGGAAACTTGAGATGACATTTTGGCCACTCATCATAGAATCAAAAGGGGATTCTCACTATCTATTTTTGGTGACAAATTTTGGAAGAGTAGGAGAGTCATGGATAAATGGGAAGGAGGTCAAGATGTATTGGGAAAGGGGTGAGAAAAAAGGAAATAATAAAAATATTCATCAAATCTAATGTATGTAAAGATATTATTTAGTTTCATTCTTATAAGAATATATGATTACTCTTTTATAATACTCTAGAAAATATTATATGTATTTGAAGTATGTTTTGTGGCAACGCATAGTTGTAGCATACAATAGTAATCATTGCATTTTTGTGTGAGTTAGTTCTACGTAAGAGTGTTAAGTATTAGTTTATATTTAAAATTCATAGGTTGATTTTAAAATGTTTTGTGTTTTTTGGGAGGGATTTATAGTTTATAGAACTAAAATGACTTCCACACAAGTCATAAATTTCTATTTCATTTTGAAAGCATTAAAATGATTATTTAGTTATGATGAATGTTTTAATGAAAAACAACTTGTTAAAATTTCATAGAAGTAGATAGAAACTTGTTGTTGGCTTACTGCCATACTCTGTAAAGTATTCTATTACAACTAATAAATAATTGTAAAGTTAACCATGGTCGTTGTCTCATTATAGTTGAGATCAGAATTCATGAATTCTAGTAACACCTATTATTTGAATATTTTACACAATTGGCTAGGATTGTAGTAATTTAAAAAAAAATGAGTTAGTTTAATCTTTTTAATGGTTTAAAGTTATTTCCTTAAAGCGTTAGAGCACACATTGGTGTTATCATAAGATGTTATAATACTCATTGACCTATATGTACAAATATATCCATTTTAATCTTGAGTTTATGTTTACTTAAGGTCCCAGATAATTGTTATCTCAACTTTGTTATTTCTTGACCTTGAAATCTATTAGTTATATCTTGTTATGGCTAGAAGAAATTTGTAAATGTCATAGAATGAATTTATTTTCTTTAAAACCTTACTAGTATATTTTCAATTGCAATATCTTCTTATGTAATTTCTTTTAAAATTATTATATGTTATATATCCGCAATTAAAAGTATACAATCATGGTTAAATATTGGTACAACAAAGCTATACATGTAGATAATATCAACATTATATCTAGTTTTATTTTTTTAGCAATTCATTATTATACACACACACACATATATGTATGTATGTATATGTACATATGTATACATACATACACACATATACATACATACATATATACATATACATATACATATACATATACATACATATATATGTATGTATGTATGTATGTATGTATGTGTACATATATGTATGTATGTATACATATATGTATGTATACGTAGACACTAAAAAATGTCCTGAATGATATCATGCACTCGAAATAGGTTTACTAACATCATTTCTTCTGAAATGCATCCTCTTTTCACTTGAATAATTGAATTAGCCTAGCTAATTAATTAATTATATCATTTGCATCTATTAACCTAATTCATAAAATTGGGTTAATTCACTCCCTTTCACGCTAACATTTCATCTTATTAAATTAAATAAATCAATATATTTAATTTAACTCCCTAAGTCTTCTAATTTAATTAAATAACTTTAAGTTATTAAATTATATATCATTTCATCTCTCCCCCATTCATTAAATCATTTAATTTAATGAATATCACTTTAATTCTTCTAATTCTCTAATTGCATGATTAAACCTTGTTTGATTAGCAATTAAACTAATTTTCCTCTAAAAGGGGAATATTCCCATGGAATATTCCTTATCTCTTTTTTTGCACTATTAAAACTTTCTTTTAAATTGGGTAAACCCACAAAACTAGTTTACAATTCCATGAGGAAGGAAAATTGCAAAAATGCTCCTATAATTTTTTTTTTTGTTTTTTAGGGCTTCACACGGACTAGGGTGTTTGAATGGACCCAAAAGGGGTTCAAATGGACCCTAGTTCGAGTGAACCATATTAAATGATGCGACCCATTTTTTTGCATTTTTTTATGATGAAGACAATGGACAAGAGGGGGTTCGAATGGAGGTTCTCTCGAACTTGGGTTCATTCGAACCCCCCTTTTCTCTCCTTCTCCCTCTCTGGCACCAATTTTTTGTAGAATTTTTCCTTTTGAATCTTGAGTTGAGGATGTAAATGGAGGAGACTTCACAAACCCAATTGGATGATGGTAGTCCTCGGAATGAGCTATCCATCAAATATAATTTTAATATGTTTTGGTTTTATTATGTATTTATTTTTTTAGTTTGATTAAACATAGGTTTTCACTAAAAATCAAGCTCTCTGTTCTGCACATACATAGAAAAATAGCAGATTATCAAAATAAAATTGTCAAAAATATGTGCAGACTAGGTATTGATGTCCTTGATCCAGTAAAAAAAAATTGAATTTCGATACATACAATTTTTTTTATGTTGTATACAATCTGCCTATGTCTTAATTGTAATTGGTTTGACTTCGAAACTTGATTAAGGAAAAAATACTCAATAAAACACTATGAAACCAAATGAAAGGGTTAGATATCATAGTTAAAAATATAAATTCAAAAAAAAAAAGAATTTTATCCTTCATAGAAAATTATGTTGTATACGGTGAGCATCACTCCTTAAAAATGGTGTTTACTAATAAAAATTAGTTTTCAAAGGAGATGGAAAAAGAAGTGCAATATGGTTCTAAATTTTTAAAAAAATATATATTTAGAATGTACAGACAAAATTTCACAAATCACTAGTTTGCATCATCTTCAAATTCCTCACGGTTTAGCCACTATAGGTGCCCAAAAGTGAAGATTTAGTTAGAAAAAATCAGTTCAATGTCTAGTTTGGCCAAAAATTGTAAACCAGTATTGTGGGATCACCCTTTGCAAAATACCTTTATCCTCCCCCACAAGAATATTCTCTCTCCTCCAATCATCTCACTTGGCTTCAAATGCAAGTTATCTTGTAACCTCTTGAGCAAGTCACCTTGTAACCTGTGTGTGCAGGTCAAAAGTGTGTTTGTTTGGAACAAATGTAAGCCCTTTATTAATTCTCATCTATTGATGAGAATCCATGATCCATGCCTCTTATTTCTTCCATCTTTGACCGTTGATTAATCTTTTCGATCTCAAACCTCCATTTCTCATTTGCTCTTCTATAAATAGAACACTATTTGGAGACAAATGGATCCATCTTTCAATTGCAAACTTATGTTGTTAAATTCACTTGCATTCACACTCTCAATTTACTCTTTTAGCTTGTTTTAGTTCATTTTTAGTTGCATATTAGCTTAAGACATCCATTAATGGCTTCCATGCATCCATCTTAGTTTGTTTATAAATTAGGTTTTCCATCTTTTAGCTTAGAATTAGCTTAGATTAGCTTAGCAATTGCATAGTTAAATCAATTTTAGCATAAAATCAAGTTTTCATCCATTTATCACAATGGTTTCATTGATTCTCTTTCATAGAATCGATTGAAATTGGCTCACTAATCACTGTGTTGGGAAAGAGTCATTGTTCCACATCAACACGACACCAATTCCAAAATGGGATAAGTTTCAAATGGGTTAGCGTAGGCATTTAATTGCTTTCATAGTTTGTAGTTTTTAGTTTCAATAAATGCTTAGTTTAAACTTTTATTTTGAATGATCTTGTTTGTAAGATTGAGGTTTAGTGGACAAATTATACTTTGATTCATCATGGATCAAGCGTAATAGACCCACCCTAACAATCCTTGTCTCACATTCTAGCGCTATAAGGAGGGCCAATCAATAATTTAATTAATTTTTAGCTTGGATTTCATTTGTTTGCTTTGTTGCAGGTTACAGTGATGCCCAAATCAAATATAGCGACACACTTTGAAGAGTGTTGCCATATAGCGAAACTATCTCAATTTGAAATGACACTGATTAAATACACTAGCGCTGATTTAATATAGAGGTATCGAATACTTCAAACAGTGACGCCCCCAAATCCATTAGAGCGACGCCCGACAAAATTGCGATGCTATCGTGCTCTCTATTTTTGCTGCAAAGTGACACCCAAATTCACCAGAGCGATGCCCATATTTCAAATTGTGATGGTATCGTGTGCTACAATTCCCAAACAGGGTAAGAAGTTTTATGATTGTTTTTTTGACATGTGCTTTAATTTTCTCGATTCGTCAAATCATTAATGCACTTCTAACATTGTTCTAGTTGCTAGACTAATAGGGTTTTGTAGGTTGAATGACATGGAGCTAAAGTGAAGAAGTCTTTCTTATCTTGAAATTTTATGATTATAACAAATTTTTAATGCTTTGGGGCAATTATAACCCAACTTTTCATGCTTTCTATTTTATGCTTTAGGACCTCACTAAATTTCAATTGGGTTTAAAATGAATGCTCAAATGAGACTAAAATTGAACCCTCATGTCATCATCTTCAATTGGGTTTAAAATTGAACAAGGCAACTTCATATTTCATTTGGTGCTTAAAACGAACTCATCATTGCTTTGAGGGGTTAAAATTTATAACTGTTTGCTATGTTTTATGATTTATAATATTGTTATTGGATGTGTATGCAATTCTCTCACACCACTTGGTGACCTTGAGAAATATAAAAAATCCTTAACACTTTGTAAAATCACCTACATCTCTCAATTTGGATTAAAACTAAACCCCTTTGTGAATGTGAGAAAAAGGTGTGGCATGTGGTCTCTCTTTGTTCATACGAGCAAAGATGATCGAACTACAAATGTACTTCCTTGCTATTGTTTATCTTTAGAGGGCCTGCCTCCCTGCTTTGAAAGGAGGGAACGACCCAAACATAACAAACTAAAGCCAAGTTCTTCCAAACCCCTATATAAATGTGTGGTTGGAATGAAAATTGTGATCAATGGGATCCGATACATGATAGCTCTCCCCCAATATCTTTATGATGTGTAAAGCCCTTATTCTAAGGGTTGGGAGACCTCTTGACAAATTTTATCATTTTATCCCATAAATTGGAAGCCCTTATTATGAACCTTCTTTTAGAATCCAAAATCCTTAATACTTGTTGGTGCAAGAATGATCATTTTGAAGCCACCCCACATTCTTACTATCTAGTTGTAGAAACAAAAAAATCCTTTTGATCTTCATATTTTAAGGATTTTGAGATTTGGTGGTCTCAAGAAGTGTGTGCCAAGAAAGGGGGCCAGTGTCGCCAAATCTCTAACTGTTTGCATTGTTTATTTAGTGTTTAGAGAAATAAAAATGGGGACACAATAAGTATATCCATTTCAAACCTAGGATTGTAAATGATTATGAGTCAGTTTGATACATTGCTTGGTTCCAAAATGTTATAAAAACAAACATTCACTATCTTCCTCAGAATTTCAAACAGTTTGGCTTAAATATGGATACTTCTTGAATTACCTTGATATTACTGCTTGTCCTAAGGGTTTCCATCCTTAGCGATTTTTAAATATCTTGACTTAATCTCAATCCATATTTTCCAAAGACAACATAGGAAATTATGCCTCTAACCTCATGATTTTCATGAAATGGACATTATGAAAGTTACGATGTTTTTGACATAAACATTTAGTTTGAAAACATAATCAAGATGAGTGTTTTTAAAATCAATTAACTTAAGCAAGATAAACTTGACACAATTGAATCCCACATGACCATTTGGAGATCGATCGCTCTTGTTCAACAACCTGACCTTACAGGTGATATCATTCAACCGAACTTTGAATTCACTGAGGAAGAACAAACAAATATCATTAGCAGTTTGAGAAGCTTCACTTTTGAAACCAAGGAAACATCCAATCAGTGGAGAATTATTGCAACCATCTTAGATAAAGAAGAACGAAGAGCTGATATTTTGGTTAGAAGGCCCATATTACCACCCCCCACATGGCAATAAATATATTTTTCTTCTTTAATGATCTCACGTAAAATCAAAATCCTCAGAATAAGGTCTACAAGTCATCATTTTAAACTCATATATCTTAAACCAAAAGCTCTCAAGAAACACCTTTTAGCACTTCATAAGAATAGAGACAAGTTGGTAGCAAACTTTTATAGACACGCTTCAAGGTACAGTCCAAAATTATATGCATTCTTTTGGAGTCAAAACCTTGGTCTTTTTCATGATACAGAGCTTCTTTAAATGATCTATCACACAATCAAAATTCGTAAGGTAAGACCTACATCACATCATTACAAGCATAAACATCATAATTCAAAGTTTGGTAGGAAGTGGGTTGTAATAATTCATCGCAATCGTAACCTATTATTGAGACACTATTATGCTCGATCTAAGAGGAACCAAATAGGTTTAAACATCCCCATCTATCCTCTCATCTAAGTCAACATTGGGTCCTTAGGATTTCAACATTGTAGAGGTATAACATCATTCTCACCACCTTGGTCCTGGAAAATAAAGGTTCATTCTAATTCAACATTGGGTTGAACATTTCATTCACCCCTTCATCAAAATTTCGTCCTTCACTTCACCAAAATTTGCAAAACTTTCGAATACACCAACATCTTTTGACTTTAACATCAATCAAACCAACCTCTAACTTGGTTATGTTGTATATGAAATTTATCCTTTTCCATGAACCTAGCTAAGTTAGTTATCATCTGTGGACTAGTTTATCTTGAAGGTCATGAGTCTACGCTAAATATTTCCAAGTTCATTAACATCTTTTATCCTAACTTCAAAACATCAAACTCAAGTCAAATATGTCATTCTAAAATGATTACAAATATCACTTTCCATCTCACCCATATTTTCATCTCCCATTATCATCATTGCTCCAAAAAGACTTAGAGTGTCTCTTTTACCTAGATTTGAGTCAACTAGAGAGTTCAAACATTATAGATCTCAACACAACTCTCCCATAAGTGACCCAAAATTTATGGTAAATACAAGATCACAATACAAGAGAATCGTGGAGAAATCCAAAGTCGTATTTACCTCAAGTGATCCAAATCCTCTAGAGTTTGATTCAAGAAGTCAAGTCACCCCATCACAACAACCATAATCTCCGACAGGACCATGCCAGATTGAAGACATCACAAATAATCCCTTTGATCTTACTAGGGAGGAAATAATGGAATATCAAGCCTTTGAAAACATAGCTCTTATTTCCCCATCATTTATTGCACAAAATTTGGAACAAGGCTTCACAACTCCACCACTAGGGATAAATCAAACATCTACTCCTAGTCTTGCAATTGGCCTTGCCAAGAACTTTCGTCTAACTCTTCCATTTCAAAGCATTACACTTGTGGGTACCCTTGATACCAATCCTCCACCTCCAACAACCACTTGGACACCTACCTTTGGTGCTCCTCCCATCCCCAAAAATCCAAACCAGCTACATAAACCTCCTGATCTTAATTACTCCACCACAACCTCCACCTATTAAGGACACCCCTCTTCACCCACATCCATGAGTGCCACAAGTATGCAAACTGTCATGCAAAGTAGTGTGGATCAAGTATCTCAATATAGTACATAGGGGCATGGAAATACTATATCACATATTCAACCCTCAATACAAATGGGGACATCTTTACCAAATCCTCCCATAGGCTCATCTATACCATTGGTGTCGCAAAACACATCCAACCCATCTATCATTGATCCAAACCAAAAAAACACCTTGGTTATGAACCCCATCAATCAAAGAAATACCTTGACCGCATCTCAAGCAGAAGGAAATCCCCCAAGCATCGGTCAAGGGAATCCTTTCAATCAATGGAATCCTCATCTTTCCCCGTGGTCCTCTTCACTATGCAAAATCAAATGGGACCTCAAACCTACATTCCTCCACCTCAATCCACCATCTTACAAGGAATGTTGAACCAAGGAAACTTCCAACCTCTCATCACCAACTCACAATCCATTCAAAAAATCAATGACCACAATCCATCGCAAATGTCCCAACAACCAACTAGTCCTATATTGCAAACTCATACCTTAGCCTTACAACAAGCACAACAAGCTTATCAGCAAACCATCCAACAACAACAACAAGAAGCAGCCTTAGCCACACAACAACAACAACCAGCCTTAGCCACACAACAACAACAACAAGCTTATCAAGCATCCTTAACAACACAACAACAACAACAAGCCTATCAAGCATCCTTATCAACACAACAACAACATCAAGCCCAACAACAAGCCCTTGTGGTGCAGCAACAACATCAATCCCAACAACAATCCCTCATGGCGTAGCAACAATATCAAGCTCAACAAAAATCCCTAGTGGTGCAACAACAATAACAAACCCAACAACAAGCCCTTGTGGTGCAACAACAACATCAAGCCTTACTAACTCAACAGTATGCCCAACATCAACAACAACAACAACAACAAAAAGTTCCTACTATAATCCTAAAGAAAACATCATCAATACAAACATGTTAGGAACATATACATCAACACCTCAATCACCTTCACATAACCCCACTCCACCATACACCCCATACAACACATCATCATATCAAAATCTCATATACAAATCATCCATCATCCCATCATATGTTCCTCTACAAAACTTGCAGGACAATCTAACATCGCAATTCAAGGCGCTATCCCAAGAAATGCAGGATCTTTGAATGAGCAAGATAAAGAAACCCCATACATAGAATCTATGTCCTTATCCATTTGACTGAAACATTGCAATGGTTCCATTCCCTCTCGGATTTGAAATCCCTAAATTCAATAAATATGAAGGGAGAGGGAGTCTCGTGGACCATGTCAAAGAATTCAATGCCATGTGTATGGAGGTGGCCTACAATTATTCTTATCTAATGCGCCTCTTCCCACGATGTTTAACAGGTCATGCTATGGATTGGTTTTCTCATCTATCTCCAGACATCAATTTTTTTGAAGAAATCATTGATAAGTTCATCAATCACTTCTCCTTCAACCTTGACATGGATGTTAGTCTAGAAGAGTTGTACACTCTTAAACAAACCAAAGGAGAATCATTTGCTAATTTATTGCTATGATGGAGACAAACATCTAGTGAGAGCAAGTGGACCCTTCCCGATGAACAACAAGTGGGAATCATCATAGAAAATCTAGATCCCGATCTCTCTATCCACTTGAAAATGTAGTGCATCACATCTTATGACGAGCTTGTCCCTAAAGCCCTTAACATTGAACGAGCTCTAATCTCACAGGGAAATAATCAAGCTTACAACCGACCATTAGCCAATTCAAATTGAAAGCCTCGTGTCTAGGCTAAAAACAAAAATGTGACAAATGATGGTGTGATAGATGCTAAGGTGGTCCTAAGTGGTCCTAGACCCAACAAAAATCAAGTTGCTAACATTCAACCAACTATGCAACAAACAACACCCCCTCAGAACAATCAAATCAACAATATTGAGATGCAACAAAGGAGAACTACCAACATGAACAACTATCCCAAGTGCAAGTACACACAATTATCTGAAACTATCGAAACCATCATGAAGAATTTGGTAGAGCCAAATCTGATAACACTTACCAAATTTGAAAACTACCAAGAACTGCTAGAGAAACCATCATAGTACAATGAGAGCGATCTTTGTGACTTTCACAAAATCAATGGACACAAAATAGAAAATTGCATGGGACTCAAGAATATCATCCAAGACCTCATAGAAAACAACACCATATCTATTGAGGTACTAGTTGGGAATCAAGATCTTAAGATATACAAGAACCCTATGCCAAATCATAACAAAGGGAACAACACTAGGAAAGATAAGGATTACAAAAATGTACATCATAGTTATTCAAACATGGTCGCTTCCTATGATAGGGTCATCACTGTCGTCACCATCAAAGGGCCTAATGCAAAGTGTAGAGTTACCACATGACACGAAAGGGTCGCCATCCAAGGAGTCCCATCTTAGTATAGGGCATAGCCTACTTTTCCAACATCAAATACCAACAAGTACAATATCCTAGACTAGCTTAAGAAGACCCTAATGCAAATATCAATCTTAGAACTATTGAGGCTATCCCCCACACATAGGGAAATATAAGAGAAAGCTTTATTGGAGTCATCCATCCTTGAGGATATTGATGCAAATCAGTTTTTAAGCTATGGTAGGACATATTACCGATCACCTTCTCACTTTCTCAGAATAAGGCCTACCATCACAACCATCTCATAATCATGCTTTACACCTCGAGGTCTTCATTCATAAGAACAAGGTTAAAAGAGTCTTAGTAGATGGAGGTGCTAGTCTAAATATTTGTACCCTTAAGTTGATCAAAGACTTGGGCTACTCAGAAGATACTATTGAGAAAACAAAAAGTACCACCATAAGAGCATATGATGACTAAGAGCAGATATCCCAAGGCATCATTGCGCTACCCATCCAAGTGGGACCTATCATTGTAGAAACTACATGCCAAGTTCTAGATCTTGATCTTTCATACAACATCCTGCTTGGCCAACCATGGATCCATGCCTTAAAATTTGTCACCTCGACCTACCATCAATGTGTTAAGTTTCCTTTCAAGGGCAGAGAAATTACTATCCATGGAGATCCTGATAATTTTTACTACTACAAGAATCTTGAGACTAAGTTCTATAAGATACCCCAAGTGCCTAAAAATGATGAAGGGCCTACACCCACACCTACCTCATTTTTTGATCCATCATCCCTTGCATCTACCTCAACAACGAATACACCCATTGTGCAAAACATTACTGATATCAAAGCAGTGATCCAGGATGATGGTTGTGGAAACTATAAGCTACTAAAGGATACCTTCATCTTAGGAGAGCTACCTCTTTCTCCTAAATCTCATGGAAAACCCACATCTAGCACCAAAGAGCCCGAAACAATCAAGATGGCAGCTACTACCTTTACCAAGTGGGGGGATCTAAATCAAGAAGATATCAACGAGGAGGATGTCTCTAAACTTCTCTATCATGATGAACAACCTATACCTGTTCTTCCCATGGAAGATGACAATAAAGGTTTGCAGCTAATGAAGGCATGGGGTTATAACAATAATGAGAAGCTACGACTGACAATGGATTTCTAGAACCTATCATTCTCGATAAATGATTAAAGAATCTTAGTCTAGGTTGTACTACTAGCAAGGTTACCTTTATTGGAAAAGGTACTTCCGCTAAATGGGTCGTGGCTTCCTCTTGGTTACCTACACCACGTGATACGACCTTAGATGACTTCCCCTTTGATGTTGATGAATTATTTGAAAATAACTCCCTCTTCATGATATCCATTATATCATTTGATCCAAGCAATCAACCAACTAAACTACGCCTAGTATACCTGCAACTTATTGACATGGACCAACAAGGGCCACCGATTCTTGATTTAATAAAAAATGATGAAGTGATCTCATAATTCATGGGACTCCATGACAACCTATCATGGGAAGATCACAAAGCAATTTTTGACATAGAGCTAGACACAGGGGCATACTATGGGGAGATGATTGAATCCTTCAGTCGTAAAATTGATGAAATGCAACTAACATGTAGATCCTTGAGTAAAACCACACTATGGCACTCTTCGATCCTAAAACAGTAAAAATAAAGGATGTATCCGAGGGTGAAAACTTCTCCGAGGTTCCCAAGGATGAGGGATTCAATCTCACCTTAGTGCAATGCATCCCAAAAAGTCAGCAGTGCTAGCAGAAAAGGCCACTCCAATCAATGTTGGAATAGAAGAAGCACCTAAGATCACTTTATATGTTGAATCCCTACTAGATGAAGAACAAAAGAACCTAGCAACATTCCTGAAAGAGCAGAGAGCTAACTTTGCATGGTCATACATAGATATGCCAAGCCTTGATCCTGAAGTAGTTGTGTATCACTTAGCATTCTATCCTAAAGCCAAGCCATTCAAGCAGAAGATAAGGAAGATGCGCCCTCAAAGAGAAATCTTGGTAAAAATAGAGTTATAAAAGCATCTTGACGTTGGATTCATCCGACTGATAGATTATCTTGAGTGGGTTTCAAACTTGGTACAAGTCTCAAAACCCACTAGGGGCATCTGAATCTGCACTGATTTTAGAGACTTGAACAAGGCATGTCTGAAGGATGATTTCCCTCTTCCTAACATTGACCTCATCTTAGACTTATCAGCTAGGCATGAAATTCTATCACTCGTGGATGGTTTTTTAGGCTACAATCAGATCATAATCGCCAAAGGAGATCAACATAAAATTGCAATCACTTTCCCATGGGGAACATATTGCTAGAACGTAATGCCATTTGGGCTAAAGAATGCAGGAGCAACCTATCAAAGAGCAATGACCCTCATCTTCCATGACATGATCCACAAAATAGTTGAAGGTTATGTGGATGATATTTTAGAAAAATCAAAGAAAAGAAGTGAGCACATACAAGTCCCGGGACCCATTTTTGACAGGTTTGATAATACAAGGTACAATTGGATCCAAAAAAGTGTTTCATTGGGGTTACATCAAGGAAACTTCTTGGCTATATCATCTCACAAAGAGGGATAGAAATTGATCCAACAAAGGTAAAATCCATCCTCGACATGGAACCACTGAGAAAACTAAAGCAGATGAGAGGATTACAAGGAAGATTGCAGTCCATCAGAAGGTTCATGGCGTAAGATAAGATCCACCCCTTTTTGTATCTTCTCCATAAAGGGATAACCTACAAATGGATGACACGTGTGATAAAGCTTTCTAGAAAATAAAATATTATCTACTAACACCTCTAGTGCTCATGCCACCAATATCAAACAAACCACAGATCTTATATATCTTAGCAATATTAGCAGCATTAGGAGCTCTTCTGGCACAACATGATGAAAATCGAAAGGAAAGGGCTATCCGCTACATCAGTAGAACCTTGGTGGGCTATCAAATTAACTATTCACCTATTGAGAAGGCATGCCTAGCAGTAATTTTTTCTTCACAAAATTTTAGGCACTACATGTTGTCATATCAAATCATGCTCATTGTAAAGATCAATTCCTTAAAATACCTGTTATCTAAAGCAACTCTTACTGGGCAAATGGCCAAATGGGTGATGATATTAATTGAATTTAACATAGAATATGTGGAGCACAAGGCAATACAAGGACAAGTGATCATATACCAACTAGAAGAAGCACCCATCTATGTAGAGAACCCCTTGGTATCAAAATTTCCTGATGAATCAGTATTCCTTATCAACTTCATAGCTCAGTGGAAGATGTACATTGATGGATCATTCACCCAACATGGATCTGGAGCAGGTATTATTTTCATCACCCCTCAAGGTGATTGTATCCCAAAGTCATACATGTTATCATTTCCTTGCACTAACAACATTATTGAGTACGAATCCCTAATCATAGGTCTAAGGGTAGCAGTTCAGTGGTAGATTCAAGAGATGAAAGTCTATGGAGACTCACAGTTGGTTATCAACCAAG
This sequence comes from Sequoiadendron giganteum, assembly GCA_007115665.2. Classification (NCBI taxonomy): domain Eukaryota; kingdom Viridiplantae; phylum Streptophyta; class Pinopsida; order Cupressales; family Cupressaceae; genus Sequoiadendron; species Sequoiadendron giganteum. The sequence continues at coordinate 524,662,700 of CM021102.1, forward strand.
TCAAACATGACTATCAAACTAAGGATGACAAGCTTAATCCTTATAATAAGATGGTGGAAAATCTCAAATATCTCTTTATGGACATAACATTTGAGCAGATTCCTCACATGAACAATAGAGCAACAGATGTCATGGCAACAATCAGATCATCGTTAAACATGTCAAACAACGTACTTCAATGTGAATTCTTGGTAGAAAAACTTCTTGTACCAAATTTTGAAATCCCTGAATTTGAATTCGTGTGTGTCATTGTTGGTCTTGGATCCCCATGGTATCATGACATCTTTACCTATCTAAGCAGAGGAACCGTCCCATCTGATATCACCTAAAACTTTAAAAAGACCTTTGGTAAAAAGGCATCCCGAATCGTGATCCTAGGTGATACCCTTTTACCGTCAAAGCATCGAAGGAACATTACTACAATGTCTTAACCAAGAGGAAGCCTTAACTTCTTTAACATAGGTACACGATGGCATATGTGGGTCCCATTCTAGTAATATGACATTAGCTAAGAAATTGTTGAGGACGGGGTTATATTGGCCAACCATGGAAAAGGAAGCTCATCAGTATGTGCAAAAATGTGTCTAGTGCATAGTAATGAGGCTCAAACTAGGCTCAAACTCGGCTAGGGTGACTCAACTTGGGACTCGACGCAAACTCGACAAAATGAAAAACCCTAGAAATTTAGAGATTTTTAAGGATTTAAAACTTGTTTCAAGCACCCTTTATTTAATAAACCTTAAATACACAATAACATCATTAAATAGAAGCAAATTTGATCATATACACAAGTATACATCGATCACATAAGTATAAAGTACACAAACTATAGATGAGATGCTAAAGGAAATAACACACTTAGATATATAAATATAGTTAAATGTATACAAAACTCACGGAATATGAAATCCATGACATCAAATGTTCCAAACAAATATGAAATATCAAAACAATAACTCCAATTCTATGGCTCAAAGGAGTCTACATCCTTCCTACAAAGGCATATAAGGTGGGTCCTAGATGATGTAGCAACTACAACCACAATCTTTTCTTGTGACTCCATGCCACCCTCACCAATATTAGTTGTGGATGTGTTTGATCATGCTTTAGCCTCCCCCTTTGCCATGGCTATAGCCTCAACCTATCTATCTACCTGGTTAACCCAATCAAGGTCCTCATCACTAGCACAAGTATACATCAATCATATAAGTATAAACATAAATTATAGTTGAGCTACTCAAGTAAATAGCACACTTAGATATATAGTCAAAGACTTGAATGTATACAAAACTCATTGAATATGAAATCCATGACATCAAATGTTCCAAACAAATATGAAATATCAAAACAATAACTCCAATTCTATGGCTCAAAGGAGTCTACATCCTTCCTACAAAGGCATATAAGGTGGGTCCTAGATGATGTAGCAACTACAACCACAATCTTTTCTTGTGACTCCATGCCACCCTCACCAATATTAGTTGTGGATGTGTTTGATCATGCTTTAGCCTCCCCCTTTGCCATGGCTATAGCCTCAACCTGTCTATCTACCTGGTTAACCCAATCAAGGTCCTCATCACTAGCACAAGTATACATCAATCATATAAGTATAAACATAAATTATAGTTGAGCTACTCAAGTAAATAGCACACTTAGATATATAGTCAAAGACTTGAATGTATACAAAACTCATTGAATATGAAATCCATGACATCAAATGTTCCAAAAAAATATGAAATATCAAAAGATTCAAAACAATAACTAGAAGTCTATGGCTCAAACGATCTTGCATCCTTCTTACGAATGTGTCTAAGATAGGTCCTGGATGATGCAATAGCCATAATCTCAAGTATCGAAGTGATTTCCCTAATGGGGTTGAGGGGAAGTGCCCTTTGTGGGATTCTAGGCATAATGCCTCTAGTGGGGTCAAGGGGAAACACCCCTCGCGGGGGTATGGGGGAAACACCCCTTGTAGGGGTTTGGGGATAGTTCCTATAGTGGGGTCAAGGGGCAGTGCCCCTTCCGGGGGTTTGGGGATAGTGCTCCCAGTGGGGTCAAGGGTCAACGCCCCTTGTGGGGGGTCTAGAGGCAACTCCCCCAGCAGGGTCAAGGGGAGCACCCCTTGAGGGGGTTTGGGGGCAGCACCCCCAGTGGGGTCAAGGGGTAATGCCCCTTGTGGGGGTTTGGGGGTAGCGCCCCTCATAAGGTTCTAGGGGCAACACCCACAATGGCGTCAAGGGGAAACCCCTATGGGGGTCTGGGGGTAGCACCCCCAGCGAGGTCGAGGGGCAGTGCCCCTCGCGGGGTCCTGGGACAATGCAATAAGTAAAAAAAAAAAGTTTTAAATTTAAATTTCATATATTTTTTTGCACTTTTCAAACCCTGTCTATCGAGTCCTGATGACAAGACTCACCTGGACTCAATGAGTCTGACGAGTTCGCCACACTCATCAAGTCTAGCTAGGACTCAGTAGGACTTGGTCAAGTTTGAGTTTGAGTTCGATCCCTCAAGACTTGGCCAGGGTGACTCGACTCGTGACTTGCCAAGTCTTGGCGAGTCTCGTTTCAATGGTCTAGTGTCAACAACATGGAGATCCGATTCATGCTCCAACTCAAGAATTACAACCGATGATCACACCTTGGAATTTTTCACAATGGGGACTTGACCTCATAGGCAAAATCACCCCAACCTCATCTAATGGCCACAAGTTTATCATAGCTGCCATTGAGTACTTCACTAAGTGGGTAGAAGCCATTCCTATGACCTACATAATAGGGAAGAAAATTTCAAATTTTATCCTAAACCACCTCATCTGCCGTTATGGTGTCCCGCAAACCCTAGTCTCAGACAATGAAACACTTTAAAAATTAGGATGTGAAAGAGCCATGTCAAAGATTCAAAATCCAACACTAATTCTCTACCCCATATTATCCCCAAGGCAACGACCAAGATGAGGCTACAAACAAAACTATCCTGAAAATCCTGAAGAAAATAGTCAATGAAGTTGGCCATGACTAACATCTACAACTAAATCCTGCTCTTTGGGCCTATCGAACCAGTATCCTCATGCCAATAGGTGCAACCCCTTTCTCCTTGGTCTATGGATTGGAAGCTATCCTGACTATTAAGGTTGAGCTCCCATCATTGTGAGTGTCACTACAAAACCTGATCACTAATGAAGAATACAAAGTATCTCGGTTGCATGAGCTATAATTCCTAGATGAGCATCATCTCAATGCTTTTAATCACTTGAAATTTTATCAAAACTTACTGAAGTAGAGCTATAAAAAGAGGATTAAATTTTAGTCTTTGTAGGTAGGAGATCTTGTCCTAAATTAGAATCAGAAGAATCTACCAGATTAGGACAGTAAAGGAAAGTTTGAGCCTAACTAGTTGGGTCCCTTTATCATCACATCAAGCTATGGATTAGGAGCATATTAGCTCTCAATGCCTGAAGGTGAACCCTTGCAAGAGCCAACTAACAAATTGCATCTCAAAAAAAATTGTGCCTAGTCTTGAAGGGTATAAATCTGAAAATACAAAAAGAAATCAAAAAATGAGAAAAAGGATTGAAAAAGTAAAGAAAAAAATCATCCTCTAGTGAAAACCACTTCGGTGGCACTTTGGGCAAGTACCTTGGTGAAATCCAAGTAAACAAGCACCTCGCGTAAATAAAACACCACCATATATTATTTGGCTCTTTTGTCTTATCATTATTTGCACCACCATTCATCCATCTCCTATCTACATCCTTATCATAGCTTGATGATGTGAAGTATCGTATCCCTTTAGTACTACTTGGCATATTCCAAAGGTCAGTTTATCCTACCTATATCAAAGTAGTCTAACATGTCATGCTGGGGGAAATTCATTATGGATCATATCCTAAAAGCTCATCGAAAAATCCAAAAAACATTCATAAAATCTCATCAAAAAGTCCCAAAACATTTGCAAAATCATGTATAACAAATATCCAAAAACATTAAAAAATTGTAACGTCAAAATCCAAAACATCCGAAAAACATCAAAATCCCTAAAAAGGTTGAAAATCAAAAATCCAAAAAGTGATTCCCTTGTCGAACTATGTCATCTTTGAGCTTGAACGTAGGCAAGTCCATCATTGATGTGCCCTCGAGACACCCTAGGTTAGTCCTTTAGGATTCCATCATAATAAACTGACATTCTATCATCTATGCATTTTCTCATCTTGTAAATAAGTCATGTTGATCGAACTACATGGTCTCTGTGTGTATAAAGTAGGAAAGACTTATCTTTGATCAGCCCTCGAGACCCCTAAGATAGGTATTTTAGGTTAGGTTCTTGGTCGAAATGCTCGAAAATCCCAAAACATCCAAATAACTTAGAAAACCCCTAAACATTCAAATATCAAAAAATACCAAAAAAAAGTTTGAAAATTGAAAATCCAAAAACAATAGAAAACATTCAAAGGACCTAAATAGTCTCAAATATTTCAGAAAACCCTAAAAAGCCTCAAATAATCAAAAACCAAAACATCCACATAAACTTTCAAAAAATACCAAAAACAACCTCAAAACATTTTCAAAATATCCAAAATATTGAATTATTCCAGAAAATCCAAACCTATCCATCCCATCTCGCTTTCACCCATAATAAACCTTCACCCATAATAAATCAAGCGCCACCTTCAACCTTTGGAAAATCAAATAGAAAGCAAGTGTAGCAAGTCATAAAGTGAGAACCTAATTGTCAAAATCTAAAGTCTAGATCATAGGTAAATGCATCAGTGAAGTTTATATCAATGACTTATCATAAAGCTCATCATCATCGCAAAATCAAACAACCCTCTGATCAACATGTCCTAGGATGTATCCTTCCTACAATGGACATCAATATCAGACATCATGTTAGCTATCTCAAGAGATATAGATAACACTGACTATTTGTCTTTGATCTTTTCTTATGATTTATCTTAATGACCCATTTCGAGGACCTCTTGATGATGTCTATCAAAATGATTTAGAGAGAAAGGAATAGGTAATCGATCATTATCTTTCATTTTTTGTGCTTGTGGATGCTCTTGTAAAATAATCTTGGTGCATAATTTCTTATTTGTGTGTAGGAAAGTTGTTTGTGGTATGTTGTTGACTATTGTGTATGCTTTGGTCCAATATATTCTAAACTCCTGACTTGCATTCCAACGAGGTTTTTATATGTCAAGATGTGAACAAGAACTATCCTATCTGTTGGCAGAGTAAAATTCCATTACACTAGATACAACAGTATAATAGTTATTAATACCTTGATGCATCATGTCTATGTGTTATATCAAACAATAAGGAACAACGAAAAATCCCAATCCTGATATGTGAGTGGCTCATCATCCCACATTCATCCCCATCCTACATTGTCTCATCACCATCTCTAATAAAGTCTCGATGGATCATGGACTTGTTGGATTTTTGAAGCAATCATCAAAATCAATGGTCAAGTCATTCTTTATTCTTCTATCTTCTCTCTAGGCTAACTTGGTATCATGAAAATCAACAAAAACATCATCAATGCATCCATCTTGCATCCACAAATCATCAACATACATGCATCTCATAATCATAGCATAATCATAAAACATCCATCAACATAATCATTGCATATCACATCATACATTCTACATCATCATTTAAGTTGTGATGAATAATATGTATTTTTTATTCTAATCATCTTAAATCGTTGCATCACATATCACACACATGCATTATATATATCATAATCATCACATTATCCATCCATAAATCCACATGCATACATGATCATCTCATAAAATTGCATAGGAAATAAACAAACAAAATGAATCCATAACATTTGCATATACAATCATAGCATATCGTGAAAAATATTGAAAAAGAATATAACATTGCATCCATGCATACCATTACATCTAATATATTATCACATATCACATAAGCATAAATAAATTACATCCATACATGATCAAATATAAGCATATCATTGCATCCATATATCATAAGTATGAAATAAAATGAACACATCATATTGAATATGTATCTGTATCATATATATATCAAAAAATGAATGCCAATGTACAATATCTAGATCAGTGTATGTATATCAATCATAAATATAAATATCCACGAGACTATAAAAAATGAGCCCATGAATGTATATCTATATCAAAGAATGGGACAATAAAATAAAAAAGTGTTTGTACACTAGAAGCTAGCCCTAATGACTACTCCCCTCTTTGGCTTGTCTCTCTGGTTGCTCCTCAGCTCTAGGCTGTGCATCGCTCCTCTAAGAAAAATTAGGTTGTCTGAGGGCCTATGGAACATCACGATGATAGTGCATCCTATAATAGACTGCCTCTGTCACAACCTCTCTATATAGTCTCACCGATAATGTCCTGCCCTACGAGGTTGTTGTCATTACCTCTATCTGATGTCATCGCTCAATCTCATGATCCCTCTTAGCAGTCACAAACTGTAATTGATCCTAACATGATCTCTCTCTGTAGTCATGGCCACCACCTATTGTCTGGCCTGGTCCCGCTCAACAATAATAGCCAAAATCTGTTGGTGGGCTTGATCCTGCTCACTTGTCAAAACCTAGACCTGTTGTTGTAGTTGTTGAATCTAAACATCCCTAGCATCTGGTGGTGGTGGTTGTGGAGGCTACTGCTATGGAGGATTTTGTTGAATGGGAGGCTATTGTGGAACCTATTATCCCACTGGTGGAGCCCATGGAACTTGTCCATCTTGGCCATCCTGGCTAGTCTGCTCCTATCCCTGTCCCTATCCTCTGCCCCTGTCTGCACCTCTCCCTTTGGGTCTCCCTCATGGAGGAGCGCTCGTTGATTCTATCAGTCTCCATGGAAGTGTGAACCATGCATCAGACACAGGTGTAGTCTATGCTATCGCCTAACCCTAATCGTAGGCCCATGGCTGAGTCACCAACTATCTAAATCTCTCCACTACCTTCAGAGCTAGAATGGTGGGTCCCCATGTGGGAACCTCTTGAGCAAACCTCGCAAAAATGGCCCTGTAGGATCATATGGCTTGTCTTGCTGCTCTCCAAACTATCGTGCCACTTTGTCTGGTAGGTATCTCTCTATAATAGTATGCTCCCAGCCCTGCATGTACCGAGTCTGTCTAGCGAAAAATAATTGTTGTGCATCATCATACCACACTAGCATCTAAAGATAGGGTTGCCATCGAAAAAATATGATATCATCTAAAACCCACCTCTAGTATGAGAACCCAATCTGTCTAGTGTGCCACAAAGTAATGACACCTCTGTACCACCAGATCACATGATCATTTGGTTCAACATCTGCCATCTGTACTAGTGATCTAAGCACAACTATATGCTCCCAAGCCCAAATGTGAAGCAAGGTCACCCCTACAAAGTCATGCATTTCGTGATATAGTGAGGCCAACATCACTAGTCCCCATGCAAATTATGTCCTCCTCTAAAACATCATGTGCCATGCTAGGCCTCATCCTGGGTTGAACCCTTTGCTCTATTGGTCCAGAGCAACCAAACCTAAAATCATGGTTACAATGATCAATCGAAAGGTGGGCACATGACCTCTATACATCTCGAGGTTGATTTGTGATGTCACAAGAGAAATTTTCTCCAACTCCATCACCTTGTGACAAGCATCATACTCAGTGTCGATATCGCAGATCACACGATCGCCATGTATCGACAAACGTAGAATATGCCATACATCCTCCAAGGTCACGATCGCCTCGCCTATCAGAAGGTGAAATGATGAAGTCTCGATATGCCATCTCTCACACAAAGCAATCACCATAGATAAATGATTTTAGATGATGGGTGCATATGCAACATATCAAAAGTTGATCTCTCCCAGGTGCTCTTGGCGTAACTCTGACAAATTGCCCAGTCTCTCCAAATCGATGGGTTTGTTCTTGCATGACATCAGTGGTGGAATGACCTCTTGCACCCACGAAGCGCACAACATTAAAAAATTGAAGAAATTTGACTCAATTTGGAATTTTTAGCTCAAAAATCACAATAGTGTCACTATATTTAAATTCCAAATTGTGACGCTCGAAGGCATTTCAAATTGCAAATCGCAAAATGCATCACCAAACACATGGGCGTCACGATTTAAGCTTTGAAAACCCTAACCCTAGTTAACAAATTGGAAAATATGTTTCTATATAAGCATGTGTTGTAATTTAAAATTAGAAACCCTAATTTTAAATCATGAAGTGCATCACTATAAATCGTTTTAGTGTCGTCGATTGTCAAATGGACGTCGCTATATAGAGACTCTACCAAATTTTAAAATTCAAAGCGCAATAAATGTATCAAAAAGTCAAATTTCAAATCAAGTTTTGAGTTACATACTAGTAGTCCTGAGCTTGGAATCCGCTGATACTCTCAAACTCGGTCAGAAATGTGTCATGGGAGTTGTCAGCACGCCATTTTATCAAAGGGTCAGAGCTCAAAACAATAAGAATCCTCAAGGTGTGAATGCACAAATGAATTGAAAGAGACCCTTCTTGGCTTATTTATGCTAGAAAATTAGGGTGTTTTGCCTTAATTTCACCTTCAAGCTAGGGTTTATCATCATTTTCACCAATTTTTAAAATCGAAACATAATTTTGCATCATTTTTGTATTTTTGGCATAATTCTTGCATTCTAGAGCCTTTCTGGACCCCTTGGGGCAACTTTTAACCTTTATCAAGAAATCAACCCAAAATTCAAAAAATTTGCCCGATTTCTCGGGGGGGCAAGGAATCAAATTTATCCTTTCATCGGGGCATCTAAAAAATTAGATTTTTTTTTAGTTTTTATTTTAGGCAGCAGTTTTAATCCGAAGAACATTATTCTTTGAACCGAAGCAACATGTACCTCACTTTAAAGAGGGGCAAAATGTAGACACTGAAAAATGTCTTCAACAATATCATGCACTCGAAATAGGTTTACTAACATCATTTCCTCTGAAACCCATCCTCTTTTCACTTGATTAATTGAATTAGCCTAGCTAATTAATTAATTACATTATTTGCATATATTAACTTAATTCATCAAATCGGGTTAATTCACCCCTTTCACGCTAACATTTCAACTTATTAAATAAAATAAATAAACATATTTAATTTAATTCCCTAAGTCTTCTATTTTAATTAAATAACCTTAAGTTATTTAATTAAATGCCATTTCATTTCTCCCTCATTCATTAAATCATTTAATTTAATGAATATCACTTTAATTCTTCTAATTCCCTAATTACATGATTAAACCTTATTTAATTAGCAATTAAAATAATTTTCCTCTAAAAGGAGAATATTCCAATGGAATATTCCTTATCTCCTTTTTTACACAATTAAAAAATTCTTTTAATTTGCAAAATATCTTTATCCTCACCCATGAGAATATCCCAAGGAATATTCTCTCTCCTCCATGTTGGCCTTGTCATTGCACCAAAAGATGAACCTGTCAATGCCCGATACAAGCGTCAATTAAGATCCACGGGAGGCGGTTAAACCATGTCACGAACCCAAAGGGAGATGCTAGTGGTTAGTCCAACAATCCCCCCCTCAGCGTCACCCGAGGGGTTCAAACCCGTGACCGGCTCTGATACCAATTGTTGGCCTTGTCGTTGCACCAAAAGATCAACTTGTTAATGCCTGATACAAGCGTCAGTTAAGATCCACGGGAGGTGGTTAAACCATGTCACGAACCGGAAGGGAGATGCTGGCGGTTAGTCCAACACTCCAATCATCTCACTTGGCTTCAAATGTGAGTTGTCTTGTAACCTCTTGAGCAAGTCACCTTGTGACCTATGTGTGCAGGTCAAAAGTGTGTTTGTTTGGAAAAAATGCATGAGCCCTTGATTAATTCTCATCTTGCATTCTCATCTTTGGTTGGTGAATTGAGTACACTTCAAGAATGCATCCTAGGTTCCTAGAAAATAGGGATTTTGTTTTATGCATGTTAAGGTCCTATAAAATAGGGGGTGATGTGTATGAGGTTCAGTTCAGTGAAATTCACTTCATTTATCTTCAGATAATTTAGTTAAATGCTAGTTGACTTCAGTTAACTTGGAATGCATGGCTAATGACTTGAGTTGCATGACAGATAACAGGGACTACCTTCAGTTAACAGGGGATGACCATTCTTGCATGAATGGTGTTGAGAAATGTTTCAGTTAACAAGAAATGACTTGGACCCATCTTGGGCACCCAAGTTGGCTTCTTGGAATTAACTCCTTTGCATGTTGAGATATTTCAAAAGGTTGAGTTAAGTGGGCCCTTTTTTGGGCGCCTACTTTGAGGATGAAGCCTTGAAGATATTTATAGAATAAAGGTTGAGTTGGCACTTCAATTTGGGATGCCCAAATGGATGAAGATGAGGATTTGACATTGTTCTTCATGACATAACTCTACTTGCAAGAGATAGGCGTACCTTTTAGGGATAGGGCTTGAGCATTGTAATTGTAACTCATTTGGAGTTTACAAAGTTGATCAATGCCTATTTATCTCAAGCAAGTTGAAGAGAGTTATTATCAGTTTTATTGCAGGTTGTGAAGAAATTTTGGTGAAGGAAAAAGAGGCATTCTCAACCAAGAATTGGAGCTATTGTAATCTCCTTCAACTATTGAATAATAGATTAATTCTTGGTGGAGTTTTTTCCTGAAAGGGTTTCTCCATGGTATATGCTTGTGTAATCTTTCTAATATGCCGTCTACTTCTTCTATCAACTTATGTCTACATTCTACAAATAGTAAAATGGATTAATCAGATAATCACCCACAAAGAATATGTAACAAAGGAAAAGCATATTTAGATCAGCAATATTAAAGTTTTACAAAGTATTAAGCTAAGAAAACTCCTTAATTTTCAACATCTTCTTCCTTCCATCCTTGACCGTTGATTAATATTTTTAATATCAACCCTCCATTTCTCATTTTCTCTTCTATAAATAAAACACTATTTGGAGACAAATGGATCCATCTTTTAATTGTAAACTTATGTTGTTGAATTCACTTGCATTCACACTCTCAATTTACTCACTTTTAGCTTGTTTTAGTTCATTTTTAGTTGCATATTAGCTTAAGAAATCCATTAATGGCTTTCATGCATCCATCTTAGTTTGTTTATAAATTGGGGTTTCCATATTTTAGCTTAGAATTAGCTTAGATTAGCTTAGTAATTGCATAGTTAAATCAATTTTAGCATAAAATCATGTTAATATAGCTTGCATCATGTTCATTTTAGCATAAATTAGGTTTTCATCCATTTATCACAATAGTTTCATCAATTCTCTTCCATAGAATCGATTGAAACAAGCTCACTAAGCACGGGGTTGGGAAAGGGTCGTTGTTCCATATCACATGACACCAATTCCAAAACAGGATAAGTTTCAAATGGGTTAGAGTAGGCATTTAATTGCTTTCATAGTTTGCAGTTTTCAGTTTTAATAAATGCTTAGTTTGAACTTTCATTTTGAATGATCTTGTTTGTAAGATTAAAGTTTAGTGGACACATCATGCTTTCATTCATCATGGATCAAGCGTAATCGATCCACCCTAACAATCCTCGTCTCACTATATATATATATATATATATATATATATATATATATATATATATATATATATATATATATACATGTACATGTACACACATCTATATGTGTGTATATGTACATATAGCACATATAGTATATGTATATATGTATTTAATTATGTTATGTAGCTAATTATCATGTCAAAGGATTATTGTATAGTCTATTATGTATTTTTCATGGTTGTATACCTCATTAAATTTGTATATCAATGGATCTTAGGCTAATAAAAGTTATGAACAACATTTTTCAAGAGAATACTAGTAGTTTGATAGTTAAATTGATTAGTACAACAATTACTCATATATGGTATAAAATTTATATAAAAATCATAAAAATTGGTAACCTAATTTAACTACTTCTTTATTATGAGTTATTCACAATTGAACTATGATTTATTTTAAGTGAAAAAGTCTATATCTTTCAATTTTGGTAAACACATTGATTTAAGTTTTTAAACTTAGAACATACCTTTTTTCTGAACTATTATATACCTAAATCTACATTTTTTGTAGTATTTGTTTATTTTAAGTAAAACTTAAGGTAGAATATGCCAAGGGATGAGATTTAATGTGACAAGTTTAAACATATTTTAGTTTCATTGAAGTTGGTAATATTAAATGAATGGTGTGTTTTTTAGTCAAGCAAGAGATAGTAGCATGTGAATATATGTCACACATATCCATATTTAGGACTGTGAATATATTGATTTTTTACCAAAGTAATGCTTGTTATGTGCATTGGCAATTCACAAGTATCTACTAGTTTACATATTAGTTATGTGTCATGTAGCTAGAGGTTATCTAAGGATGCATGGAAAACTATATGTGATAATGTATAATTTTTTCATTTAGTTCTTGGAATGGGCATGGTACCTTTGCATTTTTCATGATTTAGACCACCCTCATTGAAGGGTTGAGCCATTTCTAGTTGGAAGATGTTTGGGAGACCACCAATCTATGGTGGAGGTAAAGTGATCATATAATGTTCTCCTTCCACATAGCTTGACAGAGCCAAATTGCTTGTACTCATTTAGAGGATGAGATTTTGTACTATTGTTTAAGCATGGACATTGAGTTATATGTTTCATATCTTTAATAAATGAATGTAATATTGTATAGGTATAATAGACATCAACTAATTTGAAATAATTTATAAATCTATGAAGGCTCAATGTTTATAAAACTTAAATTAAAACGAAGAATAAAATATGTAAATGCAATCTATTTCATTCATGTAATGTTATGTGTATACACATAAAACTGGTATGGAGCACAACTAATTAAATATTTGATATTTAATTAATCAATCCTAATTCTTCTACTCATAAATAAATTGATAAATTTATTTATATAGTTCATCCCTTAATATCTTCTATTTCAAAAATCATTTTCCCTCTTAAATTAATTAAATGCACGAATTAAATATTTTGTCATTTAGTTAATCCCCCTCCTCATTAAATTTGAATTTTTAATTCAAATTTGGCACATTTCTCCATATTTCTCTAACTTCCTCCAACTCACCCTCCACATCATCACATGTCACATGATTTCTTTTATTTCTAATTTCTAAATTAGAAATATTCTTCTAACCTCGTAACCTCCTGGGAGACACATGGCTCCTTCCTTCAATTGATGCTCTTTGACACTTGGAAGATTTTCTCTTCCAAATGGAGCAGCCTCCATGAATTCCTCCAACCTCTTTGTGCTCCACCGTTGATATCCCAGGATCACGATCTAAACCGTCCATCTTTTCCATCTCATCCCAAGCTTGGAAAAATCTATAAATAGAAGGCAATTCTATAGCTTTTCAATAGAGGATTGGATCATAAACTTATGCTGTAGAAATCTTATTAGCAATTGAGAGAATTTTGAGAGAATTTTAGTTAGCATTTGGTATTTTTAGTTCATATTAGTGTTATCATGGAAATTTTAGTTTGAGCATCTTAATTATTGCATTTCCATACGTCATTCTATTTAGAATTGTGATAGGGTAGGGTTGGATGAAACAATGACCGTTCCATGCTCTGGGTCTTCGTTTTCAAGATCTCCTAGGTGTCTCCACCACCTTAACCTTTAGGTCCTACCTCATGAATAGGTACCCCTGGTTCTACTGGCCAACCCCACTATCATTTCACACTCAATCTCCCAAGACAATCTTGGTGCAATGCTCCTTTCTTCCCTTAGCCCTTAATCTCCCTAAAGGCTAATTAATCCCAACTCTCAGTTTTTTCTTTGCAGGGGTATGGGGATGGTTTCTACAGGTTCACACCATCCTAAATTGGCTCTGAAAACTCCACCTTGCTTCCTTAGTCCATCACTTTCACCAAACCCTCATCTAGGGTTTTAGTTCCCTAATTCTAGGCTTCCCAATTATGACTTTTTCTCTGAGGAAATAGGGAATCTCTCCTAATTATTCCAAAGAGCACAAAAGTTTTTCTTTGGTTTCTTGGTCCTTATACCCTTCCCTCAAGGAATTTGGAGGTCTTCGTCTTCACTTGACCGTACACTGTCATAACCCTTCTTTTTGCTATTTAGGCTTCTTTTAGGCCATTTCCTGACCTCACAATGGACTGTTAGTTTGTTCTCCAATCAAAAGGACTGGTGAAGTCTCCTCTTTGTTTCCAAGCATTTTCAAGGCTTCCATCTACCTTTCCACCACGTGATTTATCAGGGAAAGGTCACCCCTGCAAACCAAGTGCTTTGCACTTCTTGACTTTCGTAGCCGGGCACTGTCAAGCTCGCCTAGGAGAAGTCTTCCACAGTGCTTTCCTAACTCCTAGCTACTCCTAACTCTACCATATTTACAAACATGGAGTCTAGACCCAATCCCCAAAATCCCATACACCAGGTACAGTGGGAATGTGGACTAGTTCTCCATTCTTGACAGGTTGCCAGTCAGGTCAACAACTCAAAAAAAACAACAAATTAACTACCAAACACACCTGCAAAGCGAACACACAAACTTAATACTGCAACACACAACTTCTACCACACCTACTCTACATTCTACAACATGTTACAGAGCCATGATCACTCCTGATCACTCAAAGGCAAAGCAAACACAAAATTAAGCAATTCTTCTCACTGTCCACACTTATCATTCATGAATTTTCAAAATTTCAAAAGCTTCTAACGACCTCCAACCTTGCTCTCAAGTCGAGGCACCCCTAAATATATCAACAAAAGGTAGTTATGCCTCCCCTTGGTTGGACATGTTGGTTAGAAAGTGTCAAAGGTGCAAAAATGTACCATTTTGCGACTTTTTCCAATTCAAAGAAAACTAGGAAAAGTGAGTTTCTAAACTCATTAAACCTTTCCACTTCCTAACCTACTGATCACTCCTGATCACTCTTGACCTAGGAATTTTATTAAGCCTTTAACTCTATTCTAATGGTCAACATGACCTTCATGGAAATGCAATAAAACAAAATGCATCCTAGACTTCTTCTTATTGCCTAGTGCATCCTAGGTGTTTCCTAGGTGCTCTTGCACCAAATTGCATCTTCAATCACAACAATTATTTTAGCATCATTTTGAATATAGCAGAATTGCAATCAAAAATATCAAAAACATGTAGATATAGGCATTTAGCTTTGCATTTCATATAGCATCTCATTTCTTAGGTTGCCATCTTGTAGATTCAAGTGCAATATACAAATCTGAGAGCATGAATTGAGAGATCATTGAGAATAGAGGACAATGAGATGATTTGAGAGGATAGTCATAGAAGTTTAGTTTGTTATTTCAATTCCTTTTATATTATAATTTTCATTGATGTGTGTTTAGTTTTACTAATCACTCCACTGTTTTACACCACACATAAATTGGCACCCACTGTGGGGCCTAGCCCCATTTTTAATCTATTTTTCTGTTGAGTTTTTCTTCGCAGGTTCTGTCGAAAGTTCTGAAATAGCACATATAATTTTTTCTCTAGCGCATCTGGCAGATTTATTGACGCATTGAGTCACTATTTCGGTGCATTTGGTGGTTCTTTTGGCACATTTGGTCACTGTTCTAGCACATCGGGTCACTGTTTCAGCGCACCTGGTTGTTTCTTTCAATGCATCAGGGAGTTTTACTTTTCATTTTGTATTTTTCTAGTTTAACGCATTCAGTCTATCCTTTAGAGCATTCGGTATTTATTTTAGCACATTCGTTATTTTAGCACATTCGGTTTGAGTTTTAGCGCATTCGGTTACTGTAATGGCACATTTGGTTTTTGTTGTAAATTTTCTAAATTCCAGAAATCGATCTGTGTTTCTCTGTTTTGCAGGAACCTTACACGCAATCAAAGAATTCAAAGTTGAAACTACTAACAATTGATTGTAGGGTTGAATTTATTGTCATTTCTTTTGATTAAGTTAGGAACATAGCTTAATTAGAAGGATAATTGAACACCATGCTTGATGTGTTTGTGGAGTGGTTGGTGTGTATGCTCTCCCCTTAACTGGTGATAAAAAAGCCAAACCTATTCTTTTTATTGCATTTTATTCTTAGAGGGCCTGTTTGGTCGGAAAAATTAATCACTCCAGGGAATGACCCAACCGGTAACACGCTAAAGCCAAGTGACTTCCAAACGATATATAAGTGTGGGTACTTGAAGAAAGTTCAAGTATCACGAGGATTGTTCTGACAAGAAGGGAAACAATGGTCTCTTGTCGTATAGATGATCCCCCATGAACGAAATGCCCCTACTAGAACCCTTTGTTGTAGTAAGCCAAAATTTCCTTTTCTATTTACTGGTGCAAGAACGGTCATTATGAAGCCATCCCATATTCTTGTGGCTTTTGGTAGAAATGAGAAGTCCATCATGGGAGATTCATGAGGATTGAGGCTTGGTTGACCCGAGAAGTGAGTGCAATGCAAGGGGGAGCCAGTGTGGTCAAGCCTCTAATCATCGCCAAAAGTAAGCATAGTTGGAGCAATCCAAGTGGGAATCCAACAAATATTGTCTTACACAACCTAGGATTGTACTTGTTTGATGTATTTTACCTATGTGTTTTTAAACAAATATTCAAACAAACATCACACTCTGAAATATATAACCACTGATTCAGAAGAGCATCCAACCATACAACCCAATTCACTGCCAGAAAACCAGAAAAATTAATCAAACTGTTAAAAACCAAAAAAAAAATTCCAGATCAACGCATCCATTTATTGCCCTGGCACATCCCTGCCATATTCTAGCGCATCCATCTAATGTTTTGGTGCATACCTATCATGTTCTAGCGCATACATTTACTGTTTTGGTGCATTCATTCCATGTTTTAGCACATTTGTGTACTCTTGCAACACATCCATTTACTATTTTGGCGCATTCATTACCTGTTCTGGCACAAACTTGCAATCTTTTAGCACATACATATGCTTTTTTGATGCATATGGCTTTTAGCGCATCTGTGCACTATTCTAGCGCATCCGAAAATTTTCAAACCAGAGAGCTAAAATCCTTGTCTGTTCAAATTTTAACCTCTCAATTCAGGATCATTCTCAATCTAGAACCCTTCTTCAGTCATACCAGAGTCTCAAACTTGTTGAAATCGGCATTTTCAAGTGAAAATCCCTCATCTAAAATTTGATCAAACATCCGAAAAGTGCCTCATCATCACACGTATTTCTAATTAGCAATTGTGTTTCACCATCAGGATTCATCATCCTTTATCAGGATTCATCATCCTTCATCCCAAAACAAACTTACTTAATCAGATGTAAATTAGTCCTTTTGGCACTCCCAAACTTTGATCAAAAACTTAGAACATTTTCCTCACTTGTATGCCCGTTTTAATGAGATTGCAAAAGAAAAAACTTGAGCAAAAAGAAATCGAAGACCAAAATACCATGGCTAAAAGAGAAGAGAATCCTTTTTTCGGAGTTCCTCGAGATGAGGTGGAAGAAATAACAAATGAAACCATAGAACAAGCCCAACAAGATCCCGATTTTCATAAATTCATGGAGAGGATCTTTGAAAAGGAGGGTGAGAAATACCTTTTGATGCTAGAAAACAAAGGAGTCCAATTACCCGAGGATTTTGATATCACAAAATTAAAAAGAACTCCTAAGAAGACAAAAACCGAAACACCAAATGAAACAAGAAATGAGACAAAAACCAATGACCCCATGGATACTTTAAAACAACAAATCCAAACCCTCCAATAACAAATACAAAACATGCAAACTGGAACCACCAAGAGATACTCGATACAAGATATATGCCCCTACCCCTTTGATCCTAGTGTCAACATGATACCATTCCCCAAACATTGTGAATTCCCTAAATACAATAAGTACAATGGAAAAATAGATCCAATAGATCACATAAGGAAATTCCGAACAATGAGCCTTGAATTTTTCCATGAGGAAACATACTTGATGAGATTATTCCCACGTAGTTTGGGAGGGCAATGCATGCAATGGTTCTCGCAATTACCGTCAGGGATCAAATCTTTTGAGGAATTAGTCAACAAATTTATCACCCAATATGATATAACATTCAACATGAGATCACGATGAAGGACCTTTGCAATTTGAAACAAAAGAAAGGGGAAGCACTTCTAGTATTTTTACAAAGGTGGAGAAGATTATTCGCAAGGTATCCTCGTCCCATACCAGAAAAAGAGAAGATGGAGGTATTCATTGATAGCTTAAATGACGCTATGAGTTATAGGATCAAATTACAATGTCCTCCAACTTTTGAAAAATTAATTGAAAATGGGATTAAAATTGAGGAAGCTTTGGTCAAGTGAGGAATCTTGAAAATTTACAATGAAAACAATTTAGCCAATTCCTCCAACAATGACAAACCAAAATTTTGGCAAAAATACAAGAATAATGATAATGATACCTTAGCTAAAATGTATAATGCCAAACCAGTCTTCAATCTATCAAGAATCACACCCAAGACCAACCAAACCCCAAATCAAAACAACACCAACCAAAACATGAATCAGAATAATAACCAAAACAATCCTCCACCTAGACTACCATACCAAATATCAAATAACCGCAAAATTTTTACACCTTTGGGTCAATGATACAAATCTTTGTTGAAAGAAATTCTTGCGGAAAATCTCATCACTCTACTCGACACTCGAGGTTTTGAACCAAAAGTAAAATTGTCATGGTGGGACGAGGCCCACTTTTGTGAATTTCACCGATGCAAAGGTCGCCTAACCAATAATTGCATGCAATTAAAACACAAGATACAAGACTTGATTGACAATAAGATCATACAAATAGAAGAACCCCAAACAAACATTGATCATGGGGTATTCAAAACCCCTTTCCAAATTATGATAAAGGGGAATCTTTATCATATTTCAACCGTTGAAGATCATACAAATGATATTGAGATCAATAACACACCAAACCTTATAGCAATCAATGATGCCAACATTCCCTCCAATCAAGTCCATAATATCCAACAAGACATGGCTGCAATAGATAATAAAATTAATGTCATCAAGATCAAAGGAAAACAAGAAAGTGTTCCCATAAATGTTACCACAAGGGCACAAACCAAATATGTTTTAAAAGGTAGCACTTCCAAAACACTCGTTGCCCCATCTCATAAAATAACATTGTTGATTAGCTCCAAAATATTCCTGCGCAAATATTGGAGCTCCTTAAAATCTCACCCGCCCACAAGGAGATCTTGGAAAAAGCCCTAGTTGATACAACAATACCAAATAATTGGGAAGTCTGCACTTTCCAAGCCATGGTGGGACATCTGGTTGCACCTCATTGCTTATCCTTTTCAGAAAATGATGACATATCTCTTGCCCATCCTCATAACACAACCCTTCATATCGAAGTCATAATACATAAAAGTTGTGTCAAGCACATCCTAATAGATGGAGGATTTGGTCTTAATATATGTACCTTAAAGCTTGTCTGTGCATTAGGGTTCTCTAAAAACACAATAGATGCAAGGAAAAAGATCACTATCAAAGCTTATGATGATGAGGAAAGAGCTTCAAAGGGCTTAATTGTATTGCCAATTTAGGTCAAGCCAATTCAAAAAGATGTGATCTGTCGAGTTTTGGATAAATATTTGACATATAATATACTCTTGGGTTGCCCTTGGATCCATGAAATGTTGGTTGTTCCATCGACATACCGTCGATGCTTGAAATTTCCTTGCAATGGGAAAGAGATTACCATTCCTATTGATTCTAATAGTCCTCAACATTGCAATACCCTTAAGGCTATCTAGGATGTATTTGTGCCTCATAACTGAGAAGCTCCTGATTCCACATCTGATATCCCCATTTATTCAAGTCAATCCAATCCATTGTCAAATCTACTAACCACATCTTCCAATGAAGGAAGCCAACCAAGTTCCTTGTCCAAATAGCTAGAGAAAAAGGAAGAAGCCACCCCTTCTGCATCCATCAACCATGAAGCCCAGCTCAACACTTTGGCCAAACAGTTTGAGAAGAAATTCTAGGTCAAAGACAAAGGTGTGGGTGAATACTCCATTGAACAATCCCTTTGCCTCTCACGGTCAGCTTCACCAAAATCCTATGGTCAACCATCCTCACAACCAGTCACACTTTTTGATGTTAGATTCATAAAAGCAAGCACTCAAGCAGAGGAATTTGATGACAAGGATATTCTAAATTGGCTCTACAAGGATGAAACTGATTCTCAAGAAACAATGGTTAATGTCCAAACCACACAATATGGCAAAGGATTCACAATCTTGGAAAAAATGGGATATGAGGGACAAGGACCTATTGGAAAAAGGAAAGAAGGTATTATAGAACCCATCCAACCCATCATAATGAATCCAAAATACAAGACAGGGTTAGGATACAAAGAGCATGAAAAGGATGAAGAAACAAAGGAGGACCTAAAACAAAAGTTTGTTGAATGGATCCTACAGCTCCAAGCAAGTGATCACTATGAAACTGATTCCAATATATATGAGTGGTATTTTCTATTAGAAGATTCCATTCATGATAAGGACATTGATGTGGTACACAAGTATACTCCCAGACTCGAGGAGGGACAAGGTTTAGGGCCGAGACCACTTGAATTAGAATCACAAAATATTGGTGGCTCGAGCGAAGACAATCAAACTTTGAGCAAAATAGATCACTTGAAAGAGAGTAACATCATAGAACTCGACCTTTCCATAGTATTTATAGATGACGATGTCACCATTAGGACCCTTACGACCTCTGACTTGAACCCACCAGATGATTCCCTACCATTGGTGCATACTGAACTCATAGATTGGGACCAAATTGAGCCTATCGATATCCCCACCTCTTCAAATGATGAGGCCATAGTCAACTTCCTCTACGCTGTTAATCCTAAAATAGATTCCATCATTGAACATCATAATGAAGCATCCAGACAGGGGAGTGCCAAATTTCCCAGCTGCAAAATGAGTAAAACAAAAGAAGGATTTGATGGTGAAAACCATTCCATGGCAGTATCAGATTAAGAAATAATAAAAATAAAGAGCTTATCCGACGGTGAAAACCTCTCCGAGCCACCAAAGGATGGGAAATTTGACACTCTTCTAGAGCACTTCTAAGAAATATCCAAGGTTTTGATTGAGCCAACATAGTCCATCAATATCGGCAATGCAGAAATAGTGAAAACTCTCCATCTAGCAGAATCCTTGATAGAACAAGAGAAGCCTAACTTTATCAAGTTCTTTGAAGAAAAACAAATCGACTTTGTTTGGTCATATGCCGACATGCCAGGGATAGACCCAGATCTCATCATGCACCACTTATCCCTCCCTCCAAGAGTCAAACCAGTCAAGCAGAAGTTGAGAAAAATGCATCCTCACATTGCCTTGTTGGTGAAGGCAGAACTTGAGAAATTATTGGATGTAGGATTCATTAGACCCATTGATTATGTAGAGTGGATATCCAACATTGTACTTGTTTCTAATCCTAATGATAGCATACATATTTGTACAGACTTCAGAGACCTCAACAAGGCTTGTTCGAAAGATGATTTTCCCTTGCCAAACATTGATATCATTGTAGAATTAACAGTAGGTCATGGCATGTTGTCACTCATGGATGGATTTTTCAGCTATAATAAAATCAAGATAACACCTGAAGACCAGGATAAGATAGCTTTCACTTGCCCTTGGGGTACCTTCTGCTGTAATGCCATGTCCTTCAGATTGAAGAATGTAGGGGCCACATATCAGAGAGCCATGACAACCATCTTTCATGATATGATGCATACCTTTATGGAAGATTATGTGGATGAATTGATTGCCAAATATTTCACTAGAGAAGGACATTTGGAGATACTAGACAAAATCTTCACAAGACTAGAGAAGTTCAACGTCCGCCTGAATCCAAAGAAATGTGTGTTTGGGGTAACATCGGTAAAGCTATTGGGATATATAGTGTCAGAAAAAGGTATTGAATTGGATCCGGAAAAAGTAAAATCTATCATGGAAATTCTACCTCTGAAGAATATCAGTTAGTTAATGTCCCTTCAAGACAAATTTCAGTCAATTATAAGATTCATATCACAACTGGTTGATAAGACCCATCCTTTTACCCACTTGTTGCACAAGAATGTTTCCTTTCGATGGGACGAGAAATGTGAGGCAACTTTCAATCAATTGAACCAATACCTAATGAGTCCACCTATCCTAGCACCACCAACATAAGGGAAGCCTCTCTTAGTGTACATAGCCACCACTAATCAATCATTGGGAGATTTTTTGGCATAGGAAGATTCAACAAGAAAGGAGAGAGCAATCTATTATATCAATAGAACTCTAAATGGTTATGAAATCAACTATACATCCATTAAAAAATCTTGTTTAGCAGTAGTGTTCGCTACACAACAATTGCGACACTATATGCTGACTCATATAGTCAAACTCATAGCCAAGATAGATCCACTGAAATATCTCCTTAGCAAAGCAAATCTAACAGGAAGATTAGCCAAATGGGTAATGATAGTTAATTTGACATCCAATATGTTGACAAAAAATCAATCAAAGGGAAATTTATCGCTGACCAACTAGCGGAGGCACCGATTCATGATGATCATCCCCTACAAGTTGAATTTATAGATGTGGATGTCCTAACTATAACAACAAAGCAGTGGATATTGTATTTTGATGGCTCATATACTCAACACAGATCCAGAGCGGGAATTCTATTCATCACTCCCCAAGGGCACACTATTCCGAAATCATACCGATTGATGTTCCCTTGCACCAACAACATGACAAAATATGAAGCACTTATCATCGACATCAAGATAATTGTAGAATGGAAAATTATAGAGCTACAAGTCTATAGGGATTCTCAATTAGTCATTAATCAGGTCAATGATGATTACCAAACAAAGGATGACAAATTGATGCCCTAGAAAAGGATGATTGATGACTTCAAGAAATATTTTTTTGATGTTAAATTTTATCAAATCCCAAGGATTGACAAAAAAATTGTCAATGCTATGGCTACCATTGCTTCTTTACTACAAATTATAGAAAAATGAAGCCGTTACGAGTTCATGGTGGAACAACTATTTACCCCTGCCTATGACGACCCCGAATCCTGACTCATATGCCACCTAGTTGATGATGATACCTCGATCTATGAGAAGATCTAAACCTACCTAAAGGATAATACCCTTCCTCCAGATCTCTCCTGGAACCAAAAATGAAACTTCATCCGCCAAGCTGGTCACCATACCCTTATCGTTGGTGTACTTTATCGACAAGGTCTTGATGGAACTCTCTTATAGTGTCTAGAACATGACGAGTCTGAAATGAATTTACAAGAAGTCCATGAAGGTATTTGTGACACTCATTCAAGTGGTCTAACCCTCGCTAAGAAACTCCTCTATTTGGGGTAATACTGGCCGAGTATGGAGAGAGATTCCTTCCAATTTGTCAAAAGATGTCAGAAATGCTAGATCCACAGTAATCTTATCCATGCATCAACACAAGAGTTGCAGCCCTTCACATCAACATGGCCATTTTTTCAGTGGGGATTAGATCTGGTAGGTAAAATTCACCCGTCTTCATCTAATGGACATAATTTCATCATTACAGCCACAAAGTACTTTACAAAGTGGTTTGAAGTCATGCCTCTAACCACCATCACAAGAAATTAGATCTCATCGTTCATCCTAAACTACATCATCTGTAAGTATGGTATCCCTTAATCAATTTTCATAGACAATGGCAGACCTTTCAAGAATCAGGATGTACAAGAACTCTGTGAAAGGTTCCATATTCAACATCGGTTTTCTACACCATATTACCCATAGGGAAATGACCAAGCAGAGGCCTCAAACAAAACTATCCTGAATATTTTAATATGAATGATGTTGGATGTGATTGGCATATCCAATTGAACCTGCTTTGTGGGTCTATCGTACAAGCATCTGCACTCCCATAGGAGCCACCCCATATGCACTTGTCTATGGATATGAAGTTGTCTTGCCTATTGAAGTTGAGATAACATCACTCTATGTGTCCTTGAAAGGTCTCATTTCAGATGAAGATTACCGAGTGTCTAGACTACAAGCGCTGGAATTATTGGATGAACATTGTCATCTTACGGTGGATCACCTAAAAGCATATCAACAGAGAATTTCTAGGAGCTACAATCACAAGGTCAAACCAAGGACATTCCAGGTAGGTGATTTAGTACTGAAGGAAAATCCCCATAATCGGTAGGATCGAGAAAAGAAAGGAAAATTTGAGCCAAATTGGTTAGGCCCTTTTGTTTTTGTATCAGTCTTTGGATCGGGGGCATATTAGCTGTCTACACTAGAAGGGGATCTTTTTGAAGAATCGATGAATAGCCTTCATCTGAAGAACTTTTATACATAATGCATTCGGTGGACGCTTAAAAGTCCTGAAAAAATGATAAAAATCAGAAGATGTCTTGAAAAAATGGTCGCCCTGATGAAAACCTAGCAAACAGGCGTCTTGGTGACAATAATTTTTTTTTCAAAAAATTGTTACCCTGATGAAAACCTGGTAAACAGGCATCTTGGTAACAACAAAAAAAACATAAAATTTGAAAAAGTGCAATAAAAACAAATGGTGAAAACCTGGCAAACAAGCGCTATTTGTGATAAGTCAACTTCTCCCTCTATTTGAATGGGTGTTGACCGTCCGCTTTTCGCTATCATTGCGCATTCATGCCTATCATACAACAAGCTTCATGTCTGTATCCAACTGTTGCGGTTGTGTCCCACCTTGGCTTGGTTATCATTGTACATATCCATAATAAATTTGGTTTGTTTCTCACTGGGGGAAAAATCTTGAACTCACTGAGGGAAAATAACCGTTGAGCTTAAAAGAATATGAAAACAAACAATAAAGCAACCTCGAAAAAAATAATAATCACTCTAACCATCAAATTGAGCATCAATCAATCAAGCAATCAATCATCCCAAGCAACATCAAATCAAATCAATTCTCATTGGATGATCATCTTTTGAATCATGGTTGGATCACTTTAGCATGCATGTTCATTTTTTGTATCTTGATTGTTGTTATCATTTCTCCGGAGTACCTCGATGATGTCCCAAACTAGAGGGGCTATGATCGAGAATGATATTTTTCTTTGTCTGTTGTCTATGAGTCAATCATTACTACTGTGCAAATTTTCGTGGGACATGCTCTAAAAAATATCATTGATGATAGTTTGAATTTGCATGGGAACATGATTAAATCTTGTTTGTTTACGCAAGTGATGCTCAAGTCATCTTGGTCCAATTATACCTAAATGCTTGTGTTATCTTGTACTATCAAATCTCAACGGAAGTTGTATGGAAGTTGTACTTAGGTCATCATGGTCTAATTATACCATCGATTTTTGTACTAACTTTCAACATAATAAAATGCTCAATGATGATACCAAGCACAATAAATCAAATGGAAACATTGCATAGATAGGATTGCATTCATATTAGTTATGCATTTGCATTATAGATTTTTCCAAAGTTGGCAACTCTTAACATGATGTTATCTCTCACTAAAAGATCGAGTACACTTGACATAACAAAAAAATCATTCGTTTGTATTTCCATATCATATCATTAGAATGTATTATCATGCATCCATTCATCATCCATCATGGTAGTTGCATTATAAAACAATGCATTATCATCCATAAAACCATTATGCATTCATCACATATTTACATTACATTGCATACCTACAAAAATTAAAGCATCATCCATAATAATATTATCATTCATAATCCACACATATATCATAATAAATCCATCCATATATGCATTCATCGTAACGATTTCCATAATGACATCGTAATCCACACATCATCATAATTTCTTCGCATTCATACATCTAGGACATATATGTGCATTACAAAATACCAAAAATAAAGAAAAGTGCATTGTATTCCATTGACATAATAACATTCATCACATATAAAAGAAAAATCCATGTCACATTGGGGCATAACATAAAGCATAATCTATACATTTGCATCCATCATACATCCATGCATTATCATGTATACTTATCATACTTTATAATTCATAAATCATTCATATCCATGCATTAAATCATTTGCATTTCATAATAAACCATTTCACATTCATTTATCCATCCATATCATTGATATATACATATGAAAAATACAAAAACATAGTGTATACCATATCATTTGCATAATCACATCCCTCTCATATATCATCATAAATGCATCGTCCATAAACACATAGAATCATATATCATCATCTCATTAATGCATCCATATGTAAAACATGCCATAATCATATAGAACATAACATAACATATAGCAAATAAAATAAACTGCATCCATCTCATCCATCATTATAAAACATCATGTAAACATATCATAGATCACTAATCGCCACTGCACATCATATATAACCTCAAAATAATAATGTCAAAGTGTACAAATGATATCAAATGGGAAGAGATACAACATTAAAAATGTGGTAGTATCATGTCTCTGAATTAGTATGTAATGTCAAGCATGACCTTGGGAAGCTATCATGCTGCCCCCAAATGTTGCAGGCCTCTTTGACCCTCCAATACCTCCTTCCACTGATGGCCTTGCCCTTGAAACTCCACCTGGTGGGGCCCCCGAAAGTGGTTGTGTGACACCCCTGCTGGTGGTCCTCGATTGAGTCCGACTAGATCTCGACTGAGCATAGCTCACTCTCCTCCCACCGGACACTTCCTCATAATATCTACCCCTATAATACTTTGCCTCCTTGGCAGAATCATGAAGCTCTCTAACTAAATCCCCTATACCAGCTCCCTCGTTCGTTGTCTGGAGCTTATCGGCTACAACCACTGCCTGCTCCCCCTGTCGTCTGGTTGCATCACTCTCCACTATCAAGGTGGCAACCTATGCCTATGCCTTGGTCAGTTTTGGTGACTACGTTTGTAAATGTTTATGGGCCTAGACTAGTTGTCCCTGCAAGGTTTGTACTTGTCCATGGGCTTGTGCTAGTTGTGCCTGCAGTTCTTGAACCTACCCCTACAGTGTCTGGACCTGTACCTGCAACCTGGAAATTTGTGTCAGTTGCTGCTGTGAGGGAATGCGAAGTACGAGTGACCATTATCCATTAGGTGTTGACCTCCTCCTCCTAGGTATTGCCCCAAAATCTAGCACCTCTCTCCCACCCCCTCCACCTCTAGCATCTCCTCCAGCATCTCCCCCGTCATCACCACCATCATCCCCCTCCTCCTTTGCCTCCTCATCCTGTCCTCCATCTCTCCTCCTCTATACTGCATGCCCTACCCTCCTCCCAACCTCCAAAATAGGTGTTGGCTCATCCAAACTTGAAATCTGTGGGAAAGGATGCGTATGAAAGTACTTTGCATAATCAACTGTCATTTGTGCATCGGTGATCTCCAAATGATACTTCCATAAAACTGGTTGTAAACTGTAATACTCAACACAAGCGACATCATAATCCAATGTAGGCCCCCACTCTGAAATATCCTGTCTCTGACGGGCATAGTATTCCACTCCTTGTAGCATACCCTATACCCTACCATACTACTTGTTTACTCGACCCACAAGAAATATCTCGATAATATATGGAGTCTGCCCGATCAAGTATCTCGTACTACATACAAATGGCATCTTTGCATCATCCTCTGCCCATACCTCGCAATCCAGGTATGATTGCCATATCATTGTGTACATGTCATCCAGGACTCTCCGCTAGTACTCTAACTTTCCCAGCTTATGTTGGACAAGTGGCCTTGTATATCCAAAAACATAGGGTCTCCTTGCTGGTCGAGCCCTCCCTGCCACTAGCCGTGTGATCACTATATGCTCCCAGGCCCAGAGTTGTAACAAAGTGCACCTTGTTGTGAGACTGTTGGCATTTAGATACACAACCTGATGTAGATCATGATACAAATGTGTGAGCATGCAAAAAACCTAGGCATATTTGGTCCCATGTGCAATCATGTCCTCCAATACCTGAACCCAACCAACTGAGAATCCCTTCGACCTACGGTCAGGGCAGAGAAAACCACCAATAAACCCTGCTAGGACACATGGCAATGGTTGATGGGTAACAATCAACTCCCGCTAGGAAATCTCATATCTACCAAGCTGATCATCGTGAAAGATTTGTCGGATAGAATCAGTCCCCCCTATTCCTCAGGGTCATAGATCACCAGGTCCCCTACGACTGGTATTCGTAAAATTTGGTAAACATCCTCTAGGGTAACTGTGATCTCACCGGTTGCCAAGTGGAAGGTGTTGTGGTTGCTATGCCACCGCTCTGCAAGTACCATCAAAAGCCCCCTATTAATCTAGTATTGGGGCATATCAATAAGTGAGGTCAATCCGCACTGGTCAATGATAGCTAGATCCATCAGGGTCAACTATGGGATCATGTCCCATGTCCTAGGAAAGTGCTCTCAAACCTGTAGCACTCCTAAGCCACCCTCCTATCAATCAAATCAATATATCAAGTCAGCCTATCAATCAAATCAACCTATCAATCAACATATTAATCAATCACACCAGCTCTCATGATATTTTGATCAAATCTCGAGGATCGCTTATCCTATCATCGACTCTCATTTGTCATGAGATCGATCATCATCAATCAATGTATCTTTGACTCTCATTTTTCATGAGGTCAATCAATCATCATTATCTATTATGTTATCGATCCTCGCCTATCATGAGGACGATCATCAATCTATCAATTAACATCATCATATCATCGACTGACGTAATCATCAACCATTGAAAACTAGGAGGGAACATTCAAAAACCATCATTTTTGCTCAAATGCGCTAATTTATCGGATGTGCTAGAAAATTTACCATATGTGCCATTATAGTCTTTCTATGCACCAATTCCTGGATGCACTGGAAAAAAGACACCATACATCAGAACAAGATCCTGATGCACTATTTCCCACATGCGCTAAAAGACTTATCCTATGCGCTACCTTATCCTCTTTATGCGCTAGACCTCCTATGCACTAATTCAACAACCTATTGCACTAAAGCAACAACTCAATGCGCTAACCTATCTTGAGGCTTACAAGCTAACCCTATGCACTGTTTCATTTTCCCTATGCACTATATCGGGTACCCTATGCGCTTAAATTCTAGCCCTATGCACTAAAATGTGTCTAGATCTAAATTTTTAAAATAGAAAAAAGCAAGAAAATTCAAATTCAAAATTGAAAAGTAAGGTGTCTCGGGGTATGTACCGGAGGTTCGTATGTGGCTGGACGTTGGTGGTGACGAACTCGCTTGAATCTGTGGGTGTGGCACAAAATTCTATCCATCCTAGCTCTCCTTGGTCTCTCAAATTTTTACAATGCAAGGTTGCAAATGAGCTTCTTTTTACCCATTTTAACCTTTTAAGGGGTAATTAAGGGGTAATTTGGTGGCATTTATTTAATTGTTCAAAAGGGGCCTTTAATCAACTAATCAACAATGTGGTAGGACTATTCTCATTTTTCGAGAGATAAATCAGATTACCATCATCAAATTCGAAAATCATTTAATTATCAAAATTTCCAAAAAAAATCAAAATCATTAAAAAATTCAAAAATCCCTGATTTATCTCCCAAGGGGGCATCCATTCAATCATCATTGAAAAATCAGCGTCTGGGGCATGTCGAAATTTTTATCATTACGGTCTGAATTTTTTTTTTTTGCAATGTGTAAACACATCACTTCAAAGAGGGGCAAAATGTATACACATAAAATGGTCTAGAGCATAATTAATTAAATACTTGATATTTAATTAATCAATCCTAATTCTTCTACTCATATAAATAAATTGATAAATTTATTTATATAGTTCATCCCTTAATTTCTTCTATTTCAAAAATTGTTTTCCCTCTTAAATTAATTAAATGTACAAATTAAATAATTTGTCATTTAGTTAATCCCCCTCCTCATTAAATTTGAATTTTTAATTCAAATTTGGCACATGTCTCCATATTTCTCTAACTTCCTCCAACTCACCCTCCACATCATCACATGTCACATGATTTCTTTTATTTCTAATTTCTAAATTAGAAATATTCTTCTAACCTTCTAACCTCCTGGGAGACACATGGCTCCTTCCTTCAATTGATGCTCTTTGACACTTGGAAGATTTGCTCTTCCAAATGGAGCAGCCTCCATGAATTCCTCCAACCTCTTTGTGCTCCACCGTTGATATCCTAGGATCATGATCTTAACCGTCCATCTTTTCCACCTCATCCCAGGCTTGGAAAAATCTATAAATAGAAGGCAATTCTACAACTTTTCAATAGAGGATTGGATCATAAACTTATGCTGCAAAAATCTTATTAGCAATTGAGAGAATTTTGAGAGCATTTTAGTTAGCATTTGGTATTTTTAGTTTATATTAGTGTTATCATGGCAATTTTAGTTTGAGAATCTTAATTGTTGCATTTTCATACATCATTCTATTTATAGTTGCATCTTCAATCACAAAAATCATTTTAGCATCATTTCGAATATAGCAGCATTCTATCATATCATTTAGCATTGCAATCAAAAATATCAAAAACATGCAGATGTAGGAATTTAGCTTTTCATTTCATATAGCATCTCGTTTCTTAGGTTGTCATCTTGTAGATTCATGTGGAATATACAAATTTGAGAGCATGAATTGAGAGATCACTGAGAATAGAGGACAATGAGATGATTTGAGAGGATAGTCATAGCAATTTAGTTTGTTATTTCAATTCCTTTTATATAATACATTTCATTGATGTGTGTTTAGTTTTACTAATTACTCCATTGTTTTACACCACACATTATGTTTTAAAATTATATATATGATTTGTTAGACTCTTTAAATTATAAACATATTTATAATTTTTTAATTTTCTTTTCCAAGGTATAGTATCAAAAATATTTAGCTCTTAGATTTTAAGTGTTGTTTTTGTTTCAAATGCATATCTCTTTTTATAATAGTGAATAATTTTAGAAATGTTGTTGGAAAAGCATGACCTTGGTGATATCCTCCATATTAAATATTGTTAGAGAAATAGGAAACTAACACAATACAAGGAAAATAGACACATACATGAGGTGATCAAGATGTAAAAATATTAAATTAGGTTAAAATACACACATACTCAAGCTTAACAACCCTATCATGTGTGTTTACTATACTCATGTCATCAACCATGTTGAGAGTGAGTTTATTGTGTTGAGTATGATCCCTATCTCACTTGCCTACCATCTCAAGTTTATTAAGTTACAATTAACATTTGGGAGTCCACAATGGTAATAGTTGTGGAAATATCAAATTAATTTTAGAGATACTTCTTAATCTCTTCATATTCATGAGCTCTATCACGTCTCTTTCCCAATGAAGGGTGAAAAATCCATCTTGTATAGGTAAAAATGAGTACATTTAGATGTTGTAATCAAAGCTAAGATGCATTGAGTCTACTTTTGACCTTGTTTGACATGTCTTTAAAAAACATTTTGATGAAATAAAATTGCATAGAATCATTTGCATGAATCTGTATTTCTTGATGTACATTTGTTTTTTATTAAAGGGTAAATAGGTTTAATAAGGCTCTTAAAACCTAGTTATAACAAAACATTAGTAGAAAAATAGTTTACCAATAACAAAATAGAATACAAAAAAAGACAAGTAAAAGAGACCACTGAATCAAAAGAAAGTTACAACTTATTTAAGGTTCCAAAAACATTCAACTCCTCTCTAAGGAAACTTTCATGTAGATCTACAAAATTTAGCAGTTCCTTCTCCTTAGTTCTCACCTTCTTTTGCATAAAATGAAATGTTTATTATTTATATCCTCATCTTTATGTTTGTGTCATTATCATCATTATTGATGGTTTATGAATATAAAATATAGGTTTATATAACTTTTGACCTAACTAATGAGAATTTTAATAAATAAAGTGTGGTTATAACCTTACTTTCATATCAACATAGTCATTCTAGAAACAACAATTTTTATTTCCTCCAATTCTATCAAATGCATCAAGTGTTTGGCATGGTAACATATTTTAAGTAATACTTGTACATAGAATGATATGACAATGCAAGGAAAGATGTATATTTATTGCATATAAAATCATCAAATAGACTTATGATGTGCATGTCCTCAATAGAAGTAGTGGTGTTGGTAGATGTAGTGGTACTAGCTCCATTGCAACCATTTACATGTAAGTTGGTGACACATGTTGTCCCTACATTAAATTCACTTTCATGACATGATTTCATGTGTATATTTGTAAAGAAGATTTCTAATAACATGTCAACATATCATAAGAGGAATCATACACCTAGTAATAGAAAGAAGGATCAATCTCACTCATTACTCATGCTATACGATTGTCAATGTGATTAAAGGTAACATGAATATTTGGGATTCACAAGTCTAAACCTAAGATATTTTAAAAAAATTAACAATAGGAATTCATGTAGAACCAATGTCTTTTCCTAACTTGCATCCACCAATAACATGTATAAACTTAGATGAGAAACTAGCATATCGACCAGTCAACACAATTATTTGAGATACATTAGTTTGTCATGAGATGTAAATGTTAGGAACCTACAGTTTCATTTTTCTCAATGCATCATGCTTGAGTGTGTGGCAACATATAGCCCTCATACCCACTATATCAATTCACCACTCTTCATTGGGTCTCTTTATAGTCAACAACAAACATTTGAACCCTAATATTTACAGAACCACCTCATCCAATAAATGATGAATGATAGATCCATTTTTTCTAACATATCTCACATGGTTACATCATATTTAACCCTCACAATCAAGTTCTTCAACCATACATGTCTAACATACCAAGAGAAAATATATGTCGCATTTAAGCACCTCTTTGCATCATAAAATAACCACTCATTATCAACAATTTTGCCTAGTGCAATTAATGAAAGTGATATAACAATTAAAAATATAACATTATAATCAAAGATCAAAGACCTAATATCTATAATCTTAATTCTTGCATCATCCATTGTGAACGCATTAAGTCTCCATTCAATATTCTTCATATGGACTCTTTGGAGAAGAATACACATCTAACATGCAATATCATATGTATAAGGAATGGGCATAATAACTCCATATGATTCAAGTCAAATACAATAAATGTGTGCAACTAAAATTTTAATAATACATGTGATACAATGTATCAACATTGCATATTTGGTGATTGTACACATTCTAAAATAAACTCACAAGGAATGTAAATCTAATCTTTGTTGTACTCATGCCAAACATATAATCCAGAGATAATATTATATTGTGACCATATTTAATCATCCACTGAAGTTGGAATTTGAATTCCAAAATAAATGTTAGATGCCCATATTTATAAACACCAATGGTGATCTATTCTTGATATACAAACCACTCGTTAGGGTTGGCCAATACCCATTTTTCAACCAAATAAACATCATTATAATTAAACACGTGATTTTAGAACTTATTTTTAAGCTCAAAATGTTTGGAATGTTATCCATTATAAGGAAATAATCTCAATATTCTTGTTCCTCAAACATGATCAATCTCTCATGCACCATTTCCCTATTTTTTGATGCCCTGCATCTATAGGCATGCTAAGGAGTAACAAGCACTACACCCATCCACTCAATTATTTATTGATATATGGGAAAAAATTACCTCTTCATAAAAACTCGCCATTCTCTTAACCATGACAAGGTTTTCTTACCTTTCCCATGTGTTGAACTTGGTGTTATAGCAATTCATGGTCTGGCCTATAAACCATGACTCATGTGCTAAAGGGATGCATGTAACCAAATTTTGCATGTCTGCATCCAAGTGTAGCAACCTTCCCTAATTTAGGAATTAATGAAGGATCATAAGGTGCAACATATTTTTCATGTCAATAATCCAACCCATAAGCGCACCAATACATAAAAAAAATAGAAATCAAACTACCACTAGTATAATTGACAATTATAATTATGAACATTTGTACTAACCAATTATTCTTACATCTTATATTCCAAGTATATATTAATCCTAGTTTTTGTACAAGCATTAGGAGGGCTTTTCTTACTATTGTGACTCTTGTAAAAGTTGGTTGGCTAGGGCTTCCTCATACTTTCTCCCTTTATTAAATCATTCAATCTATCAGCCACAATCAAAGCTATACATAAGTGTAAACCTTGATGGACATATATTTCCAAAAAATGACTTTGTAGGAAAAATCCACTAGGGGATGTTGAATGACTCCATCTATGATATGAGATCAATAAATTTTTAGTAGCAAATATTTACAAATTAATATATTATTTAAACCAATATTTACTTTTTTGGTGAATATAATTGACCATAAGGAGGGAAAAATTGTTGCGATTTTACCAAATTTTGATCTAATAGTTGCTATATCACCTCCCCGTTATATATGAATCATTTACATTGTTCTATTTTTACCACAATAAACTATGCATGCTTAAAAAATAATCATCTAGAATTTATGGTGTGTTTCAATTCCTTACCATATTCTCCATTACCATTAAAAAATCACCCTACGTTGGTGTCAAATTCATCATTACCATTAAATATAAACTCTACTATTGAGACCAAATTCATCATGACCATTAAAATCCACTCTACTATTGCGGCCATAATTTCATTGAAATCACCACTCATGATTTAGATTGTAGTCTTGATTTCTCAACATTTAAATCTATTATTTTATAATATTACGAGATTTTCCACATTTAAATCCACTCTTTTATAATCTAGTGGGATTTACCAAATTAAATTTTATATAGATATAATCCATGCTCTCAAATGGTTCTTATACACATTTAATTGTGATCTTGATTTGGATTAAATTGTGATGGTAGTGTTTAACACCAAAAATCCAAACTATCCTTGAATTAATCTTGTCAAAGCTACAAACTATTACCAACTAGCTATTTCAATCTGGTAATGCAAAACAATGTTGTATTCCAAAAATAGAGTCTTTATGCTATCTTATGCCAGGGACATTTTCTATAGTCTTCTACAGTACGAGGATAATGGATGCACAACTAAAAGCTAATACCAAATTGGTTGGAAATGAGAATAGAAATACAAAGGAATAATTTTAAATCTATTAACCACTGTGATCAGAATGTATGCATAGCCACCATATTTATATTCAAAGAAAATAAAGACAATAATATATGACAGATCAACAACATATTGAAGAGAAACAAAGTTCTTTTGGAAGTCGCTTTACAGTAGAAGCTTCATATGTTCCAAATCTTCTTTGATGTCTTTTTCTTATCTTTCTATGCCAAATATTTTCTCTCAATTGGGCCGCTATCCCTCCTTTTCTTCCCGATGCACTGCTTTTTCTTGATAACTCCCTTCTATAACTACCTCCACATTACAATCTCTAACTACTCATTCTTATCAAATAACTACCTCTTTCAACGGTTGCTTCTTTCCCTCATGCCCCCAACCAATTCCCACACTTCTATTTTCATTGTCCACTCATAAAGCAACCAAAACTAATTCAATAGTTGTCTTATTTCCTCCCAACCACGTGGGGTCTGCTCACCATATCAAAGTTTTGATTTATTTGCATATTATCAATATCTGGGTGGGAAATGGAAGATTTTTCGATGTTACATGACCATGCCCCTTCAAGAAATCACAAACCAAAATTAAGGCCAAAGAAAACCAATCCAAAACAAAAATAAAGGTTGATGCTCCTACATCAGGCTCCAAAACAAAATCATGAGCTCATGCTCATGAGGTCATTAATACTATGACCATATTTGGAGATCTCCGCAGTTGTTAACCAAGTGGAATCCTCCAAAGGATGATCCTTCGATTTCACCAATTACTTGAAATATTCCTTTCCTTAGGTCTTCTTCAACAACTGCTTCTCCAAGATACACTCAATGTCAGTTAGATCCAATTTGGTCACTTGTTCCCATCTTGGAATCAACTCTATGTCTACTGTTACATCTATTTCCTCACCTTTATAAGGATAGAGATCAACCGCATTGAAGAGATACCCATATTGGAAAGAAGACCTATCTCGTAGGCATTGGCGGAAAACTTTCTAAGAATCTTGCAAGGACTGATCTTCTTCATTTTCAGCTTGTTGTATTCACCTTTTGGAAATATCTCCTTCTTGAGATGAGCCAAAATGAGATCACCAACCTAAAAAATAGACTTCTTTGTGCTTCTTATCAATGTACTGCTTATACTATTGGTGTCTCCCCTCAATCTGCAATTTAACCTTTTCATGAAGGTCATGAATACATTTGGAAAACTCTTCACCATTTGCACTTCTCTCAAAACTACCAAGATCCTTGAGTTCAAATACACCCATTGGATGCATACCATAAACAATGTAGAATGGGCTCAAACTTGTACTCCTATTTGGAGAATCATTATATGAAAACTCAACTTGTGCTAAAGTCATATCCCAATTACCAAGTGTGTTTCCAACAAGACGCCTCAACATATTACCCAAGATTTTTTTAACCACTTATATTTGACCATCCATTTGGGGATGGTAAGCTGAGTTAAAACTAAGATGGGTGCCCAACTTCTACCAAAGTGTTCTCCAAAAGTGACCCACAAACTTTGTGTCCCTATCTGATACTATACTCCTGGGTATACCATGCAACCACACAACTTCTTTGAAAAAAAGGTTAGCTATATTTATAGCATCACTAGTATTCTTGCATGAAATGAAATGAGCCATTTTTGAAAACCTATCCACAACTACAAAAATAGAATCATTGCCTCTATGAGTTCTAAGCAATCCTACAACAAAATCTAGTCACTAAATCCCAAGGTCTATTTGGCATAGGTAGTGGTTGGTACAAATCGATGTTTTGACTACTACCCTTTGCATGCTGGAATACTCTGCATCTCTCGACATACTTCTTCATATCTGCCTTCATTTGTGGCCAATAATAATGTGTAATCAATTGTAGGTAATTTTTGTCTAGCCCAAATATCCTACTAGGTTGCCATAATGCTTCTCCTTGAAGAGATTCTCCCTCATTGACCCTTCCGGAATGCACGAATGATTACCTTTGAACAAAAAACCATCTTGCAACATAAAATTAGTCCATGGTCCTCAATCTCTGCTAGTAGGACTGTTGCAAGCTTCATAAGCATCTCTAGAATCTGCATCATTTTCATACAACTCCTTTAAACTCTCAAACCCAACACTGTTTGCTTGAATCTCCTGTAGCAATAGAATTATTCTACTCAATGCATCAACAACTTTGTTTTCTTGACCACTCTTATGTTTTAACTTAAAGTTAAAACTCTGAAGGTACTCCACCCACTTTGCATGCCTTTGATTCAGTTTTTGTTAGTTGTTTATAAACTAGAGTGCATGGTTATCCGTATAAACTACAAACTCCTTGGGAAGCAAGTAATGCCTCCACTTCTTCAAAGATTGAACTAATGCATAAAATTCAAGATCATAAGTTGAATAATTTTTCTTAGCATCATTTAACTTTTCATTGAACTAAGCAACTGGTTTCCCCTCTTGACTTGGGACAACCCCTATTGCTAAACCACTAGCATCACACTCTACTTGAAAGACTGTTAAAATTAAGTAACACAAGTATAGGTTGTTCAGTAACTTTCTTTTTCAACAATCTAAAACATTTTTCAGCCTCTTGAGTCCTTTCAATTTTCTTTTTATGCCCTTTTATTGTGTAAATTATAGGAGCTACTATGCTACTAATTTTTTAAATAAAATTTCTATAAAAAATAGCAAGTCCATGAAAACTCCTTACCTCATAAGCACTCCTCAGTGTTTACCAATCAAAAATGGCCTTAACCTTCTCTGGATCCATCTTCAAGCCATCTTTGGACACCAAAAATCCCAAGTAAACTAATTCAGTCTTCATAAAAGTGCACTTCTTGAGGTTGATCAACAAATTCTCCTCATGCAACCATGTCATAACCAACCTTAAATGCTCTAGGTGTTCTTATTTAGACCTACTAAAACCAATATATCATGCAAATATACTATCACAAACTTTCCCAAGAATGGTTTCAATACTTCATTCGTGAGCCTCATAAAAGTATTGGGTACATTTGTAAGCCCAAAAGGCATAACCAACCATTTATAAAGACCATCATTAGTCTTAAAAGTTGTCTTCCATTCATCCCCAAGTCTAATCTTAATCTAACGGTAACCACTCTTCAAGTCTATCTTTGAAAAATACATAGAACCACTCAAACAATCCATTAAGTCATCCATCCTCAAAATAGGAAACCTATATCTGATGGTAATCTTATTGATTGACCTGGAGTTCGTACACATTCTCCAATCACCTTCTTTCTTGGGTACTAGAATTGTTGATACAACACAAGGGGTAAGACTCTCCCTTATCAACCCTTTATCAAGTAACTCTTCAACCTGCTTTCTAATCTCCTCATTCTCTTTTAGAGTCAATCTATATGTAGCCTTGTTTGGTAGGCTATCCCCTAGAACCAAATCCATATGGTGACTAATACTCCTCATGGAGGTAACTCATTTAGAAAATAAATTACCACAATATCCATATGCTCTTTCAATATGTCATGTATCTCCTTCGAAAAATCATCCAACTTAGTAGAGGTAGGTGCATCTTTAGGCTTGAGCACCAATGCATATCCCACTTCTTCCTTCTCCATATCACACAAAAATTCTTTGTCACTCATCAACATAACTTTGCTGCTACTGCTGCTCTTATTATCCCCTTCTTCTCCTCTTAAAGGTAGCAGTGTATGCTTTTAACCATCCTTCTGAAAAGTATAGCTATTGTTTCTTACATCATGTATGGCTCTCTTTCCAAACTTCCAAGGCCTACCAAGAAGCACATGGAAAGCATCCATGGGCATGATGCCACACATAAAATTGTCTTTATAACTACCTATTTGAAACTCTACTAAGGCATGCTTATCTTTAGCCTTGCAATTCATATATTATGTGTATTCACGTGTATGCTTCATGTGTATACTTCATGTATTACATGTATGTTTCATGCTTCATGTGTATACTTAATGTATTCACATGTAAGCTTCATGCTTCTTATGTATACTTTATGTGTTCATGTGTATGCTTCATGTTTCCTATGTATACTTCATGTGTTCACGTGTATGCTTCATGCTTCCTATGTAGACTTCATGTATTACATGTATTCACATGTATGCTTCATGCTTCATGTGTATACTTCATGTGTTCGCGTGTATGCTCCATGCTTCCTATGTATACATCATGTATTACATGTATTCACATGTATGCTTCATGACTCTTATATATATATATCACGTATTCACGTGTATGCTTCATGCTTCTTATGTATACTTCATGTGTTCACATGTATGCTTCATGCTTCTTATGTATACTTCATGTATTACATGTATTCATGTGTATGCTTCATGTGTCTTGTGTATACTAGGGTGTATTCACGTGTATGCCTCATGCTTCATGTGTATACTTCATATGTTCACATGTATGCTTCATGCTTCCTGTGTATAATTCATGTATTATGCGTATTCACATGTATGCTTCATGCTTCCTATGTATACTTCATGTATTATGTGTATTCACATGTATGCTTCATGCTTCTTGTGTATACATCATGTATTTGCATGTATGATTCATGCTTCATGTGTATACTTCATGTGTCCACATGTATGCTTCATTCTGCCTATGTATACTTCATGTATTACATGTATTCATGTGTATGCTTCATGCTTCTTGTGTTCATGTGTATGCTTCATGTGTTCATGTGTATGCTTCATGCTTTTTGTGTATACTTTATGTATTACGTGTATTCATGTGTATGCTTCATGCTTCTTGTGTATACTTCACGTATTACATGTATTCACATGTATGGCTCATACTTCATGTATCACTTATATCTATTTGTTTGCTTCATGAACATATGTATCTTCAACAAGATTACTCCATGTGTATTTATGATTACCTTATGCTTAGAAATTATGAAAATATTAAAAACATTGTCTTTCAAAATGCTTTCTAAGTTGATAAGCACTAACATAAAAGGGAGAGCATTTCATTTGAGAAATACATCAATAACATCATTGAAGAATTCAATTAAGAATAAAACCTTAGGTAATATTACAAATAAATTAATCCAGGTTCTCATGAATAGTGATGATATGATTTAGGTTGTGACTTTTCAAAGGCAAAAAGTTGTGACCCTTCGAATAGGAAAGACTATGATCCTTTTATGATGAAGGTCAATGACCATGCCTAGCGTAGACGTGTTGGCGCTAACGGTTTGGCCCCACGAAGAACAAAACAAAAAATAGCTTACCTTGTAACTTTACACTACATGCATTTGACGATTTTTGGGGCATCAGAAAAAATTTCACCACGAGCAAACAACTTGGAGATATGAAAATCCGAGAGAGGTTATTGTGGAAAAACCCAATATGATCTCATACCTTTAGACGAAATGTTTCTAAATTCCACATTTTCTGAGTAACAACTTGTTAGAGTTTGTTGCCTTTTTGCACTTTGGTCTCAAGAGATATCGTTGATGCAATGTAGCTCAGACTATTCCGACATGTTTGGGTACGAAATAGGACCTTGCCTAGTATAAACCTACCACACAAACGTGTTGGAATTATTGGTTTGGTCACACGATGAACAAAACAAAAATTACACCACCTTGTAACTTTACACTATATGCATTTGATGTTTTTTTCATCAACTCAAAACCATGAGCAAATGACTTGGAGATTGATGAGAGCCATTTATGTCTCATTTTATGCCATGTCTTAGCCTATTTCCTACACCTTTATACCCATTCCCACATTCCATTTCCACTCCATATTATACCATTTTACGTTGCATGATTAATATATATAAGTAATATTTAATTTAGATTTTTAGATAAAATAAATGAATAATAAAATATTAGATTGTATTTACGTATATTTGCTATCATTATGTTGAGAAAATAATTTCAGCAACATATCAATAAGGATGGACATAATAGGCTTCATGATAGACTTCATGTCGCCTTCACAACAACAAATCATTTCAGCTATTAATTTAATTTTAACTAATTATTTGTTGTACTAACAACAAATAATTTATTTGTACTCATATGGCACTAAATAGCATATATTATTTGTTGTTGTAACTAATATAATAAACAAATGGCTATTTTTATGGTACAACAAAATCCTATTTTTATGGCTAGTTTTTTTTTTATATACTACAAGGGTATCCCCAGTGACCCAACCCAACGGCCCAACAACCCATACCTTGGGTACCTGAGGCGAGCTAGGGCAAGACTAATCCCCTACAGGTGAGATCCCCTGCCTGCAAGAAGTTCCACCTCTTAAATCTGGGGAGTAGAGTTGAACCTGAGACCAATGGGGAGCAAACCCATTGCCCAAGCCAACTCTACTACCCGTTCAGGCTTTTTATGGCTAGTTCTATTCCAACCCACAAGCCATAAATAATGCTATAAGAGATGACATGAGAATAGGAGAAAATACTATAAAATAGGGTTGCAAAAAATGTAATAGGTGGTGTGGAAAAGAATATTAATAATATTAGAAAAAATATAAGACAAAAAAAGCAAACGTGAGAAATAGAAGGAAGGGCGTGAAAGTAGGGAATGGGTTAGATATTTGTTATACGCCTTGTTTATGCCTTATTCATTATATAAGACAATATAATAGAATTAAAGGGAGCACATTAGTATGCTGGAAAATAGTATGATGTGAATATGTAATAGCAACAACATAGCAATAAAAAGGAAAGCTTGAAGACAGTGCATAAATAGAGAATGCAATATATTTTTCTAGAATAAATATATGGTGCTTCTGATCTGAGTTCATAGCAGTGTTTTAATCACCCCATGGAAGGAGAGGAGGGCCCACTCTCACAAAATGGCGATGAATTTATTTTTTGTTTTTACTTATTTTAATTTAGTTTTAATTTCATTTCATTTATAAACTGCAGTGTGTTGAATCATTTTTATTTAGGATTTAAATATAATGGTTTGTAATAATTTAGAATTTGTTGTCATTTTGATAATTCCTAGTTGTTTAAAATTATGTTTCCATTTTCAACAGTTTTAAATGAGTGATTTAATTTTTTAGATGCATTTCATCAATACTCACCTCACTACTTGCAGCCCTTGCGCATACAACCACTACACCTTTCGCAAGTTTACACCCCCAGATTGACACGTAGACCAAACTAAAATTTAATTTCTTAAACATTAAATCTATTTCACTCTATACCCTAGTTTTGGCCTATCATTTTGGCATTGTTGCCAAGGAAAGGTGTTAAAGGCCTTTTGTCCTAGTGAGATGAGTTAGGACCAATGTGTTAGGATGAAAGGTTGTGCAACTGCAAGCCTTGCCTAAGTGATTACTCCTAATTTGTGTTGTTTAAATCATATAGATGCACACTTTGATTTTGTAGGTAGATCTTGGAAGATAAAATCATTTATATTCACACTAGTTGTTATAAGTCTATTGATAGGTAAAGAAGTAATTTTGAAGAAACAAGAAAAAAAGCCATAAAAATGTTGCATTTTCAATGTAGTTCAAACACATCAATTTTAAATTTAAAAACCAAAAAAGAAATCGGTGGGGAAATCGCACTGACACAAGGTGATGTTTTTATATTCCCTCTACCTAAAGAATGCAACTTAGATTATCATGATCTTCCCTTACCATTGTCACAAGCATATACAAATCTTATTCCTATAACTGAGCAAGAACAAATAATTGATGAATTTTTAGAGGGACAATGGATTTTTGAAAATGAATCCATAGATGAAGATTTGACCATTTTTTGCAAGGAAGAAGAT
The DNA here is from genome assembly GCA_007115665.2 of Sequoiadendron giganteum. Taxonomy (NCBI): domain Eukaryota; kingdom Viridiplantae; phylum Streptophyta; class Pinopsida; order Cupressales; family Cupressaceae; genus Sequoiadendron; species Sequoiadendron giganteum. Next base: position 524,705,632 of record CM021102.1, read on the forward strand.
AAGTGCACATGCCAAGCTGTTCAAGAGGATATGGTGAAGGAGATAGATGCTATAAGTGAGCCTCAACACGAAAAAGGTGGAAGTGAAAAAGTCTTTTTTGTAACTCAAGGACAACTTCACACATCAAATTGGGAAGGTCAAGGTATGCATAATGATTTTGAAATGTCTTATAATTCTATTGGATTAGAAACACAATATGTTTCTTCACAAAATACTTCCCCATGTATGGTGAATAGAAAAAATCCCCATACTACCAAGAATGGAAAAATAAATTATCACAACCACAACACCCATCATTACCATCTCAATTATACCCATCCTAATTAATTTCACCCACTCTATATCCACAATTTTTTTTACCATTTTCTTTATCCCATTCATATCATCCACCATCCACTCCAACATATCCACCAAGGGAAATTGTAATTCCTAATAAATTATTATTGTCTGATAAAGTGTTTCAATCTGCATATAATAATGAGATTGCAATGATCCCTTTACATTTCATTAATGTGCATTAAATTGGTGAATCACAATTGCAATCTATTCACACTACTAAAGGATGTGATTTTGGTCGAATTGAATTAGAGGAACAATATGATCAATTAAAAGATAACCAATTTAGTTTTTCTTATCTACTTAACAAATCACAACTTTTAGAAATAATTCACGCACATGAATATATTACAATTTGAGTATAATTTTACCATTGAGCTCATAAATGTGTGTGTTGAAATTAATCATGCAATAAGAAATGGTGAACTATATGCCTTAATAATTTAAGATTTGAGTGAGATAAAGAATGAACAACTACAAGATCTATCATTTATAAATGTTTCCATATCCAAATATTTAAATCTTGGGAGACTTATGGTAAAAATGTGTATTCCTCAACAAGTGTATTAAAATGGATTCAATGCATTAACGACCATATTTAATATGTATTCAAAGATGGTTTGAATGCATTAATGACCATACAAAACATGTTAAAAAAGGATGATCAATCATTAAAGATCTAAGATATTAAATATGTCTTTTATTAATTATTTGACTTATCCTAATACCCTCATGATTTTACAACGTGAAATTAAGTTGGGGGGACATCTATTGAATTTTTGAAATCTTTGGTTGATTGTTCTTTGAACAAGGCTCAAGGTATTCTTAAATATGCCAGTATTTATTCATTGTTTGGATTATTTTAATGCTCTCATGCCTTTGTAGTATGTAGTTAAGTTTGGGGGGAAATCCCTTGAATTTTGATGATTCTTGGTTGATTTCTAATAAGCCCTCATTGATTGTTTCATTGGTGCTTCTAATAAATCCCCCTGTGTGATACTTGGACCAAATAAAGGTATGCATTCTTGTGTTAATTGGCATTGATATTATGTCTACACAAGCATTCACTGTAAATATTCATCCTTTTTATTATTATCAAGTATTTATTCATATTAATAACCCTAGCCTTCATTTACAAAAAATGACTTAACTACTTATTGATGGTGGAGTTATAAAATGGATGATATTGCATTAATATACTCGATATGCTTGGTCATGAGAATATGGTTACAGGTCTCTTATCATGGTAACCTGACACCTTTGCACCAGTACTAGTTAATGATGGTTCTCTACATGATCATCCAGAGACACATCTTGTTGACTTTGCTAACTAGATGGTGAAAAACCATGTAGAGGAAAATATGCAACTTGATGTCTAAGAACCATGAATCTTGTAATACTATGTTCTTGGATAATTATTCACAAGTCACACATCTAGAGATAACTTGAAGACATGAAAAAGGAGCTTGAACATATTCTAATGCAGATCATCGTACTTCATCATAAGGATTGACTCATCCACCTATCCATGGCTATATGGAAATATTAGATAAGTTGAGAGACTACAATTGTTCTTTCACTACATAGCCTTATCTTTGAAAGATTGCTTCTATTGTAAGTAATTATTTCAACCAAGTGAGTGGGAATGTATTCCAAAGTTCTATAGTCACCTTTCAGGTATGGTGGGATGAGCTAAACGAGATCAAGATTATTTGTAGTGGTGGTTATATGTTCCAGATTATGCTCATGTTATTATTGGTCATCATTTCAAGTACTATGAGCAATTGATTTTCATAGTTCTTTCATAGAAGGGATTTAGATGGAACTCTAGGATTTGGATGGTATCATTTCATCATCCATATGAGAGTTTTATTTTATTTAGTCATTACATGCAGTTTATCAAAAGAAAAGAAAATGAAAATTTTGAAAAAAAGAAAAAAAGAGAAAAAAATGAAAAAATCAATAAATTCTTACAATGAAAACCTTCAGGCGTTGTTAGACAACTATAATTTGAAAACTGGATTTTGGCAGATTGTAGTTGAATAAAATTCTTAGTGGTGAAAATTGTTTTCACAGTGCCACTAGTGGTAAGTGATTGAAAACTGGCTTGTTGTCATTATCAAAATGAAAAAGAAAAGAACAAAAAATAAAATAAAAAAATGAAAATATTTTTGTTCTTTTTATGAGCTCATGATTTTGTAGGTACACTTGGTTGCTTCAATGCTTGTTTGAGTGCCTCCTAACACCTCCTGTAGTTCACTTGTGCTCTAGTTTTTTGTGGTCAACATGACTTTGATCACTTGTAGCATGAGTTACACTTTCAGTTGAGGTGTTAGACAAAATGAAGAGTGAATCCAAGCTACCATCAGTATGTTCCATAATGCTTTGGTTTGATTGAGATCTTTCATTAGTGGTGTGGCTATAGTCCTTGTCACAATTTTTGGTTCCTTCATTGTTGGAGATTCACAATTGCAGAGTTACATTGGCTACCATATCTTGGCATTAATGGACATGCAAGTTGATAAAACAATCAATTTTATTTTTCATTATTTTATCTCTTAAATTTATTAATATTCCTTATTATATTAATCATATAAGCAACATTCCACCTATCCTCTTCTTGTTGCCCAATGACGGTCAACCCTTTAAGTTGGGGGGAGGTATGCCATCCTTATTATCTATCTTTTCACCCATCATTATCCTTAAGTAACCCATCATAGTACCCATATTGTCTCTCATAATTATTCAAATTGTCTCTCATTTCACCCATTTCACTTAGCTCATGTATATGGAATTATTACATTTCAAGAAAATAATGCTATGAAAAAAATGCCAATGAAAAATAAGAAAAGAAAAATGATGAAAAAACAAAAAACAAAAGAGGTATGAATATTGAAAAAAATAAAAATAAAATTGGCAAACAAAAGCAAAGCCATGAAGCTTGCTATGAAGAGGAGTGATAGACAAAATTTTTGATTATGAATGAGCTATAATAGTTCAAGGTGAAGAAGGTGCAATCAATTCATTATGATCATAGTCCAAATCACAACCTCTCAATAGTAAATATTGCAAGAGGACATGCAATATGTTAAGTTGGGGGGAATGGTGAGAGTCATTTATGTCTCATTTTATGTCATGTTTAGCCTATTTCATACGCCTTCATACCCACTCCCACATTCCATTTCCATTCCATATTATACCATTTTAGCATTTTATGTTGCATATGATTTAATATATATAAGTAATATTTAATTTAGTTTTTTAGATAAAATAAGTGAATAATAAATACTAGATTGTATTTACTTATATTTGCTATCATTATGTTGAGAAAATAATTTCAGCAGCATATCAATAAAGGTGGAGATAATAGGCTTCATGATAGACTTAATGTTGCCTTCATAACAACAATTTATTTTAACTATTAATTTAATTTTAATTAATTATTTGTTGTGCTAACAATAAATAATATATTTGTACTCATATGGCACTAAATAAGATATATTATTTGTTGTTGTAACTAATATAATTATGATGAAGGCTAAACAAATGGCTATTTTTATGGCTAGTTTATTCCAACCCACGAGCCATAACTAATGTCATAAGAGATGGCATGAGAATAAGAGAAAATGCTATAAGGTGGTGTGGAAAAGAATATGAATAATATTAGAAAAATAAGACAAAAAAACAAATGTGAGAAATGGAAGGAAGAACGTGAAAGTAGGGAATGGGTTAGATATTTGTTATATGCCTTGGTTATGCCTTATTAATTATATAAGGAAATATAATAGAATAAAAGGGAGCACATTAGTATGTTGGAAAATAGTACAACGTGAATATGTAATAGCAACAATGTAGCAGTAAAAAGGAAAGCTTGAAGATAGTGCATGAATAAAGAATGCAATATATTTTACTAGAATAAATATATGGTGCTTCTTATATGAGTTCGTAGAAGTGTTTTAATCACCCCGTGGAAGGAGAGGAGGGCCCACTCTCACAAAATGCAAGTGAATTTATTTTATGTTTTTATTTATTTTATTTTAGTTTTAATTTCATTTCATTTATAAACTGCAGTGTGTTGAATCATTTTTATTTAGGATTTAAATATAATGGTTTGTAATAATTTAGAATATGTTGTCATTTTGATAATTCTTAGTTGTTTAAAATTATAGTTTCATTTGCAATAGTTTTAAATGAGTGATTTTATTTTTTAGATGCATTTCATCAATACTCACCTCACTACCTGCAACCCTTGTGCATACAACCACCACACCTTTCTCAAGTTTATGCCCTCGGATTGACACATAGACCAAACTAAAATTTCATTTCTTAAACATTAAATATATTTCACTCTATACCCAAGTTTTGGCCTATCAAAGATATCAAAAATTGAGAGAGGTTATTATAGAGGGGACCTACATGATCTCGTACCTTCAGAAAAAATGTTTTTAAGTGCCATGGTTTCTGAGTGACACCTCATCAAATTTTGCTAGACCTTTTTTCACTTTGGTCTCTTAAGAGATATCGTCGATGTAATGTAGCTCAAACTATTCTAGCATATTTGGGTGTGAAATAAGACCTTGTGTAGTGTAAACCTATTCATCTAGATGTGTTGGACCTTTCAATTTGGTCACACGATGAACAAAACAAAAATTATATCACCTTGCAACTTTACACTACATGCATTTGACGCTTTTTCCATCAACTAAAAACTTGACACCACGAGAAAGTGGATCAAAGATATCAAAAACTGAGAGAGGTTATTATAGAGGGGCCCTACATGATCTCGTACCTTCATACATAATGTTTCCAAGTGCCATGATTTTTTAGTAACACCTTGTCAAAGTTTGTTGCCTTTTTGCACTTTGGTCTCTTAAGAGATATCGTCGGTGCAATGTAGCTCAGACTGTTCCGACCTGTTTAGGTGCAAACCAAGACCTTTCCTAGTGTAAAACTACCTATCTAGATGTGTTGGAACTATCAGTTTTGTCACACAATGAACATAATGAAAATTACACCACCATTCAACTTTACACTGCATGCATTTAACGGTTTTTTCATCAATTGAAAACTCAACCCTACAGGCAAACGACTCAGAGATATAAAAAATCAAGAGAGGTTATCGTAGAGGGGCCCTACATGATCTTGTACCTTTAGAAAAAATGTTTCTAAGTGTCATGATTTCTGAGTAACACCTCATCAAAGTTTGTTGTCTTTTTGCACTTTGGTCTCTTAAGAGATATAGCTAGTGCAATGTAGCTCAGACTATTCTAGAGTGTTTGAGTGCAAAACAAAACCTTTCCTAGCATAAAACTACCCATCCAGATGTGTTGGAACTATTTTTTTGGTCGCACGATGAATAAACTTTACACTACATGTATTTGACGCTTTTTCTATCAATTGAAAACTCAACACCATAGGAAAATGACTCAGAGATATCAAAAATTGAGTGAGGTTATTGTAGAGGGTCTCTATGTGATCCTATACCTTTAAACAAAATCTTTCTAAGTGCTAGGGCTTTTGAGTAACAACTCGTCAAAGTTTGTTATCTTTTTGCACTGTGGTCTCTTAAGGAGATATCGTCGGTGCAATGTAGCTTGGACTATTTCGACATGTTTGGGTGCAAAACAGGACCTTTCCTAGCATAAAACTACCCATCTAGACATGTTGGAACTGTTAGTTTGGTTGCACAATGAATAGAACAAAAATTACACCACCTTACAACTTTGCACTACAAGCATTTGACATTTTTGCCATCAACTAAAGATGCAACACCATGGGAAAATGACTTAGAGATATCAAAAAATGAGAGAGGTTATTGTTGAGGGGCCCTACATGATCTTGTACCTTCAATTAGAATTTTTCTAAGTACCATGGTTTCTGAGTAACTCATCATTAAATTTTGCTATCTTTTTGCAGTTTGGTCTCTTAAGAGGTATCATCGATGCAATGTAGCTCGAACTATTTTGGCATGTTTGGATGCAAATTAGGACTTTGTTTAGTGTAAACCTACCCATCTGGATGTGTTGGAACTTTTGATTTGGTCAACTGAAAACTCGACACCACAAGCAAACAACTTAGAGATATCAAAAATTGGGAGAGGTTATTATAGAGGGGCCCTAAGTGATCATGTACCTTCAAACTAAATATTTCCAAGTGCCATGGTTTTTGAGTAACACCTTGTCAAATTTTTTTTCCCTTTTTCACTTTTGTCTCAAGAGATATCGTCAATGCAATGTAGCTCAGAATGTTCTAGCATGCAGGGTTGCGAAATACGATCTTTGAGCTGGTTGGAGAGTATGGAGAGTGGTGAAGGATTTGGAATAATGAGTAGTTAATGAAATTTCTTCTGTGAACGCCAATAAGACGTTCAAATCCAGGGTCTACAAATTCCAACTAGTTTATGTAAATGAAAGTTTAAATGACTTAATTGTTGAAGATTATGATTTGATTTAATATTGTTGATCAACTTGGTCAAAACCTAAATATGAACTTTACAACTGATACTAAATAAATAGAAGCACATGATTACGCTATCTTAGAGCATAATCTTAAAAATATCAAGAATAAAATGAAGATAGAAAATAATATGATTATTGCAAATAATTCATCTTTTTCTAAAAATGTGAATGTACCTTGATGCTAATCTCCTATGTACCTAAACATTATATCATACTTTTTTACCCTTATATCTATTGTCTATATAATTTTCATAGTTATCATTCAATATATATTCATTGTTACATGATGCTTTTTGCATTACTTTTTATGAGTACATCAAAGTGTAGATCATACTTACCACACAAAGTTGAACAAAATTACATGGTCATATTAAATATGTCATATCAAATTGTTACACCTAAGAAGATGGTCCATTTACCACCACTAAGGGAACTGCATCATGTCATTTTAACTTGATAGTGAAACACAACAAAAGACAGTGAATGTATTTTTTATCACAACAAAGTCCACTATGTGCCATTTTAAATAGACCTTCCATAAATATGCATCTAATCTACCCAATATTCACTATATATGTTTTAAAATGTAGCAAAAAAAAAGAGAGAAACTTTAAGCTAAAAAGGGTAGTTAAGTCCTTATGCCATATGAAATTTGGAACCAAAACACAAGTAAAGTTGAAATATAACAGTGAAAGGTCTAACTATCAACTGTAATACATTAATATGAATAACATGACTTTACAAATTCAATGTGCTGCTTACAAATTAATCCAACAAACCATCTGGGTCTACTCTACTCTTTATTGTGTCAAGTATTGCTTCATGGTCAGACTCATGCACCTTCCACAAGTTCTTGTTCAAAGGTCTACCCCGATGTTGTATCAAATGAACATTGGATGCCACAAAAAGGTTTGAGTAATGAAGAATCTTTCGACGTGTGTCAATCCTAAAGCAACCAAATATTAGCACTCTTATGTGGGTACCTTCTAAGCCATGTTCTAGTAACAACCACCGAGCCTGTAGGGTGTTCAATGTTTTCTCCATCTGTAATTGGGGCCTCCTATTTATTTTTGGCCTCAACAATGACACGAGTAATAATATGTTCCCTCTTCATTGTCTTCATCTGAAATAACTATATAAACATGACTTGCATTGACATGTGCAACAAATTAGATAAATTTAGTCCATTACAAAAACACTACAAAGTAAGATAACATTAGGAATTTCAAAAACTATGCAAGTAGATATATTACCTAGTTGAGCTAGATTTGATATGTGATCAAATTCAATTCATGATTCCATCTATGTCAGTTCCAATGCCAACAAGAGCTGATAAATTTCAAATGGGCTAAAAAAACTTAACCACCATTTATCAACCTACTCCTTTGACTCACACTCATTCTAGGCATGAAGAACAAAAGCATGCCATCTTTCGCGTATGGATACTCCATGAACCTACATTAGAGCTTTTGAAAGAGTGTATCTCACTCAATCCTGTTAGTGTACAAAAATCCTCATATTGTGCAATGTTAGTATTATCTATCAACCAAAAAATCTATGATCTAAAGACTTACCTTCATTACCTAGTTCCATCGAACATTACACCACTTGACGATTGATTTTGTATCTGTCAACTTTGCATTGTCTTTACACTTTAAATCTTCCCATGCTATGGATCTTTTGATACATGTTTATGCACCATCATGCTCCCCCTTTCCATGCACAACCTCACAAAAGTTCCACATACGTTGAACACTTGTAATATTATACATCTTGCTCAACCAATAGAACACTCGTGAGTTCTTGAATTGTGATGCATAGTTATCCGACCATATGATATGTTGACTGAATGATATACCCATTCTAGAAAAATCATGGTAGAACACCTAAAAGAAACCTTGCATGAACTTTGTAGAATGTGTGTGATCATCGTTGATATAAAAATGATACTCCCTTATGATCTTTCTATCATCCTCTATACTTTTATTAGCATGAATGACTGTTATGCGCACAAATATAGAAACCTGTGTGGAGTTGTAATATTGTGATTGCATCTCATGTTGTGGTTGTAGTTATCTGCAAAGTTGATGACTAAATAATGCTACCAAGTGGAAATGTGTCCTTAAATAACTTGAATTGCAAGTCCAACCATCAAGCTCTATGGGTATGCCTTGCATACTCATACGTTATACTGTCATGAAATGTAGACATAAATTGATACATTGGAATATTTTGAATAACCAAATCACACCTTTTTTATTTATCATCTTTTGTATTGTAGGCCATCGTTCTATACTTCTCGAACTCTACTAGTTCATTTCCAACCACATGTGTACTTTCCATTTGTTCACATATTGGCATAGGTTGCAAGCCACCACAATGTTGACATGTGTCATCCAAGCATAATTTCCTATAGAATAATCGACCTTCCTCTCTTTCACATAAAATTGTTAATATGAAGTCTCTTGAAGATGTAGGTGGGGCATGTATGCCACAGTCTTGCAAAACATTGTTAGTATGCATATCTAAAAATATAGACCAATAAACATCAAAATGGTTAGAAAATTCAATATGTACTCTACAACAACAAGTAGTGCATGCGCAATTTATTTTGACATAGAAAGACTTTAGCATATCAAAATATCTTTGAAATTTTTTTAACTTGAGGATACATCTCTAGAAATTTACCAAAAAATTGTGTTTGTCATATCCAAAAAATGTTTTGGATGTGGCTCACGGTTTCGAATACTAATTCTCCTTCTTACCACATCCCTTTTATTTGTAGATACCCATGTGTAATTCTTCCAAAAGTCTTCAATCAGTGATCTTAATGTTTCAACAATTGGTTTATATTTTCACGGTAGTCTCCTCAAGAATGCACATAACTCATTGTCATTGGTGTCCTCGATTCTTTGGTGCCTTCCGATGGCTCTTGATAAAGTTTTTTTGTTTATTCTCAATGCTTAACTTGTCTTACTAATGAGATGATCTTTCTTCGATTGATTACTTACTATTGTCGATGTAATGATAATGACACATCATGTGACATTACTATCTTTTGTGCATGAGGTGTTAACCACACTCTCACATGAACTCATTAGATTCTTCACAATAGATTTTTCACTTGAAACCTCGGATGTTCTCAACCCAAAAATCTTCATGATGGACCTATACGTTATACTTTGCATCATTTCAACAAATAATTGACATCTTTTGGTCTCATTTATTTTTTCAAATAACACTCTCCAAATCTTATGAGCATATATTTTACAAGTGCATTTTGGAATCTTATCTTCCATTGGCTGAAAAATATTCTCATCAATATCAATCAAATACTTGGTCTTTCTATAGAAAATTGTAGGAGGTGTTCTCAAAGGTAATTTTTTCTCAACATTAGGAATTTCATCAATATTTAAATTATATGGGATAGATGGCATACCTTTGATTGGAGATGGAATAGATGATGTACCTTGAAGTTGAGATGGAAAAGATGGCATGCCTCCTTCTTCACATGTGAATGATGATTTACTTTCAACTTGAGATGTGGTAGATGGTGTCCCTCCATCTTGACTTGTGATAGAGGAAGCGTCTCCAACTATGAGATTCAAATATCTCATCGTACAAAGGTTTTGCATTTGTCCCCTTTATTCCACCAATACCATATTTATCATTGATGGTTCATGTTACTCTTCAACTGGAATGTCTTCTTCTATAGTGTCCAATTTCCTCTTCTCACAAATTTGCCTCATATGTTTTGCTTTCTTTGCATTCTTAGCTTATTGCTCTTCCTATGTTGCTTTAATCATTTATTATTTCCTTGAAATGATGACGAATTTTATCTATGTCATGAAAAAGAGATAAATATTAGTTCCTAAAAAATGAATCCATACAAATAAATGAAATATATGTCATGTAACCCTTCATACAAAATCCATAAAATCATCATGTAGAAGAGTAAATTTCACTCAACCATGATGAATAAACAAGTGCAATAAGAACACATGATAGGAGTTTGATGCAACCTTAAAAAAAAACCCATGCAATCTCAATGAAATTAAAATAAAACCTATACAACTCAATGACATATACACCATTAAAATCAAAAATAAAATTCAAACAATCAAAATACACTATCATAAATATTATTGACCATGATACATGGTTAAGCACACTAGACACATAATGTAGGAGTTTGATGCACATAATTCATGATGGAAGCTTCACTCAAAAGGCATTAAAATCAAAAGATACCATGTCATTCAACCTCAATGAACACCATATATGACATATTCAATTAGATCCATTACACACTAGACATAAGTGTACTAGGACACACCATAAGACTAAATAGCATGCATGGTATTGGATGTTTGACATTAAATCCTTATAATCAATTACATATAGTTAATGCCATTAATCCTAATGCATAAGAACACTATTAACATTGTGCAACCTTCGTGGCATATTTTATTTCATCTCTAGCCACCAAAATTGCTAGATATTCACCATATGAGAATCTTACAAGATATGGCAGCTATACATTTGTTGTTTCCAAACAAAACTTGAATATTCTAGGTCTGAAAATGTGCATATTAGTCAATTTAAGTTGTTACACATTTCATATCAAACCATTTCAAAGGGTCTTAAGTTGGCTGCACATTTTATATCAGACCTTAACTAACATTTTCATTTGGATTATTTGTCATTTATAAGTGAATTTTGCTAGTTTGGAGTGAAGTTGAAGTTTTTTCCCAGCCATAAAGGGTTTGACAACAAGTTTGCAGTGATTAATTTAGAGAGTGTGAGGAAGATGAGGGAAATGTTGCAATAAAGGGAGCCTTCAAGGAGGTTAAAAAGTGTTTTTGTGGTCTTTTTGGAAAGGGATGATCCTGAGATGGATGATTTCTCTTCACTTTTATTTTAGTAAATAAATGAAGAGGGGTATAAACCCTAGGGAAACCATCAATGAAAAAATAGTGAACCTTTCCACAAGTTCATGGCAAGGGCTAAAGAATTGGAAAAAGGAGCTTTTTACAAACAAAATTGTGGGTATTAAGAGCCCAAATGGAGAGATCAACGACATATACTCAATTCAAAATGCGGTACAAAAAATCCCTAAAGACATACCTTCTACTAGTTATATAGAATAATATAATGGCAATAGATCCTACTACAATGAGTTTAGAGAAGGACATTGTAGAGGAAGAGAGATTAAGGTTAGAGAAGGGAAGAAAGGAATAAACTATGTGGATATTTCAGCAATACAAACCATGATTTGTTTGGTTGCCCAAGAGTTGCATGATGCTATATGAGCAACCAAACCACTAAAAAGAGTGAATAATTGTCTAGTTAAATGTGCCAAGAGGAGCTAAGGTTATAATGATAATTTTCAAAGGAACCCCCCTTGAATGCTCATAGATGGCAAAAAGTAAAAACAAACAATGATGAACATGGAATATGCATTTTAACAAAATCTAATCTAATCTCTTAGTAAAATCTAATGCATTTGATTAAGGATATGTGTGTTGAGCACTCATAATTTTGAATACTTGGAAAAATCTAATCCCAAAATCAACATGATAACAAAATCAAAGCATTTTTTTAGGCATGTATGATAAGAAGTGGTAAAGAAACATAAGAGAATGAAGGAAAATGTAAAGAACATGTATAAAGACTTGAAATAATTTAAAAATGGAGATTCAAATGGAGAAACTACACAATTATTTGTAGTCTTTTTTTCTTCTTGCATCAAACTCCTCAACAATTTGAGTTTTTCTCAAACCTGCTTCCTTTTCAGCGTTCAATTGTATATAACTCTAACAAAATTACTAAAAAGTATACAATTAATCAATGTATAATGTTAAATTATAAAAATTCAATAACAATTAATATTGCAACACTACAAACATTGAAACTTGAGTTGATATAATCAAATTTAATGTAAAAAATCTATTATTTCCTCCTTCCTAAGTTGGAAAACTAGAAAAAGGTGGTGGAAAGTTGATGCAAAGGTGGTGGAATGTGTAAAACTTGCATGTGCTCTTCCCAACAACATCAAAAGCATTTTTTATATTAGATCATACACAAAAAAGTAGAATAACAAAGTATGCAAGCCTGGATCACGGGTGTCTTGTCTATTTTACCATTTTTAGAGAAAGACAAAATGTGCTCACATTTTAGCTTGCTATAAAAATGGTCATATTTCAACTTCTCCAAAATTCACCCGTGTTATGAAAAAGTTGATTTTGTAAAGGTTTCCTAACTCTTATCATCTCTCAATATGGGCACGGGTTGAGGTACATCAATGAGACCTTTATTTGACCAAATATGACATCTTCTAAGTTTTATGTATGTCTCATTTTATGTGTGATATGAAGTTTCACCACAATTCCCTATACACTCAAGCCTGTACATTAACCCTCAACCCCATATCTTAAACCCTCGACCCGTAAACCCTAATCCCTAAATCCTCAACCCTTAAACCCTAATCCCTTAACTTGAAACCCTAAACCCTATCCCTAATGCCTCAACCCTTAAACCTTAAACCCTAAACCCTATCCTTAAACCCTCAACCCTCAACACTATACCTTAAACCCTAATCCCTCAACCCTCAATCCCGATACCTCAACCCTCAACCCTAATCCCTTGACCCTTAAACCCTTAATCTCTCAACCCTTAAATCCTCAACATTAATCCCTTGACCCTATACACTCAACCCTAATCCCTCAACCCTTAAAACCTCAATCCCTCAACCCTCAAACTCGTAATCCCTCAACCCTTAAACCCTTAATCCCTCAACCCTCTACCCTATATATTAAACCCTCAACCCTCAATTCTCAAACCTCTACCCTATACATTGGACCTTCAACTCTAATCCCTCAACCCTATACCCCCAATCATATACTCTCAATCATATACCCTCAACTCTATACCCTCAATCCTTAACCCTTAAACCACCAACCCTTAATCCATCAACCCTCTACCCTATACATTAAACCATCAACCCTCAACCCTCAACCCTCAACCCTCAACCCTCAACCCTCAACCCTCAACCCTCGACCCTCAACCCTCAACCCTCAATCCCTCAATCCCTCAACCCTTAATCCCTCTACCCTCTACCCTAATCCCTCAACCCTTAAACCCTTAATCCCTCAACCCTATAACCTATACATTAAACCCTCAACCCTCAATTCTCAAACCTCTACCCTATACATTGGACCCTCAACCCTAATCCCTCAACCCTATACCCTCAACCGTCAACCCTTAAACCCTCAAACCCTTAATCCCTCAACCCTCTACTCTATACATTAAACCCTCAACCCTCAATTATCAAACCCCTACCCTATACATTAGATCCTCAAACCTAATCCATCAACCCTATACCCTCAACCATCAACCCTAATCCCTCAACCATATACCCTCAAACCTTAAACCCTTAAACCCTCAACCCTCAACCCTTAACCCTCTACCCTATACATTAAACCCTCAACCCAAATCCCTTGACCCTCAACCCTATACCTTAAACCCTCAGTCCCTTAAACCCTCGACTATCAACCCTCTACCCTCTACATTAAACTCTCAACCCTAATCCCTCAACCCTCAACCCTATACCTTAAACCCTTAATCCATCAACCCTCAATTGTAAACCCTCTACCCTATACATTATAAGCTCAACCCTAATCCTTGAACCCTTAAATCCTCTATCCTATACATTAGACACTCAACACTAATCCCTCAACCTTATACCTTAAATCCTCAACCCTCAACCCTATACGTTAAACCCTCAACACTCAACCCTCAACCCGAATCCTTCAACCCTCAACCTTTAAATCCTCAACTCTTAAACCCTCGACCCTCAACCCCTTTACCCTATATATTAAACCCTTAACCCTAATACACCAACCTTGTACCTTAAACCCTAATCTCTTAACCCTCAACAATAAACCTTCTCCCTAAAGCCTCAACCCTAAAACCCTGAACCCTATCCCCAAACCCTCAATCCTTGACACTATACCTTAAACTCTAATCCCTCAACCCTCAACCCTTAAACCCTAATCCCTCGACCTTTAAACCCTAATCCATAAACCCTTAAACCCTAAACCCTCAACCCTCAACCCCTAATCCCTCAACCCTCAACCCTTAATCCCTCAACCATTAAAGCCTTATCCCTTAAACCCTAAACCCTAAAACCTCAACCTTGCCTCAACCCTCAACCCTAATTCCTTAGCCTTCAACCCTTAAACCCTAAACCCTCAACCCTTAAACACTAAACCATACACCCTACAACCTCAACCGTCAATCCTATACTTAATCCCCAATTCATCAACCCAATATCTTAAAACCTAATGGACCTATACCATATACACTTAACCTTGGACACTCAACCCTGAATATTATCCCTCAACCCTCAAACCTCTACCCTATACCCTCAATCCTATACTTATATCCTAAACCCTCAACCCTCATCCATATGCCTTATACCCTCAACCTTAAACCCTGAACCCCACACCTTAGACACTCAACCTTGAACATCATCCCTCAACTATAAACCCTCAACCCTCAACCATATACTTAAGCCCTAATCCCTCAATCCTCAACCCTATACCTTAAACCTTGAACCCTACACCCACAAAACCTTATCCCTATACCCTATAATCTCACCCTTATACCCAAAACCCTGAATATTGTCCCTCAACCCTATACTTAAAACCTAAACTATACACTCTCAACCCTTCACCTTATGCCTTATACCCTTAATCCATATCGTAAACCCTAAACCCTAATCCCTATACCTTACACACTTCATCTTATACACTCAACAAGATGAATATTATCCCTCAACTCTCTACCCTCAACCTATTACTTAAGCCCTAATCCCTCAACCCTCAACCCTATACCTTAAACCCTAAACCCACAAAATTCAACCCTCATCCCTATAACCTATACCCTCACCCTTATATACCCTAAACCCAAAACCCTTACATACATACATACATACATAAATACATACATACATACATACATACATACATAGATATATACATACATCTAGGCATACATACATACATACATACAAGCATACATTCATACATACATACAAGCATACATACATACATATACATACATACATACATACATACAAGCATGCATACATACATACATACAAGCATATATACATACATGCATACATAAAGGCATACATACAAATATGCATACATCAAACATACTTAACAAACTTGCACATAAATAATTCCAAGCGAGACATAACATGAGCGTGTTATAATGCACTCACGTTATGTCAAGCTTGAGAAACATATAACAAATTTTGCAAAAGTGAGCAAAATACAAAACAAGACATAATGTGAGTGTGTTATATCTTGCTTTGGGGATTCCCAAGCCTAAGCCTTAGGCTTGGGATTTTCTTTGGATTTCCAACCCAATGGCTTGGAGTGCCTTCCCAACGTCCAAAGACGTATTTTTGCATATTCTACAGGGTTTCACACAATCTCATTCCTGCTAACCGTCAAGTTTGCATGTGTTTCAAGGTCGAGTAAATTGAACACCTAGGTAATGTTAAGCTCTCTCTTAGCTATTTAGCAATGCAATTTTTTTCACATTTTGACAACGTCAAGGCTTTCATCTTTAATTTATTTTGTTTTATTGTCTGTTTTTTTGTCAAAAACCAGTGTTTGGTATTTTTTACTTCATTTTTTAATCGTTCATTGAAATTTCAAATAAATTACATTTTTATAAACTAGACTCCATTCTAAACATATTAAAAAAATGATTTTCAAATAGTTTTAAAAAATTATAGGGGTAGCACAGCCAAAATTCTATTTTTAAGGATGTGTCCACTTTGAAAATTAGTAAAAAAAATAAATATTCATTAAAAAATTATCAAAAAAATTAGATATAAACTACATGTTGTTAGCTAATTTCTCACTAAAGTGATTTTTAAAATACCAAAAAAAATTAACCTTTTGAGGGAGCCACAAAAGATGCTATGTTATGTTTTTTTGACAAAAACAACACCAATCTATGTGGCTCCCTTTTTTGAACCCTCAATCTCTACCATTGATTTTTAAAATAGTAGTTTAGAAAGTAGACTTGGAGCACTACGAACATTGTTTTTGTTGCATCTCAAAATTTTGAGTGTAACTATCCTCAATTTCTCATCCAAGGTCAATATAATTTCTTGCTTTTAGAAAGAAAAGAAGTGGCCACTTAAGACCCCTTTTTGGACCCCCATCTTTTTGTAGTTACCCCCAACATTAGATTTAGAATTTTATTTCTTCAAGGGATGCTCATCATCCCATATTTTGTTGAACTCTTTATCGTTTGGGATATGCTTAAAATTCATACTTTTTGGTTTTCCTAGATCCTTACTCATAGTCCTAAGCACTTATATTTACCTTGTCTAACTAAAATAGATACAAATTCTTTATCTAGAGCCATTCATATTTTATATAAGGGATTTAGTATAAATTTTATATTAAAATTGTTGTATCTTACGATTGTCATATATGGATACAAAATATATCATTTTGTCGACAACCATTTACAACAATTCCTTTCTTATTATAAATTTCATCCATTACTTTTAGGATTGCATCTAAAAAGTTCTTATTTTTTAATCTTTGTAGCAATGGTTTACTTTCAAGTTGAATTTTCTTTTTATAGTTTTTATATGACATTGATCATATTGCTAGTAAGAGTCAACTTTAAATTTTAAAAATTTAAAAATAGTATATGAAAGATCGAATGCTCTTTTTTTAAGGTGTATTCTCCAAAAAAAAGGGAATGGAGGAAATAATCTCTTCTTTTACTAACTAGAAAAATATAATTGATATGTATTATCCATCTATCATATATATTCTAATGTAAGAACTATACGTTTCACATGTATTTGAAGCCTATGGATGCTAAGAGATTAGGGTTTAAGGTATAGGATTGGTGTATTAGGGTTAAGGGTTTAATGTATAGGGTAGAGGAGTTGAGGGTCGAGGGTTTAAGGGTTGAGGATTTAAAGGTTGAGGGTTGAAGGATTAGGGTTGAGGGTTGAGGGTTGAGGGTTGAGGGTTTGATGGTTGAGGGTTGAGGGTTGAGGGTTGAGGGTTGAGGATTTAGAGTTGAGGGTTTAACGTATAGGGTTGAGGGATTAGGGTTAAGGGTTGAGGGTTGAGGGTTGAGGGTTGAGGATTTAAGGTATAGGGTTGAGGGATTAGGGTTGAGTGTCTAATGTATAGGCTAGAGGATTTAAGGGTTGAGGGTTTAGGGTTTAAGGGTTCGGGGTTCAGGGATTAGGGTTAAGAGATTTCACACAATCTCATTCCTGCTAACCGTCAAGTTTGCATATGTTTCAAGGTCAAGTAAATTGAACACCTAGGTAATGTTAGGCTCTCTCTTAGCTATTTAACAATGTATTGATTTCACATTTTGACAACGTCAAGGCTTTCATCTTTAATTTCTTTTGTTTGTTTGTCCATTTTTTTGTCAAAAACCAGTGTTTGGTATTTTTTACTTCATTTTTTAATTGTTGATTGAAATTTCAAATAAATTACATTTTTATAAACTAGACTCCATTCTAAACATATTAAAAAAATGATTTTCAAATAGTTTTAAAAAATTATAGGGGTAGCACGGCCAAATTTCTATTTTTAAGGATGTGTCCACTTTGAAAATTAGTAAAAAAACAAATATTCATTAAAAAATTATCAAAAAAATTAGATATAAACTACATGTTGTTAGCTAATTTCTCACTAAAGTGATTTTTAAAATACCAAAAAAAATTAACCTTTTGAGGGAGCCACAAAAGACGCTATGTTATGTTTTTTGACAAAAACAACACCAATTTATGTGGCTCCCTTTTTTGAACCCTCAATCTCTACCATTGTTTTTTAAAATAGTAGTTTAGAAAGTAGACTTGGAGCACTACGAACATTGTTTTTGTTGCATCTTAAATTTTTTAGTGTAACTATCCTCAATTTCTCATCCAAGGTCAATATAATTTCCTAATTTTAGAAAGAAAAAAAGTGGCCACTTAAGACCCCTTTTTGGACCCCCATCTTTTTGTAGTTACCCCCAACATTAGATTTATAATTTTATTTCTTCAAGGGATGCTCATCATCCCATATTTTGTTGAACTCTTTATCTTTTGGGATATGCTCAAAATTCATACTTTTTGGTTTTCCTAGATCCTTACTCATAGTCCTAAGCACTTATATTTACCTTGTCTAACTAAAATAGATACAAATACTTTATCTAGATCCATGCATATTTTATATAAGGGATTTAGTATAAATTTTATATTAAAATTGTTGTATCTTACGATTGTCATATATGGATACAAAATATATCATTTTTTCGACAACCATTTACAACAATTCCTTTCTTATTATAAATTTCATCCATTACTTTTAGGACCGCATCTAAAAAGTCCTTGTTTTTTTCATCTTTGTAGCAATGGTTTACTTTCAAGTTGAATTTTCTTTTTATAGTTTTTATATGACATTGACCATATTGCTAGTAAGAGTCAACTTTAAATTTTAAAAAATTAAAAATAGTATATGAAATATTGAATGCTCTTTTTTAAAGGTGTATTCTCCAAAAAAAGGGAATGGAGGAAATAATCTCTTCTTTTACTAACTAGAAAAATATAATTGATATGTATTATCCATCTATCATATATATTCTAATGTAAGAACTATACGTTTCACATGTATTTGAAGCCTATGGATGTGAAGAGATTAGGGTTTAAGGTATAGGGTTGGTGTATTAGGGTTAAGTGTTTAATGTATATGGTAGAGGAGTTGAGGGTCGAGGGTTTAAGGGTTGAGGATTTAAAGGTTGAGGGTTGAAGGATTAGGGTTGAGGGTTGAGGGTTGAGGATTTAAGGTATAGGGTTGAGGGATTAGGGTTGAGTGTCTAATGTATAGGCTAGAGGATTTAAGGGTTGAGGGTTTAGGGTGTAAGGGTTTAGGGTTAAGAGATTTCACACAATCTCATTCCTGCTAACCATCATGTTTGCATGTGTTTCAAGGTCGATTAAATTGAACACTTAGGTAATGTTAGGCTCTCTCTTAGCTATTTAACAATGTAATTTTTTTAACATTTTGACAACGTTAAGGTTTTCATCTTTAATTTCTTTTGTTTGTGTCTGTTTTTTTGTCAAAAACCAATGTTTGGTATTTTTTACTTTATTTTTTAATAGTTCATAAATAAATTACATTTTTATAAACTAGACTCCATTCTAAACATATTCAAAAAAAATTATTTTCAAATAGTTTTAAAAAATTATAGGGGTAGCACGGCCAAAATTCTATTTTTCAAGATGTGTCCACTTTGAAAATTAGTAAAAAACCAAATATTCATTAAAAAACTATCAGAAAAATCAGACATAAACTACATGCTATTAGCTAATTTCTCATTGAAGCAATTTTAATAATACCAAAAAAATTTAACCTTTTGACGGAGCCACAAAAGACGCTATGTTATGTTTTTTTGACAAAAACAACACCAATTTTTGTGGCTCCCTTTTTAAACCCCTTAATCTCTACCACTTAAAAAAAATAAATAGTAGTTTAGAAAGTAGACTTGGAGCACTACGAACATTGCTTTTGTTGCATCTTCAAAAATTTAGTGTAACTATCCTCAATTTCTCATCCAAGGTCAATATAATTTCTTGATTTCAGAAGAAAAAAAGTGGCCACTTAAGACCTTTTTTTGGCCCCCCATCTTTTTGCACTTACCCCCAACATTAGATTTAAAATTTTATTTCTTCAAGGGATGCTCTTCATCCCACATTTTTTTGAACTCTTTATCTTTTGGGATATGCTCAAAATTGATACTTTTTGGTTTTCCTAGATCCTTACTCATAGTCCTAAGCACTATATTTACCTTGTCTAACTAAAATAGATACAAATGATTTATCTAGAGCCATTCATATTTTATACAAGGGATTTAGTATAAATATTATATTAAAATTGTTGTATCTCATGATTGTTATATATGGATACAAAATATATTATTTTGTCGACAACCATTTATAACAATTCCTTTCTCATTATAAATTCCATCCATTACTTTTAGGACCGCATCTCAAGAGTCCTTGTTTTTTTAATCTTTGTACTTTCAAGTTGAATTTTATTTCTATAGTTTTTATTTGACATTGATCATATTGCTAGTAAGAGTCAACTTTAAATTTTAAATTTTTTTAAATATTATATGAAATATTGAATGCTCTTTTTAAAGGTGTATTCTCCACAAAAAAGGGAATGGAGGAAATAATCTCTTCTTTTACTAACTAAAAAAATATAATTGATATGTATTATCCATCTATCATATATATTCTAATGTAAGAACTATAAGTTTCACATGTATTAGAAGCCTATGGATCTTCACTCATGCTCAATCAAATATTAGGCTCGACTATATTTTTCCATGAAGTATTGATCAAATAAATTATTTATAATCCTAATTGAATATATAATCTCTAGAAGTCAGGGTAATCTATCCATTAAGATTATTTGTAACTAATTTATAAATTGGGCCCAAAAGTAGTCCATTAAATGATCATAATTCCTTCCTTTACCATACATCCTTATCTTATGGGTTTATTTAACTATTGGTTCGAATATTGTGGTTTCAACATTATAGTTGAATATGAAGTTTTTTTTTCATAAACTATGAATAAAACCACCATATATTTATAAATATTACAAATAGGAAGTGAACCTAAAGGTCTTAGTGGTATAATCTCCTCTAATTAATACTAATGATTTATGAATGGATTTTGTAACATGTCTAAAAATGTGTGATTAATATGTGCCTTACAATAGTATATGTTGGAAACCATTTCAAGGTGGGATTAATCCATTGGATTATCACTATATGATCTAAGGTAAAATGATAGTATAGAAATGAAATCCTAAACCCATGGTTAAAAAATATTCCTTACAAAAGGTTGATTACCTTTGGATACTTTCCCATCTACTATTTTCATGAAAAGATATTATTTATAACTTTTCTCGATTGCATCGAAATGGTTATTAAGTTTGGGGGCTAATAACGATGGCTCTTAATCCTTAAAATCTTAAACTAAACACAACCATATATTTTCCTATTTTCCAAACAAGATTTCTTCTTGGGTGTCTTTATTTCTTTCATAATTATAGACATGAACCATAATAAATATTGGGAAAGGAAAAACCTCATGTAATGTCATGCATCCCAATCCAAGTGTACCCATGGTGCACTATCACTTTTAGGATTAAGAATTTGAGATTTAGAGCCTAACTTTGAGAGATGCATCTAAGCTCTCTGGTAGTCTAATGAGTGAGTGAGGGATCATAAATATTATGATATTAATAAAAAAATATAGAAGTTTAAGTTAGTTTTGTGTGTGAGGTACATGTTTAAGTATTATCACATTTTTCATCTTTTACTATTTTCTTGCTTCCTTCCTTAGCCTTACCCATCAAACTACTACTATTTACATCCATGATTTTATCAACTATAATTTAACCCTAAGATTGAAAATGTGAAACTAAAGGCTCAAAGAAAGGATTGTAGGATTTCACTTACCCAAAAAATGATCAATCTACCATATCCCACAAGTGATATGCATGTGCAACCTATCTT
This sequence comes from Sequoiadendron giganteum, assembly GCA_007115665.2. Classification (NCBI taxonomy): domain Eukaryota; kingdom Viridiplantae; phylum Streptophyta; class Pinopsida; order Cupressales; family Cupressaceae; genus Sequoiadendron; species Sequoiadendron giganteum. The sequence goes on from CM021102.1 coordinate 524,728,065, forward strand.
TAGATAGATATTGCAACTTATAGTAATTGAATTAGAATTATATTAAATTTTAACAATGACAATTTTCTTTATTTTCTAAGTTTCTTAATTTGAAAGACTAAACTTCCTAAAATAAAATAAATTTATATATTTTTTTATTAAAAATATTGTACAAAATGGTGTACATGCACTTTGACCTCTATTAATTAAATTTTCACCTTACACATTTGAAAATTTATACAACATTAATGAATGCCAATCTAAGATCTAAAATTATGAAAGGACAAGATAATAGTGACCTAAGATTTCATTTAATTCACTATCACATCTAATAGAATATTCATTTTTTTGCATGTCATAAAAATTAGAAGGTTTAATTATTCAAACTTTAATCTTCATTAAAAAAAAGAAATGGAATGATGTTCTTAGAATAATGAGACTTCCAAAATCAATCTCAACAAATCTCAACTATTGTTATAAAAAAATGATAACTCAAAAATTATGCTTGAAATTGTTTTACCAATATCATATTATATTTATGTTACATGATTTAAATATAACCATTAATCATTAAACATATAATGGTGTTGAATGGAAACCTGCTAGTGTAGGGACAATTGCATCAATACAAGGAAAAGACAATCATGATTGATGTGTTAAAAATCATATTATTTAATCTTCATATTAAATGTGAAAGCATAGATGATATTATTTGGAAAGGTAACCAAATATATCTTAAAACATCTTAATTATTTATTCTAGGAATTGTTTCACTAAAAGCTACCCTATGAGATTTATGTTTGAAATAAATTTTCAACCATTTTAATTTTTCATTAGATGACATAGATTGGAGAGCACGAACAAAACAACCTATGAAAACAAAGTTATTAATTTTATTATCAACATTCATTCATCAAAATTGACATATAAAATCATGTAATTTAATGAAATGGAGTTTTGAAATGATAGTGATAATTAATGTATGCATCCTCATGCTCCATTACCCTCCTTGTGATCTATTACCCATGACATGAAATTCCTCATATTCTAAATGAGGTTTGTATAATTATTCAAACAGTTGTAATTCATTTTAATATATCATTAAAAGAGTTTATAGGGAGAGGAGAAAATTCAATAAAAAATGTTGTTGATTACTAAATCGAATCAAAGAAGTTAAGTGATTATCTAAACTCAAGCAAGTTATTCATTTATGTTCTCTTAACTTTAAAGTTGTATACATCAACATCTTCTATTTTAAATTTCATTATTGGTTTGTATTTTTCTTAAAATTTAAAATTTAGTAATACTAGACTTCTTCATTTTCAAATGGTGTTGGAGTATATTACACAACATTCTTTCTGTTTGTAAGACTTAGACATCAAAAATAAAATATTTTTTAGATTCAGTGTGATATGTCAAAAGTTGGTGTCGTTGGATTTGAACATAGATGAATAATATTAAAGATAGATATTTAATTTTAGTAACCAAGAAATTTCGAAACTAATTATAAAAAATCAAAGTGTGGATTACATTTTATAGCACATTCAATTCTAAAATTGAATCATCCATTTAATATTCTTTTATTAACCTCAATGCTATAAATTTTTTGATATTTAATGTATGTATATATATGTATATATATGTATATATATATGTATATATATATATATATGTATATATATATATGTGTGTGTGTGTGTATATATATATATATATGTATGTATATATGTATATATATAGAAAAATTGCTACCAAGGGGTAGCTCCCATACTATTAAAACTTAGAAAAAAGAGTACAATAGATGTTTCTCCATTTGCAACCTTAGTCTTTGTTATGGAACAATGTTCTCATCTCTGATGCAATTTCTTGCATCTGCTCAATCTATGCACTAGAAGGAAAATTCACATGACAAAGACAACAACTACTGCCTCCTATCTGAAACATGGAAAATGATCTTATCAATCACCAAAAAGGCCTAGGTTGTATTCCCCATTGTTCTCACAATATTGCAGATAAATTTACCCAATAGAGAGGAGTCATGGATGTGTTCACTATTAAAGTTGCATTCTCTAATAATTTCCTTGATTTCCTTTTGTATGATAGTAGAAGGAATAGTAAAAAATCTTCACTATTGAGCCTCTATACTAACTTGTTTGCAAGTTAAAATGCGACTTGGGAAATTTAGCTATTCTATCATGATGAAAGTGAGGAAGACATTTGAATTTTTTCTTTAAATCCCATGTATGAGGGTTTAGGTCGATGAGAAAATTGTCTAGCCATACTAGAATCTTAAGACTCTAGAGTATCAAGATCCACTGAGTAATGTATTTTCCTTTCATACTTTTAAATTAGAAGCAAGTTTGATTTGATGATTTAGCCAAGGTCATTAGAATAGGAGAATATTGTTGGGAAAACTTTTTCCCAGACTATTTTTTTGTTATCAGCAACAATATTAATCTGCAACAGAATAGAACAAACAAAGCACACAAGAACAACAAGAACAAAGGATACAAAATACAGAGAATACAAATGGAACACATGCATACACCCAAAAACTATATTCTTATTTTAAAAACTCTAGATATATACAAGTTTTCATGCTTCCACACACTTTTATCATAATTGATAGGTAGATGAAGTAGTTGACAAAATCGTTCCAAATAGATGCAAGAAAACTCTAGACGATGGGTAGACAAAGGAGTAAATGCAATGTAGTTTCTAGTCAAATCAAAAAGCAAGTTAGATGGCTCTAGAAACCACTTCATTTGCTTCACACGTAATGTGTATAAAATTCTCCCACTTGAAGCCAATGAAGGGGGGTCTGAATAAACAGTAGTCATCAAATCACCCCCAAACCTACCAAGTCTCTATATAGCTCATGCTTTCCTCTTGGTATAATTTTAGTAAGCATATCAGTAGGGGTCTTATCTGTATGAATATTTTCCAAATTGAAATGCCCTTCCTCTAATACCTATCAAATCCAATGGTACCTTAGATCAATCTACTTGGTCTTTGAGTGATATGTTGGGTTTTTTGCTAAATTGGTGGCGCTCTGACTGTCACAATACAACCTATATCTATCATGTTTTATTCCCAGCTCTCCTAGGAACCATTGTATCCACAATATATTTTCAAGCTTTTGTTGCAGCTATGTATTCTGCCTTTGTTGGTGAAAGGGCTACTACTTTCTATAGTCTAGACACCCAAGATATTGTAGCAACTACAAAGGTATATAGATAACCAGTGGTGGACTTTCTAGTGTCCACATTTCCAACCATATTTGCATTTGTATAACCTTTAAGCACAACATCATTATTACCAAAACACAAGCAATGATGGCTAGTACCCTTAAGATACCTCAAAATCCACTTCACTACTTACCAATGTTGTTTACCTGGATTTGCAACGAACCTGCTCACTACTTCCATTGAATGTGCAATATCTGGTCGAGTACATACCATGGCATACATCAGGATACCAACTGCTGAAACATGATGAATTCTACTCATTTCCTCCTTCTCCTTGTCATCAAAAGGGCACAAATCAGTACTCAATTTAAAGTGGGATGCAAGAGGTGTACCAACTAGCTTGGCATCCATCATATTGAAACTATCAAGAACCTTCTAAATATATTTTTCTTGTGATAGTCATATTTTCTTCTTCTTTATGTCACATATGATCTTCATGCCTAGTATTTGTTGTGTTGGACCCAAATCTTTCATTGCAAACTATTTACCCAAATCCTTCTTCAACCGATTAATCATATTTTTATCATGTCCAATAAGTAGCATGTCATCTACATACAACAATAGTATAATGTACCTGTCTTGGTCATACCTCTTAATATAGACACAATGACCAACTTCTATCCTTTTAAAACGATGTTCCAACATGAATGAATCAAATTTATTATACCACCAGCGAGGTGCCTGTTTCAGTCCATAAAGACTTCTTCAATTTGCAAACTAAATTTTATTTACCTTTTATTTTGAATCCTTTTGGCTACTCCATATAAATATCCTCTTCCAATTATCCATGAAGGAAGGTTGTCTTTACATCTAATTGTTCACACTCCAAGTCTAAAGTAGCGACAAGACCAAGAATAATTCTAATGGATGACATCTTTACAACAGGTGAGAATATTTCAGTAAAGTCTATAGCTTTGTTTTGATCAAATCCTTTCACCACCAGTCTTGCCTTGTATCTTTCCTTTTTCCCTTCTCCCTCATGATTGATCATGTACACCCATTTGTTTTGTAGGGTTCTTCTTCCATTTGGAAGCTTTACCAACTCCCAAGTTTCATTCTCCATCAAAGACTCCATTGCTTTCTTCCATTCTTTGTTGTTCTCAACTTCACAAGCTTCCTAAAAACAATCAGGTTCACCTTCATCAGTTAATAAGATATAATTTGAGGGAGGATACCTTTGTGAAGGCTTGTGAGGCCTAGTAGATCTATGAGTCAATTGTGGTGGTGTATTTTCAGGTTGGAGTTCTTGTAATGGTTGTTGTATAATTTCTTCTTGTTGTTCATCATTTTCAATTTGTTGTTCAACTTGCTCTTGAGCTTATTGCCCATTTTCTTGCAATGGTGGAATACCTAATTGTTGTTCAACAAATTTCTTGACCTCCATATTGCCTATATGTTTTTTAAACATCTTTGACTCATTAAATATGACACTACTACTTCTAATGACTTTGTGTTTATCTAGATCCCATAATCGGTAGCCAAACTCACTATCGACATAGCCTAGAAAAATATACTTCATGTATTTTTCATCTAGCTTACTTTTATGTTCTTTGGGAATATGCACAAATGCTTCACATCCAAAGAATTTTAGGTGAGAGTAATATACCTCTTTACTAGTCCAAACTTCTTCGGAAATGCCACCATTCAATGTTGTAGTAGGAGATCGATTTATGAGGTAGCAGGTTGTCCTTAATGCTTCTGCCCAAAAAAAAAATTCCAAACCAAAGTTCGACAACATATTCCTCACCTTCTCCATGATAGTGTGATTCATTCTTTCTACAATCCCATTTTTTTTGAAGAGTAAGAGGTACAATTTTCCCATGATTTATTCCAAACTTGTTACAATACTCTTTGAATGCATTGCAACAATATTCTCCACCATTGTCTGTTCTCAAACACTTGAACAATTTATTAGTCTCTCTTTCAACAACAACATGAAACTTCCCGCTCCTCTGCGTTTGAACTTCCTGCTCCTTTGTGTTTAAACTTCCTGCATGCATGGTGGACTCTGTTTTGGGGGTACCCAAAGATCCCCCTCTGCCCCCCTTGACCCGTGCTCCTCTCTTTTGGGCCCGTGTCTGTCGGGTACCACCCCTGCGGGGATAGTGTTTTCACCTACAAGCTTTTCGAAGATTTTCGCAGTTTCGAGTGAATCTTTTGTGCTAGCAGTGGAGATCTCTTTGATAGTTGGTTGGAAGGATGTGCTATCCAATGGAAAAAAAGTGTCCTCCTTGTTTCCTCCTTTACCTGAGGTTGTCACGGCTTCTGGGATGGAATTTGACATTCCTGATTCGTGTGACAGGATTCTCTCCTCCATGGAAAATGTTGTAGTGGGTAGATTTCTTTCCTACCGTCCAACAGTGGATATGGTTCGGAAATGGGTAGCGACAAAATGGCGCCTTAAGGGTAGTGTGGAGATCTGCATGATGGCTGGTGGTCTTTTCCTGTTTAGATTCACGACTGCGGAGGACTTGGTGGTGACTCTGTCATCGAGTTCGTGGGTATATGGGAAACATAGCCTGGCTATGTGTCGTTGGAAACCAAGTTTCGACCCTGCTACAAATCTAAATAAGTCGGCTCCAATTTGGGTGTGGCTATCGGGCTTACCTATGGAGTATTGGGATGAAGTCATCTTCAAAGGTATTGGGGATTCGTTGGGTCAATTTGTCACCACTGACTCTATTATAAAGTCGAAATCCAGGTTAGTCTTTAACAGATTTTGTGTTAATATTTGTGTTGATAAAGTCCTTCTGAACACTGTCAATTTGTGCTCTAAGTTTGGCAGCTGGACACAACCAGTGTGTTATGAAAATGTTGTGGTATACTGTCAAAAGTGTGCTAAAGTTGGGCATCTGATTTTTGACTATAAATCTGTCGTCAGTCGGGAGGTTAAGGTTAACTATACCGTGGAAAATCTCACTTCTCCCTTTGGAATTGATCGTCATTCGTCAGATGACTCTGGGCTTATTTCTCCAAGTGATACTCATTCACATGAGGACCCTCTGCCTTCACCCACCCTTGTCGATCCACCTTCTGAACTATTTGACCCCAGTGCTTTATTGGAGTCTACTGTTAAACCCCTATCTATCCAAATGACTCAGAACCTTAGCTCTTCGGCTGTTGATCCTTTATTTGCGGTGGTTTCTATGGGGACTTGTGAGACAATGATTCAGGATGGTGAAATCTGGGAGGAAGAGAGCTTCGGTATGGTTGATGAATCTACATAAAGTATGGGGAGTTTGAAGCTTGAGAAAACTGTAGAAGAAGGGATATGGACAATGCCAAAGAAAAAAGGAAGGAAGAAGGCAGCAAATGTAGGAGGTGACTCCAAGCCAGGGAGACCTTCTCAAAGGCACACTAGGATGAGAGAAATGACAAATGAGATTGCCCTCAGGGAAAGCAGAGGACATTGGATGTGTCCTCAAAAAAAGGTCAGAAATGAGAATTATGTCATGGAATGTTTGTGGGCTCAATAGCTCCCACAAACAACGTGCTTTGAAGGACTATGTCATGGAACATAAGATTGATGTGTGCCTACTACAAGAAACCAAAATGATGAAAGTAAATTTTGATAAAATTGCTAAATTTATTTGGTTGAATGCATCTTATGTCTACAGTGATGCTGAGGGTGCTTCGGGGGGTCTGGCTGTGCTTTGGAACCCATCTAAATTTTGAGGCTATGAATTATTCCACTGTAAAAATAGTGTGGGGGCCTCATTTACTTACCTTGGTGAATCCGAGTCTATAATCAATATTTACGCTCCAAATCAAAGGAATGTGAGGAGTACTTTGTGGCATGACATTGCGGTTAAAATTAATTTGAATAAGGGAGGGCGTTGGTTGGTTGCTGAAGATTTTAACTCTCCCCTCTTTCTGTCGGAAAAAAGTGGTGGCCTTTTGGATCACTCTGACAGCATGTCTAACCTGGCTAATTTTTTGAATTCTTCGGGTTTAATTGATATTGAGCTCATCGGCCAAAAATTCACTTGGTCTAATAGACGGGCTGGTGGAAACCTGATTCAGGTCCGGCTAGACCGCTTCCTCTGCTCTCCATATTGGACTAATGTTTTAGATGCTAATCTAATAACTCTGCCCAGGATGGTCTCTGACCATAACCCCCTTTTGCTGACCACCAATATTCGCCCTGTTGCGGGTCTCTTTCCCTTCCGTTTTGACATAATGTGGAACTCTCATCCTGATTTCAAAAATAAAATTGTTGAATGGTGGAATATTCCTGTCCAGGGCTCCCCCATGTATAGGATTTTCTTCAAACTTAAACATATAAAAAACATGGTGAAAGGATGGAACAAGAATTTGTTCGGGGATGTGTTTCAAAAAAAAAAATTGTTAGAAGGAGAGTTGAGGACCTTACAAAAGAAAATGGAGGAGGGAGATGACAGTCAGCGGACTCACAACCAGGAATGGGGAACCAGGATGGAATGGGAACGGGTTCTCAAAAATGAGGAAGTCTTTTGGAAGCAAAAATCAAGGGTCCAATGGTTGAAAGAAGGTGATAGGAATACCTCCTTCTTTCATGTATCATCCATCAAGCATAGGAAAAGGAATCAAATTTCTAAGCTGACTAATGCTACTAGGGAGGTGATTTCGAATCATGCTTAGATTGGCCTTTGTGTTGTTAACTATTTTTAGGAGGCTTATTCGGCCCCAACTAAGGCGCCTAATCTGGCCTTGGACAGTGCGATTCTCAACCATCTTCCTACCACCATTTCTCAGGAAGATAATATGGGGATTCTTAGTACTGTTTCTATGGAAGAAGTTTGTTTGGATACCTTTAGCATGGGGGCTTTCAAAGCTCCGGGGCCTGATGGTTTTCCTCCCGCCTTCTTTCAAATTTTCTAGGATACTGTGGGTGGGGATCTAGTGCTTGCGGCCAGAGACTTCTTCAAATTGGGTAAAATCCTCAAACAATTGAACCACACTTTCATCGCCCTTATCCCCAAGATTGGTGAGCCTTAATCCATGACTGATTTCCGACCCATTAGCCTTTGTAACACCTTTTATAAGATCATTTCTAATATTTTAGTGAACCGTATCAAACCTCTTTTGGATAAAATCATTAGTCCTACTCAAAAGGGTTTTGTCCCTGGGTGACATATTCTTGATGCTACTTTGACCACCCATGAATTGCTCCATTCCATGGATAGATGTAATTATGTGGGGATGGCTCTCAAGCTTGACATCTCCAAAGATTATGACAAAGTGTAATGGGATTTCATTCTGAAGGTCTTGGCTAAGTTTGGATTCAACAATTTGGTCATCAAACTCATTATGGAATGTGTTAATACTGTAAAGTACTTTGTTATTGTTAATGGATCCCCCTTTGGGTTCTTCTCTGTTGGAAGAGGGATCAGACAAGGTGACCCCTTATCTCCCTATCTTTTCATAATGATTGTTGATGTGCTCAGCAGGAACTTCACTGGTCTACTGTCAGAGGGCTCCATTATGGGCATTAGAGCGGCTTCCTCTCTGGATCTGGTTGTTGTGCAACAATTTGTGGATGACACTTTTCTCTTTGGGAAAGCCTCTGTGGTGGAAGCCAGGAAATGGAAAGCTTGCCTTAACAACTATGCCTCTTTTTCTGGTCAAAGCATCAATTACAATAAAAGCATGATCTATTTCTTTAACTGCATGCCTAATTTGCAATCCAGGGTGACTGCGGTCCTGGGGTGTGTTAGTGGATCTCTCCCATCGGTTTACCTTGGGCTCCCCCTCACGATTAAGGAGGTTACCATTGACTTCTGGAACTCCATTCTGGAAAGGATCCAAAGGAAATTGGTTGGGTGGAAGGGATCCATCCTAAGCCATGCTGGCAAACTCCAACTGCTCACAGCGACCCTCCAAGGTATCCCCACTTACTTCCTCTCCATTTTGAAGATGCCTAAGTACATTGCTGATAAGTTTGAAAAAATTCAAAGGAATTTCCTCTGGTCTGGGACTGAGGAAAAGAAGAAACTTGCTTTGGTGAAATGGGAAAAGGTCTGCCAGGCCAAAAATTGTGGTGAACTAGGAGTCAGGACATTTGTCAACTCTAACAGGGCTCTGATGGCCAAGGTTGGTTGGGATCAGTTAAGGAACACTAAGGATTGGTGTAAAATTTTGAATTCCAAATATCTCCAGGATAAGCCTTTGATCAATTGTCTCTCAGAGTCTCACCCCCAGGGCTCCTTAGTTTGGAGGAGCATTTGCAGCACACAAGGCCTGTTAAGGAAAGGGATTAAATGGAAAATGGGCAATGGGAATAGAATCAAATTCTAGGAAGATAAATGGCTAATTGACACCCCTCTGAATTGCTCTGACTTTAGGACTATGATGGGATCGACCCAGAGATTCTTTGGAATCCATATCAGTGATTATGTTTCAGGACCCCCTGGAGCTAGGATTTGGAAAGACCTTATCCTCTATTGCCCCCAGTCTCAAAACCTTTGTTGTCTGGCTTGATCCCTTCAGGTGATTCTCTCTAGCACCAGGTTTCCCTCCTATGACAAAGAGGATGAGTTTTTTTTGACCTTTGACAAATAGGGGGATCTCTCTGTGAGGTCGGCTTACAGACTGCTGACAAACCAAAATACTATTGAGGAACCCTGGAAGAAGATTTGGAATCACCACATGATCCCTAAAATTAATTTCTTCTGGTGGATGACCTGCCATAACAGGATTCCTACTTAGGATAATTTGAGGAAACGGGGTTTTTGTATTCCCAATAGATGTTACTTTGTAAGAGTGGGGAGGAAACTGTCAGTCACCTTTTGTTACACTGCCCGTTTGCTGCTAAATTTTGGGGGCTGGCATTTGAGAAACTTGATGTCTCTTAGGTTATGAGCAAGGATCTCTTATCATTCATTTTGGGTTGGTATGGTCCTTATTTCCACCTTCTGCCTGGTGAAATTTGGAATCAGGTCCCTCCTGTCTTGGGTTCATGTCTGTGGAAGGAGAGGAATAATAGGGTCTTCAGGAATTTTGAGAGGAGCCCTAAGGATGTTTTCAGCATTGGTGTTCGGCTCATTGAGGAGAATATCTCACTCTTTAATGGGAAACTCCCAGAGACGGGGCTGTTGGATTTTGAAACTAGAATGGCCAAGGCTTGGCATCAAGGATTAGAGGCTAACTCTTTTGACAATTCAAAATTCTTAGCCAAGAAAAATACCAAATGGGAGCCTCCGGATAGAGGTTGGTTTAAACTCAATTTTGATGGGGCTGCTAAGGGCAACCCAGGCACGGCAAGTATAGGTAGAGTGATTAGAGATCCCGGGGGGGTTATGGTTGCAGGATTTGTTGGAGGTATTGGGTTCCAGTCTTCTATAGTGGCGGAAGCTCGTGCGTTGCTCATGGGCCTCAAAGTTGTTGTCTCTTTGGGGATTGCTAATCTCCACATCGAATGAGACTCAAAGTCTATTACGAATGTTGTGAATAAAGACAGACTAATTGGCTGGAATACTAAGGATATATTGTTGGATGGCAGATTCCTTTTATCCAAATTTAGGGATAAAAAGGTGACACATATTTTTAGAGAAGGCAACCAAGTGGCGGATGCCTTGGCTAATTTTGGCTCTTGTTGGGATTCTACCAAATGTTGGAGGAGAATGGAAAGGTTACCGTCAAAAATTCAAGCTATCATCTCGAGGGAACAAAGCAACCAAGTATTGCAATGATTTTAAAACTATGGATGACAGGTGCTGAATGGGGGGTCCACCTAATTTTATTGGGGGTCTGGTGATGAGTGTTAATGCTGAGATGGCTTACAGGTGGAGGGATTCTAATTTTTTGCCTCACTATAGGCTTAGAGATTTTCGTGTGTGGGGCATGGATTGGAGGATCCACTTGTCTGTCGTTTGGACTTGGTGGATGGGTTTGATTACTAAGGTGGCAGAAAGGTAGCGGGGTTTAAATTTTAAGGCTGGTAATACAAATAAAAAAGGTGGCTTGATGAAGGAAAGAAGGAAGGACGTGACTTCAATGAATCTGAGGAGCTGTACCATGCGATCTCTTCTCTTGGGGATCATGAGATATCTTGTTTTATCTCATCCTAGCATCAATTTTTTTGAGTGTTTTAATAATGATTTGACTCTTCATTATGAAAGAAAGCCTCCTTCTAGTGTCTTCATGCTAGCTAGTTTAGCGCGAGTCTCAAATTGCACCCTTAGGAATGTTTCTATTTTTAGCCATACATCCAAGTTGCCTTGTTTTTTGTGCATTTTCTCCAAGAAGGAGGAACCCTACATGCCTGCGAATTCCTGTCTTGCTGGCCACAATCTTCCCAAGATCCTCATTAACTTCGTTGTGAAGTCACCCTGTGGTGATTTTCCTTTCTGTGCATGCGACATGTACACTGGCATAATTACCCATCATTGTATCCCTTGCCTAAATGAATACAATGTGAATTATCCGTTATCCTGCTAGCTTCTGCATTTGGTATCTTTTGCAAACTCTTGGGCTTCCTATGCAAGTTGGAAAAATGGGTGGTGAGCAGGTGAGGACTGAGTCAGATAACTGTAATGAATTCTGGAATAATCCTTTAGTTTGGCACATCTGTGTGGAAGGTGGCATTGCTCCTCTTATGGAGATATTGGTCGGCCATGACCCTAACTTGTCTGGCCAATTTTCCAACTCGTGGAAGGATCGTAGGGTTTCAATGGGAAGTATTTTGTTTGAAATTAGTGAGGAAGTCATAGCGCAAGCCACGAGACTACAGTGCACTGGGAAAAAATAGCCCAAACACACCAAGAAACTGAACAATGAAAGCTTGAAATCTTTTTTCAGAGGAGATGAGGAACCGGTGTGGAACCAATCGGGTTTTGAGAGAAAAGCTCTCCTGAAGCCCTGGGATCAGGTGTGCCTGGCGCTAATGAAGTACATCACCTTGGAAGGTAGGTTTAAAACCTATTTTTTTATCACTTTCCCCTGTTAAATCATTTAAGACACAAGATGTTGCTTAGTTTTCCATTCTTTCTTCTAATGGATTTGGAAAACTCGATTGAAAAATGCAAAGAGTTAGTCAGCCTTGACCCCAGTGATCTCCCGCCCCTCCTGCTCCATCAGGGTCTCATTCTGAGACTTTACCACTTCCACCTGACCCTCTGTCCTCCTAAAGCTATTATGGTTGTGCGCATTGAGGATATTGAACTCCTGTCGACTGTAAATATTTCCCCGATCGAGTCTAAAAGCCCTCCCTGGAAATCCAATATGGGCATTGCGGGGAATCCCAAAGCCAAGATGACCACCAAGAAACTAAAGGGTGGTTTGGGTAAGGCTCATGCTAGCGTGGCGGAGGGTCTTTGTGAATTGAAGTCCACTCCGGTGAAATCGGCCTACAAGGCCACCACTGCAAAAAAAAAAAAGGGAAGAAGAAAGGTACGTCGGACTTGATTGTTAGGGAAGGGAAGGGCAAGAACATAATAGGGAAAGACTCTAGAGGAGACACTATTATGGGGACTACTGTGATGACTGGTGGGGAAAATACCAGAAGGAGATGCAAAAGGCTTGCAAAGGACAACAAAAAGAGGCAAATAATTAAGGATTCAGAGGAGGAGCGGTCTGACAGCAAAGAGTAAAAGGAAGAGGAAACTAAGGATGATGAGGACAAGATTGTGGAGGGGCCCCAGTTTACTCCTGAGGACAACAAGGTTCCTAAAGATGGCTCCGCCTCTCACTCTTCGCATCTCCTGGTTGAAGAGCCTGGAGAGGTCCTGAGGACCATGGACATTGGGGAGGAGCCCTGTGATTTGGAGAAGAGAATGGACACACTCAACAAAAGGTTTCATGGGTTGACCCGCCTCACTATGAAGTTGGACCATTTTGTCACTAGCACCCTGTCAAATGCTATTAAGGAGGAGCTGGAGGGAAATAATAGTCAGGAGAACAAAGACTGGGTTGGTGATGAGGCCGTGGACCTCCTGCTTAAAAATTGGGATAACACCAGTTAGTTGATGCTTGTGCTGGTGTCCTGTCTTTCGGCTGCCTCTTTGTGGTTTTTGTGTTGTCTGTGGGTTGTCTTTGTTTCTGTTTACTTTAATTTTTTCTTTTTATTCTTGTTTCTTTTTGGCCCTTATGGCTTGATGTGAAGGGTACGATGCCCTAAAAATGTTGCTTAACATTTCAAAAACATGAAACTTTTGAAATATCTTGAATACCTCATCTTTGCTTTTCATAGGGTTGGCCCAAACCTTTCTAGATGTATCATCTATAAATGTAACAAAGTATGAGGCTCTTCCTAATGACCTAATATTTACTGGCCCAAATACATCATAATGTATTAATTCTAACAAATTTATTTTTCATTCTTGACCACTTCTAACAAATGAAACCCTTCATTGCCTACCATATATGCAATGCTCACAAAGGTCAAGATTATAGGATTTCAAAAATGTAGTAGATTTTTACCAATAAGAATTTTAAGGCCCTTCTCGCTCATGTGACCCAAACACTTATGCCATAAATCTGCTGAGATTTCTTCTTTTGCAACAATAGCTACATCTGATTTCACTGCTATTGCTCTTAATGTATACAATGTTCTTCCTTGGATCCTCTAGCCATGAGCAGTGCCCCTTTGCTAATTTTCCAACCACATTTTCCAAAACTTGTTGAGCAACCTTCATCATCCAAACGTCCTATAGAAATTAGACTCATATGCATCTTTGGAACATGCCTAACATGTTTCAATAAAATATTTTGTCCATCCTTTCTCTTGATCTGGACATCTCCCACTCCAAAAATGTTACAAAAATGTTAATTTCCCAAGTGGAGTCTACCATAATTACCAGGATTATACACAACAAAATTATCTTTGTTTGGGGTTACATGGTGAGATGCCCCAAAGTCAAGAATCTAGTCAATGCTATAGATGGAGGTATATAAACATGCATCTTCCATTGAAACAGTAAATAAAACCTCATTATCTGAAACTACAACAGTGGTCCCACCTTCATTTGTGCTAGCTGATTTTTTATTTGTGTTGGCCAATTTTTGATCCTTCAGTTCTTGCTTCCAGATTCAAAATTCTCTTTTCATGTGTCTTGGCTTTCCACAATGATAACAAATCAACCTACATCTTATCAATTTTGATATGCATCTGGACCTTGAATGCCCTTGATGGTTTTGATCAATTTTTCTACCACGATTAGCTATAGTTAAGGATTCTCCTCCTTGGTTTTCTATAAATGACTTTCATCGCAACTTCTCATTCATTAAGTTGCTACTAACATCATCAAACTTCAGGGTTCCTGTAGGTGCAAAATTTCTTATGGCTACAATCAGCTTTTCCCAATTATCTGGCATGGAGCACATTAGTAGGATGTCTTTAATCTCATCATCCAGAGCAATTTTAACAAAGGCAAGTTAGCTGGTGATTATGTTGAAGTCATTTAAGTGCTTTGTTACTAAAGCACCCTCCTTCATCTTGAGGTTGTATAATTTCTTCATTAAGAAAACCTTATTTCAAGCTATTTTTTTCTCACATAAATGATGTAACTTTTTCCATAGTTTTGTTGTTGTCTTCTCTCTGGCAACATTAAAATACATATCTTTAGCCAGATATTGACAGATGGTTGCAATGGAATTTCTATCTAGCTTGTTCCAATCTTCATCTCCCATTGTTGTGGGTTTCATTGATATTCCCTCAATTGGCAAATATTGATCCTTCAAAATCAAAATATCTTCCATTTGGGATTTCCATAGGGAAAAGTTAGCCCCGTTTAACTTCTCCATATCGCTCATTGTTGTTGTCTCCATGACTGGTTCTGATACCAGTTGTTGGGAAAAAAATATCCCAAGATATGTTTTTTTTATCAACAACAATATGAATTTGCAAAAGAACTGAACAAATAGAGCACACAAGAACATCAAGAACAAAGGATACAAGATACAAAGAATACAAAGTGAACACATGCATACACCCAAAAACTATATTCTTATTTTAAAAACTTCAGATATATAAAAATTTCATGCTTCCACGCACTTCTATCATAATTGATAGGTAGATGAAGTAGTTGACAAAATCATTCAATGGATGCTAGAAAACTCTAGATGGTGGGTAGACAAAGGAGTAAATGCAGTGCAGTTTTTAGTCAAATCAAAAAGCAAGTTAGACGGTTCTAGAAGCTACTTCATTTGCTTCACATGTAATGTGTATGACAAATATCGTGCGTCAGTCTAGAGGAATATCTTGTGATACTTGGGATCAATCAGAAGTCAAGTCGAGTGTCATTTGAGTCATTCCATTTCCCTGATAACTATTGCACTTGATTTTCTTCCATGATGATGGAATCCATATTGTCCCAACAATCAACATAGTTCGAGAACTTGGCCCTTTTCTATTGATTGATGTGTTAGTTAGATAAGTAATTAGTAGCTTTGTTAGCTTCTTTGTAGACATGTGAACATGTGTAATTGTTTAACTGATCTAGATATTTATAGTTTTAATCAATCCACATCAAGGTCTTCCAACCAAGGGCCTTAAGTGTGAGTATGGATCTAATTACAAATAAAGAGTCTCCTTCAATGTCTATTGGGGTGATGTTTTCCTTGGCACATAATTTTAGTCCTTCTATGAGTGCAGATAATTTGGCTTATTGTTAGATCCCAAAATATTTCACTTGTCATTTATAATTATGTATTCTACATCGAAGATCTCAAGATTGCCTCTTGAAGCTCCATCAAAGTTTAGCTTTGTAACTTTCTTTTCTTTAGGGCAATCCATTTAGTATTTTCCCTTTTTCTTTTTATTGTCAATATAGAAATCAAAATGGGAAGGAGCTTTTAGTAGTGGTCAGTTGGTACTCATATGGTTATCCCATGCTAAAAAGGACTTCTTTTTTTCTTAACTTTTTTGTTTTGATATTCGCATATCACAATTTTAATCTTATTGATTAGTGTTCCTACAGGAGAGGTTTTTTCTTTGAATATTATGGCATTTTGTTCTTTCCATAGATGTCATATGATCATTGTTGATACCTCGGACCGCATCCCCCCACAATGAGCCTTTGTGCAATTTGGGCCAGCATTGGAAAAGCAATTTTATCTTGGAAAAGAGAGGGCCAGACCATCAAATCCTTAGTCATGCCCATTCCCAACACTCATGAGAAATGATGCATTGTAAGAGTAAATTATCCATAGTTTCTTCATGTTTTTTGCAAAGGGGGCATTTGAACAAGCCCAAGAATCCAAGTTTTAGCAATTTGTCTATAGTTAAAAATTAATGATTTAGTGTAGATCATGTAAAGGCACCAAACTTGGGGAGTAAATTCAAGCTCCAACATAGATATTTTGGCCATTCATCCATTTGAATCTTTTGGGATTGAATTTTATAGCTATTTTTGATCAAGTACCTACTAGATTTCACATCACACTAGATTAGTTTATCTTCTTTATTTATTAGAGTCACCTTCCTTTAACTAAGTTCTTTGGTTAGGATTTCTTTGGCCTATGCAAATATTCCCTCAATGTGTTTTAAGAGAATTCCGCTCCATTATTATCATTTATGGAAATTATGTAATCGCTTACTCTTTCGCCGTATCTCTCCACAGTAGAGTTAATGCAATAGTCTAATCCAAGGATATTGACTAAGGGAACATGCCCATTCTAAGAATCGTGCTAGAATAGGGAAGTCTTGATGTGGTTGATTTTCCATGATAGGTGGTTAGTGATTCAATGTCAGCTCCTAATCATGAAATTCCAAAAATGGTAGTCATTTGGGAGTTCACGATTGTTGAAACATAATTTCAATCACCATCATCAAGGTACTTATTCTAAAAAAAATACTTCACATGGCATTGGGGTTCTTGTGCATTATCCAAAATAAGTTTCATCTTAAGGGCTTAATTGTGTTGTTGAATATCTTTGATGCCAGTACCACCATGATCCTTTTTGAGTTTGATTGTGTCCCAAGAAATTAGTGTGATCTATTTTTGCTCATTTGAACCATCCCATAAGAATTTTTTCTTAAAAACCATTGCTTTCCTTCTCAGATTTGACTAGGAGTTCCAAACAAGATAACATATAAATTGGAATAGCTAAAAGGACAAACTTAATCATTGTGATTTTATTAGCCAATTTGAGCTAGCGTCCCCTCTAGGTGTCAATATTTTTTTTTCATTCGCCTAATTCTCTATCCATAAATGGGTCTTTGAAAGTGCCTTGGAATAGTGGAATACCCAAGTAAGTATGCTAAATCCCATGAAAGTCATGATCCTTTACTGAGTAATTTTTTTAATGTTAATGAAAAATATATTAGATTTCTCCTTATTGATCATCTTTTTAGAGTAGTGAACATATGTATTTATGTTTTTTATTGCAATCACTTTGTTCATTGTTGGGATGTCATACATCAACAAACAATTGGTGGGAGATGACCTAAGCATTTTTTCCATCAGGATGCCTTTCCATTGACCCTTGTTAACTTGTCTTCTAATTTCCCTACATAATGCTTCAACCATAATTATAAATAGTGATGGGAAAAGGGGTCACCTTTTTTTATTCCATGGGCAGCCTCAAAGAAACCATAAGGGAGACCATTCATTGCCACAAAGAATCTAGGGGAAGATATGCATGTTAATTTCCATTTGAGCCATTTTTTATTGAAGCCTATCTTTTCCATGACTTTTAATAGGAATTGTCAGCTTACCCTGTCATAAGTTTTTCTTATATCCAATTTTCTTATCATTCCTTTTTTATTATTATTTCTTTATGGAGTGGATGGCTTCGTGAGCAATGATAATTCCATCTTTGATGTTCCTCCTAGGTATGAATCCACTTTATTCTTGAGATATAATGGATGGAAGCAAGGTTTTTAAATGATTTTTCATAACCTTGGAAATGATTCTATATACCATGTTGCATAAAGAGATCGGTAAGATTGTTACCCATATTTTTGAGATGGCTCAATTTTAAACTTTGTGTTAATTCTATCAAAGTCCATCATGTTGATTTTTTTACGACAATCTTAACCAAATTGGTATATGCATATTTGAAAACCTCTAAAACCAAATTATAGGTTAAAATTATAAACTTTCACCCATCTGTGTTGTTGTAAAAGTCAGTGTTGTGCATCACCTTGTGCAATTTAATCCTGCAAGACAAAATAATTAGATATCAAAATATGTTCAAGTTAGAGGGAAGTCCTTTTACATGAGTGGTCATAGCTTCATTTCACCTAATGCGGAAAATTTTCAGGTCAAAACGTCTTTTGATTTGGGAAATTTTAAAAGTCCATTTTTTCACAGGGCAGTTTACAAAAACAACTAAAATATGAGTTTTGGATACCTAAGAAAAAAATAATGGGTTGTTCTCTAGGGTTGATACACATCATTTGATGAGGTTTTCATAAAAAAAATAAACACATAGTTGAGAGTTAGAACATTTTAAATTTTCCACTAGAATAAAGGTTGTTGAAATTCTAAGTTTAATTCATATTCTAAAATGTTACAAAATCTTCCAAAAATTGTTTTCAAAAATTTGAAGAGGTTAGAAAACCTACGTAAGAACTCGACAAGGTTCTCATAACCTTATTTTTCTGAACCTAACCTTATTTTTCTCGTAACCTTGTCAGATCCCAACATGATCATGAAAACCACCAAAAACCCAAGAGATGCTTTAAAGACAAAAATAAAAAAAAATAAAAATTATATTATCAAAAGTTTTGAAAATTTTAGAACTCTTTTATGTTCGCAATAGGTAATTATAGAAACTACTTAACCATCTCTTATGAACCACTATTCATATAACAGGAGTGAATTGAATTTGACATGGAAAATACCTCCTACTTATAAATTGGATATAGGTTAAAAAAAAAAGCGAAGCGAGGGTTTTAAAGAGTATTTGGTAGTTTCAAAGAAGCGTAGTCTCATGAGTGAATGGTTGCGAAGATATGTACGAAATGGGTTTGCTGAAGAAGGCTTTCAAAACTAACAAACAAATGCATTTGGCGTGAATTTAAATTTGAGCACCATAGATTTTTCATCGATAATGGAAAATCTTGCTTTACTTTCATTGACTGATATGGTATATCTTCTCAATCAGCAATGATGCCACAACTGTGGATGGATGAAAAGGCTCTAAAATAAATTTACAAAATAATGACATCT
This sequence comes from Sequoiadendron giganteum, assembly GCA_007115665.2. NCBI lineage: Eukaryota > Viridiplantae > Streptophyta > Pinopsida > Cupressales > Cupressaceae > Sequoiadendron > Sequoiadendron giganteum. The sequence continues at coordinate 524,747,386 of CM021102.1, forward strand.
TGGAGTATACATCTAGAGCCGAATGAATTATTAAATTATCTAAATCTCCTGCCAAAGACAAGGCTAAGGCATGATTGTAATTCTTTGCCATGAATCAATTAAATTGAAGGCATAGAGGAAATAAGAGAATGCGGGGTTTTTTATGATGGAAATGGAGGTGGGAATCTATAGTAGCAATGACTCTCTGCATCCGTTCTCTTACAATACCAATTTTGGCTTCTCAATTAAAATTCATCACCTGATTGACACTGATGAGGCCGAGATAGAGTAGGTTACACAGAGAATGAAACAATGCACTAACCATCAGATAATCAATGAGGGAAGGCACCAATTCCAGATTTTGTTCAAAGAGTATAATGTTCCTCTGTTTGCACCATCGAAAGGATTTCTCATTCAAGGTCCTATTTCTTGACATTGACAGGATTTTTGCTCATTAAAGTGTTGAAAAATCTAATGTCTGTGATGACAGGATTTTTGCTCTGCAACTGTTATGAGTTTAGTTCTCATATACAATTTGCCTAAAATGGTTCATGATGCTGATATATCTTGGCTATCTTTTGTTGTTAAATTTTCCCAAGATGTTTATGGAAAAGTGAAGGCGAAAGACATTTCTTTCCACTTTGAGAGGATCTATTGAGACAGATGTATATAGAATTAAAAGGTGAAAGTAATGGATGCATTTGAAGAGCGGCATTTTAGTTGGTATCATGTCAAAACATCAGTTGACATGCTTAATTCTGAAATTCAAAAGGCTTATGAAAGTTTTCTCTTGATAAATGAATATAAATCTGCAAATTTGTGCGAGGCCCTATACACGAAGTGTGAGGGCTTCCATAAATCGAAAAGTTCAATGCAGGCTTTGTCTAATGTAATAGGAAGTTTAAGGCAGGTTATCAGGGACCATCAAAGGCAAGTCTTAAGGATTGTAAATGCTTGCCATGGAATTCAATTCTTCTTAGAAATGATTGGAGCCTTCTTTGAATAAATGTAGAGGAATCATGTAATGCCCAATGATTTTTAATTTCAAAGTAAATGGATCAATGTTGGCACTATATACGGAAGACTTGTGGAGCCCATGAATATTGCAGAACTCTATCGCTTCCACAAAGATTATGAACAACTTCCTTTAGAAAAGGTATCCATGAATAAGGGTTCCAGTTTTGGGTTTATTTGGTTTATTCTGACCTCTCTCAGCTTTAGCAACACTTGGTGTAATCGGTTTAGTAAGAAGCTAGTTTTCGTCAATTGTCAATTTCCAGCCTCATTGATAGAAAGCCATATTGCATTGTTTGGTATAAATCTTCTTTCAATGATGCATTTATTGAAATTGTGGAATAATGTCAAAAGACACTTTAATGTGGACGTCGTTTGATTTCCATGTAGAATCGGTAATTCCACTTTTGGAGTCAATTAAGTTTGCATCTTTACATATAATGTAAGCTATGACGTTACTAAGCAAGAATCATTTGATTGTTGGGGCTATCCATACAGCCACAAGAATGCCATTGATTCATTTTGAAGGATACAAAGTGTTTGGCACTTGTAAGAAGTTGAAGCATTGGGGCAAAAATGTAACATACAAAAATATTGAGGCATGAAAGAATGTGAGGGGACGCCCATTCAAAGGACAATGAACAAATAAATTTCAGATAATTTTTTTCAATAGAAAAGGGGGTTGTGAGAGAGAAGTGGCAAGAAGGTAGTAGTGAGAAGGAGGGAAGAGGCATGGCATCATGGAAAGTAAAAAGGAAAACCATTGATGATGCCAAGCCACAAGATCAATGCAGGTTGTCATAGATTAGAACAGGGAATGTGTAAGGTGATGGGCACAGGAAAAGACCTGTTTGTAAGAATAGAGGAGGCACCACTTAAAATCAGACAAAAAATATAAAATAATGTAGATTTTGAAAGTGCGGATTGTATGCACTAGGAGAGGTCGAATAGATCATTGCAAGAATAGTGAAGCGAGATTAAATTCCACAGAGATGAGTGTGAAGGAAAGGTAACATTGCGCTAGTTCATGAAAGTTAAAAGTGTTGCAGGAAATGACAAGAAAACCAATAAAGGTCGATTAAGATATGGGGCGATTAAAATCAAAAGTAGATTGAAGCATATGGAGGCACATAGGAATGAGGAAGGAGAGCATTGAATTTGGATGAAGACAAATAACTAGTAAACGTATGGGAGTGTTTAGAGAGTTGATGCCCAAAAGATAGAGGGGAGCGCATTTCAAAGTTTCATATTGTAATTTTAAAATGGTGCAAAGGTAAAGAAGAGGGGTTGGCATGTAAGATGGATGTTTGAGCAAAGTGAAGAAAGCTTGGAGCTAGGAAGGATAAAAGAGAAAGCAATAGGGGAAATGCATTTACCATGCCACGAGTGGTCTGGATAATGTGCAAAATTAAAACTTGAGTAGCTCGAATGAATGGGAGATGCAAAGTAGAATATGGAGAGATCATGCTTTGTGAATGAGTGAGTTGATAAAAGGAGATGAAGCATTGCAAATTGGAAGAAAAATCAAGCTAGTGTAGCATAAGATAAAGAGCTAAACAGAAAAAGGGGCAAAGGAGTTTCCTGGTAATTCCAATGTAACTTTCATGAAATTAGAATGAATAAAGCTTATTTGATTTGTTTTCTAACTTGAGTAGATTGCGTGCAATCGTGTATTGAGTTAAATCAACACAAGTAATTATCGATTTAGCATTAAATGGAGTCTTTTGTAATATGTGATTTGTGGAATTGAGTGAGAAGTCAAAGGGTGAAGATCCGTCTTCATCAAATGGTATCAAATCTTGGGGTTCTGAGCATGCAAATAGAGCACTGACTATGAGGCAATTTGCACCAAGACCTGTGGGTGGAGAGGGAAGTAAGAAGAGGTTTTGGGTGCATAAGCAGATCACTGAACATGAGACAGCTTGTGATAGAACTAGTGGATTGAGGAAATGTGACTGAGGAGCTCAAAAGTATCGTTATAGGTGTGTGAAGTCCTAAGCGGATGAGGGACATAAAGTACAAGAAAAGTGATGAGGAAGTGACAAATTACAACAAATGAAGAGGGATCTTCATGAGGTTCGAGGTATGATTGCAAGTTGTTCAGCGTGGAGGTTGCAAGGGTTGAGTGCAGTGAAGACATGCCAAGAGGAGGGCATGAAGAGAGGAAGATGAAGTATTTGGTGGAGGAGGTCAAGCTAGTAGTGATGGAGTTCATTGTAGATTGTTTGCAATCTTGAAGAGTGATTCTATCACCTAACTCCACCTTTGTGAACCCATGCTCACAAATTTCTTACCTGACATGTCTGATGTAGGAGCATTTGGGCGAACATGTAATCAACATCACCAATTTTTTTAGAAAAATGTTGTTCCAGTTTTGAGTTGTTTTGGTTTATTTTGACCTCTCTCAACTTTAGCAACATTTGGTGTGGTTGGTTTAGCAAGAAGCTAGTTTTTGTCAATTGTTGATTTCTAGCCTCATTGATAGAAAGTCATATTGTATTGTTTGGTATAAATCTTCTTTCATTGATGCATTTGTTGAAATCATGACATAATGTCAAAAGACACTTTAATGTGGATGTGGTTTGATTTCCATGTAGAATTGGTAATTCCACTTATGGATTCAACTAAGTTCACATCTTTACATATAATGCAAACTATGACATTACTCAACAAGAATCATTTGATTATTGGGATTGTCCATACAACGACAAGAATGCCATCGATTCATTTTGAAGGATACAAAGTGTTTGGCACGGGTAAGAAGTTGAAGCATTGGGGAAGCAATGTAACATAGAAAAATATTGAGGCATGGAAGAATGTGAGGGGACACCCATTCGAAGGACAATAAACAAATAAATTTCATATAAATTTTTCCAATAGAAAAGGGGGTTGTGGGAGAGAAGTGGCAAGAAGGTGGTAGTGAGAAGGAGGGGAAGAGGCGTGGCATCATGAAAAGTAAAAAGGAAAACCATTGATGATGCCAAGCCACAAGATCAATGTAGGTTGTCGCAGATTAGAATAGGGAATGTGTAAGGTGATGGGCATAGGAAAAGACCTGTCCATAAGCATAGAGGAGGCGCCAAGTAAAAGCAAACAAAGAATTTAAAACAATGTAGATTTTGAAAGTATAGATTGCATGCACCAAGAGAGGCCATGTAGATCATTGCAAGAAAATTGAATGGTAGATTAAATGCCACGCAGATGAGTGTGAAGGAAAGGTAACACTGCGCTAGTTCATGAAAGTTAAAAGTGTTACAAGAAATGATAGGAAAACCAATAAATGTTGATTGAGATATAGGGCGATTAAAATCCAAAGCAGATTGAAGCATATGGAGGTGTGCGAGAATAAGGAAGGAGAGCCCCAAATTTGGATGAAGACAAATAGCCAGTAAACGTATGGGAGTACATGTAGAGAGTTGATGCTTAGAAGAATAGAGGGGAACACATTGAAGTTTCAAATTGCAATTTAAAAATGGTGTGAAGGTAAAGAAGAGGGGTTGGCACATAGGTTGGGATGTTTGAGCAAAGTGAAGAAAGCTTGGCGCTAGGAAGGATAAAAGAGAAAGAAAGAGAGGAAATTCATTTACCATGTCATTAGTGGTCATGATAATATATGCATAATTAAAACTTGAGAAGCTCGAATGAATGGGAGATGAAAAGTAGAATATGGAGAGACCGTGCTTTGTGGATGAGTGAGATGATAAATGGAGATGAAGCTTATAGATTGGAAGAAAAATTAGGCTAGTGTAGGATGAGATAAAGAGTTGGACAGAAGAAAGGGGCAAAGGATTTTCCTGGTAATTGCAATGTAACTTTCATGAAATTGGAATGAATAAAGTTTATTTGATTTATTTTCTAACTTGAGTAGATTGTGTGTTTGATCGTGTATTGATTTAAATCAACGCAAGTAATTGTCGATTTAGCGTTAAATGGAGTCTTTTGTAATCAGTGATTTGTGGAATTGAGTGAGAATTTGAAGGGTGAAGGTCCATCTTCATCAATATTTAACATAATAATTCGAAGGGAATTGGAAGGAAATTTTAGAATTTGAAAAGTCATTTGGACTATTCATATTTTTGTAACCCCTTTGGAGGAGGAGGAGAGGGATTTCTTTTTCAAAGTTCCTCTTAAAAATATGGAGGTAGTTATTCAAGGGGTATCTTTTGGTTGTTCTAAAAAATAGAGAGATATATACATGAGGAGAAAATTTTTTTTTCTAACATGGGAGTGGGCAAGCCTATGAACTTGTTAGTTTCTAATTTTTTAAATAAAGAACCAATTTTGGGAGTCTATGTATAATCTATGTTAGTTCTGAAATTATTGTTCATATGTGTGCAGTAAATGATTTTATTTATTTTGTCTTTCCATGTTAGTTTACATTTGAATTCATTTCAAGTTGGAAAATCAGTCTAGAAATAGTATAGTGATCTTTGAGCTAATTATTTTTTCACTATTGAATAAATTATAACCATTGCCACTTTTTACTAATCCAATAATAGATTTGCTTCTTGTTTGCAAAACAACTAGTTACCCATCAACAATCAAAATTATTAATTTAGATGCATTATCATGGCAAAGGACTAGGTCTTCACAAGAAAGGTGTCTTGGAACCCATACAAATTGAATAAAATCCAATATTTCAAGGCCTTGACTACAAATCCAAGAACAAAGATGTTGGTAATACCCCCATTAATGCTAAGGAAACTTCTTTGAAAATTTTAATAGGAGCTACCCATTACTCTAATAAATAAGTCTATTACTATTAATCCTTTCATTGCACCCCTTACCCCATCACTCCTATCATTTCCACCACTAGTCATTTATCAACCTTAGCCATCCATCACCTAACATTCCCAATCGAGATCAACAAATACACAAATCAATAGACTTACTCTAACATGATGAAGCCATCACCCAACTCATTAGATGTCAAGATAATCTCTCCCTATGGGACCATATCTTCATCATTGGAAGTAATTTGAATGCCTTTAAATATATCAATAAAAAATCCACATAAATCCAAGGATCACCATGTCCCCAAGCATTGCAATGTAATAAAAACCAAAATTGTGTCCAAAAATATCAACACTTCAAGAAGCCACAAAGGCACATCAAGAAAAAATATAATACAAAAATAATATGGGTTTCAAAGAGAAAACAACACACAATAACAATGTGGATTCCAAAATGAAAATCAAGGCATCTAAAATTACATCTAAATATGATCCTCCAAAATTTAATTTCATTCCTCAATTTAAACATACCTATCCTTCCTCCCAATCTCACATTTCTCCATGTAAATTTAAGCAACCACATCTTCCAAATCCTAAATCCATTTTGGTCCCTTGTGTACCCAAATCAATAATTCCTTATTCTCTATCCCCACCATCTATTTTGAGTCAACGTGTTCCAAAAGAAACTATCTAAAAGTTCCTCCATCTACATTCATGTTCCACTATCCACCATGGTGTGTACAAAAACTGGTCATGGTTCCCTCTAATCCCATGAAAATTCTTCCATCACCTCTTTCCATCTGTCCATACCTTTAAATTCACTCCATTATCCCACATATCACACTCCTTTGATCCATGCCTTTGCATAAATCACTATCTATCCTTCATTCATTCACTCCATTTCCATTGGTAGATTTCCAACATCTTTGAGTCCTTAATAGTGATGCCCCAACAAGGGATATTATCTTCATGGAAATAAATGCTTGAGTCCTTCCTTTGCCTTCTTCATCCTCCATAGATTCTCTTTTCCATACCATCTTAAATCCAAAAGCATAAATAAAATAAAATAAATCAAAAAGAAATAATTTGCTTAATGGTGAAAACCACTTTTTGTGGCACATTGGACAAGTACCATGATGAAAACCTAGAAAATAAATGCCATGTGTGAATTCCCCATCTACTAGCACCCTACACTTGGAGGAAATTTCTTTCATCTAATCTACTTATCCATTATGTCTACCATCATTTCTATTTTATCTACCTATCCTTCCCATCCTATCTCCTCCATCATATCAACTCCACCCATCCTCCTTTCAATCTCCTCTTTATGTTTTTTGTTTGACCTAAGCTAAATCTCAACTCAATCGAATGTTGGTTAAATTGGTCTTGTGTGTTTATCCTTGTGGTCTTATTTTTATTTGTTAGGATACAAAGCAACATGAACTTTTTACTAATCAACAATGCAAAAGCCCAATTTTTCATTTTGATACCAAAATATAATACAACTTTTCTCCATGGTTTGATTAAGTATTAGCAAAAAATTTAGTATTATAAATACTAGATTTAGCATATTAAAATATATAATTTTATCAAAATAGATATAAATAATTAGTGTAAACTACATGTGATAATTTGAGAAGAATATTAAATTAAATAATTAACACAATAAATTGAATAGCATAACATAATTCAATCAGATTAACATCAAAATTAAATATATAACAAATTTACAATATCTTTTAACGTCAATGGTCTTCAATACTTACTTGAATTAGAGCACTTGGAAAGGCCACTCTCACCCTAGGAATATTTAAGTGGTATTAACTCTCATTGCTATGGAAAACTTTGGAGACCTTTGCAAGAATATAGCATGTGCCTACTTGCACTATGGCTTGGTCAAGATAATCCTAAGTGTACTCTATACCTTGAGTTTGACACACTCTATGTGCCCCCTTCTCTAGTGCCCATAGCCCACCAAACCACCTTCTTCCTTAAGTGATCTTAATTTCTCTTTCCAAGTCACATAATTTTTTTATATAAGCCTTTAAGGGTTACTTGCAAACCATAACACCCTTTCAAAATGGTTGTCATTCATTTCGGACTACATGAATACCCTCTTTTCCTATACCAAATACAATTGAATGGAAAAAAGTACATAATTATCTCTAAATACAATCTATATCAATTCACGTAGGCACTCAAACAAAGCTTCGAGGAAAGTTTTGAATCCAACAACAATGTAATGTAAAATAACATATTGCTTTCAATGGGGTGTTTGTGACACCTAATCTAGTCAAACCATCTTTCAACATATATCACCTTGCCATAGATTCATAGGTAATTAATGACATGATAGAACATTCTATGGATATATTTTCCATACAATACTTTATAGAACATATGCAGAGTTATTATGTTGATCAAGTCCAATAATAAAGTATAATAAAATAAAAGATGGTAATTTGGGTAGGCATCTTAACAATAATAGAACAATAGTAAACTATCATTACCCATGGATAATTTATACAAAACTTTAAAATTTGTGTATAATATGTTCAGACTAATCTATTTTTTATTTTAAAAGTTTTAGAGGTTGTCTCTCACCCTCTAAAAATTTGGCACGACCTTGTGTTAGATAATAATTTGTTTTTTTTGGTTTTACATTCTATAAATAATTATTTCATTCGAACCATATCATATTGAAGATGTGAAAATTAAAATAAAGTATAATCTAAATATGTGCATGGTCTTATGAGAGAATTACATAAAAAATTACTGGTAGCCAAAGACAACTCCCTTGCATAACAAGGTATTAGCCAAATAGAAATATGAACAAAGTCAACTATTAGTTTTACATAAATGAAACAAAGTTACCTTTATATAATAAAGTTAAATCTCAATTTAAATTATAAAAAATTTCATATAAAAGTAGTCAAAGCGAGGTGAGCAATAAATTTGACTCAGTCTATTGAACTTTTTACCAAAATATTGTCTACACATGAGAAGCCTAAAGAGCTTAAGGGCTTGATATAGATTTACGAAAAAAGGGTAAAACAAAATTCATTATTCCTATTATTACATTAATTAAAAATATAATTTAGACTAAATTATTATTATTAGCTATTGTGGATGGATAATTGGTTAGCATAGCTTGAATGATTATTTTATCAACTGAATATTTACATGTATGCATATTTATCCTATCAATAAACTAATTTTCTCTCTCATATTTTTGACATGGTATAAGATCAATAAAGAGATTGTATCCTTGCAAGAGAAAGTGAGTTGTGATTAAAAAGGGCGTTCATGTCAAATTTAAAGTCACAATTGAAGCAAGGAACATGTGAAGCTTCTCATATAATAGATGCCAAACAAAGAATGGCATGGTGTAATGGTGTTATTGTCTGAAAATCCATTGTGTGGACATGATCAAATATATACAACCATTTTGTGAGGCGCAAAGAAAGCTTACTTAGCTGTGACCCGAGAATAAGTTAAAAAACACTAAACAAGAATAATCTACAATATAAGCATGGCTAATCCTATACTACACAAACCATGGCACAACAGACAACATCCAAGCCACTAAGGGAGTAATCTAATCCCTATGTACCTACCAAGCACATTGGCATGTGTCAAAAAACCTACTATCATGATGTGCATATGTCAAAATTTTGAAACACAATCAATGTGCAATACGTAGTTTGGCATAGAAAGAGCAATTGTTGGTATTGTGAAAAGAGATAACGAAGCAACCACTCTAAAAATCATGCGATGTGAATCACATCGTAAGAAATTTTTAATTATATGATAGGAGAATTTTTCTATTGTATGGTGGGAGAATTCTTCTATTATATAATGAAGGAAGTTTGTATGGTATGGAACTTATTCAATTGTACATTTTAATGGTGACTTTCTCATTGTATGATCTGAGTATTCTTCAAAGGTACAATCTTATGCATGTTCTATTATTCGGCCTATAAATTAAATTGTATGACCTAGAGATCAATATCCTTAGCATCATATGACCTTCTAATTATCCCAACAAAAGTCTAAATTCATAGAATCCATTCTCAACAATAGTCTATTCTCAAGAACTATACAATACATTCTTAATAAGAGTCTATTCTTTGGAGTAGTATAGTTTATTGTTAACCACAATCCATTCTCAATGCTTTTAATAGTGTGCATAGTTCAACATGGATAAAATATATCTTTGATGTAATACTATATGGGCTTAGTGATTGGTTCCTAGTGTATTACTCTTAGATTTTAGTGTGCAATCAAATGAGCTCCCTGTGTTGGTTGGTTTGAAGCATTATTCACATATCGACATACATTGATTAAATACTCCAAAATCTCTATTTGACTTTGTTAGCATATTTTTTCCTCTTAAAAAATCATGAAAATAATGTCTATTGTGAAGGTCTATGTGGTTTTTAAGGTCTTACTTTGGGCTTGGCGATGGGCGATCCACCCCTCAACCCTACACTATATTGTGATGGGGAGTGTACTCGAGGCATTGTCCCTCAACCTTGTTGGGGATGTCGTTCCTAGACCCTCACTGCACCCATTTGATTTGTCAAGTACTCTTCAAGTTCGAGTTTGCAAAGCACACTTACAATTTTTTTATAGTTCCTTGTCTACAATATCGTCATTAGTTTGAAAAGTATTCCCTAATGTTACTTGATGCTCACTTATTTTCTTTGTTGCCTAGAAGATGAATTTTCTTTGTTGCCTAGAAGATGAATTTTCTTTTAGGGGGATGATGTGGTCAATGTATGAGGCTTATTATTATGTGACTGTGTATTATTGTTTTTTTTCTTCTAGTAGTTATAAGCACTGGTTGGTCAATAGTTGTGTTCCTCTTCGCAATTGTTGGGTCTTTTAAATAGATTGTGTATTGTCAAGGAAAGCAATATGATCTAGTCAGATTGACTTTGATCCTCGAATGACCATATCTAGTCTTCTTATGTATTAAATTCATGTGAAAATAAAGATATACTTTTACTCTTGTATTTGGTATGTTGTTCACCATTTCAAGTGTTCATTTTATCAAATAGAGCAATTAACGTTGCTTATGAAAGAGGAATTGGGAATATTAATATTGTGTCATTGCATGGTTTCCTCCAATATCTCCAACCTCTTAAATAAATGACCCTCATTATGATCAGGCATGGCACAAAAAGTGAAAATACCATCCATCTTCATCTTAAGGGAAGACTTAGTAGACTTGGAATAAGTGGAGGAGTGAGTTTGGGTACATGTTCTTCTGCATTGGTTTGGAGGGAGACTCACTACTTGAAGGAGATTTTGTATCAAGCTTCTCCTTATTCTTTCCACTACCCTTTGAATATTGACCCATAAATTTTTTTCCTATAAATAGTAAGGGTGTCGATTGCAATTAATTTGGTTTGTTTCCTAGTAAGATGCCCACAAAATAACTCAAAGGTAGACATATTAAATGCTTTCCTTAAGGAATCCATAGTAGAATAGAAAGTAGATGAAAACACCTAAAATGGACCCTTCAATACTTATAAAATCAATAAGATATATTCCTTACCATTTTTCTCATGCCCGCATCCTTTTAATTATGACATAGTTAATTTGAATTTCACAAGGCAATTTTGGATGGTAGGCAAAATCATATGGAGAGAGTGATGTCAAATCTACCTTTAGTTTCAAGATTTGGAACTCATTAATTATACCATAAAATCCATCAAGTTTATCACAAACTTACTTAGATTTTTTCACTTCATAATTTGTAACTATTAATTATCATATACATGCAATCCCATGAGCCCCACAACTTCATCTAATTTGTTCCTATGAGAAAAAACTATAAACTCCTTAGTGAATTCAATTAAATTTTCAAATTCCCTTAGATTGTACTTATCTCATTTTTAATTTCCATGTGTGATGGTTGTGTGGAGTGAGGAGCTAAATATTCCTAGGTTCCACAACAACTACTACTAAAATACCAAGAGAGAAAAAAATAAAAGGATACTTATATTGTACCTTACACCCTAAAAATGTATTAAGTATGCAATTATAACCCCCTAACAAATTACAATGATCAATTTTTTCAATTTGTATAACCACCAAGCCTAAATCAACCATTTATGACACAATGAATTTATAATTTAAAATAATTGCTTGCTAAAATGGAAAATAAATGCTATAATCAGATTTCATACAAATTTTTAAGCAATTTGGAAAAAAGTTTGCTAAAATTTGACTATGTATGGAAAAGTTATTTGTGTCACAAAAAGGAATAGAAATGTACCTTCAAGCTAATAAATTAGGCATTTGAATAAAAATCTAGAAACAATCACCTTCATCATTATGAAGTGCTCAAAACTAGCTTTCTAACACCTATTTGAGCACAAAAATATGATATTGTGGCACAAAGTTATGCTCCATTGAAAAAAGTACTTGTAGGACAAAAATGGCCCTTGGGGCCTCTCTTGGGTAGTGGTGGCCTATATTAAGCTTGATGGTGGTGTGCTAGTAGAGAATGGGTAGATCAAAATTTGGTGGTGACATGGCTCATTGGTAAAGCCCAAGTAAAGAGATTTGACATTGAGTGTGAGGGGTAGTCATGTGGACAACACTTGAGTGATAGTGGATAGCACTAAGTGTTAAACAATGTGGGAAATTCTACGTGGGGTAAAAGCCCCTAATTTGACCTGCTATGCATGTATTGTGCAAATATATTATAGTACATCAGATAATAGAAAATAATTTTAAAAACATAAATTAATATGAATCTTCTATGCATTTTTTTTATTGTGCCAATGAATGAAAGGCTATCAAAATTATATGTATTTGATGTAGGTGTTTACATAATCTATACAAATGTTGTACAACAAGAGTAGGGGCACAAAAGATTATAAAAAATGATTGTGTCAAAAATATGTTGAGTTTACAATTGATCCTAACAAATTTGGTCCTCGTGGGCTCAATAATGGGTTAGGTCAGATCTAGGATGTACCCAACAAAATTTGATGGGCTAATTTCTCTAAAACTGATAAGAGGCTTGGAAGATTCAAATCTTTGATACTATGTTAAACTCATCACATGAATCATAGTAATAGCAATCTATCTACAATACTAAATAAGATTTCATACACAAGATAGAAGTAATAAAGAATGCTAAGCTATCAATAATGATACAATATGAAAGATGCAAGATGTGTAAGGCTTACGAGAATATTTTCTTTTAAAGGGATGGTAAGAGCTAAGACAACATATGCTTATGAATTTTTTTGAATAGTCATATGACATGAGACACAAATAAATAAGTATTCTAAGTGTACCTAAAAGTTCCCTAAGTAAAATTAGCGACTTGGGTGTGAATAGGTCCTATGAGAGATCTAGTTAAAAAGAAAACCTCATTCAAATTGATACTTTAGACAATGATACTGTGAACTTAAAAATTCCCAAGCTCCCTTTAGGTGAGTTTATTTTTGCCTAAGTATCGGCCACGCCTCTATGAGGAATAGGCAATATCGGGCCCATTTGTGCAAAAGCTCTTGTGAATGTCGCCACTTGTCAGCCAAGCACTCCTCGCGAGGTTTCCTTCGATCGCTTTTCAAAAAGCTTGAGCCAGGCTTCCACGTGTCAACCGTTTGCAATCTTTTGTGCCTCTTTGCATCGCTTCCCTTTCAAGCCCTGACGACACACCATGTAGCATCAGCTCGCACATATTTTTTTGGTGGACCCCACCTTCGGCGCAGTATGTTGGAGACCTCCACATGTCTTCGCAATGCAAGTTCTTCATCGCTCAAAGGGAAGGATAAACATCGAGCCCTGACTGCTTGTCGTGTGATCTTTCATCGCAGGAGAAAACTAGGCAAGCGATAACCTATCACCAGCTGCATGTTCTATAACTACCGCCATGAATGGATTACACGTGTCAGTGCTATGGTCTATTGGGACCACTACCATCATTTGTAGGGGATGCATCCAGCCCTTGGACATCCTCTTTCATGGCCTAAATCTTTTCGGTTGTAACAACTAAAGGAAAATCATTGCTAATGCATCATTACTCATGATCGAAGAATCTTTCCTATTACTTGCTCATCAAGCTGGGTTTTTATTATAAATACCGCTTCTTCTTTCGAAGCAAATAAGGTTTTTTCAATTTTAGTTCCAAAATTTTAGTTCAGATTTGGGCAAAGGAATTGTTAGAAGAACCAGGCCTTTAATTGCTTTATTAGATTATTGTAAAGAACTCATAGACTGTGCCATTGTTCAACCTTTCTGTTTTGTTTGATATTTGATAAGTTTTATTGTGCCATTATTGTATTGGATGTTTCATTCCCAGACTTCTATAAATTAATACAAGTTTGCTGGTTTAGATCATGTCTTGGACTCTTCTTTCTAGTAAAAGTGTATGAGGTTATTTTATGTCATATAATGAATCACTCAAGCTTCTATCTTTATTTTGCCATTCTGGAACGCAGCAGACTACCCACAGGCCCTTAAGTCGTATCCCCAAGATAGATTTACCATGTCACACATCTAAATCTCGGTGTATCGCATTAGTTAGATCCCTTTATTTTATATATGCTTCCTTTTCCCATTCAAAACCCCAATTACAGAAAAAGTTGGCTTCTTTAAAATCTGGAGGTTACTCAGTTTGGCGTAATAGGTTCCCCCTAAAATTGCATTTCTCACAGAGGGTTGTTACCTTGCCAACTTTTGGCATCAATAGTTTTCTTTTCTTTTCTAGCACGCCCGATGGGACCTTAAACAATAACCAAATCAAAAGGGTGTGTAAGTCATCGGCCTGTTACTAGGTCGCGAACTACAAAATAAACCTGGCTTGTTAGTGTCCCCGCTGGTAACATCTCGTACCCAAACTCACCCAGTAAAACCTTTGGATCCTATCCATAATGTTGATTGCAAACCAAAATTATGTGGCTTGGGATGTCGAAAGTCCCCTTATTGCCCCAGCAACACCTGCCATATGGGCCCTTATCCCAGTTTCTGCTCTAAAAGTTATTCCAAAGTTCACCGGAGATGGCTTAAGAACACCATTCGAACATCTACAAGATGTTGTAGATGTGTGTCTGGTGCACAGATTAATAGATCAGAACATAGCATTGAGATTTCTTGTAGCTTCTTTCAAAGGGAGAGCGCTAGATTGGTATTGCACTCTGCCTACCAATACCATCGGTACTTGGGATCATCTCAAAGACCCTTTTTTAAGAGATTCTTGAATGACGAAGATAGATCTTCGTTGTACCACCAACTATCAACAATAAAGAAGGCCCCATCCGAAGCCATGACATATTTCAATGCCCGATTTCATACAACTTGGCAAAGAATCCATAATGCCATTCGACCACTGGCCGAGCTAGCATTTATGTTCTACTTAAAGTTCATCAACGCTGGCATTTCTATGATGATCCAGTCGCTTGGCAGAACCACATTACCAGATGCATACACCATAGCGGTGAAGGGGGAGAACAATCTAATTGATGTTGAGAAGTTGCCACCTCGCCCTCTCATGCCGATATTCCTTGAAGTATCAACTTCTAATCAGGAGATTCCATCTACTAGCACAACCACGCCTCTGCCCCCGTCTATGTACACATATCCAAGTACACAACCAAACACTGCTCCTACATTTGGCGCTTCGAAGGACGAGATGAGAGACACAAGGGAGATGTTACAGAACTTGACAAATGAAGTAACCACTATCAAACGCAATCAGGTTGCTCCTCTGACACCAACCTATCAAAGTTATCAGGGTAACAGACCCTCCTACCAACATAACCAATACCAAGGGGGTGCGCGCACAATTCCACCGACTTAGACAAATAAACAAATAGTACCAGTACCAACTCCATTGGGAACTGCTTAGACAAGTACAAGCAGGGAGCTGATCGCGAGATAGAACAATCTTGTCAAAGATTTCAATCCTTGGTGCTATCCTTGCAACGATGCTCATATGCCTCAAAATTGTCCACGTGGCAATTTACAACAAAAAATTTCCGAACAATGCAGCCAAGGCACAACAACGAGTTCAAGAGGGTATACATACTCCTCTTCCCAAATGGAGGATGCAATTTGCACCTCACAAATGCAAGGAATGCCCCTGGAGCAAGAAGGTGACATAGCTCCTGACCATTCCCTCCTCTCATGGATGGAAGGGGATGAAGCAGTGTTCACTTATGAAGCATGCACATCTACAACCCCAAAAGTGTAGTCTGCCTATAACACCCAATCGAAGAGAAGATTCACAGGCAAGTCAGTCACTCTACAGCCTAGGAGTATTTCGATCCAACTCCCCGACCCTTCTACATTTGCTCCAGAGCCTCAAATGCGAAAAGAAATTGTTATCACCAAGGCAAAGGAACAAAAGCCTGCAAATCCATCACCAATCAACATGGTGGAACAGTTGAAGAAATCTTTCGCTAATGTGTCCCTCTGGGATATCTTAGCCATTCCAGAGAAGAATTCATTGCTACAGGAGGCCCTACTGAAAGATGCAATTACACAACCAACATAACAAGCTTCTGAAAGGACCATCGACACATCACCTCCAACCAAAGTTCTTGTGAACACTGTAGAGGAGGCTCCGACAAAGAGCAAAGGGGAGAATCTGAAACCTAAACCCTTCTTCCTAACTCTGATTGTAGGGAAAAAATTGTTACACAACTCCATGATTGACTCTGGTGCGAGTACCATAGTCATGCCCAAGCAGATAGCTGAAGCCTTAGGACTTAGCTATGAGCCCCTAAAAAGAGGAGTTATGCAGCTGGATGGGAACAAAGTCGAAACAGTGGGCCTCATTAAAGACCTCCCTTTAACATTGTTTACCTGTCCTAGTATCACGATGCCACAAGATACCATGATCATTGATGTTCCTCCCATGTTCAACCTCTATCTATCACGAGAGTTTACGACAAAGATAGGTGGATACCTTTCTTTGGATTGGTCTCACCTAATTCTTAGGACCAAGCATAGAGCCAAGATGAAGATTGTATTAGAATCCTTGTATTTAGAGCATGTGGTTGATGAAGCCATGATCAACTATGATGCTACCCATACTCCTCCCACAAGAGAAGAATCCAAAGCTGCTCAAATTTGTTACACTAAAGAAGAAGTCATCGATAGCAAGCTGTAAGAAGGAGAGAAGCAACTGAAGACAAAGCCGGTTCCAAAGAAGTCTTTTTGAGTAACTATGCAGATACCAATCCTTTTGACAATTATCATGCTACCGGTTTGGGAACCTACGTCATCTATGAGGAAGATCAAGAGCTTCCAAAGATAGCAAAGGACTCCGCAGCCGAGCAAAATTCAGAGCTATGGACGTTGCACTTTGATGGTGCAAGATGCAAAGTAGGTGTTGGTGTTGGGATATGCCTAACATCTCCAAACAACGAGTGGATTCTTAGATCCTTCCAGTTTCAGTTTGCCTGCTCAAACAATGAGGCCGAATATGAGGGTCTTGTGTAAGGATTGAGCCTTGCGGAATGCGTGGGTGTAAAGCAAATATAAGTGTTCGGGGATTTTGAACTCATAGTCAATCAATTCAAAAACACCTTTGCCATGAAAAATGTGTGCATGTGATCTTATAGGCACAGAGTATGGGACCTCATTGAGAGCTTTGAAGCTTTTAACATTCATGTGGTACCAAGGGAGCAAAATTTAGCTACGTATCGAATGGCAACAGTAGGATCTCAATTCGATCCTATTTCTAACTTGATGAAGAATGTACACTCAATGTAGGTAATCATCTAACCATCCATTCTAGATAACGATTAGAGCTGGCAAGTGTTCGAAAGTGATGAACACATTGCCTCGTTCATTCAACAATTGGGCGAGTTCACCGATTAGCTCCAGCCAAAGATTGAAGAAGCATACGAAGGACAGATCATCCAATTAAGATCAAACAAACTTCCAAAAGGGTTGGTAATGCTTGAAAATCTATTTGACTGTGATGACGCGAGAAACGATAGGAGGAAATTTGTGGCAAACCAAGTGGACTACGTCGACCTGGAGGTCAAAGGCGGAAGAAAACTAAAAGTTGGAAAAGAAGTCCCACAACATGACAAAGATAGACTGATACACTTCTACGAAGCATACGAAGGAGTCGTAGCCTGGTCTTATGATGACCTCAAAGGGTATGATCTTGACATCATCCAACATACCATAGAACTCGCAGAGGGTGCTAAACTTGTCCGACAAAAACAAAGGCCTGTTAATCCAAAGATTGAAGCCCTGATGGCACAAGAGCTAGGGAAGTTGATCCACTCAAGGATCGTGTTTCCAATTAAACACAACACTTGGGTATCTAACCTCATGATAGTCCAAAAAAAGAATGGAGACATTTGTCTCTGTGTTGACTTTCGTGACCTGAACATAGCATCATTAAAAGATCATTATCCACTACCTTCCATGGAATCTATTATTATGCAGATCGTGGCAGGTTTGGAAATGTTTTCTCTACTAGATGGCTTCTTGGGTTACAATCAGGTCCGGGTTAAAGAAGAAGATCGATATAAAACCACGTTCACCACCAAATGGGGAACATTTGCATATGCCAAAATGCCTTTTGGCCTATCAAATGCGGGAGCTACCTTCCAGTGGGCAATGGACATCGCCTTTAGCGAACTAATCAATAAGATCATCCTCATCTATTTTGATGACCTAACTGTGTTTTACAAATCCAAAGATGACAATTTCGATCATCTGGCGATGGTCTTCAAAAAATGCCAAGAGTTTAGGGTATCCCTTAACCCCAAAAAGTGTGTTTTCAGCGTGCCGCAAGGTAAGCTACTAGGGTACGTAGTGTCCAGAGACGGGATTGCTATTGATCTTGAAAGGGTAAAGGTGATCAAAGAGCTGCCCCTTCTAGTCAACAAAAAAGGAGTTCAATCCTTTCTGGGGAAATTAAACTTCGTAAGCAAGTTCATCTCTGATTTTGCAGGAATAATCTGGCCAATCACCCTGATGTTGAAAAAGGACCAATTGTTCAAATGGACAAAGAAAGCGAAAGAAGCCTTCGAGAAGGTAAAAGATGTTATTTCTTTAGCCCCTGTGCTAGTAAATCCAAACTTGTCCAAAGACTTCATGATGTATTTTTTTAGTAGCGAGACAAGCATCGCCACTATTCTCACCCAGAAGGACAAAAAAGAAGGGGAGAACATTCGATAGATTTTCACTCCCAGACCTTGAAGGAATATGAGGTGAACTACAACTTCGTCTAAAGACAAGCGTTTGCAATTGTAAAGGGACTCAAAAAGTTCTGACATCTGATATGTTGCAGTAAGGTGATCATTTATGTCACAAACTCTAGTGTGTGCGAATATATTATGGAAGGTGAAATCATTGAAAAGAGGGCCAACTGGATCACTAAGATCCTGGAATACGTCATCAAGGTCAAGCCTACGAAGACTGTCAAAGGAAGAGGGCTTTGTGAATATTTGGCGCATAACAAAGAGATAAAATTAGAAGTAGAGCAAGCGGAGGTGATCCTGATGAATGAATTTGAACTCGAAGGATGTTGGCTAATGGATAGGACTAGATTTATGCACATTGGAAAATATTCGTTAGGCCTTCCTTCTCAGAAAAGAAGGTTCTACCGATTACAAAACAATGGGTATGCACTCATTGAAGGGATTCTCTTCAGGAGAAATTTCAATGATGTCTTGTTACGATGCCACTATGGAGCAAGCAAAGAAAATTCTTGACACATTCCATAGCAACCTCGAAGGCGGACACTTCTCTGCAAAAACTACCACCATCAAAATCTTGTGCATTGGGTACTTTTAGCCCATGCTATTCAATGACTCCTACAACACGATAAAGGCCTGCAAGGAATGCCAATTCTATGCAGGGAGGAGGAAAAATTCCGCTATGCCCCTCAATCCAATAGTATCAAATGAACCATTCATGCAATGGGGGATAGACTTCATAGGAATGATCAATCCAACCTCTAGCGCCGACCATAAGTGGATTCTCATAGCTACAGAATACTTTACAAGGTGGATTGAAGCCCTACCCCTAAAGAATGCGATCGAAGTAGAAATTGTGGATTTTCTCGAGGGGTTGGTAACAAGATTCAGCCCGCCAAAGAACATCATCTCAGATAATGCCAAAGCATTCCTAGGCTCTAAGTTATGTCAGTTCACACTTATGCATGTCATATTCTTGAAAACATCATCGAACTATTACCCACGGGGGAATGGCCTAGCCGAAGCAACTAATAATAATTTATTGACTCATTAAAAAGATCGGGTCTGATCATGAGAAGGAATGGCATAAGCATCTCCGAACAACGTTATGGGTAGATCGCATAACTCCCAAACAAGCCCTGAAGACTTCGCCATATGAGCTGGTCTACGGGAAAGAAGCATTGTTGCCTATCTCTATAGAGATACTTGCGCTACAGCTACTCAAGTCTTTAGAGATTGAAGAGAATGGAGCTATGGAGGTTCGGTGGGAAGAATTACTAGAGGTGTAGGAAAAAAGGGAGAAATACCTAACAACCATGACTAATTTCCAGCATGTGGTTAAGAGATGGTTTGACAAAAAGGCTTCAGATCAAGAGCTAAAATGCAAAGACTTGGTACTAAAGTTAAATGAAAGAGCTGCAAAGCCTGGCCAACATGTAAAATTCAACAAGCTGTGGGAAGGCCCTTTCAAAATAATTTAGTGCAAACAAAACAATGCATTCAAATTAGAAAACATAGAACAAGAGCCATTGGGAACTCCGATCAACGAAATTCACTTAAAATTGTTCAATTAGGTTGTAATTACTTCATGCAAGTGTAAATTTGTAAAAAGTGTAATTAGTTTTCTTTTCGTGTTTTGTCGGTCGGTTCATTCTACACATTTTTTCACCATTGCAGGAGGCAGGAAAATTCATAAGGTCCATCATAACAAAACAAAGAAAATTTATGCTGCTTAGGTTGCATAAATTAAATTCAGATGCAAGGGATTCAACCCATATTGTTATAAAAACATTGTCAAAATGGCTTTGTGGCCAAGCATTCAAAAATTTGATCATATACATGGCTTCGTTACATACATATATGTGAGCCTTCTTTCAGGCGTATATATACAAAGGGGAAAATACATGTCAGACTTCATATCTCGGCATTATGGGTATTATCTTCATCAACTGGGACATTGTTAGGAGCAACAAGAAGATTATCAGTAGCAGCAAGACCTGTGGCGGAAGCAACATCAACACCCATAACAAGCGACAGAGGAAATACAAGGTTCTTGAAATTGGTGTACCAATCCACGTCATAGAACAACACGACATTGTAGCAACGTAGGCGAAAGTGGCATGCATGGGTGGCCTTATCACGATGCTTTGAAAGTGACTGAAATCAAAAACCCTTTTAGGAATGGCACCCACGGTACCACTGCATCTTCTTCAACATGCTTTCTTAGGTCACTTGCAATGGGAAGTCCCAAGCCATACACTGCATTGCTCACTGCCTCGTCGAGTCGTCCGAGGTACTTTTTCAGAAAAATCTGAAGCACCAAATGAAGAATCATAGCTTTTGGAGCCTGAGCGTCGAGCAGTGAAGCAACAATGGGAGATGATATCGGTGTTTACCCGATGTTTATCTTCATATTCAATACAGTCTCTGCCTAGGACCCATTTGATGGCTATGATGGCTAGTGAATGCTTGTTTCTTGTCATACGTTTCAGACGCCTACTCAAAATCTCCCCCAGGAAAGTTGTTTGAGCTTTGTTACACACTAGCCTAATTGGAGTATTCATTATGTCAGCCTCTGCTCAAAGCACCTAAAACTAGCGCTACATGCAAAATTTAAACCTATCCAATCACCCATTGCTACTTTTGCTAAGCCACTAAATATGATTCTGCTACTGTATTAGAGATTATTTAAAGAAATATCTGAGGTAGCTAGCATACAAAGCATGATGGTAATTGAGTGCTTACTCAAAAATCCCACAAAAGGGCCAACTCGATATTCCACCCCGCTTGCGTCTGTAGGTATGAATTGATGCACGCAAACTTGAGGAGTGGTAATCAATTAACACAAATTGGTGGCAGTACCAAGTGACGACTCATCCAGATAGAGGATAGGTAGCATGACACATGCATTTTTGAGGATCCAAGGGTGAACACAAATATTTTCAAAGTACTCATTGCAATTTTAGCTTGATCATGCTTTGAAAGACATTAATTGCTAAAGCAGATGAGGAGATGACAGGCATTGCACCAATGGATCAATTTCCCATGAAAATCACACTAAAAGGATGTTATTACCAATACAATTATGAATCCATGTCTTTTCAAAAGAGGCAAGTAGCTTGTCTTGCATGGGCAAGGGAGCTGGAAGTGCATGCCAAATTAAATGCAAAAGGCAGTCGTTATCTACCTGATTGAATTCAAGGAATCGAAAGAAAATCCAAGTGTCACATGCAAAAGGCAGGACAGAGCATAAAAAATTCTTCAACACGCAAAGGAAATTAAGAAAAGAAGGGCCATCAAAGAAACCAAGCGTGGTGCAGTTTATGGCGAAAGGAATTAAACACAGATAATTGCAGAGAATTCACTACCCCGATGTGAATTAAACCTAAAATGAAAGGCTACTTGGTGTTGAAATTCAGAACCTTGTGTCATGTTTTAGGTTCCTTTTATACCCCTTCAGTGTGCTTTTTGGGCAAAGAATTTGCAAGGGATGGCAACCACTCAAAGTTCTCAAATAAAATTGAGGGAGGGGGGAGCACAAAGCTTATTTAATGTCATGTGTGTAGCACCAATCACTTATGTCTTCGAAGACATCTCTTATGGTTCACCTGGAATACCAGAAAGGTCGACCTGGGTAAATACTCGAGTTGTAGAGAAGAGGAGCCCTCACAAAGATAAGAAGTGAATTAAAGAAGAATGGGAAAACATTCATGACCCCATTCTTGCAAAGAATCCCAAGTCACTAAGGGAGGCGACCTGTGAAAGTATGAAAAGGATTAGCGACCTAGATTCTTTGGTGCAAAAGTGTTGGTTCAGTGGGCTTCCTCAATATATGGTTCCATTCGTACACCACTAGCCTGAGTTAGTTGATGAGGCCATTAAACACTTCAACCCAGAGACCAACACCATTGAAGGTCGAGAAGTAACTCTGAACATATGCAAAGAATCTATTTGGAATATGCTCTGCATCCTAGAGCGAAGCTTCAAAGTGTAAAAAATGGAGCCATTCACTCCAGCAAAAGGAGAGTCCTATTGGAGGAGTAGAGACCTCACAATGAATTTTTACAACATAGAGACTCAAAGGCCCAAAGAGAATCAAAATAAACCAATGCGGATCCCAGTGGCACTTAGGAGCTTTTATGATGATATGAAGGATGCATTCGCAATGATGGCATTCATTTGTGGACTGGACTCTGACAAAGAGGTCCAGGAGTTTCAAAAAAATTTGGGCTTCCAATTACAAAGGCAACATTCTTTCTTCTGGTATGATTTCACTAAATTTCTCGAGCAAGAGATACTCAACTAGATAGCAGAATACAAGCTTCAATGAAGGTTTAGGTTCCCATCCTTCCTCACACACATGTTTTTGCACCAGAATCCCGATTTCTTCCAGAGGCATTTCAAGCTCTCTATCTTTGATGAAAACCGGAAGAGAAAGTCAGTTTCCACATGGACTCCCCTCCTCTCTATGACATATGATTATTACGCATTTTCAGACCTTTTCTTATATCTGATTTTGTAGGATTTAAGAGGAGACAACATTGTCTTATGGTTTAGCTCAGACTAAACTGAGTTCATGCAAAACTTTGTTCCAAGATGGGACTAGTTTTTGGGCAAGGACTTCACGTTCGTTTGATTGCGCAGTTTCACCGGAGAATCCTTCCGGCTTCCATCATGTTTTACAGATCGGGTATTGGCACTGGAGGTTTTCCGCCAGGTTTCAATTGTCAACGACACCTTTTGCAGCAGGAAGGCAAAGAAGAAAGGATTTTTCGATCCTCTGATGTGCTTCAAAATTGTAGTCATGGCTAAAAGGAAGGCTCACGACATACTTGAGGCAAAGATGGCTCATCTAGGGTTGGTATGGATCTACGATAAATGGAACTACAACCCCGACGATGACTTGCCAAACAAATATGTCAAGGTAACGCATTGTCCCCAACCTTACTGGGAAGAGCATCAGAATCCAGTATCGGATGCGGATGAATGTATTATTGACCTAGCTTACATTCCTACCGAAGATGGTTGATTGCCCTGGCTAAGATTTTACTACTCGATTGTGCAATATGATAAAACAAGAAGGATGGGAGCTACCCTTTGCAATGATCTACTGAATAATTACTACTGGAAGGAGGAGAAGATCAATAACTTATGGATATACCACCAAGAGACTTGGAAAATTGAGGCTCCCTATAATAGCCTGGAGATGGATGACAGGTTTGACAAATTATGGAACAACGAGCATCCAAATTTCAATGAGAGCGGTGAAAAGGATTCTTGTTCGGAAGAAGCCGAGTTGCAATCAGATGAAAGGGATCAACCAAAAATAGAAATACAAGACACCTCGATGCAACAAGGGGGGAGGGCATTGAAGCAACCTATTAAGGTTTCTTCTAACATACGAGTCAATATATCGAGTGCAAGGTCTTCACTAACTCACACTTGGACAATGAGGAGAACCCTGGTAACTTCACCAAAACAATTTGAAATCGTAGTGGTTGATAACTCACCACCAACGAAGCGGAAGCGAATCAAGGAACTTTCTGGAGAGTGTTCACAAGACCCAGACGCAAGCGAAGAGCCAACAACATTCCAAGAACCGCAACTATTCGCTTTGCAGGTATCTTTCGCCCCCTCTTCTATAGTTTTGCGAACCGTGGTTGACCCCATTGCATCCACAATGCCTCTTATTTTATGTGTCAACCAATGCATTTTGGTCTCTACTTCAATGATCATGGGGAACTTCACACAGTTCTCCCATGCGGCACCATTTTCCCTTACTCCTCCATGGAACCTCACACCATTCGCCTTGGCCCACTCCACATCCCAAAGCGTCACGCATTCTGCCCCTGCTACCTTCATAGATACATCCCCTGCCACAACAATATTGGAGCTGATCCACTCTTCCCGGTAGATGGAGACCTTCACGAATCTGCTTCTTTTGAGTCCTCCTAGTCCGCAGTTCGATTATTGGAGTATCCCACCTTTCTCACCTCAGATGGTCAAAATTCCAAAGAAGAAGTCACCCGAGACTGATGTCCTTTCATTCCCTTTCTCCCTTCCTCCTGGTATACCTTTCACAAGCGAACTCATCAAATAGCCCACAAAATTCTTATCGGAAGGCGATAAAACTAAACAAGCACGAGCAGTCAGAACCTAGAAGAGAAGATTTAAGGATGCTAAGAAACCTGTAGAGCCAAGATACATACTATTTTCCATGAGGCTCAACAGTCGCTACACTTTGTGACTATGTTCTCGACTATCAACAAACCAGAAGGAGAGATGCAGCCGGATGATTACAACATGTACGTTGTGGGGCTTGACTTAAGCATAGCCCAACCATGGGACAAGGTGGAACTTATGGAGGAAACACAACGGGTAGTGACCACCGACTTTCTCAAGTCTGGTCACTAGCTCAAGAAAAAGGAAGAAGAACTAAAAAACCTGAAGGATAGAGTCAATGTATTGCTTTCCATGGAAAAGGCTATGGAGGCTGAATTTAAGTGCCTATCACAACAAAGGGAGACGAAAGAAGCAAAGCTACGAGAATAAATTGTGAAGCTTCGGTCACTTCATCCTAATCTGGTCACTGAGCTGCAGCAAAAGAACTAGGAATACTAGGAACAATTGGCAAAGTTGGGGCTATACTTACAACAAAAATATGAAGAGTTTCGTCATTTAGAACTGCAGGTGCAGCAAAAGGATGCAATTTTTTAGACCTGTTGTGTTTAATTGGAGAATGAAATTATGGAACTTAGGTCTATAGTGGAGCAAGAAGCGACAAACAAGGAGCGAGCCAAAGCTAGCTGGCTCACAGAATCACAAATCTTAGAGGGGAAACTCACCATAACAAACCAAAGGGTTGCAGAGCTCACACATGGTATAGAACAAAGGAATGAGGAGATCGCCCTATTGAAGGACTCAACCTTACCCTCGATCGATCAAACAAACCTTCTTCAGATAGCCCAATAGTTGCATATTTTGTATTGGGAGAGAGTGAAGGCCTTCAGCCTAACTCTACAACTGACACTCCGATTTATGACGAAGGCAACAAATATAGGTAGGAGAGTTCGTGAGGTGATCATACAATTTCCTCAGTCCATCAAGAAAAAGGTTCCAGAGGCTGAGAGATTATTAAACAGGTTATATCAGGTCCCAGATGAAGTCTTGGCAGATGCAGGGATTGAGGACCAAAGGGCCGCTGCTAAAATAACCAACGGGGTCATCCACTGCCGCATAGTTATCCTTCATGCTGACGAGTGTGTCACCAAATTGGATCAAACCATGAATGGCATGCGGTCTAGGTTCTCCTACCTAGCTTAGGTGGGCTTACCTTCCCCATTCCTTGAAGATGAGTCAGTGGCCACAGTGGAGCATATTATAGCAAAGATCAAAGAAAAGCAACAAGATGCGTCTGCATTTTAGGATTTTGGCCAACCCCTTGTTGTAGAGGATTTTGAGAACATCACTCAATCGATCGCACTTCTTCTTTTTCAACTCAATTCGTGGGCTGATATGTCATCAACGTTGCCTTACAAGGAAGTGATCGAGCTGCATGGAGCGTAGGAAAGTTTGCGTGACTTATTGTACCCATTTGAAGATGATTGGCTGCCCCTACAGACTGCCCTCTCAAAGCTCTAATCGCACCACCCGATGGATAAGTCTTTTGTCTACATGCCATAAATTTTTGGGCTCCTCGATCCGCAAGCAAAATGCCCTTGATAAGTCGCCATAAGCTGTGAACTTAAAAATTCCCAAGCTCCCTTCAGATGAGTTTATTTTTGCCTAAGTATCGGCCATGCCTCTATGAGAAATAGGCAATATCGGGCCCATTTGCGCTAAAGTTCTTGTGAATGCTGCCACTTGTTAGCCGAGCGCTCCTCACGAGGTTTCCTTCGATCACTTATCAAAAAGCTTGCGCCAAGCTTCCAGGTGTCAACCGTTCACAATCTTTTGTGCCTCTTTGCATCACTTCCCTTTCGGGCCTCGATCGCACGCCACGTAGCATCAGCTCACGCATATTGTTTTGGTGGACCCCACCTTCGACGCGGTATGTAGGAGACCTCCACGTGTCTTCGCAGTGCAAGTTCTTCATCGCTCAAAGGGAAGGATAAACGTCGAGCCCTGACTGCTTCCCATGTGATCTTCTAAAGACTTCATCGCAGGAGAAAACTAGGTAGACGACAACCTATCACCAACTGCCATGTTCTATAACTACTGCCATGAATGGATTGCACATGTCAGTGCTATGGTCTATTGGGACCACTACCATCATTTGCAGGGGATGCATCCGGCCCTTGGACGTCCTCGTTCCTGGCTTGAATCTTTTCGGTTGTAATGACCAAAGGAAAATCATTGCTAATGCATCATTACTCATGATCGAAGAATCTTTCATGTTACTTGCTCGTCAAGCTGGGTTTTCATTATAAATACCGCTTCTTCTTTCGAAGCAAAAAGAGTTTTTTCAGTTTGAGTTCCAAAATTTTAGTTCATATTTGGGCAGAGGAATTGTTAGAAGAACCAGGGCTTTAATTGCTTTATTAGATTATTGTAAAGAACTCGTAGACTGTGCCATTCTTCGACCTTTCTGTTTTCTTTGATATTTGATAAGTTTTACCGTGCCATTATTGTACTAGATGTTTCATTCTCTGACTTCTATAAATTAATACAAGTTTGTTGGTTTAGATCATGTCTTGGACTCTTCTTTCTAGTAAAAGTGTATGAGGTTATTTTATGCCATATAATGAATCACTTAGGCTTCTATCTTTATTCTTGCCATTTTAGAATGCAACAGACTACCCACGGGCCCTTAATTCGTATCCCAAAGATAGATTTACCGTGTCACACATATAAATCTCGATGTATTGCCTTAGTTAGATCCCTTTATTTTATATCTGCTTCTTTTTCCCATTCAAAACCCCAGTTATAGAAGAAGATGACTTCTTTAAAATTCAAAGGTTACTCAGTTTGGTATAATAGGTCCCCCCTAAAACTGAGTTTCCCACAGAGGGTCGTTACCTTGCCAACTTTTGGCATCAACAGATATAAACCAACATAAAATTTAAAGAGGTTAGTAACTCTTCAAAATGACTCAAAAGGATAAAACTATCAACCTTTAAATGTTTAAAATACACAAAATGATAGTAGACACAATAATATCCCCTTTAAAACACCAAAGTTTAGGGCTCCATCACTTTTTTTCAATAATAAAAATGACAATAGTATATTAAATAGTTCAATCTTTAATTTGGTTTCTACAAGAAGTTTCCCATCTACCTAGTCCAATTAACTACACATACTAACTCATTAATGGTGGATGGGACAAACTGCCACTTCCCATTTTGCTTATAAATACAAATTAAAATTCCATTGAAGAACTTGCTATGCCATTTAAAAATTTTTGGTTAGAACTCAAGGCATTATTAAATCATCAACTATGCTCTAAGTCATCAAACAAAATTATAAGTTTATACATTTAAGCAAATACCATGTCATAATTGTTCAAGATTTATGAGTAATATTACCACAACATATGTCTAGGGTTAATAATAAATTAATCTTAAGTTGGAAAATAAATAAATTGATAAGTGCTATATAAGATTCACCTGTATGTAATGAGTGCTAAGCAAACCATTCATTCTCACAAGAGAGGGGGTTTGTGAACTATACTCATGAAATATGGATCAATGAGTTTCACTCAAAAACTATGTAGTTGAATTATGATATAAATATCTTAATTTGACACAATGTAGAAAATAATTCATATTGTCAATGGGTGAGGTAAAGGGGTTCTATAAAGAATGACTCACAAGGAACAACACTTTTTGAAATTTTTATAAATGGGTTAGCAAGCCAAGCAGGCTTAATCCCATGGGAAACTCCATGGTCAAGAACACTTGAGTTAGAGTGTTATTGGGATGGCTAACCTTTTAGGAAATCCTGATGCTTCAACCCGATGAGCATCACCTAGATGTAATGAGAGTTAAGTAGACCATTCATTCTCATGAGAGATGGGTTCATGTGAGTGACTATTTATAAAATATGGTTCAATGACCTTAACTAAAAAACTATGTAGTTGAATCTCGATTCAAAATTCAATGATGCATATAACCCTAAAATTAAGGTATTCAAACAAACTATTACCATGTTGCAATAAAAAAATTTGCTTATGCAATCACCTTATAACTTAAATCAAACAAATTTTACCTTTTGGGTTCATATCTCAATATTTTTTTTCTTTCTGCATTCTCAATAATAGTTGTATTAGAGTGTTCACCAACACAATAAACCTATATTAAATTTAACCTTTCAAAACCAACTCTTTCTTTTGTCACACTTAAATGAAAACCTTCTTACATGACAACAAGCTTCAAAGTTGATAGCTTTAATAAACAAAATGCACACAACGAGCTAAATCTTGCGAAGAGGATTAAATCACATGCTATAAACATTACAACTCTTGGAAATAGAAAAATATGAATGATACATCTTACTTGGTACCTAACCATCAAAAGTGAAGGTATTTTAAAAATGAAAAATTTCATCCACATGATCTCAATCGGTGAAACAAGAAACTTTTACAACCAATTCGATTTTTATTTTAAAACTGTCATCTAACTTAATTTTAAACTCTATAAAAAACTAAGAAATACTAGTGTTTTTTATTAGATATGAGGATTTAATCTCAACATTGACTATTATAATCAAATTGGCATTTTCAATTATAATGTCTATAACATACACATATTTCAAATAAATTTGAACAAAATTTCAGATTCAAACCACTTGCATGAATTGTATATACCTATATTTTCAAAGAATATCATAGCATATTATCTTGAAAGCTAGTTGATGACATCTTTAGTATTCAAACAAGCAACAATTTTGGTTAGTCAATCACATATACAAAGTGAAAACAAATCATGCAAATCACAAGACACTTGACTAAAATGTGGAAAAAGTTGGACATTGTATAAAATGACAATGGTATGACTTAGTTATGAAGTAAGAGTGACTACACATTTTGAAAATTAAAGGTGGGTATATATTTGCAATAACATGTTGCTGATAAGATTTAAGACAGAGGGTACATAAGTTGACAAAATTGCATGTGATCCTAGTACTAAGTTGACAAAGGATAAATGGATAAAAGAGGTGGATCCTACATAATATTAGATTCAAGTGGGAAGTTTAATCTACCTTACCCATTCTTTTGCTAATATTTCTTTTTCTATTAGATTGATGGTAAAGTCCATGTGGGCACCATAAATTAGTCACATAAAAGCTGCAAGATGTATCTTGAGGTATGTGAAGGGGACTTTAGAATTTGAGATTGAGTTCAAGAGAGCAAGTGAATGTATTGCTTATAGCTGTGCATAATCAAATTGGACAATAAGTGCTGAGTGGACCATTCATGTTCATGACATTCTCTTATTTGTCTCTGTATTGACTAGGCTACAATGAATGTATTATAAGTCCTCCAATTTCACAATAGTGAGACATTTAAATGATAATGATTGCATTGTGAGGGTTTAACCCACATACACAACATATGTACATTGTGTGAATATTTATAGTTTGTAGACTTATTCAACATTAGTTGTAACTCTTAAAATGATTGACTAGTGACACTTTATAAGAAGTTTGTTATACACGTTTTAATCATCAAATTTTTCAAACAACAATGAAATAAAAATATGAATTATGATGTGTTGTGTTTCTATTATACATCTTATCTTTTGATAACACAAATCATAAACTTATAATTAACAGATTTTTTTAAAAGACCAAACCTTAAATACAAATAAGAATACATTATTATATAAAAATTACTTTAATTTAAACGAGCGCATCCTAACAACATAGGTATGCTAACTTTCACCATTATACCATTGACATGAATTAAATAAATAATAAATCTATGGAAACGAGGGAAGGGAAGGAATATGCATAGTCGCCTTTTGAAAAGTTTTATGGTACTACGGGGGAAACTGGAATGCGAAGGGATACGTTTATTTCAAGAAATTGACGCGCGCGGAGCAAATTCTCCGGCGCGGTGGTGACGAATCACCATGGATTTGCAGAGGGAAAACAGGAGAGTGGGAATTGTGTACGACGAACGAATGTGCAAACACGCTCGTCCCTTTGGGAAACCCCACCCCGAGCAGCCTCAGAGAATTAAGGTCATCTGGGACAAACTTTGCTCCGCCGGCCTTGTTCAAAGGTATCCTCACTCTCACCCTTATTCTAATCTCTCTCCTGCCCTTTGGCTGTCCAAGTTTATTCTTCTTCATCGAGAAATGCTTGCAGGTGTGTCATAGTGAATGCCAAGGAAGCCTCCGACGACGAGCTAAGCGCAGTGCACAGCCGGAAACACGTTAAACTCATTAGAAGCATCAGCAGCTCTAAATATGACAGGACACGGGATGCATTAGCCAGCTCTTTCAATTCCATTTACTTCAACAAAGGCTCATCAAGCGCCGCGCTTCTCGCTGCAGGATCCGTGCTACAGGTAAATTATATCTTTATCCTCTACTATCCAAATTAACTAACACTGCAGAACCTTAAGTTATTTTCACCATCACAATTATATTTTATTCGAAAAATCATATTATAGATACACAGCATTTATACAAAGCTCAGAACCTCAGGGGAAATGTGCCTAACATTTAGTTGGAATATGTTCTCCAAATATGTGATATTAAATTTTTTCAAAATAAACATTTTTCACTCTTTTCAGTTTCTCATTTAGGAGGCCTAGATTATTCGTGTCAAAAGCAAAACATAGGCCGGATT
Source organism: Sequoiadendron giganteum (assembly GCA_007115665.2). Classification (NCBI taxonomy): domain Eukaryota; kingdom Viridiplantae; phylum Streptophyta; class Pinopsida; order Cupressales; family Cupressaceae; genus Sequoiadendron; species Sequoiadendron giganteum. Next base: position 524,779,100 of record CM021102.1, read on the forward strand.
TCTCTTGTTGCTATACAACGGACTTGCTACCTGTGATGGCGAAATCGTCAACATAGACAATAAGAAGCCCAATTTTATCACTCACTTTTGATAGGAAGATTTGAATATCCCATAGAGAGAGGCTAAAGAAGTTGACAAATCAGATGATCATTGCCAGACATTTGAAATCTTTCAGTCTTGTTGGTAAACAAATTTGCCACTGTAGATTTCAATGTGTCTTGTTCAATGGGCATAAGTTGTTACTAGACTAACAACTTTTCTCTACGTTTGAGAGGGGCAGCTCCCTCGTATGATGGGTTTTTAGAGTTTTTGTGTACTTTTAACCTGAAAGTGCAGAAAAGAAAAGGGAAAAATTAAAGAAAAGATTTACTGAAAACTCCATTGGTAGATGCATGAATACCAATTGGGATTTCACAAACTTATGATAAATAACAAAAGGGGTTTCACCACAATGTATATTTAGATATGCAACAATTTAAGAAGGGTTAAAAACAAGGTCAACACGAGAAGAACTTCTAGAGGCACAATAAGAGTCTTTATTCCAAGGAAGATAATAGCTCATCGGAGGAAAGTGATGAAGAAATTTCTAACAACGATAGAGAAGAAATACTCTTCATGGCGATGGAAGCAAAGGAAAAAGAAAGAGGAAAGAGATTTAGAAAAAGAGCATAGTGAAGATGAAGGAGAAGTGGATCTTGAGGAGGAACTCCATTATGCCTACAATGAGATCGAGAAGCTTAAGAAAAGAAATTTGAGACAAGGATTACAAATTCAAGAGGATAATGAAGTCAAAGAAAAATTAATAGAAAGTCTTGAAGAATCAAAAAGGCTGATCGTAGATCTAAAAGTTCAAATAGAAGCAAAAAGGATTGAGGAGATAAGAAGCCAATTGAAGACAAAGGAATAAAATTGCGAGAAGTTGGAATCCAAGATTGTTTCTCTAAAAAGGCAATTAGAGAAAGCAATGACTCAATTAAACAAGAACTTGAAGAATGAGAAGAGTTCGAGAATTGTACAGGAGGAAATTTGAGACCCCCGAAATGATGAGATCTCAAGGGGCAAATGTTCCTCGACTATCTTAGGGATCAAAGCTCAGGTGAGGAGATGAGATAAAGTGATGAAGAGGTTTATTATATTTTATGCAAAAATAAAATGGGAGAGTTTTAGAAACCGAAAGAGTAGATTGCAGAGGTCTTTTGGACAAATTGGCAAGCTCTCGGCCAAGGACAACTTTGCGGTGCACAGTTGTCCCCACGGTGCGCTAGCGTCTCATATGGACCAAAAACCGAGTCTATGACAGAAAATGATTAAGAACCTACTGACAATTCCAATAATTAAACTCTCAAGATACACGAAAAAACAAGGAATAACATAAATGAAAGTAAACTAAATTAAATAGAAAAGAGATGGTAGGAACGAGAGAAAAGAGAAAGAATACTCACAAGAGGTCCAAGAATGAAACCTCCAACAATGATAAATCGCTAATACTTGCACACATAAGACCAAGAAAAATGCTGGGGCTGTTTAGGGGTTTGCCTCAGTCAATCCCCTGCATTGGTGTTTCCACCTCCATGGACAGCTAGATATGATTGAGATATGAAAATTAGATGAGATAAAGAAAGATAGATGTACTAGAATAATATGCCAACAAGATAAATAGATAATGCAATAAAAGAATCGTAGTTACACTTCCTTTAGCAAAACGGTAATGCTGAAAGGAAGAGACCGAGCTTGATAGAACAATGTTGAGCGCCTTATGAGAACAAGAACGTGCAATAACAATGGTAGGATGAAGTTGCTATAGTGTAGAAAAGCAAGAAAGATTGAGAGAATGGAGAGATTGAGTGAATAGAATGAGACAGATTGAGAGAATGAATGCCAAAATGGTGTTTTTGAGAAAGTATACGCATGCAAGGGTTGGCCAAATGCACCTACAAGCCATTAGAGGCGTTACGTTCGCTAGTAGGCGGGAAACGTAACGTCCCAATGGCTACTACAGTCCGGAATCTATTTAGGACGTTCACACGACACATAGACATTTGCACAACGCATGTTAGTTCGTGAAATAAACTCACCTTAACGGTCAGGAACGAATGGGTTAAGGATAAAATTAAGGTTGGATGAAAGGGATATTGCATCATCAAAAAATGTAACGTCTCAACAGCTACTACAGTCGGGAATCTATTTAGGATGTTCACATGACACATAGACATCTGCACAACGCACGTTAGTTCGTGAAATAAACTCACCTTAACGGTCGGGAACGAACGGGTTAAGGATAAAATTAAGGTTGGATGAAAGGGATATTGCATCATCAAATTTAATTTATCTAAAGGGGAGATTTATGAAATGCAAAATCACATAGGATGCAATATACGACATTACATGAATATTGGATGACACCGTCAATTCTCAAAAGCCTATGTTTGATAGGAGTGGTATTGGATATGAAGAAGGCCAAAGTTCTAAAACAATTCAATTAAATGAAGAGAAGTATGCTGATGTTATCAAAAGATCCATAAATAGTGAGAGCGCCAAGAAGGAAGAACGTAATATCCGTCACAAGGACAACAAGGGTAACTATAGAGGATCATTCCCTTCAAGACAAGCACCTATGACTGGGTTTTATCACTCTTTCTATTGTTGTTGCTATTCATGCAATCATTTTGGTCATAAAGCAATGGATTGCAGAGTTCGTGCAAGGAATGATTTTAGGTTCTCAAGTAGGGACTACACTTCATGTGCTTCTTTAGTGAATTATAATGTCATATGTTATAAATGCAACAACTTTGGGCATATAACACAATTTTGCAGAATTTGTTTTGTATCTCCTAGACAAAACAAGAAGGTAGTTACTATAGCCAAACAAAAAGGATAACCTACAAAAGTTTGGAAGAGGAAACAAGAGCAAGAGAAAGAAAAATCTATGTTTGTGCTCCATGCACAAGAAGCATCACTAAGTTCGTAAGGAGAAGCATGATTCTAGGGGGAGCTTACCATTGCATTATCTTTCAACCCCATGAAGAAGAAAGGTCAGAGTTGCAAATGAGGTCAAAGGGGGAGTAGTAGAGAAAGGGGGAGCTAATCAATGCAATATCTTTCAGCTTCATGGAAAAGACAATTCAAAGATAGATCAGCTGATGCATATTCTATATGAACGTAATAACACATTTCGTTGCTATTGACGTCATAGAGGGAGAGTTACAGCAAGGAAGAGATATAGGAAAATGAAGAATGATGCCGTAGATGTCAAAAGGAAGTGTTACAAATAGGGGGAGTTTTCTTTGTGAAAACACTAAGTTTCCCTTTGCCATTGATGTCAAAATGGGAGAGATACAGAAAGGGGGAGATGTGCAAAAGGAGAGAATTATGTTTGTGCTGCCATCAATGACAAAGGGGCAGATTGTTGAAAATATTGTCATTGATGTCAAAGGGGCATGGATAGTTTTGCCATTGATGCCGAAGAATGCAAGGATAAAGAATTGAAAATTGTTGTCATTGATGTCAAAGGAACTCGAAGGCCAAGAGAGATCGTTGAGGAAGGAAGTGAATCGTCATATCAAAATCAAGATAATTTGAATGTGTTTATGAGCAGGCCTCTATGAAGTTGTCATCCTCACAAAGGGAAATAAAAATTTAATTTTATCTATTTCTAAGGGCTGACCGTTAGACTCCTAGTGCACTCATGTGGTGACGTAAAAAAAAAATTAATTTTTTTTTAAATGAAGAGGCTGACCCCCTTATTGGAGCGCCCCATTTTGGGGATTTAAATTTGAAAATAAAAATAAAAATATATTTTGGTAAGGGGCCAACCCCACTTGGAAGGATTGCCCCTCTTGGGAGTCACCTCCTTTGGGCGAAAGGGCATGTTTGATAAGGTATGAAACAAGGCAAAGTATAGGTGTGAGAAACAAGTTATTATTGAATATTATTTGAATATTGAGCAGATTTAAAGCAGACCAAAAGGACAGAAAGTATGAAAAATATTTCTGATTCATATTGAAGAACATATGCAGATCTATATATGAAATGTGTGCAAGTTTATTTGAAGAACATAAGCAGATTGTATGAAGAGTTTATGATCATATTTATGGAGGATTTTTGATGATACGTATAAAGTTTTTACGAACAGATCTGAGTTTACTACAGCAGACATTAAGGCAGAAATCTACGTGAAAAAGTTATGATCAGATTTATAAGTGAAATTAGAAGGAAAGTATTGCATTATTTGAGAGAAAATTTGTGAAGGAAAGTTGTTGCATCATCATCAAGAAGACTTGTGAAGGAAATTGATTACATCATCTACAAACCAAGTTGTGAAGGAGAGCACTTGTGTGATAACCGTGAGAGGTGTGAAAGAAAGTGCATCTATAATTAGATCTTTGTGGAGATATCATCCATTGAAGAATTTGGAGGTTGGTGCCTATTAAAGAAAAGATTGGTGTCTCTTGCTGAGTTGGTGCTCAGTTGTGAGGATTGCTGTCGCTAGCAGGTTGTGCCTACAAAAGGAGACTTGTAAGAGAAGTAAGTTGGTGCCTACAAAGAAGATATATATAAGCAATATTTTGCCGTGCTTTTCTCTTGCAAGCGTTTCCAGTCCCACATAAATCGTGTGTTCATCCATGTTCCTAATTGCTAGATCTTGTATGTGTGTTATTGCTATGGATGTTTAAGCTTTGAAGTATTATTGTTGTGGTTGATTAAGTTTTGAAAAGTAAAAGATTGTTGTTATACTGATTCACCCCCCCTCTTAGTATAACTGTGTGCTCATCAAAGTATTGAGTTCACACTTGATTCAGTGATTATTAGAGACTTGGAGAGTACAGACATTATTGCTATTGGGATAGTTGATCGTGCATCTCACTTGTACACCTTTTCACATTTTGCCCTAGATGATATTGCAATTCCTTTGATTTATACTCACACTAATGCATCTACTGCAAATTGTATTCTTGAGGTGAAGTTGATCATTTGATTCTTGGTGTTCTCTCATCCACTTCAGTTCTCAAGACTTGTGCTGAGCTTCCATCTCCTCAACTTCTTGCTTCTTTAGAGTTTAGTATTGCTATGGCTTCTAGTACTTCAATTTAGTAGTATGTTTCTAGTTTTTGAAATTTAGCTTTGTGGGATGATCTTTTGATAGGTATTGTGGATTTGTTTTGAGTCCCATCTTGCATATTTGATAGACTCACTAGAGGATATCTATTTCCTCTTTGATGACAATTGCAACACACTTGTTACCATATCATCTTCGTGTTTGGAGATTAATTTTCATGCATCTTCATATGTTTTTGGATTGGTTTCACCTCATTGCATTGTGACATCCTTTGATTTCAACATGTGGACACTTGAGCAGTTTTCAAAGGCACACACTATGAGATTTCTTTCCTCATCTCTCTTCTTAGAGTGGGAGTTTCTTCTACATACACCATTGGATTTGTTTCTTCCCAAGGGGAGAAATGTTGTTTGCCAATTTTGAACTGTCTTCAACATTCATCTTTGAGCATTCACCATTACCGTAGGAGCTACTTGTTTCTCTTTTTCCCTTCTATGGAAGGATATTGATTGTATATTTGTGATGGATGTAGTCCTTGGAGGGTCATGTTGAGTTTTCCTTCCATCACTCCATCACTTGGACATGTTTTTTTGCGTGTTTTCTCTCTTTTGGAGAGGGATTTTTTCCTACAGGTTTTTCTCCTTTACTTCATTTGTGAGAGATGTTTTGTACATGGATACCTCATTAGGCTTTGTTGTTGGCACCCATCTTTGCATGTTTGCATTTGTTTGTTCCTTCCTAAGTTGCATTTAAGGGGGGGGAGAGGGGGGCAGAGGGCGTTGGTGTGAACATGGGTATTCCCTAACTGGTTTTCCGCTTGAGTCTTATTCACACCTAGTTAGTTAAGTTTACTTAGGGCACATTTAGGTTATTTATTTTTTGTATCTTATGTCATATAATTATGACACTTGTCATAATTTTAAGTTGTCCTATCTCTCACTTTACCTGTATAAGCAAGGTTCCTCTTGTACATTATGTATGCCATAGTATGCTATAGTATGCTATTGTACCTCGTATGCATTGTATAATCTATCATTCATTTTTTGTTACTCTCTTGTGGAAGGATTTTTTTGTTTGTGTTGGTGATCTTGATTGCTTGAGTCTATTGTGTGACATATATATTGCATATTTTATCAAACAAAGAAACATGATGGAAGGAATTGTTAAGAAATACAAAGGCTCACATAGATGTTGGCATCTTTAAATGCAAATTAAAAATACTTTGGTGATCCTCGATGTCTATTAGACGAACTTGATGGCAGCCTTAGATGGATTTATTGAATATGAGCATGATTTTGATATGGTAAGAAATGATTAGCACAGTCATGCATTGAATTCTTCCATGTGTTCAATGAATCAATGAGTTGAAAATAAGTATGAAAAATAAAATAAGGGCATGGATGGAATAACGATATCCACAAAAATCGGAGATTCTACCTACTTTTCTCAAATTCTTTGAGTTAGAAGAAGGGTTGTGGAGGGAAGAAGAGCTTAATCTTACCCAAGTATGCCATAAGTTCTTTGAGGAAGATGAGATCAAGTCGGCATTTGAGAAGCAAAGTTGTGTTCTGATTCTTATTAAGCAAAAAGATACTAGAGAAGATGAAATAGGTGGCATCTTTTCCTCATTCAAAGGTAGTATTTGGGGATGAGATAGAAAATTTGATACTAGACAAGGGAGAAATTAGGTATCTTGGCACTTTTTTATTTATTAAAATGTTGAAAAAAATGATTTTTTTGCTTTTTCTTTTGGGTGGCCCTTGGGTCTGCCTGGGTTTGCCCAGATCCACCAGCCAAGTCTGTCCCAGTCCAGAACCAAGTCCATAAGGGTATAGGGTTGGGGGGAGATGCGGTGTCTGCTGAACCCTGCAACATAGAACTTCTGCAATAAATTATAACACCATATTTTGCAGTATATTTCTGTGTATTTTATATAGTTTATTGCTCTATAGTTTTATTTCTACAGTGTTTGTATACTTGCCGACTGTGTTCCCACATCAGCTCTTTGTCACTAGAATCATTGTTTTTGAGAGTCCATCAACACATATCTATACTCTATTCTTTCCTATTATAGCTTGGAAAATTGGAAACAAGGAAAAATTTAGCACTACGATGCTCAACAGGTTACCTTATGATACTCAGACATTATAACAAGTTCCACTGCCTTGATGAATAAACTAGAATGGTTAATCTTTCTATATTTCAAGTATGCTTTAACTTTAGAGGAGTATGTGTTGAAGGAGGTTATGTATTTATTTTCAACTCTTGTTTAATTTTCATTTATGCAACACTACAATAAAAACACTCTTTTGTCATGAAGTTTATATTTCAGGAACATAAGCCTTTTCTCTCTGAATGGAGGTTATAATGTGCATGATTGTCTTTATAGATTTTTTTTTTTATCTTCTTCCTGCTGTTTTCATTTTTGAATATAAAGTGAAATGCATGATTTGAGTATGCAACAAACTAATTCCAAAATGGTATGTTGTCAACAGATATCAGAGAAGGTAGCATTAGGAGAACTTGATGCTGGTGTTGCTGTTGTAAGGCCGCCAGGGCATCATGCAGAGGTTGATAAACCCATGGGATTCTGTCTGTTCAATAATGTAGCCATAGCAGCACAACATTTAGTCCATAAGAGGGTAGGGGGATTATTGTATTTATTTATCTGAATAATTTTCTATTAGCTACATATTTACTAACTCCTGGTTTTCATTTCCCTTTATTAGATGCTGTACAGACTTTCCAACTTGTTTGGTTTCTGCAAATCGTGTCAAATCTAGGATTTTTCATTTATAGTTCCGCCCTTTTGACATGTCTTGTCATGCCTAGAATTTCTCATCTACTTCTTTTCAAATTTGGAAATTGTAATTGCAGCCAGAGTTGGGCATACACAAAGTATTGATTGTTGACTGGGATGTTCATCATGGTAATGGAACACAAAATATGTTTTGGACTGATCCACAGGTTTTATACTTTTCTGTTCATAGGTATGACATTGATTATTAATTTATTTCCTCTTTTTATATTTGAATCTTATTGAAGTTTAATTTACTAGTGCAAATTATTTGGACCTAATGGATAAGGGTATTTTTTGTTACAATTATTTTTTATTGGACATTTATATGAGGTTCGTTTTTTCTTAGATGTTCTATGCTCCTGTATGTTTTGTGTCCCTTTTGAAGCCTTTACACTCTTAATTTTTTTTTGTGCCATGGTTAAGCACTGTGTGGACTATTCATTTTCAAGACCATTGAAATTTACCTTTAAGGAAGATAAGTTCATAAGTTTGGCATATTATAACCATGTCACCTTATTGAATTTGATAAAGTTGATTTCTTGGTTTATAATAATTTGGGAACAATTTCATATAATACAGGACAAGAGAAAAATAACTATGTGGAAAGAGTATAAAATTCAACTTCAATAAACATGAGAATAGCAAAGCTTTCTCAAATATATAATGATTATAGATGATTATTCTCAATTGTTTTGATGTAAATACTAGAAGCTTAAAAGCAGTTTTCAAACAATATCTGTTTTGTTTCAAACTTTCATCTTTTGTCTTTTGTCTTTTTATTTCATTTTGATATTTTCTATGGGTTTTTTTAAGGCTTCTGTGGTGGATGTCACCCTGTAGCCCTCAATCTTTGATCATGATCTGTAAATGACTTGAGTATAGTCCTCTAACAGTTCTACAAATTTCACACACTAGCACAACAAATTCTCCATAACAAGATGAAAATGCCACATTAAAGCATCGAAACATCTACTCGGTTCATAGGAACATTGTAGTAACATCCAAATGCTAAGAAACGTTAAGAACAGTTTGGAAATCAAGCACACAAGACTGAAAAACAATGATTTATCCTGGAGAAATCCTCAATGAGAGAAAACTCCAGCTCCCCATTCACTATAAATCAGTCAATTACATGTATGAGAATTCTTCTTGCACACCAAATGACCTCATGGCACTGTACAACCAAGCTCCACATACATTCAATGCTTGCAGCTCTATTAAAATCCTTCTGTTCCAGAAAATTGCACAAAACATGAAGAATGGACCAAGTTCCAGCTTTTGTAACTTGTTCCTAATTTTCTTTTATCCCCTTCATGTCTTGAAGAGGTTTTTTCTCCACCAAAACAATCATGAAGAAAAGGAAGAGATACCGTTTTCAGCCCTTGGTCTGCCCTCGTGAGACAAAATAGAGAAACCACTGGTTTTCCACAGTCCAATGAATACATTATGTAATCATCAGTGCTAAAACAAAACTGCAGGGGAGAAAACAAAACTGCTGTGGTTGACACAACAAAGTTACCGCCCATTCTGTTGTACCCAAAATAAAGTTTTGCTTCAACAAGGCATTCTGATCAAAATGATCTAAATCATGTAAAATTGTTGTCAAAAGTCTGTTTTAGGTCAAACAAAACATAGGCTTTTTGTGGGTTTATGTCAAGGAAGATACTTGCAAAATTCTGAAAATTTGAAAATTAGGGTTTTGTACCCCTGTATTTAGGAAAACCCCTAAAAATAGGACCTTTCCAGAATTAGTTGAAAATGATTTTGATAGGATAATTTCATTTCACGATCACACTAGTCAAGTCAAAATCACCAAAAAGTTTGTTTTACTCTGGTGGGTCTACTTCATTTTTTCAGGAGAAAAGCTAGGACCTCTGCACCCATCAATGGCAGAATGGCCAGTACTAGGTGTTGAAATCTAATCCTCAAAAGCTTTAAGGAAGAATCCATGGCGAAAGATGCTTGAAAGGATGCTCTGCGACAAAGGGGATTTTCAAAAGTAAAAAATGTTGAAAATAATCTAAGTTTGGAGAATGCACGTCTTGTTACAAGAAAGATGCTGCATAGTCAATGCCTTAGCCATTTTTCAAGCACCCGTACATGTAGCATGGTGAAAGCAATTGCTACGGTGAATGCGTTCGCGTCGTCAACAACGATGATTAACTCAGTCAAGCAACACGGTGAATGCAAAGTGCAAGGAATGTTGGAAGCTTTGCAGATCATGCATGTGCAACGACGGATGCGGTCAACACACCAGTAGTGGCAATGATGCAATCGACAAACACGTGAATGACTGGTGTTGGTGTTGCATGCGGATGGCAAGCGTGGTCAGCAGATGGTGATCGCGGTCAATGCAATCGACGACACGGTAAACGCGAAGCTCAAGAAGGATGAAAATCATCGAAAATGACTAACTCTGGAGCCCACTGCACCCCTGCAGGCCAAGGGCACCCATGAATTCAAGAGGCCAACTGCAGTTGTTAACAATTGCAAAATTGATCATCCTCTTCAAAATTCTGCCAGCTTTCTGATGCATCGTCAAGCAAGTTCATTAGATTCATCAATCACCGACAAGCGAAGGTGAAGACGGAAGATGCTGAAAGCGAGAGTCATCAAAGACGGTAGTCAATCATGGAAAAAGTGCCCCTTGTCCTCAATTTTGCCTAAAATTTCTTCATAAATCTCTATGGCATACTTTTTGAGGCACCAAAATTCTCCAATTGAATTGTGCAGCCATTGGTCTCCTCCTATTTTGCCTTGTGTGAAATTTGGGAACATTTCGACATGTTTTTCCTCTTGTTTTGTCCAATTTCGGGATTTTTGATCACCATTGCAAATAGGGACCTTTTGGCCTCAAAGCACGTATTACGACATACAAAGGTTGGACACTTTAAGTTTTGGGTCTATAGTCCTTTTGGCCAACATTTTTCATTCACTCTCGTTCGTTTTCATGGAATTCTGAGTCATTTTTGGTGTGTTTTTGGTCAATTTCGGGTTTCGAAGACCTCACTACAAGTGTGGGGGTTTTAAGTTCTAAAATGCAAGTGATACTTTTACTTGCAATCAAGTCCCTAAGACCCGATTTCACTTATTGGCTTTTTGAGTCACTCTTTGTGTTTTGTTGTTAACTTGTAATGAGGGTCTCAAGACCCGATTTACAAGTAAAGGTTATAAAAATTGGTTTGTCACTTGTAATGGGGGCCTTGAGACCCGATTTGCAAGTGAAAGTGCTTTTAATCACTTTATAAATTTCATGTAACTTGCAATGGGGGCGTTGAGACCCGAATTGCAAGTGAAGAGCACTTTTCCACTTTATAAAATTCATGTAACTTGTAATGGGGGTCTTAAAGCCCAATTTACAAGTTGAAGGCTTTTTAAAAGGTTACTTTTTATATGTCACTTGTAATGGGGGCCTTGAGACCCGAAATGTAAGTGAAAGCACTCTTGAGACCGAAAATGCAAGTTAGAGGCTTTAAAGTTAACTTTTTATTAATATGTAACTTGTAATGGGGGTCTTGAGACCCGAATTACAAGTTGAAAGGTAAAAGTCAAGTTTCATGTCACTTGTAATGGGGGTCCCAAGACCCGAATTGCAAGTCAGGGCCTTTTAAGTCTTTTTAAATATTGATAACTTGCAATGGGGGTCCTAAGACCCGATTTGCAAGTGAATGGTTTCAAGTTCAAGTTTAAATCACTTGCAATCACCCATCCAATACCCGTTTTGCTTGAAAGAGAGTTTTACATAGCATTTTTCACTTGTAAAAACATTTTTCCACATTGCAAGTAAGTCACCTTTCACTTGCACTTGCAGTCAGCCTTCCAAAACCCGAAATTGAGCTTTGGCCTCACTTTTGCAGCCCCTTTGTCTCATTCTTGTTAGTCTTGTTTGCACACATGACCTACCAAATCAATAATATAAGGTATGTGCCTTATTTTTCAAGCAAATTCCAAGGCTGGAGAATGATACAAAGAAAGAACAGCCACATTACGAAGTCACACAAGGAAATTGCAAGTAACATGATCTCTTGTATGTTTTGAAATCATTTGCAATGTTGGTTTCTAGACCTGAAATTGTTTTTATCAGCAACTTGTAATTTGTTTTATCAACTTATAACTTGTGAGCATAAGGCAGAGAATGATGATAAGTGAAAAGGCATAGGATGGTAGATTCAAGTGAAGATATGGAATAGACAATGTAATGAAGGTCAAAGTTATGTTGTATTACTACATATGATACAAAGAAAGAACAACAAGAAGCTGAAGCATAGTCATGCCAAGGGAAAGTGATGATATTTCCAAGAGAACTTCAAAATGGATGTTTTTCACCAAAATATCTTCTTACCTATTGAAATTAGTAACATGAAAAGGCAGTCCTATACAGATATATTGAGATAGGACAGTGAATCAAGACATCTTAGAATTATGAAAAGGAAAAGATAGTTGATTAAAAAGCAGTTTGTAATTTATTTCTGAGCATGAGGACTTCATTGATAGAGGATGACAACAAAATATGATATTCTATGTCAAGGGGCAGTTATATCAAGTTGCAGTACAAATTTATGAAGATGAAGACGGTCCTAGTGATGTCTAGAGAGCTAGGAAAGTGACAAAGCCATACAAAAAGGTGAATAAGTGATATGAATGTTTGATGAGCATAGAATGCTTTCAAGATAGAGATGGAAGAATGCTTTCCAAACAGCAGCATGAAGATTCAATCAAGGATGATGTAGTTCAAGTCGTGTTTTCAGACACTTAGAATAGTTTCAATTATGTATTTGTAATTTAGTTTTGACAAATTACATGTAAAATGGAAAAATGTAATTGCAAATAATCATATCACTTGCAAAGTTGTAACTTGTAATTACATTACAAGTCAAATTACAATAGGACTTGTAATGTTGAATAAGTCAACTGCAGTTAGTTAGTGGTTGAGAGAATTTCTCAAGTTAGTTGGTATCCTCCCACCTTTTTCTCAAGGTTTCTCTCCTATAAATACATGAGGGGGTGTATTGTAAAATTTATTTTTTGGCAATGCAACAAAACTCTGCTAGTTTGTATGTGCACTCTAAGACTTTGAGCTTAGATGTAAATCAGATTACAGTCAATAAAAGAGGCAAATTGCTTTCAAACTTTGTTTTGATTCAAGGTGTTATGTGATGACATTTTCTACATATTGATTGTGAGTTTTGCGGTGTTATACAAGAGAGATTCAAGCTTAACTTTGCAGACTTTGAGCTGCTTAATGTGTTTGGAGTTTTAGATTGGTTTTTAGATTTGATACTGCAGACTTTGTGCTTTTTGTCACATTTGAAGCTATTGTAGAACGCTCAAGCAAAGGGGGTAACTTGCAGACGTTGTGTTGCTTTTATTTTCTATGTTTGTGCATAAAAAGTGCATCATGTAATTAAATTTTGAGCTGCTCAATACTGTACTTGGTTACCAGAAAATCATCTAAAAAGGTTGATAGGAGAGTAAGTTGTCAAAGACTTTGTGCTTTCAATTTGTTTTCCCGTCCCGAAGGAGCAACGAAGGACTTTGCGCCTTTATGGAAACTTTGCTTCTTTATTTGTTTATTTGATTAATCATTTATGCTTTTAGCTGTGATTCTTTTCTGAAATAAGAGAAAAGAATAAGTGTCTTTTCTGAAAAGAGAGAACAAGACAGAGTTTCACCTAGATTTAAAGTAGATTTATAGTTAGAGTTTATTTTTGAATTGTTAAAATAGAAAGCAAATGGGGAGCCTTCCCTTTGAAAATAGGAGAGTTTATCTCACGTACTGTGGTTGAAACCACAATTTTGTATGCTTTCCCAAGTATACAAAATTTTCAACCAACACTGCTGTAGCCCAGGGGCGCCCAAGAAACAAAGCTATTAGATGCCAGTCTTTGAATTGACAACCTTCAGATGATCTCCCAGGATTCAACTCATGTTCGCGATGGATCCAGTAGCTAACTCACGAGACATCAAATGACGACAGCTGTTGATCATCCGAGCACGTAAAACGAGGGGTAAATTGATGGTCATCAAGGCAAAAGAGCCCCTGTTGACCAGGGGCGCCCATCATTTTGGGCAACCAAATGAAGTTTTTAGCAGCTGTTTTCTACAAGGCATCTACTCGGCATCCTTTCAGCTTCGCGATTGATCTAGTTGCAAGCTCACGAGACTTGTCCAGCGTTTGCAGACGAAGATCAAGCATAAAACGCTGGAGGCAAAGGCGAGATGAAGAACATAAAGAATTGACTAAGTGTTAATGAAATTGCACCTTCCTAGAAATAGCCGCCCAACTTTTTGGGTAGTTAGATGCAGTCTTCAAGCTCCGTAATCTCCAGGAATTCCTTCTCCGTCTTGATCAATCTCAGCAATGACACCGTCAACAAATTCAATAGACAAATCAAACATCTAACGATGAAGGTCAAACTAGGGCTGTTCATGAAAGGTTGCAAGGTGAAAATTAAAGTGTGATGTCCCCATCCTAGTCAGCGCAGCTAGATATGTGGTTAGCCTATCATCCTGGTCCTCGTAGGTTGACAGATATGTGTAGAGGATCAATTGAGGCAGTTACCCGGTGTTCAGGAACTTCATTCTTTCAGTTGAGTCAGGTTGGGCCTTCGCAGAATCTTTCAGAGAGGTTTTTCAGTTACTTACTATTTATAGTAAGTCAAGCAGGCGGAAGCTGCTATTTTGGGCAGGGCACCTGGTTCAGCTGGTTAGCTCAGAGTCGACCCAGTTCATCAGTTTGATGGTCAGATGGAAAATAATGGAGCATTTAATGATTATTAAATAATTGATATTTTGACTTTATGTTATAAAGTCACTTTATTAATATATTTAAATATTAATGATTTAATGGCATATTATAAAGTATTTTTTAATACTTTATAATAAAGTGAAATATTTATTATAATGAATAATGATTTATTCATTAAAGTGGGACACCATTTATTTAATATTTTTCCTAAGTTAAGAAAAGGGCGAATTTAATCATTTATTTAAATGATTATTAAAAAGAAGCTTGGGTCGAATTGTTGAAAGGGGATATTTATACATTGCCAAGACAAATCGAACTCTTATGTTATGATTATTCAATTTGTCTTATTTTGCTCTGAGCATTGGAGTTTGCAAAACCTAGGGTTTCAGCAGACAGTTGATTTTGGAAAACGTTCCCTCTTCAAGATCTGGCATACTGAGACTGTGAAATACCAGTTGAAGATTGTCGTACTCGGTGACTTCATACAGAGGTTGCAGTTGAGCTTATTGATTCGATTCAGGAAGGATTTGCAAAGATTTATCATCAGTTAATGGTGGCGATTTATCAAAGGACATTACACAGAGTTTAGGCACATTCTTCTAGAGGCCGTACCATATTTATTGCTGCTGGCTGGGCCGTACTTTTCTGTACCAGCAGGGCCGTACTTTATCTCCAGAGGAAATCGCTTTGCCTTTTTACCTTCTGTCCTTATCAAAGTTGGCGCCTAGGGTGTCTGGAGCTGTTTTGTTGTTTCTGAGCTTGGAGATTCGTGTTCTGAAGCTAGCCGTACCTATTCTTCTTCATTTCAAGGTGGCTGCAATAACCAGGTTTTTCATTAATAAAGTTGTTGCCTTTTTGTTTGCATATTGATTTTTCACAGTTGTAACTATCCAGCATGATGAATAAACTATCTGGCAATGAGCTTTGATCTTTATTTTGCGTTAATTAAGCATCTAGTATTTTATATAAATTTTCCAGTCAATTCCTTGCAAAATCGCAATTTATCATTTATTGCAAAAACCATCAAAAACACAAAAAAATCAGAAAACCAAAACAAAACACAGTTTCTTAGACAGTGACCGGGTTGAGAAACACCAGGTTTTTTACATAAAGTGCTAAAGGTCAACGGTGCCCCTGTAGGCCAGGGGCGCCCAAACTTTTGGGACCTCTAAAATGACTTTTATGACTTGCAAGGCCAGTCATTCTTTTCAGTACTGAACTGGTTATGCACTCCATGTCTCAACACATTCACTGGAATCATCAATCATAGGGAATCTCATATCAAAGTGCTAAAGGTCAAAATGGAGAAATTAAAAAGCATCCAAAAAACTGACTAAGTTTGGTGAATACAACACCCTTTTGGGAAAAGGCGCCCAAGAATTAGAGAGCATCGGATTCAGGTTTTTGGCCATGCAGCTCCCAAGCACACTTCTTCAAAGTTGATCAAACTTTGCAATGGATCTATCAACAAGACTTCAGGATGGATCGAGCAACCAGAATCAAAGATCGAATAGAGGCACTTCTTCACAGAAAAAATGATGAAAAACTTCAACTCCTCAACTTGGACACGTAAAGTCAAAATAGGCACAGTTGACTGAAGTTGAGATATTTTGAAGGCCTTTACATGGCTAAAACGTCCCAAAATTGGTGGAATTTGCTCCAGTGAACTTTGGATCAGGCAAATTGACTTCTCCATCAAGAGTTGACACCTAAACTTGATTGCTTCCACATCAAACACTATTTATCAAGTCTAGGCATTATTATTCATTATCTTTCTTTGTAGGTTGAACTCAAGAACGAATATTTTCCTCTTCAAATGTCATTTGAAGATCTGACAAAGGGCTTTCTCAACGTTCTTCATGTTTTCAAGAATTAGTTGCATAGAGGAACAATTTATCAGAGGTTACATCTCTAGGCGTGATTTTCTTGAAGATTCAGAGAGGCAGTTGATAACTTCTAAACTTCTCCCCCTCATATTTCTTCTATTCTTGTCTTAGATCTTCTTGCATGTCCAAAGAAACAGTAGTTATTCACATATTTGGCCTTTTGGGTATGATCAACACAACATTGGCCATAAAACCCACATGCTAGATTTTTTCTAGAAAAAGTTACCTCGCTACCTATTTTTGTAGGGTTTTCAGAAAAAGTCACCATTTCAAAAAACAGACAAACTGGATTTGTTTAGCTTTGAAGCGCCAACAAAACCCATGTGTTAGATTTTTCCGAGAAAAATAAGTTTCTGTTGCCTCGCTACCTCTGCCACCGAAGGGCTCTTGCATGTCATAGAAAAATTCACTTTTCGAATTTTTGACGTTTTGGGTTTGTTTAGAAAGATATTCTCAACAAAACCCACGTCTCAGAATTATTTCATAAAAGTTACCCCCGACAAGGCTATTTTTAGCAGTTGCAGAAAAGTTGATAAGTAGGAGGTATTTTCCACAGCGTGTCAAATTATGATATTGCTATCAGGATTCAACCATGTAGTTTTACAAGTCAAACTCATTGACCCATGCAAAAAAGTTGTCTGAACAGTATCGTGTGCAGAGTCAATCTTCAAGGTTTTCAAAATGCGATTCTCCCAGGTTGAATACAAGACCAAAACGATCTTACTTCATGACTTCCTGAAAATGGTTGACACTGATTTGCATTGGGCACACCCAAAGGTCGATTTGGACAAGATTGATAGGCATAGACACTCAAAGTCCATAGGTTCCATATGGTTTCACCTCGTATATCTGATAGCCTTCCAAGGCCAGTTTAGAGGGTTGAATACCGTTGGAGCTCTGCGTGTGCAGCGAGTTCATGTGCATTTCTCACAACTAAAGTGTTCGTAGTCAAACTTAGCAGTTTCATCATACAACACTCTTTCATTGAGAAGAATCAAGAAAAGCGTCAGAAGCGCAAAGCTGTGGGAGAAACAGAGGTCATCACTCCAGTTACAGAGCCACCAAAGTTATCAATCAATTCCTTGCTAGTATCAAACGTGAAGATGGTGACTACATAAGTCTCGGTGACATGCAGGTGAAGTTTCAGGACCTCATCCATAGCAGTTTCTGTGGTGACCTTGTTGGCTGCAAGCTAAGTCAGATCGCAGTCATGTCAACAAGGCTGGATGATGCACCTGCAAAGAATATTGAATACTAGGAGCAAATTGAGAGTGGCAAGGAGATGCTGTGGCGACACGTCATCATCCTGCGAAGCATCATTTGTCCAGATGCAGAGGAAGTTAACGACTGGTTCAAGGAATTGATAACTCGAGTTGATGAGGTATAAACTCTCAGTTAGCATGTCCTACCCCTCTAAGATAGCATTTATGACAAACAATTAACTTAATGCCCTTTTCCAAGTTAACTCACTGTCCCACAAATTATGCATGTCTGTTTTGGAGACACCTTTGTACATCAGAGTTATGTTTTAGTTTAGAATTAGTTAACTGAAGTAGACTTTCCAGTTAACTGCTAGGTTGCCTACTTTTAGACATAGGAATAAATCTTGCAAATTGGCAAGAACTAAGTGTTAATTCAAAGAGATTTTAGGGTTCCCTACTTCTTTGAGCTTCTATAAATAAGAGCAACCTTGCTCATTATTGTTTCAACTTTTATTACTACACAAAATTGCTGCGCTGTTGTGCCATCAAGCTTGCAAGTCAATATCTGTTCACTCTTGGATGAGTTGTTTGGTTTGATTGCAATTGTGTATGATTTTGTACCTTTGCTGTCCCAAATCTTTGTAAATCGTTGAGCAAGTTTGAAGAAATAATCAAAAGGCGAATGTGCAATTTGATCCAAAGTTTCAAGTTCTATCAACTTGGTATTTATAATCTATTGTTTCAATTTACACCTCGGACAGGCACCGATGATTCCTTGGAAATTTGGAGATTAATGGTTATCGTTTGATGTTGTTTTATGATCTGTATTTCAGCCTACACCTTGGATAGGTGTTGTCACCTCCTCGAGAATCCTGCTATCCAGTTCATCATTCTATGTTGTTTCTATTAATCTACATCTCAGCGGTCACCTCGAACAGGTGCCGTCACCTCCTTGGGAATCCTGAGGTTTAGTTTACCGTATGAGTGTTTGCTTGCATAAGACCTTATTCCAGCGTAGATCTGAAAGTTCAGAGCCTTTAGATGCATTTTGAGAGACGGTCGGCTCAAGTGATCCAACCATTCCCCAAATATTTCTCCTACACCCTCTTGCTCTGTTTTACTTTAGGAGGTAGGATAGTTTAGCCTAGTTGTAGTTAAGGCCTGCAGAAACCAGAGAAAACTTTAGCCGCAACGCATTGAGTTTTATCACCCTTGTGCCTTACCGCTGAGTAAAAAGATAGGAGAATTAGATCACTTTACTTTTTACGCAATAACAGCAAAAAAGGGAGCTTCCCCTCCTAATTTGAAGGGTAGTTAATTCTGTGCATAGTTGTCTGTTGCCAATACACACTCCAAAGGTGCGAATTGTAACGCCAACACATTCTAAACCAGTGCTTGTGAAAACAGAGCAATTATGAAATTGGCCCTTGTTGCAGCTGGCGGCTCCATCATTAACTGCAAAATACTGCATTTTTGTATCTGTTCCTGGTTTTCTGTCTTCCTTGAGATGTTTTAGACCATTCCAAAGTCATTTTCAGTGCTGAGAATTGGCTGTTGGCTTTTAAACCGATTATGGCAAGGAAAACACAATTCTTCAACTTTTGAATGAAGGTGACAAGTTTTGTTGCTCATGCAACTTATACAATCCAATTTATGGCTCAGATCCTGTAATCACACTAAATATTTAAGTTGATGATTCACCAACACAAATACTATGTGGAATAATTATATAATTAATTAAATACTCTCTAAATAAAATGAAAACATGCTCGGTTAATTGAAATTCATTCAACATTGACTGAAACAAAGTATTCTCAAAGAGGAAATAGATAACTCAACAGAACATTTTACAAGGCACCAAATTTACCTTGTAGAAAATCCAGCCTTTTGACACCAAATCTACCTTCTAGAAACTGGCTCCAGCATTAAAGAATGCTTGTATTAATCAAATGGCAGAAAGACAAAATAGAGGTAATGCTCACCCTTTGAGATAAAACTTGCTCTTTTTCAAGCTTCCTGCAAGAGGACACAACATACTATGGAACCAAAAAATTGCTTTCCTAATTCATCTCAGCTGTATTCAATGATTTCAAGTGGTGCTTCGAGTTCACATTGAAGTTGTAAAAACTACCATTTGAGTATGTCAAGAGATCAGATTCCTTGTGTCTTTTTTGTTGGGTCTGTTTCTTGACCTGAACAATTACAATTGATGGTTTGACTCAATTACTCATAATCATCCATTTTACAGTTTTTGTAGGACTAATTCTGATCACACTTTTTTGGACATTTGTGATCCCACAATAAGTGCTCTTTCACCTTTTCCTCCAAGTACTTATTTGCCTCTTTGTTGGATGGCCTTACTTCACCTTCCTTAAAAATTTGACAATAATGTTGAAAATTGGTAGCTTCGGTTAGAGATCAATAATGATTGCATTCATGCATTATCATTATTGATATCAAATCTCAAATCCTAAGTATAAGCTGCTTTCATTAAATCAAATGCATATCGTCGGCTTTGTTAAAAACGAAGGGATTTAATATAAGAGACATGTCGATCGAAGAGAGGTGTTTTCATGAGAGGTATCTTCCTAAAGTCGTGCCTCCCTAAATTGAAAAGACGTGTCTTCCTCACCCATACTTATGGGAGTTTTGATCTTCAAAGCAAGTACGGAAATCGATAGATATTCTGCTTATGTAGATCGAATCTGACTCAAAAGATTTCAGACTTAGTGAATTAGGATAAAGACAAAAACATGGTATCAGAGCCAGGTTAAGAATTCACAACTCTGAATCCTTAGATCAATATTCCCGTCAGGCACGCAATTGAGACTGGGAGTCACATCGCCACCCCCGCAAGATCAACCGGTGGTTGCGTGAATCAAAGATTAATTCGGCGCATTTATCTCGAGAGCTATCTAGTGACGCCACCTTGGGCGGAGCTCGGATGATATCACTTATGGGCATGAAGTTTACAAAACTCTCCAGGATCAGAAGGTATAAATATTTCAAAGGCCCCGCGAGAGGCAACTAAGCGCCATCACTTCCTCGATAGTGTGTCGACATCAATTGTTTTCGCCATTCACGATTTGGCAGACGTTTATTCTCCGCCAACCCTACAGGAGGGCGCCAGATCACTTCAAAGCGAAGAACTGCTTTTTCGAGCTTGCAAATTCGCGACAACCTGTAAATTCGGGAAATTAATCTAGCGACTGCTACATATCTAGAAGTAAAACTCGTGGCTTTCACAGTTGTTACTCATTTAACATTCGTCGTTGGAAATCACCATTTGTTGTTGGAAATCACCATTGTTCGTTGCTATCTCATCCTGCAATGTAAAATTGTCGGGCGTTTCTTCATTTGATATCTGGAGATTGGGAGCAATCACATCGGCTTTAATATAAACTGACTTTTTCAATTGGGAGGTCTCCTTGACGTCAAACACACACATAAAGTCTATACATCTGTTATTGGAGATACTCTAGAGAAACTGTGAGGGGAGCAAGTACTCGACAAGGCTTTGGCCGAGCCTAGCAGCTCTGATCGAGCAATCTCCAAAATTGATCAGTGACACGTTACATTCAACTCTGTGTGACCAGGCCACTTCAAGTATAGCAACGACACTCAGTACTTTCACAGAAAGCAACTGCAGCATCATATCGATTATTTTGTTGAATTCGTGAGCCTAGAGTAAACTCTTTGCGTGTTTGGTATAATCGGCATATTTTGCAAAATTAGAGTTTTATGCCGTCGCATTTCTTCAAACAGATATATATATATATATCATGACAGATATTATGGAGGTAAATCTACAGGTAATTGTTATCACCTGTGTCGTGCAAATTAGAGTGGCAACGATAGAAATTTGGTCGAGCCCAGGCTCTAGCCGAAACATTCAGGTGGCTCCTTCTAAACAGAACTATCTATTCTCATCCTTCAAAGGCATAGAAAGTGGGATTTGCTCTAACAATCCAGGCTAGGAGCCCCAAGCACCCGCAGTGTGGCTTAAGGGGGGGTGTTGGAAATAAGCCACACCCAGACCGATGATGGGCTGGCCACAAGGGGCCAGTAGCTCAGTTGGTAGAGCACTCCAGGAGCAAATGGAAGGTCCTAGGTTTGAGTCCTAGTTGGTCTAAATGAGCAATGAGCACTAAGTCATTAATCTCTGGATTGATTTGCAGCAATCGACGCCACCTCAAGAGGAGAGAGCAAATCACCGCTTGAGGTTATCCGATACCTCTCTTTCTTGCGTACGAGTTGCACTTGAATTCTTTGAAGATAAGTATTCCCTTGTTTATATTTTTGAAATCTACAGTAAAACTTTAGTTTTGCATTGGTTAAATAGATCTTGTGTAATTAATAAAGAGAAATTGTGTTTTCTCTTGATTTGTGCTCACTAATTTAAGACCCTTGAAGATTCAAACTATTCATTTTATTGCTATAACCTAACATAGTAAACTTTGTATGATTAATTCTTTTATAGTAATGAACTATTAAGGAATCTCTTCTTAATTGTATTAGGATGGACTAAGAGATTGTTTTTCAAAAGAAGAAAAGAATGGAGACATTGCTTGCAACCATGAGACTAAATAAAATGACTGAAGACTTCTCTTCGAAAGGAAAAAAGTAACCTTTAGAGGGAGTTCTATGATTCACTAAGAATAAGTAAAGGTTCCAGTGTTGATGCCAAACCCTTGAAGTACCTCTTTAGCAGTTGAGATCATAATTGCTCAAATCAAGTCAACCTGAATTTAACATTGGCAAGCTTAGATGTTGACGACAGGTTGTTGATGCGAGTGCTTGAAGATTCAGAGAGAGTCTTCTGTAAAGAAAGGGATATTCGTGGGCTATAATGAAACCTCAAAAGCCAGCTGAATATACATATCCAGACAGAAACTATTTGAACTAAGTAGAGATGCCACAATTAAGGAAGGCATTGATTATGAAGAATCATTTTTTGCACTTGCTGCCCATTACACGTTTGTGAGAGCAGTGATAGCCATTGCAGCAGCTAAACGCTTGAAGATTCATCAAATGGATGTGAAAACTGCCTTCCTAAAAGGGACCATTGAAGAGGAAGTCTATTTAGAACAGCCTGAAGGTTTTTAGATACATAAACCTGACTCACATGTATGCAGACTAAAGAAAGCACTGTATGGACTTTGTTGTCTTCAATTTTGAATTCTCAAAATTGGACAACCCATATGAAATTTTGCCTAAAATTTCTTCATAAATCTCTATGGCATGCATTTCGAAGCACCAAAATTCTCCAATTGAATTGTGCAGCCATTGGTATCCATCCTATTTTGCCTTGTGCGAAATTTAGGAACATTTCAACATGTTTTTCCCCTTGTTTTGTCCAATTTCGGGATTTTTGATCACCATTGCAAGTAGGGATCTTTTTGTGTTAAAGCACGTTTTACGAGGTGTTGAGGTTGTAAAACTTTGGATTTCAATTGATGGTTCCCTTGGACATCCTTTCATTAGCTCCTCTTTCCGTTTTTGTAAAATTCTGAGTCATTTTTCTTGTGTTTTTGGTCAAATTCGGGTTTTTAAGACAACTCAACAAAATAGGAAGTTTTAAGTCTTAAGGCAAAATTGCTAAAGTGTCAAAAAGTTCCTATTGTGCTTTAAGTGAATTGGTTGAAAATTTTGTATACTTGGAAAAGCATACAAAATTGTGGTTTCAACCACAGTACGTGAAATAAACTCTCCTATTTTCAAAGGGAAGGCTCCCCCTTTGCTTTTTATTTTAGCAATTCAAAAATAAACTCTTAACTATAAATCTACTCTAAATCTGGGTGAAACTTGTTTTGTTCTCTCTTTTCAGAAAAGACACTTATTCTTTTCTCTTATTTCAGAGAAGAATCACAATTGAAAGCATGTATGATTAATGAAGTAAATAAATAAAGAAGCAAAGTTTCCATAAAGGCGCAAAGTCCTTCGTTGCTCCTTCGAGACGGGAAAACAAATTGAAAGCACAAAGTCTTTGACAACTTACTCTCCTATCAACCTTTTTAGATGATTTTCTGGTAACCAAGTACAGTATGTAGCTGCTCAAAGTCTAATTACATGATGCACTTTTTATGTACAAACATAGAAAATAAAAGCAACACAAAGTCTGCAAGTTACCCCCTTTGCTTGAGCGTTCTACAATAGCTTCAAATGCGACAAACAACTCAAAGTCTGCAGTATCAAATCTGATAACCAATCTAAAACTCCAAAGCATTAAGCAGCTCAAAGTTTGCAAAGTTAAGCTTGAATCCCTCTTGTATAACACCACAAAACTCACAATCAATATGTAGAAAATGTCATCACATAACACCTTGAATCAACACAAAGTTTGAAAGCAATTTGCCTCTTTTCTTGACTGTAATTTGATTTACATCTAAGCTCAAAGTCTTAGAGTGCACATACAAATTGGTAGAGTTTTGTTGCATTGCCAAACGATCGATATTACAATAGACCCCCTAAAGTATTTATAGGAGAGAAACCTTGAGAAAAAGGTGGGAGGATCCCAACAAACTTGAGAAATTCTCTCAACCACTAACTAATTGCAATTGACTTATTCAACATTACAAGTCCTATTGTAATTTGACTTGTAATGTAATCACATGTAATTACATTTTACAACTTTGCAAGTGATATGATTATTTGCAATTACATTTTTCCATTTTACATGTAATTTGTCAAAACTAAATTACAAATACATAATTGAAACTATTTTAAGTGTCTAAAGACACGACTTGAACTACATCATCTTTGATTGGGTCTTCATATTGCTGTTTGGAAAACATGTTTCCATCTTTGTCTTGAAAACATTCTATGCTCAATCATGTCACTTGTTCAACTCCTTGTGTGGCTTTGTCATGTTGTTGTTCTTATTTTGTATCATTCTCCAGCCTTGGAATTTGCTTGAAAAATAAGGCCTATGTCTTATATTATTGATTTGGTAAGTCATGTGTGCAAACAAGACTAACAAGAATGAGACAAAGGGGCTGCAAAAGTGAGGCCAAAGCTCAATTCGGGTTTTGGAAGGCTGACTGCAAGTTTGAAGTGAATGAAAAATCCCGAAATGCTATTGGATGATAAAAACCCGAAATTAGGTCAAAGCCCTATTTTGTAAAAATGGTAATGAGGATTTGATGATTTATCAAAATGGAATTGATGGTTCCCTTGGACATCCTTTCATCAATCCCCTTTCCGTTTTTGTAAAATTCTGAATCATTTTTCTTGTGTTTTTGGTCAAATTCGGGTTTTTAAGATAGCTCAGCAAAATAGGAAGTTTTAAGTCTTAAGGCAAAATTGCTAAAGTGTCGAAAAGTTCTTATTGTGCTTTAAGTGAAATTGCTAAAGTTCCAAAAAGTTCCTATTTTTGCTTTAAGTGAAATTGCTAAAGTGTCAAAAAGTTCCTAAAATTGCTAAAGTTCCAAAAAGTTCCAATTTTGCTTTAAGTGAAATTGTTAAAATTCCAAAAAGTTCCTATTTTCACTCATTTGACAAAAGCAAAATTGCTAAAGTGTCAAAAAGTTCCTATTTCGCTTAAATGACAAAATAAAAATTGCTAAGTTGTCAAAAAGTTCCTATTTTGCCTCTTTATCAAAAATAAAATTGCTAAATGAGCCAAAAGTTCCTATTTTTTCCCATGAGTAAAAAGAAAAGTTGCTGAAAGCTTTCAAAAACCTGATTTTGGTCTTTTTTTCACTTGTCTTTGTGTTGAAAATACCCGATTGGAGAAATTCGCCCAAGTTTTGAAGAGAGTTTGTGTTTGAGTTTGATAATTTACCTCTTTTGGTGGAGCTCTCTTAAATTCTTCAACAAAAAATGCAGCTTCTCAATTTGAATATAAGTGCCTTCATCTTTTCTTGGGATTTTACAAGGCATCTAGGGTTTCATCTTCATTTTTACTTTCAGCTTCTCTTTTCCAAGGTATGTTGTTGCTTTCCTTTTGTTTTATTTTTTCTTTCCCTTTTATCTAATCACGCATGTGCTTAGTCATTTCTTTTATTTTCTGGTTTTTGTGTTGTTATCTAATATCCATTGAGCAGAAACGCGTTTTCCTTGTATAGTTTTGCTTCTTGTCAAGTCTTGTTTACTTCTATTGGGCTGTTTGCAAGACTCCATCATTCCTTTGCATATATGGAGTCAGTTTCACAAAAAACAACAAATATAAAAAACGTGTTTTACCTCTTAGCCAAATCGTGTTTTGTTTAGCATTCTTTTTTGTGTTCTTTTCAAATATCTTTCAAAAGATCTTTTTGGCAAACGTTTTTCTTTATGGTGTTAAGAAGAAACATGTCTTTGTTTTCGAAGTTGTTTCTCTTCATGCTCGAAATGTCAAAAAATGTCTTATTTCAGCCAAAAAACGTCTTTGTCCCTTGCATTGTGCAAAGTTAATCTTCAAACAATAGAAGACCTGTCTTTTCACAGCAGAATTGTGGTTTCTAGTAAACATGTTTTGTTACTAAAAATGATTTTTGCAGCTGAATAGCGTCATACTCATTGTGTCAAGAAATGTCGTTGTCTCAATGGTCATTATCTCAGTAAAACGTCGTTTCCATTTGCCATTTTTCTCTTCCATTTACCTTGCCATTATCCCACTAGTCTTATCATTTTTCCTTCCCATACTTGTAAAGTTTACTTGTAATAATGTTTTTCCATATTGCAAGTAAGTCACTTTTCATTTGCACTTGTAGTCAGCCTTCCAAAACCCGAAATTGAGCTTCGGCCCCACTTTTGCAGCCCCTTTGTCTCATTCTTGTTAGTCTTATTTGCACACGTCCTACCAAATCAATAATATAAGGCATGGGCCTTATTTTTCAAGCAAATTCTAAGGTTGAAGAATGATACAAAGAAAGAACAGCAACATGACGAAGCCACACAAGGAGTTGAACAAGTGACATGATTGAACATAGAATGCTTTCAAAACAGAGATGGAAACATGTTTTCCAAATGGCAGCATGAAGACCCAATCAAGGATGATGTAGTTCAAGTCGTGTCTTCGAGCACTTACATAGTTTCAATTGTGTACTTGTAATTTAGTTTTAACAAATTACATGTAAAATGGAAAATTGTAATTGCAAGAAATCATATCACTTGCAAAGTTGTAAAATGTAATTACATGTGATTACATTACAAGTCAAAATACAACAGGACTTGTAATGTTGAATAAGTCAATTGCAGTTAGTTAGTGGTTGAGAGAATTTCTCAAGTTTGTTGGGATCCTCCCACCTTTTTCTCAAGGATTTTTTCCCATAAATACTTGGGGAGGTCTATTGTAATATCTATTTTTTGACAATGCAACAAAACTCTGCTAGTTTGTATGTGCACTCTAAGACTTTGAGTTTAGATGTAAATCAAATTACAGTCAATTAAAAGAGGCAAATTGCTTTCAAACTTTGTGTTGATTCAAGGTGTTATGTGACAACATTTTCTGCATATTGATTGTGAGTTTTGTGGTGTTATACAAGAGGGATTCAAGCTGAATTTTGCAAACTTTGAGCTACTTATTGTGTTTGGAGTTTTAGATTGGTTTTTCAGATTTGATACTACAGACTTTGAGCTGTTTGTCACGTTTGAGGCTATTGTAGAACACTCAAGCAAAGGGGGTAACTTGCAGACTTTGTGCTGTTTTTATTTTATATGTTTGTGCATAAAAAGTGCATCATGTAATTAGACTTTGAGCTACTACATATTGTACTTGGTTACCAGAAAACCATCTAAAAAGGTTGATAGGAGAGTAAGTTGTCAAAGACATTGAGCTTTCAATTTGTTTTCCCGTCTTGGAGGAGCAACGGAGGACTTTGTGCCTTTATGGAAACTTTGCTTCTTTATTTGTTTACTTCATCAATCATTTATGCTTTCAACTGTGATTCTTTTATGAAATAAGAGAACAAGACAAAGTTTCACCCAGATTTAGAATAGATTTATAGTTAGAGTTAATTTCTAAATTGTTAAAATAGAAAGCAAAGGGGGAGCCTTCCCTTAATTAGAAGAGTTTTATCTCACGTACTATGGTTGAAACCACAATTTGTACGCTTTCCCAAGTATATAAATTTTTCAACCAACAGACTTAAACAGGCTCCCAGGGTTGGTATGAAAAAAATTGACAGCTACCTCTTGGGACTAGGATTTTCCAAGAATGATGCAAACCCAAATCTTTACTTTAAGGTAATTAACGGTGAGATGTTAATAATTATTTTATATGTTGATGATCTGCTGATAACAGAAGAAGATCACCTCATTTCTCAAGGAAAGAAGGATCTAACTTCAGAATTTGACATGAAAGACTTGGGTATTTTACACTACTTTCTGAGTTTAGAAGTCTGTCAGAAATCAAATAGCATCATACTAAATCAAGGAAATTATACTATTGACATTCTGAAGAGATTTGGAATGTTGGATTGTAGACCCATGTCTACAACTATGGAAACCAACCTTCACAAACTAAAAGAAGCAGCAGCAAAATCTAAGTGTGCAGATTCCACTCTATATAGACAAATGATTGGATCATTGATATACTTGGTTAACACCAGACCTGATATTTGCTACGCAGTGAATGCTCTAAGCCAGTTCATGTGTGAGCCAAAGGAAATTCACCTTATGGTTGTGAAACATATATTGAGATATTTTCAAGGCACTATTGGATATGGTCTTCTTTACAGAAATGACCAACTAGATCTTTATGGATACTCTGATTCAGATTGGGCTGGAAGTGTAACCGATCGGAAAAGTACATTAGGATGTTGCTTTAGTTTAGGATCGGCTATGATATCTTAGATCTGCAAAAAACAGTTTTCAGTAGCACAAAGCTCGATAGAAGCTGATTACATTGCAGCCTCTATGGGGGTAAGAGAAGTAGTTTTTGCTCCGGAAATTGCTTGTGAGACTCTATGGTGAAACCTTGAATCCTACTATCATTCATTATGATAATCTGAGTTGCATCAGCTCTTTGTAAAGCCAGTATTCCATGATAGATCTAAGCATATTGAGATCCCCTACCTTTATGTAAGAGACATGGTAGAAAGGAATGTAATCCAGTTGGAGTATATTAGTACAAATGATCAAACAACAGACATTCTCACCAAACCTCTCTCTAGAGTCCAGGTTGAACACTTCAAGAAGAAACTTGGTATGGTTGAAATGTAATTTGATATTATGTTTGAAATTCAAATTGTTTAGAAGTTGTACTTTTTTTTTAAAGATGTTTAATGTGTAAACTCTTTTGTCATGTGTGTGACTCCATGACTTTATGGGTCCTCTCCCCCTGTGTACATTATTGAAAGGTGACGATCTTTCTAATAATGAATACTTGTAACATTGTAAAGTGACGACTCTACAATGATAGTCTGTGGACATGTCATGATAGTATCTCTTGGACACTTTGATGGATATCATGGGACTTGATGTCATTTGAAGATCATTGTGATGCTTATGAGATAATCATGGTGGATAGATATATATCCGTGGATATGCCACGAACTATTATGGTAGACATCATGAAGACTTGATGTCAGTGCACATACCATAATGAAGATGTGTTATGAAGAATGTCATGTGACTTGACACTTTCAGAAGCATACCATATCTTCTGATATCATGAGTTAGGTGATATCACTTTATACTTGATGGAGGTTATCTTCCTTAGCTAAGAGGGAGTGTTGAATAATGAAGATGTGTTATGAAGAATGTCATGTGACTTGACACTTTCAGAAGCATACCATATCTTCTAATATCATGAGTTAGGTGATATCACTTTATACTTGATGGAGGTTATCTTCCTTAGCTAAGAGGGAGTGTTGAATAGTGAAGATGAGTTATGAAGTATGTCATGAGACTTGGCACTTTCAGAAACATTTCATATCTTCTGATATCACGAGTTAGGTGATATCAATATGTACTTGATTGGAGTTCTCTTCCCTTGCTAAGAGGGAGTGTTGAAAATTGGTAGCTTTAGTCAGAGATCAATAATGATTGCATTCATGCATTATCATTATTGATATCAAATCTCAAATCTTAAGTATAAGTTGCTTTCATTAAATCAAATGCATATCGTCGGCCTTGTTAAAAACAAAGGGATTTAATATAAGAGACATGTCGATCGAAGAGAGGTGTTTTCATGAGAGGTATCTTCTTAAGGTCGTGCCTCCCTAAATCGAAAAGATGTGTCTTCCTCACCCATACTTATGGGAGTTTTGATCTTCAAAGCAAGTATGGAAATCGATAGATATTTCGCTTATGTAGATCGAATCTGACTCAGAAGATTTCAGACTTAGTGAATTAGGATAAAGACAAAAACAAATAAGAAATGTCAAATCATTATCCTTCCCTTTATATGCCTATTGATGGGAAACACTTGCCTTCTTAAATCATGTAATATTGGTTCCTCCTCATTGTTAGTGTTTTAATTTGTTTCTTTCAAGTCAACTTAAAATGAAACAAAATGTGAGGTTGGACCCCTGTTCAAATTGTAAGGGGAAGCTCTTTGGAAAGACCAAACCACCCCTAGACTTTAAGCTTGTAGACAAAATACATAGTTATTATTACTTTACAATACTCTCTAGGGGTTTTTGCATTAATGAAATAAGTTAATAACTGGAATAAATTTTGGCCCTATCTTTTTTGTCTTGGGAATGAGCACAACACTTGAAATGGTTCTTTCCCACAAACGAAATATTGTGAGACTTGGCTACTATGGTTGAATTTGACATCCATACATTTGTTCATTAGTTAAACATAGAAATGAAAAAATAGATGCAAATTATATTCTAAAAGGAATAAAGAATTTGATTAACAACAACAAATGACCCAAGGATGAAACCACAAAGTTGCATACAAAGCTGCAACTTAGATAGGTAAGTGGTATCAATACAAAGGTTGATATCACACACCTAAGTTAAATCTAACTTTGGAAACACAATATAGATGTTTTATCAGGATTCAATTGTGTAATTTTTGTGTCAAATTCATTGACCCATATTTCATGAGTAGTAGTTCACAAGAACCCATCTCTCATGATCATGAATGGCCCACTTAGGGCTCATTACATCTAGTTGATGCTCACAGAAGTTGGACCTTTTCATACAACCCATAGCAAAATGGGGTTGCAGAATGAAAGATTTGATCAATCATTGGATTTCCTAAGGCCATGAATCATGACCTAGACTTGCTGATGTTTCTTCGAGAAGAAGCATGTTTTATAGTAGTCGTAGTCTCCATCTAGAACACTATGTCGAATGGGACGACATCAGAAATTGAAAACACTATTGATCTTGTAATGCAATACTCTACACATTTCCAAATATATGTACATTAGAATAAATAAATCTTTTATGTATAAATAAATAGGTCTAGTGTGAGAAGAGGTTATTTGTATCCATTTCACTAAGAGTATGAATGAACGCATAAATCGACTCACATATCTAAAGACAACTGCACTATATCTACTTTTCTTTCCAAACAAAACACTGTTGTAGCAGGTGGAACATTAAAATAGAATTGTTTGAGTAGAAAGAGTACAAACATTTCAAGTATGGATTGAAGTGAACAAGCTGTAATATGGCCATTGAAATGATAATTGATATTTGATATTTACAAAGGAGATGAAAGATCCTTAAATAATACAATATAGGATGATGTTTTTAAAAAGAAACAAACGCTAACAAAAGCAAAGAACAAAAAGATACTAAAAACTAACAGAAGTAAATTACAGACTAACTAAAGGCTAAGATGATCATTAAATAATACAATAATACTTTAATACCCTCCCTTAATGGTCATCCTTCTAACTACACCAAGCTTATCCCGAAATTTTACAAATTTATTTGGATTGAGAGATTTGGTGAGAATGTTCGCAGTCTGATCCTCAATTTGAACATACTGCAACATCACAGAGCCATCTTCAACAAGCTGTTTGATGAAGTGACAATGAAGCTCAACGTGTTTGGTTCGCTCGTGGAAGACAGGATTCTCAACAAGTTTGAGAACCCCTTGATTATCACAAAACAAGGGTGAAGGCCCTGCTTGAGACATCTACATGTCAACAAGCATCCTTTGAAGCCACACTGCCCCACATGTTGCCTTAACTGTTCCCCGATACTTTGCTTTGGTCGAGGGAAGAGCAACTGCTTGTTTCTTCTTGCTTGTCCATGCGACAACACCTGTACCAAGATTGAAAACATACCTAGAAGTGGACTTCTTGTCATCCATTGAACCTGCCCAATCTGAGTCTATAAAGCCAACCAGTCTAGGATCTTTGCATTTGCTATACAAAATGCCAAAGTCAGGTGTCCCTTTGACATATCGCAATACTTGCTTCACAACAACCTAATGTTCCGCCTTAGGAGCAGTCATCAAATGAGAAATGTAACTCATAGCAAAACTGAGATTAGATAGATGAGGCTGCCCACAAGTTGCCTGAACACAGACTCATTTACTACTGGTGAGTCCGATTTGGCTGAAAATTTCAGCCTCTTCTCCATAGGAGTGGATGAGATTTTGTAGTCTTCCATCCTAAATTTTTCAAGCAAACTCCTGACATGCTTCGACTAAGAAATGAAGATACTGCCACTAGTTTGCCAAACTTCTACACCAAGACATTAGTGTAGGAGACTCAAGTCCGTCATCTTGAATGCCTGACACAAATTGGACTTGATCTGTTCAATCAAATGTAACCTATTTCCAGTAATGATGATATCATCCACACAGATGACAAGGAGGATGATATCACTGCCAATGTTCTTAACATACAAATTTGCATCTAAGGGACTCCTGTGAAACCCCTGTGCAACCAGGTACTTATCAAACTTTAGGTACCATGCTCGAGGTGCCTGCTTGAGGCTATAAAGAGCCTTCTGTAATTTGCATACCTTGTGGTCTTGTCTTGCAACCTTAAAACCAGGGAGCTGTGTCATGTATACCTCTTCCTCCAAATCTCCATTGAGGAAGACACTCTTCACATCCATCTGATGGATCTTCCAGCCAAACTATGCTGCCATGGCTAGGACAAGTCGGATGGTGCTAATATTTGTTGTGGGAGCAAAGGTTTCCAAATAATCAATACCTTCTCTTTGCGAGAACCCCTTAGCCACCAACCGAGCCTTGTATTTATCCATTGTTCCATCAGCCTTGTATTTGACCTTGTAGACCCATTTGCAGCCAATGGGTTTCTTCCCTAGTGGAAGATCTGACAGAACCCATTTGTTGTTCTTCAAAAGACTATGATGCTCAAAATCCATAGCCTTTTCCCATTGAAGTTTACCCTTGACCTCCGAATACTGTTGGGGCTCATAGATACTCTGAATGTTGGCCATAAGAGCAAAATTTACTTTGTTCTTTTTGCTCTTGCCTCTAGATGAGCGTCCCTCAACGAGCTCATCATCATGAACATCACCAATGAGCTTCGCTCAACACTTAGGATGAGGGGAAGAATCATCTTCCAAATTAGAATGAGCATCATCTGACTTGGGCTGCCTGGAATAATATCATCCATATTATTCCGAGGAAAATCTGCTGAGACAAAATCTTGAATAGGAGATTCCACACTATTAGAATCATCAGAGTCTCTCCCTGCTGGTAAAGGATCTGGTCTGGGAGATTCTACAATGTGTGAATCATCTTAATCCCTCCCTTCAGATGGAGCTACTGATAGATTAGCTCCCAAATCCTTGATCTTTAGAGGTTGATCGTTAGGACTCTTGATGGGAGAAGGGAGCGAAAAGGGCCCACCTTCCTCATCAAACAAAACATCCTTATTGAATGTCAAGTGGTTAGTAGCCACATCAATTAGCCGATAGGCCTTGTGAGTGTCACTGTCCTGTTAGCATCAACTTTTGGCTCTTGGAATGCAGTTTGGTTCTTTTGGCATTTGGAATCTAGACATACGCAGTTGAACCAAAAACCTTGAGGTGGGTGATTTTTGGTTTTCTCCTAGACCATGCTTTCTCAAGAGTCATCTTCTTAACGGCCTGTGTGGGAGATCGGTTAAGAAGGTAAACTGCAGTATACACTACCTCAGCCCAAAATTTCTTGGGAACACTCTTGTTTCCAACATACAACGAGCCAGTTTTGTGATGGTATGATTCCTCTGCTCAACAACACCATTTTGGTGAGGGGTATAGGGTGTGGTAAGTTGGCATCTAATGCCGTGTTTCGCACAAAAGTCTGTGAATTAGCTGTGTAATGTCCCCATTTTAGCCATACGCTCTTCTATGACTGATAGCCTATTTCCGGAAGCTTGCAGGCTAGTCAGAAGTGGAAATTAGGGTTTCTTATTTTGCAGGAGGTTTCTGATGCATTTTTGAAGGCTTGCATGTGAGTTTTTCTAATGCATGTCTGGTGGAGCTTTTTGGGTTTTTGGAGAGCTTCAGAATGGTGTAACATGCATCTCCATTTGACAACCTTTCTCGACACTTGCTATTTTTAGTAAGTCACGGTTAGCCGTTTCGGAGGTTTGTTCGTTGGAGTTTTGAGTTTTGGTTTACGGATTCTTTTTGGGTTTTCAAAAAGCTTCGTAGTGATATAACATGCAAATGCATTGGGCAACTTTTCAAAATTTACTATTTTTAGTAAATTCTATTTTTGGCAATGTCCTAATTGGCAGTAGTACACTGTGTTATCTTCTTCGAGCAAAGCAGTTTAGTATTCATGGTTTTGGCTTTTGTGGTGTATTTTTGAGAAATAAGTTACTTAAGTCATTAAATTATTACAATGTGTTGTTGGGCACCTTGGCCTCACATTTATGACTTAATGTTGTTTTAAAAGTGGGACCATGAGGTTGGATGCCATATTAAGAGGCATTTTAATATTTCTAAAGTTAATATTCTTCTCTTGGGATTTGGATGCCAAAATGAAGGAGGGAAAAAGTGATTTAAAAAATTAAAGTATTCTCAAGATGGTTGGGGTGTCCTTTTTGGAGGAAGTTGAAGAGTCACCTCAAACTCTTTAAAAGCAAGCCTTTGCTCATTCATTCATCATCCATTGTCTACCATATCGAATTGTTGACGAAATGTTTACAGGCTTATGGCTTTGAGGAATGCATACCTCCTAGCAAGTATCCAGTTTCGTGTTTGAGAGATAACACCTAGTTGGAATTGAGGCTACTTCTCACACAGACAAGCAGATTGAGCATCATTGTTGAAGTTTTAGTGATTTTTGTCCATTTTCAGGTTGCTGGTTTGGTTATGGCCGTAGGTAAAAATTATTCACAAGTCATTGTGTGATTTGAATATCATTTTGGGTATTTGCTCCTAATGTTCCTATGGTCTAGGCACCTCCTTGTGCCAATTTGCAGATTTTATCATTGAAGGGTTGAATTTTAAAGCAAAGTCGACCTTCTTGGGTCGTACCTTGTCCTTGCTGCCTTGGGATTTGTGCTGGGCTATTTTGGAGTTGTTTGTGCTTGGTTATTGGTTGTTTCTTGGTCGCCTAGCATTAGAGATAATGTGTTTTCAGTTTCATTGGATTTAGTGAAGTGTGGTTGGAGTTTTGAGTGTTTTGGTAGTGTATTTATTTGCTGGTCTTGTATATCAGATCTGGTTATTTCCACTTCATGCTATATTTTTTGGTCTTCTATTCACATTTGTAAAAGAGAGATATAGTACAATCATTGCAGTTGATTTCGAGCAGATTTCTATTGAAAATCATTGTAATAAGCTCATTGTAATTGCTGGTTTCAGTAGTACTAAGATCATTGTAAAAACACACGCCTACTATTATAAGAAAAAAAACGAAATTAGAAAAAGAAAGGATGCACCATTTTGTTTGATGGGTGGATGGATGGCAAAAATAGGACACTCATCAAATTTTCGTGGCTTCAGTGGAGCAACTAATCTTTTTAAAATTAGTTGATGCCTCTAATGAAATAAAAAGTGCAGAGACCTTGTGCAACATGTTGGATGAGGTGGTGATGGAGGTGGGAGAGGAAAATGTCCTTCAAATAGTGATTGACAGTGCAGTTGCATATGTGGTAGTCGATAGTGTTGTACCCAAACCGAAATTTTTGCTTCATTAAGGCATTTTGCTTAAAATGGTCTAAACCTTGTAAAAGTGGGGTCAAAACTCAGTTTTTGGGCAAATAAAGTATGGGCTTTTAGTCAGTGTGATGCCAGGAAGATACTGGCAAAATTTGAAAATTAGGGTTTCTGAAATCTATTTTTAGCCCAAAACCCTAAAAAATAGGAACTTGTCAGAATTGGCTGAAATTAATTTTGATTGGCTTATTTCACATCACAATCACAGTGGTGAAGTCGGTTTCAGTTAAAAGTCAGTTTAAGGCTGGTGGGTAGTTTTCACTTTTTCAGGAGAAAAGTTAGGATCTTCGGGGTCATCAATGGCAGTTGGCCAGTACCAGGTATCAATATCTAAGCCTGAAACTCAAAGAGGAACGCTCTACGATAAAAGATGTTGGAAATAATGCTTTTTGATGGAGGGGATTTTCAAATTGGCAAGTGCTAAAATATTCTAAGTCTGGGAACTTTTCACTATAACGTAGTAGACACTTGCAATCAACGTGCAAATCAACTTTATAGTGTCCGTACATGTGAAAATGATGAAGTATAGTCATCCACACACCTCAGCAGTCACAACGCTTCGACATGGTCAACCGCAGGGATGGATACAGCGTTTGCAAAGCATAAAATGGTGAAAATCAATGAATTCAAAACAAATCCGCTCCCCTGTAGCCTAGGGGCGCCCTTCCATTTGAAGGTCAAGATTTGAGTGTTTTGGATTAAGAACACATTCATTGTTTTATGTTATCAGTCAGCTTTCCGATTAGCCATGAAGCAAGATTATCCAAGTTACAGAACTCCGGCAAACGAAGACAGAAGCAGAGGTTGCGAAGAGTGTTTTCATCACGGAGGCAGTCTAGAGATGCAAATCCGCTCCCTTCTAGCCCAAGGGCGATTTTCTTTTTGAAGGCCCAGATCTAGATGCATGTGTGTTTTGATGGTTTTAGTCTTTGCAGAATTAGTTTAGCTTTTCAACGAGCTATCAAGCGAAAGCGTATCCAGTACAGAAATCCGGTTATCAGAGTTAGAAGTGGAAATTGCAGGCAGGATACATGTCAGAAGAAGTTTTTCAGAATGCAAATCCGCTCCCCTGTAGCCCAGGGGCGATCCTGAATAAGACCTGTTTGATGGATGAATTTACAATTGAAGTCTTCCTGAGATCTCTTCCAGCTCAGTCTAGCTTTGCAGTGCACCCGTTCACAAGACGATCCGACATTCTGAGTAACTGTGACAGAGGTCCTACCGAGCACGTAAAACAGAGGATGGTGAAGCGTAGCTACACAAAGCTGCACAGCTGTAGGCTAGGGGCGATTCTCCTTTAGGCCTGCCAGACGGGGTTATTTGCAATTACAGTCTTCACAAGACTTGTGTGCAATTACTCAAGCTATCCAACGAGTCTAGCCGACAGCCTCCGGGATTTGGCGAATGCTCGTACGTGCGAGGTCAAGATGATAATGCTGTAAAGAAGAGCTGATTGAAGGCAATTCAAAAAATGACTAAGTGTAAGAATATTATTTTCTTTGAAAAAGGCGATTTTCTTTTAGAGGCCTTAAAAGCAATTTTCTGGCTTCGTCATCTCCAAGAACATCTCTTGCAAGTTGACCAAACTGTACAGCAAGACAGACGGCACGCGTATCGGAACATTCCAGTTCCCGGTATCAAGGGTCAAAGTATGGTGTTCAGATGAAAATCACACTTTTCTCAAAATGGTGTTTGAGCTATCACAGAATAGAGGCGCTCATGCTTTTGGGGTTCCTAATACAATTTTCAGATCCCTCACATACAGCCATTGGATGCAGAATACTTCTAGTCATGCAATGAATCCATTATTCAGTCAGTGGAGTTCATTATTCATCGTCAGCGGCAGTTTGAAGCATCAGAAGGCAATATGAAGAAATGGCCAAGTCTGGAGTCAAAACATCAATTTAATCAGAGGCGCCTAATTCTCTAAGGTATCAATTGATGATTTTAGCAGTTGTTGCTCCCAGCAGACATTTCATCCTTGTCATACAAGCTTCGCGGTGGATATCTCAGCACGGTCGCAGGATCATTCAATCATCCGGAGATCAGAGTTGAACACGGTCAGTTGTAACTTTGCAGTCAGCAATAAAATAGGAGATTCTCAAAAATCTCATAACTCTTTCAAATGGAAGCCTAAAAGATCAAAATTTGACTTTTTGGAATCAGGGAAGTGTGTTGAACACAGCAAGATGCTATTTTTGGCAAAAAAATGAAAAAAAAATATTTTTGCATGCAGAGCTTTGAAAAGTGACGAATTTCTTCAAAGATAGATATTGGCGCCATTTTTAGTTTTTTGCATGTTTTAAAATTAAGATATTATTTTTAGTCTGAAGACTCAGAGACAGTGGTAGTTCAACTGGAGAGAAGCCAATCGAATTTCTTTTTCTAAATTAGGGTTGCATTATGCATGCATGATGGTACGAATTGTTTATTTAAACAAGCATGGCGCCTTTTATCATTCACACAGCTTTGAAAATTCGAAATTCTTCAAAGAGATTGGCAAATTTTCATCAAAGGATCAAGTTCGAAGGTGATAAAATATTCTTTTGCAGGTACAAGTTCAGATTCAGCATCAGATTCAAGGCAGAGTGGCGATTTTGACAGAAGAAGATAATAAATAAATAAAAAAATTTAAAAACATCTTTCTTCTTCTCTATATTTCTTCCATCTTCTCGTCTTAAATTCTCTTGCATGTTCGAAGTGTTGGCAGATTTTGGCAAAACAAAATATCTGGGTTGATTCAGAAGAGCTTTCTCAGCAAAACCCATGTGCCAGAATTTTTCAGGAAAATTTGTTCCAGAACATCTGTTCTTGAAGCTTTAATTTTCTCAACCGAAATTCTTTTGCATGGCTGAGTAAAGGGTAAATTTTTGCATTTCTGACGTTCTGGGTTGTCTTAGAATCATTTTCTGGACAAAACCCATATCTCAGATTTTTTCGTAAAAATTCTCATCCGACAAGCTATTTTTAGCTTCAGCAGGCTATTTTTGGCTTTCCAGAAAAGTTGTCAGAATATAGCCGTGTGCACAGTCAACAGGCAAGTTTTTCAGAATGCAGTTCACTCAGCTCGAATTCAAGACCAAATCGGTCTTAACCCATGACTTCATCGGAACAGTTGATACAGATCTACATAAGGTGTTGCCGGAGGTAGTTTTGGATCCACTCAAAATCAAGGATTCAGTTATCAAGAATATTCAGCAATCCGGGTTACTTGAGGCCGCTTCCATACCTATTTCGGTGCATTGCGTGGAGTTTGTTATATCTTGCATCAAGCATTACAATTCCGCTACACGAGAGATACGGTCAATAGATGGACGTGTCATATGCAGTCTCAAACCCCTTGATATCGAGCGAAGTCTGGATATTCCTCAACATTCGGATGGGATGGTTATTTCCATGAGTCAGAGCGAGCAGGCATTCAATGCTGGACTGGATAAGTGTCAAAACAAGATGATAGAGAGATGGCTGAAACAAAAGAAGAGCAAGTTGCCAAACAACTTGGGTCGTGGCGAGTGTAAGGATGAATACAATATTTTGATTACACTGCTTAATCGTGTCTCAGGTCATGCAGATGCGAACAAATTTCACCCGTGGATGTACTATATCATTGGTAGAATTATCTCTGGGGAGAGCATTATGACTGGGCATCCTTCATCAGCGATGTTATTCACGAGCAAATCACCGGTTTCCTAGCTGCGCATCAATTTCATATGTGTTCTTACCTGGTGCACTTGATTGCTTATCAGAATCAGTTTAATGGTTTGAATACGGTGGGCATACTCAGTGTACAGAAAGTCTATCGTTACTATGACCAGCTTGAGTTCACAAAGGCTGAAAGTCATTTTAAACGTGTACAAGAGGCTTTCTTGACTTATACAGTGAGAAACTTGGACCGGGAGTTGCATATTCGCATCTCGACAGTTGCTAGAGCAGCAATGAAGAATTGGGCAGATTGGTACATTCAGTTCCCTACATACACCTATATCCGTGTCTATGGATACACAGGAAAACCAGCTATGTTACCACGTTATCCTTCGGATAAAACAATATTCATGGAGTTCTTGAGGCAGCTATATGAAGTTCACAAACGTTTGCGCGCATCAAAGTAAATTCGGCTGTATTGGTGTAGGACGGCAGTTGATGCTAAGACCGCAGGTCAAGAGTTAGAAAATTGCAAACTCAAGTACCTGTGGATACACGCACATATGATCCTTGGGGTCATTACGCAGCTCGCCTGGGTAATCTCTCTTATCACAAACCTACGATGGAAGATTATTGGGTGAATTGTGAGGATGATTTCGAGGTTCGCAGACGTAGCTATAGCAGGTTCTCTCTTCCACAAGTTTCTGTTTTCTTGGCAGAAGATGTGGAAGGATTGACAGAGGATGAGGGAGATACACTTCCTCAATTTTACAGAGAGCAGGTTGATGGACAACCATTGCCGTTAGTGAACTGGTATGCCAAAGAGTTTGCATCAGTAAAGGAGAGATCGAGCAGGGTCATCCAAAATAGTACGCTTTATTTAGAAAGCAGAAGGTTGAGAAAGGCATCTATGCCTAGAGCAGAGCCGCCACCAGAAGGACTTGTATTGCCTTCTTCTTCAAAACCTAAGCAGAAGAAGAGGAGCAATCCTCCTAAAAAGAATCCAGCGCCTAGTAATTCGAAGGGAAAAACATCTGTTGCGATTCCACATGTAGAGCCAGTCAGAGAAGTTATTCAGACTTCTCCGCAGCTTGAGGTTCAGCCCCGTATGCCGTCACCGACACCATTAGAGCAGCCTCCCATTCCAATTCACATTGATTTGGACGTGGATTCACCTCCTCGCAGCGATTCTTTTACACATTCACATTCATCAGATCCTCCTGCGACTAGTACAGATCATTCCAGTGGGATTAGTCGGGATTCATCTTGGCTTGAGAGTCAACTGGGAAGAAAAAGGAGACAACCATCTTACATACTTGATCATTCAGATTTCGATCATGACCATCAAGATGTGCCTGAAAAGAGGATCAAGAAACAGATACATATTGGGAGAAGTGCAGATAAGGAATTCATTGTTGAGACTGCTGCACCTCCAGAAGATAAGAGTCTAGACGAGATGGAAGCTCAAGACTTCGAAGTTATCACAGTTCATTTCGGTAAGAGTACTCGTCAGACATATATTGATCTCCTACAGGTTGCTATAGATAGCGTCAAGGATAGGATGGTGAAAGATGGTGAAGATAAATCAGCTCTCAAGGCTGAAATACAGCAGCTTAGCCAGTATATTTCTAGCCTTGTACATAGGACATGGGATGTTGTCACCGCGCTTCCACATATGTTAGAACCACCAGCAGAGCAGGGTCAGATTGATCTCTTGGTTGCATATGGTAAGCGATTGGAGGAATGGGAAGAGGAGTTTGTTGCTAGAGGCCACCTTGTACTTACAGAATTGTATCTATTACGGTATAATGCACGTGAGCTTCGTCTGCGACTTCAAGATGAGGAATGTGATTTGGCCATTAGTAGACCCAGGGATGAGATTCTGATTGCCAACTTGGGAATGTCATTTGACTCAGTCACAGAGGCAGAAGATAAAGAAGAGGTCTACATTTGGAGAACACAGTTGATCTTCAAGGCAGAGATAGAAGGAAAGATCGTATCTGAGGTGGCTGAGAGCAGAGAGCATGTTACTAGTGCACTCCGCTATATAAGAGACTTTGTGTCTCAATTACCATGTGTATATCAGCGTGTGGGTGGTGACTATGTTGAGCTTGCTGACATCCAGTTAGAGCTCCAAGCACTTATTCACGGTATTTTCAGTGGTGAGACCGTTGGCTGTAAGATGAATCAGCTTACAGCCATGTCAACATTGTTTGATGAGGCAATCAGGAGAAAGGGTGAGTTCCAGTGTCAGATGACTAATGGAGAAGACATGCTGCACAGACATAGGATTCTTCGCCAGAGCTTCAGTTCCCCAGATGGAGATGCAGTCAACGACCTCGTAGATGGGTTAATTTCTCAAGATCAGGGCCAGTAGACTTCAGTTAAAGGCGTCCCACCTTTTTCCAAGATAGACATTAGACACAGGAGTTAAACTCGAGGCTTCTTTCCGAGTTAACTTGTTGTTACACATTGCATGCCTGTCTGTCTTGGAAATATCTACAAACACTTGGAGTTTAGATTAGATCTTTCAGTCAACTGATGATAGCATTCCAGTTGACTTGCTTTCAATAAGGACGTGCATGTTGCACCTTGTCCATTTAGATTAGATGTTTCAGTTAACTGATGATAGTTTCCCAGTTAACTGTATAGTTTCATTCAATTAGGGTTTAGGAATAAGATCTTGCATGCATTGCAAGACTTTAGTTGACTCAAGGTGATTTTAGGGTTGCCTACACCTTGAAGTCTATAAATAAGAGCTTTAAGCTCATTTGTAATTTAACTTTTGCTTGATAGCATACATGCTGCGCCTACCTTGCCTGTAGTATTGCTATTATTGTATCTGTTCAAAGAGTAATTGCTGTTATAATAAATTGTTGCGCCTACCTTGCCTTCATGTTATTGTCATGGTGTTTATTCGACCTTAGTTAAATGGGGTTGCTGGTTTGATCGTTATTGCATGCGTGTTGCGTCTATACAATCTACTGTCCCAGTTGCTTACCTTTTGTTTTGTTTATTATAAGCCTATTCAGAAGAGCAAATAGTTGCGCCTACCTTGCCTTCATGTTGCGAAACTGTACTTAAAGCTTATCGTTTGATGTGTGTTATAGTAGACTCATTCAGCCAAGCAGATAGTTGCGCCTACCTTGCCTTCATGTTGTGAAGCTGTACCAGGTTTACCGTTTATTTGTTTGTTTTAATAAACTTCTTCCCGGATTAGCAAATAGTTGCGCCTCCCTTGCCTTCATGTTGTGAGCCCGCACCTGAAGTTTATCGTATAATACATTCCTGCTCCATTTCCTCATGCTCTGTTTCTTGAGGAAACTGGATAGATTTAAAGAAGTTAGCTTAGTTGTAGTTAGATGATCTGCGAAACCAGAAAATACTTAGCTGCAACGTTCTAGGTTTTCTTAACCTTGTGCCTCTACCAGCTGAGAACAAAAAGATAGGACATTAGTTTAGTTTTCTATTTCATGCATTCCAGCACAACGAGGGAGCTTCCCCTCCTAATTTGAAGAGCACTCATTACGTAGTGTGCATAGCTGTCCGTACAAACTCACACTCCAGAGGTGTTAGTTCTTACGCCAACAGATAGACTTCTAGAGGCAAGGCACTCAACATTGTTTTGGAGCCCTCGTGTGAACCACTTTCTTGACCTACTCCTTGAGGATATAGGGAACCTAAGTTTGGTGAATATGGTTGAAGATGCAAGGAATATCACACTATACATTTGCAACTACACATGGGTCCTAAATCTTATGAGAGGCACATTGATGGAAAGGATCTCATGCAATGACGAGTCACACTCTTTGCCACTAATTTCATCATGTCGAAAGAATATTAGCTACAATTCCCAACATTAAGCGAATGTTTGTGAGTGAAAGGTGGTTAGAGAGTCCTTATTGAAGGAAGCCTAAGGCAGAGAGGTTCCTAACAGTCAATTTTGATGATAGATTTGCCAAAGTGATGGAGGAGATCATCCATTTAAGTTTGCAAACTCTACTATTTTTTGCTTTTTATTTTCTAATGTTATAGTTTGCAGATTTTGTAAAATTTTTATATTTAGGTGTCAGAACTGTTGGTTAGGGTTTTATGATTGGTGGATGGGGATCAAAAGTCCATGGGTATCTATATGAGGCTATGGAAAAGGTCAAAGAAACAATTCAACATTTATATG
This sequence comes from Sequoiadendron giganteum, assembly GCA_007115665.2. NCBI lineage: Eukaryota > Viridiplantae > Streptophyta > Pinopsida > Cupressales > Cupressaceae > Sequoiadendron > Sequoiadendron giganteum. Next base: position 524,822,637 of record CM021102.1, read on the forward strand.
AGTGAAATACGACCAAATATGAACCCATATGGCGCATTATTGATCGGAGGTGGAACCAACAACTTCATCAATATATTCATTCTATTGCCTACTATTTGAACCCAAGTTTTATTTCTCCCTTCTTTCAAAGCAGATGTAGAGGCTATATTCATGCTATTGCCTACTATTTGAACCCATTTTTATTTCTCCTTTCTTTTAAAGCAGATGTAGAGGCTATGCTGGCCTCAACACATGTATTGAGAGATTGGTTGCCGATGAGAACTTTCAAGACCTCATACTTTATGAGCTACAGAGTTATCAGAAGGCCCTTATATTTAAATTAAATTAAATTTACTATTTATATTTCTAAGTTTATGAAAGCCCTTAGTAAGTTATTAATGACAAAAATGTTATCCTTGCAGATTTGTGGTGGGAAGATTATGGTGCTGCAACGCCTAATCTTCAAAAGTTTGCTACTAGCATTTTATCCTAGCCGTGGAATGCATCTAGTTGTGAGTGTAATTGGACTATTTTTGATTCCATTCTGTAGTAACCCCTCCTGGAATGGAATGTATATGGTTTTTGTGATATCTTCAGTTTGACATATGTTTCATTTTGTCAAACAGTTTGCACATAGGTTGAATTGACCGATTCAAGGTTTGAGGATTACACCAAAAACATGTAGACTAAACCAATATCCCATTCATATACTGCATTATATCAAAGATAGACTCATGCAAGATCATAAAATGTAAACTCAGACCCTCTGCAATTGTATTTCTGAACATTCATGCTGACAGGAATGTGCAGTTTCAAAACTGAACAATATACTCTATTGCCTAAAATACATACTAGGTGATCTTCTTGGGTTTACAAATTGTTTAATAGCAATATAAAGAATAATGTTTCAGTTTGAGATTACAATGTATGCACCTTTATTTCTGACCTGAAGTTGTCAACATAGGCTAGCATAAATACCGCGATCCTCGGCTGAGTTCGTCTTTATCTGCAGTAGTAAAATTGACTCAGCCTAGTCTTATCTGTGATTCCAAATGTGGCTTGATGTCTTTCCAAACCATATCGCTGACATCCTTATCATAGCGCTAAAGTATAACTCGATGCGTTGCCTTCAACTTGACGGATGTCTACCATGAAATACTTGGGTGATGTTATTTATACCAACTTCAGCGGTTTGCTATTATATTGACCCTTGTATTCCCGTCTCCACTTTATTTCCAGCACGGCTTGTCTTGTTCTCATGGAGGCAGCTGAATTAGACTTCTATCCCACGCAAGCTTCTGCAATGGTATCGGGTCCAATGTCCCTGGAGTTGACTCCACGATTATCCACATAAGAAGCGGCAACAATTCCTCAATGACCCGTCTTCAAGCAGCTAGTATCGACTTGTCTTTAATTATACTTGGCGCTGGATTTTTGTCTTTTCCTCAATAGCAAAGGATGAGATATATTTATTGAGACGGCTTCCTTAAGCTTGGCTCCACACGCAAATACTGATTTGTCTTATTTTGAATTCTTTATTTCTAGCAGCTAAGCAAGCTTGCCATGATTTCATCCAGGAGATAATAATTTGTCTCTTCTGCATCGGTCAGACCATTTGTCTTTTTCCAGCCTGAACTCCTGTCCGCAAAATCAATCTATATAATATTATTCTTGAGAGTTGGAATCGATGTGGATTTACGCTGGCACCAAAGCACGACTGTATTGTTCCAGGTGACAATGCTAGGAAATATGTTGGCTTCTTTAGAGAATATAATATCGGGTCTTCCTTATGATTTCAACGCCTACCTTTGACTTCAATCTATATCAGTTTGCTTCTACAGAATATCTTCCAGATCGCCGCTTCCAATCAGAATTAATACCTGAGACAATTTTAAAGCATTCTTTCCACACAAATAATCCAGGCGGCCACTATAATGAAGCAATCAAATATTATATTTGAATCCTTTAAAATCAATCGGTCCATTCACAGTAAAATGCAATGATCAAGACAGGCATATTATTGATTTGTAGTATATAATATGGAACTTCCCAGCAAAGATTGATGCAGTGACAGCAATTATAAATGATATGGCAGACCCTAACTGCAATTTCCTGAAAATTACCACACCCCTGGATATGACTGCAACTATAAATAATTGCCTCCAATATAAAATAGATATCACCTGATAATATCAAATAACCTGGAAATTTCCCAAAGATCGCTCTCCTTAGCAAATATTCATGAAGCTCCAAATCTGAAACCAATAAGCCCAATGTGAACTCCGTTGTGAATCCACTCCCGAAAAGAGCTAGGTTTTCGTCCAACCCTTTTCCCCAATCTATTGAAGGTTTTCGTCCTCAGAGATTTACCTGAATCTGAGATTCAAGCCTTTGCATAATGCAATGAGAAATAATAACTCAACAATGGATGATCAAATGCTTTGCACTCCACTCCTTTTAAAGGCTCCCATGAATCTTCCAAAAGAAGTCAGCTTGTAACTAACCTCAACTTCTAGAAGGAACTTTATTTAATAAAGTGACCTTTTTAATATTTTATTATTTTCACTTTATTTTAATTAAAATAATTAATTAAAGTCATCCTTTTGAAATAGTATTAATTTTTGGACAACTTAAATTAATTAAGTCACTTTACCAAAAATTTGTGGATATTACACATTCACACAAAGAAGCACAATACGTTGATCAAAAGTGCTTGAATGATCTTGTTTGTATGCAGTACAACATTTGTTTATATGAAAAGAAGGTACATGGAAAAGGTATAGATGATGCTCTTGACCTTGATGACATTGATCCATATTTAGATTGGATTGCTAAGCTTGAGGATTATGGTGTGGTTCCATTGTTAATCAATGATGAGTTAGCTGATTTGGAGAGGGAGGTAGTCGAACGGGAAGGAAATGTGATAGCATATGAGGAGGCAAAAGGTGAGGTTGGTGAGCCATCAGGGTTGGGTTCCTCACATACACAACTTGATCCTATCACTATGGATGAGACACCTATTGAAAATATTGCAGCTATACCATCCACTTTTGCAACACCCACGTAGTGGCAACATACTTTTTTGAGTCTTAATCATAACCAAAATTTCTGATTTATAATTTTTATTGACATTGAAACTTGAAGTTCATATGTATTGAGAAGTTGAACTCATTTTTTGGTCTATGATATGTATTAAACTCTAATTTTGATTTATTTATGATGGAAATCAGTAATAAGCTCTACAAATTTAGTAATATGTGTGCTTTTGAAGAATATTTTAAAAAATTTATGTATTTTGAAATGTTCGATAAATTTGTCGAGTTATTGTTGAGTTTTGAGATTTTAAAGGTTTTGGGCTCGTTGAGTTTGGGTTTTTTCAACTATGATCTAAACATATGAATGACACTTTTTAGTTGGCTAAAACAGAGATTAGCTATTTGGTGCAAACAAGGAGTGACAAAATACAACAAATGATTTGAAGAAATAAATAAGTCGTATTCAAAGCCACAACTTGTTGAATTTTATAGTTTAGTTTAGAACTTCTGCAAATGTTTAGTGTGAATGTGCATGTAGTTCGAGTTATTTCTATTTGTAATTCACTTTAGCGATTAAAGTGAAAGTTTTTTATTTAGTTAAATAAGTTTAATAAATCCTCAATACAAAAAAAAAAGAAGTTTAATAAAGTGTAGATAATCACTAATGATTTAGAGTTATCTTCGAAGTCATCTCTTGTGTGAGATAAGATTTCTATTTTGGAAGATATTTTAGCTGAATGGTATAAAGATAGATGGAAGGTAAACCATCAATAACTCAATATAGTGTAATAATCATGCGTAGTTGTTGATAGTTGTGGAGGTTTCCTTGTAAGCTTTCAAAGGAATGCAAAGTAGATTTAAGGTGTAAATTGTTGTGTACTTGTGCTTTGATACTATATTGAACAACTGGAAGTTTGTAGAGGATACACACTAGGCAAGTTTGCCAAGGTTGTTTTCCCAAGTAGTGAGCATAGGTCTAAAGGGATTTAAGATTAGTGCATTTGGATGTGTGTGGGCCAATGCTAGTAGGATCAATTGTAGAGAGCATGTACTATGTTTCTTTCAGTCGTGATTTTTTTCACAAGACATGGATCTATTTATTAAAAACCAAGGATGAGGTCTTGAGCAACTTTCAAGAGTTCAAAGCTCTAGTTGAGAACTAGACATAGAAGAAGATCAAGGTCTTGAGATCAAACAATTGAGGAGAATATACCTCCAAGGAGTTTGAAGGTTTCTACAAGGAAGTAAGGATAAAGAGGAGTTGATAGTTTCATACAACTCAGAGAAAAATGGTGTCGCAAAATGAAAGAATTGAACGATCATTGGGGTTGCTAAAGTCATGAATCATGACTTGGACTTGTCGATGTTTCTTTGGGAAGAAGCATGTTTTATAGTGGTCTACACCTAGAGCATGTGTCCTCATAGGATTTTGGAGGACAAGACACTAGAGGAGGCATTTAGTGGTATGAAGTGAAAGGTGAGTCATTTTTGCATCTTTGGTTATATGATATATCTCCGTATACCTTTCGAGAAGAGGACAAAAGATGACAAAATTGGAATCTCCTAGTTTGAAGGGTTTATTTGTAAGTTATAGTGAGACTTCAAAGGTTTGCAGAGTCTACATTCTAGAGCTAAGGAAAGTTGTAGTCAATAGGGATGTCAAGTTTGAGGAAGAGTTTGTGTCTAGAAAATGTTAGAAATTCATTCTAGCAACAAAGGATGAGGAGTAGGAAGCTCCAAAGGTTGGATCTCCAAAGCGGTTGGTTATTTCTAGTCAGGACAATAGCCTTCAAGTGAGAACAGAGAAACTTCAGCCCTTTCTTCATTTGTTAGGAGTCCTTGATGGTTTGGAGAGACATTGAGGGATACTCAAGAGCATGTTGAGGCTCCTAGGAGCTCATTTAGGGAGAGTAGGTGTTTGAAGAAGTTTCCTAACTACATAGCATTGATGAGTAACATCATTGAGTCTTCCAACCTTCAGGAAGCAGTGGATTAGCATTTAGATTATATTTTGACCAAACCCTTAGCAAAAGGGAAGTTTGAAGCATGTAGAGACAAACTTAGATTGATGCAGAATTCCTTCCTTGCTAAGAGGGAGTGTTGAGTTTTGTAGCTCAGTTCAAAATTTTTGCACATGTTTAGTGTGAATGTGCAAGTAGTTTGAGATATTTCTATTTTGTAATTCACTTTAGTGATTACAGTGAAAATATTTTATCTAGTTAAATAAGTCTAATAAATTATAGATAATCATTAATGATTTAGACTTATCTTCCAAGTCATCTCTTGTGTGAGATAAGATTTCTATTTTGAACATTAGATATTTTAGCTGAATAGTATAAAGATAGAGGCAAAATAGAAGTTCAATAACTCAGTATAATTTAATAATTCCTTGCAGCTGTAGTTGACAATTGTGGAGGTTTTCTTGTAAGCTTTCAAAGGAATGCAAAGTAGTGTTCATTTCTGCAGTTTGAATTTCAACGTTTTGTGTAATTAATTTAATGTTTATTTAAGCATTATAAAACTAGTTACTGTGATTGGAATTTTAATACAACTTAGTTAGACAAATATCATCAATACAAAGCTTGACTTAGTACAATCTCCTTTTAATTTACTTGGTGAAATCATCAACAGAATAAATGTAGACACAAAATAACCGGGTTGAGCAATAGTTTCTGCAGCATACGTGTAGTGTCAACTACCATTAGGAATATCTTGTGTCCAAGGTACTTATTTATGGGTTACAACAAATATGCTTTTAGGGACATGAGAATAATAAATATTTATCTCAAAAATAAAAAGATGTTTCAAGGCAAACCCTACAATAGTTGCAGAAAAAACTAAAAGAATTGAACTTTAAAACAATTGTATTTTAAAACAACTAATAAAATAAAAGGCCTAAACATAGGTCCTCACTCTTGCCCAAAAATAGGACACCACTGGAATAGCTGTTGCAAAAAATAGCAATTTGTACATGTTTGGAATTTTGAAAACACTTTTCACTTAATAACCTTGATGGATCTTCTAAAGAATTGAAACTCGAAACCATCATGAATCCACTTATAACTCCATCAATTTGACTTGATGACTTGAATTAGATGCCATTTAGGGTTTTCAAATGACTAAAAATAGAAGTTGAAATCTTAACTGGTTGTTCCGATCAGCAAGCTTAAAAAACATTGCCTAGGGTTTGCAAATGCTGAAAACTTGAAATTGAAAGCCTAGAATGAAGATATGACAAACACTTGAATCCACAACTTGACAAAAACTATCAAGAAAGATGTGGAAGCTTCCGAAGAAGTTTGTGATGAAGAAGGCTGCAAGGCATGCTATTTTCTTCTTGCAAATGGCTGAAACATGCTCTAATCACTGGCATAGGCCACAAATCAGCAACACACATAAAACCCTAAGTGTTTGATAATTTGATTCAATCTTTGAATACCAATCTTCACACCAGCCAAACCCTTGCTGAGATTGCTTCGCAAAAGTTAGGAGATTTTATGCTGAAACTGCCCATCTCCTTCAGTAAAACTCTACTTATGTCTGCCATGCACCTCCTATCATGAATATCACCTGCAGTAGAGGTGCTCAAATACACCTGCATTTGCCACTAAAGAACATCTTTCAACATGTAGGCACTTCCTTTTGCTGTTTATGACATTTAAACCTTTCTTCATCACTTGGTGGAATTAATCCATGTTTTCAACCGATTGGTGGAGATTTTAGATGGTTGAACTGTCACAAGAGTGTACCTGGGCTTTTAAGAGTGGAGTTTTGTATCACTTGAGCCAACTTACCATGTTAGGAGAAGATTTCTTATGGTTGAGCCATCATCGAAGTGCACCCAGCTTTATCAATGCCAATTTGACTGAAGGGCAGAACTTTTTGTCATTTAAACCCAGGTGGAATTGAGCCACTTCAACCAAGATGAAACTTTGGGCTACTTGAGTGAACGTGGAAGTTCTAAGTGATGTTGCTTCTTTTTCATACACTCAAGCAGAATTTCTGATCACTTATGCCATTTAGGCAGAGTTTTAGATGGCTGAATCATCTTTAAAGTGCACTTAGGTCACTTGGGTGAAGATTTATTCACTTTCTGCCACTTTTGCTTAAAAGTCAGGCAGAGTTTTACAAGACTAACACTCATTTTATCATGCTGGCTGAACTTTATGATGGTTAGACCCTTTGAAAAATGTGCCATCTTTATGAATTCTTCACGACTTATGTCAAGGGAAAGAAGTATGCCAATGCTGTCACTTTATCAGACTAATGCATCATTTTGGTTTACTCTAGCCACATGAAAAGTGTGACTAACTTAAGCTTAGCCATTTTCATATCCATTCTTCTTTGTCGCAGTCATTGTCAATCTCAAACCTTATGATTATTTCATTTTAAATAGCTGCAACCTTGGTCAACTTGAGGTAGCTGTTAATTGAGAAAAGGACCATGACATGACAATCTTACAACTTGATCGGGGAAAGCACAACTTGCATGGGATTTACACATATTGACAATCAATCGTGTTGACAAATGGTGAAAATGTAGCACAAATGCTGAGTTTTGTATGGGTGCAACAAGGCTTGAGGGTGAAAAGCTCAAAATTGTTTAGTTTCTTAAACTAGCTATTCCTCCCTTGTACTAACATATGCTTCGTGATGTTTAGAATAGTGTAAATCCTTGCTCACCTTACACTGCACCAGTTTAATTCCATTGGAATAAAAATACATAAGCGAACTCTATATAAAGGCTGATGGGGACCTAAAGTTCAGAACACATTCAGATTTATTATTACAAATGTTTTTACTATGAATTAAGTTTCTTGTCTATTGCTTGTGCACTTCTATTTACTGTATGTTTTATTTTTTCTCTGTATTGTTACATTTGAATCCTTTTTCGTGAAAACTCAAAATAATTTTTAAGTGTACGCTATATTGAGATTTAATCTTGCAAACGCTTGGTGATCATCGAGAATCTTAATACATCTTCCAAATCAAATGAAGGGGTATTGTTGACTCCTCTGTGAATAATTCTTTCACTCAAAGGGGATCTCTTAATACTCAGTGTGTCACTGATATGATTGATTGGCATTTTCAGTATTGGAAGACTCTTTATTGCAAGTATTTCTGAGGCACTAAGATTGCTCATAGGATGGAGCAAAAAGTTAAAGGTGGAGATATTCCTCATAGTGTTTGGGTGGGCCCTCTTAAACTTTCCATTCAATACTGTGTTTTCATCAACAAAGACTATCCAAGTAAACTTGAAGCAACTACTTCTTTTAAGGTCTCCTGGATTCCCTTTAGAACTCTAATGAGATGTCTTTGTTGCTATTTATTCAACCTAGGCCTGCCTAGTTGGTTTCCCTTCTATTTTTTTAAAGGTTTAATATTATTTTTGTCCTTCTTTATTACTTTTTTGGTGATAATTTCATTTTTGGCTGACCCATTAGTGAATTGTTATCACCTTGGGTTGCGGCCTTTCATGTTTTTAGCAAGAATTAAGTTTCTACTCTCACTTGTATGCTTTTATATATTGTTTGCATTATTTTTTCTCTATACTGCTACAAATGAGTCGGTTTTTACTAAGTGCTACTGAACACATAACTATCTCAACATATTTCTATGAGTGAACATATCAATCAGACTGAGTATAAATGCAAACGAAGATTGCATTTTGTGTTTCTGGTCATGAGGCCTTCCTTCTACTCTTTTCTCTTATCAAACATTGTTAATTGAGATTGCTTATGAGACAAATATGAAAATGAATATTGCCCACAAGTGCTTCTCAACACTTTATAAATGAATCTAGGCCGAGAAGTGCTACCGATCATTGAGGATGCCAAACTGCTAACAACAAAGAAGACAAAAGCTACAGAGCATTTTGTAAGATGGCCTCATGTTCTTCTGGTATCTATATGTTTTTTGGCCTAATTTTAATAAAGAGTATCTTGACAAGTACCTGCCTAACAAATCTTGGATTACAACATGTATTTTTGTTAAGATTTTTGGGCTTATGGTTACCTAATCTAGGCAACAATGGATTACATCCAGTCTAATTGCCTTTCCTCAGGTTTGATTCAGGAACATTCTATCCGGGAGGAGATAATGGCAATTATAAAAACATTGGAGGAGGACCTGGAACAGGTTACAATATTAATATTCCTTGGAAACGAGGGGAATGTGGGGATGCAGACTATCTAGCAGTTTGGGACCATGTTTTGATTCCTGTGGCTAAGAGTTATAATCCAGATATTATTCTCATTTCTGGAGGTTTTGATGCAGGTTTTCTTTGTCCAGAGACATTTCTCATTCTAATTGGTTTCTGCGATTGTAATTATGTATTTTAACTGTAAATTTATATGCAAATTTTATATTTTTTAAAGATTTCTAATTTCTAGTTTTGTAATTCAATACTTTTGTCAGCACTTGGTGACCCATTGGGTGGATGCCGGCTTACACCTTATGGTTATTCACTTATGACACAAAAGGTCAGTATTGATGGAATTATTCTAAAGTCAGCGATGCAATTTATGTAGAAGAATATTGGTACCAAAATGTGTAAACTACATTGATATGAAGGTAACTACACACATCTTAGCCGATTATGTTTCTTACCTATTACCATTGGAAATGATATATTTAGGCTTGCATAATAATCTATGTTCCACGGTGTTTTGGGGATGGGGACGGGGGGACGGCGACATACAAAATACACATACATACATACATACATACATACATACATATATATATGATATTTTCAAAATTTATTAATATATTATAGATAGAGAGAGGGAAAGACAGAAAGATATGTCAATAAATTAATAATTGATAACAACAATATCAATATGTAAATAAATCATGAGAGTAGTAGTATAACAGCATAATAAATGTCATTAAAGCATTATAAAATTTATCATAGTAGTATCAAACATCAATAAAACCATGGTCTATCAATATCCAAATGTTTCAAACATGCATCCAAAAGTCTTAAAGTTCAAACATGAAAATCAAAATACTAAATACATTGTACAACTGTCTATGAAATTAAGCCTCATTCGGGTTATGAATATCAAAAGGGTCAGAACTATCTTAGTCACTATCATCCTCTGGCAAGAGTGGATCATCCAATGGTAGCCTGACCAATCCTAGGTTGCACCTCATCCTCATCAATTTGCCTAACATCCTCAGGATCAACATCCCATTGTGCTGCTGGAGTCTGCCGATACTGAGTAGTTTGTCAGTCCTTAAGTCTCAAGGCACTATGAATTGCAACTAATTTCTCAGCTCGTTTTGAAGTAAGCCTGTTTCTCTTAATGGAGTGGATGAATCCATAGGTGGACCAATTCCTCTCTGCAGTAGAGGAACTAGCAATCTGTGAGAGCAAACGAACGGCAAGTTGATTCAAATCCGGTGTGTCTTTCCCATGAAATTTCCACCATCCAATGGGGTTGTTCTGTGCAATGGTGTACCTATCTGTCCTAGCCTTTGGTTTGCTGAATGTAGAACCTTGAAGATCAGAAAACATAAGCCATTGCTCTCTAATAATGGTTGCCTGCTCATTGGTATACATTTTACGAAGGGCTGCTATAAGCCTCTCTATCACCTCGTCATCCTCAGAAGGAAGCATTCGGCCAGGTCTAGGTACATACAACTTTGGATTAAGAGCATAGGCAAGCATATGAAGAGGGGTATTCATTGTGTTCCACGTCTTTGTCACAATAGGCCTAATATGGTCCTCATAAAAACTCTACTTAGAATCCTTTTGACGAACAACTTGCTTCATTTGGTCAAGCATGCTATCAAAAGTCTCATATATCTCTCCCAAGCTAGGAGAGCCTGTATTTGCATATCGAATTACCCCCACAACTGGTAATATGAAAGAGCAAATATACCTACAAGCAACAAATTAAATATTAGAACTTTTAAAATACAAAGTAAAACAAAGTGTAACAAATTCAAAAACAATTTAAATTTTTCAGATTTCTTACTTGATAGTGACCCACCAAGTTTCATTAAGTACTCTATCTCTCACTTCCTTTCCTTCATTTGTCTTCGCTAGAGTCCACCTTTTCCAATCTGCACAAACAATCATGGCTTGTAGAGCATCTTGGACCTCCAACATCCTCTCCAACAAAATATAGTAGCTGTAACAACCCCATCCTTGGGTAATTAAATTTTTTCCAACATTTCACTTCGAAAAAGTAACAAGTAACCAAGACATTACAATAAAATTCTTCCTTTCTTTATTGATAAATACATGCAAGTTACAATATATATTTCCACGTGAATTCCATTTTCATTGTAAATATAAATCAGAGTACAAAAGTAAAACAATTACATACATAGCTCGTAAGCTTTTGCACAAATAGTAGTAAGACGGTCCAAATTCCCTTCCTTTCAAATCTTGGTGTATCTGTCGCTTGCTGTGGAGGAGAAACATCACTCGGGCACTTTTTCGCCAACCACAGACTGTTAATGCGGTCCCTCGCACATCTATCATTCAATAGATGGCCCTCCCTTCGAATGAAGAGATTGGTAGAATATCCGGCTGCGACAACCCAATTGAGCATAGTGCTGTGTCCTATACATCTAGAACTTGCTATTTCACAATCTCGAACTAACATGAAGGATCACAATGAACTGACAGTGTAGTCTCAACTATCTCACATTTAAGTGGATGCTGTACATTTCACTATTTTGGCCAAAGTATTCTCATTTAGTACTTCGAATGAAGGTCATCTATCATATACACTAGTTAGGGCCGATTTGACTTAAGGCTATCTTACACTACGCATAGGTATCGTCCTTTACTTTTGGATAATCTTTTATCCCAGACTAACCTACAACATTCAACTAAGTAATTACACAAAATAGGTATATCCTGTTTCAGATAACATACCTTTAAACAATCTACTTCAAATAGTTACATAAGAGAGGTATATCTTGTTTCAGACAACCTACCTTCAAACAATCTACTTAGAAATGAAACAGTCTATAAGTGTCTCATACCATTCCTCCTAATCAGGAAACCTTTATCCTAGGAGTATTTTAGCTTACCTCAGTTATCCCTATAACTTAAGTTGAAAAGACCTTACTAGACCACTATCTTCATTTCATTCCTAGTATCTAGTATTTACTTCACACATATTCTCCTTATATTGAGATCAATCAGTATAGGATGCATACACACAAATGCAATCCATCCAAACACATTCCCTGATATCTAAAAATCCATTTCTTAAATGAAATGAAATAATAGTTTCCCCTTTTTCCCTTATATTTAAATTCCACCCAAGACATTTCCATAAAATGCAGACAAACCATTCCCTTTAGTCTATGCAGTCACAAACAGGAAATTGATTTTCTTTTTTACTTGACTGGTCTACTTATACTATAATACAATTTAATGCACAAAGTAAACATGTAGTTTCATCTATTTACAAACTAAAACAAAGATATTAAGAATATGACACTCATGCCTGTTTTCTTTAGTTGGCCTCCTTGCTGCTTGTGAATGCTTCTAATTCAGTTAGTAGCAGCTCCTTTGTTCCTTTCTTTAATTAATCCCTCTCTCTTACTGTTCTTTCCAAATTCTAATCCTTTAGCTGAAGCTCAGAATGACTGGAGTATAATTTCTGGTAATGCTGGTTATTACTTTCCTCAAAATTGATTTCTACAGCAGGTGCGTACATGTATGTATGCAGCATATAAAATTCACAAGGCTTGACAGAATGGCAATGGTGAATTGTGGCTTCTCAAAAGCAAATTCAGAATTAGCAAAGGCAAGTTGTGAATTGGTAAAATGATAATAAAATGAGCTCAATTTATAGAGTTCGAATTCTCATGCTAAGCTATAGTTTTGGCATGAGAATCGACACCTCTACCTATTTGAAAATGTCAAACTCATGGTGGCGGCATTGCAAAAGCTTATTCAGCTTTTAGAAGGTGAGTCGACCTCCATTTGTGAAGAATAATTCAAACATCACATGGTAAAATATGGCTGAGTGACAGCTACAGGCGTCCTCTGTAATGGCGTCCAAAACTAGCGGGATTGTTTCCATAGCAGAAAATGTCCATGAACAAATGCGTCCCACCTGGCCAAGATTTTAGGCTTCACCACGCATTTACAGTATTGTGTTTCACAAGCCCACGACTTGGTCTCTCCTGTGTGCGCGTATTTTTCAGCAGCGCACCTTCATTTTCTATTTTCAAAAGTTCACCATATCAAATAATGAAATATTTGCTGTTTGTGTTTTAATTCCCAGCTTTCTCACAGTGAAAGGAATTCCGTAAATTTCAACGCAAATCATAGTTTATTTCCAATTGTAAAAATATTCGATATTCATCAAATGACTTAAAAAATGTTAAGTCTTTTATTTCACATGGTAAACTTTATTCGATATTTACCAAATGACTTAGAATGCTAAGTCTTTTATTTTCCAAAGATTTTATACATTTAAAATATATATAAATTCTTATATACATATATAATGTATTATATTTATATATAGTCTATTATAGTTTTATTTCTCAAAATAAATATATATATATATATATTTAAATATTTAATATTTAAATATACTTATATATATCTATATATTTATTTTGGTTAGACTATAATAACATATATTTTTATATTATATATATATATATTTACACTTAAATATACATATACACATTTGCATAAAGTCATTCAAATACGTGTATTGCAAGTCAGTCAACATACTTTCAATATACCTATTTGTGCAAATATGTGTATATATGTTTAACTGTAAATTCAAGGCAATATAATAATGTTATAATAAAACATCATAGATAGTGTGTATATGTTTAAAGATGTGTATACTCCATTTGTACCGTCATGTGTATGTATCTGTATGTATGCCATGTTAACACATGCGTATGGCATAATAATTTGCCCATCATACGTCTATATCGCCATGCCATACATATTGATACATACATATGAGAGATACATGTATACGCATATACATCTTGCCTATGTACATATATCAATTCACGGTCCACATTCAAGGTCACAGAACAGTAAGTCAGGTTAACAAGTAACACCACTCACAAAGCACAAAGAAGTAATCCAAAACTCCTAAGCCTAAGGATGACTTATCAAGATAAACCTATTCGACTCAGTTCCTCTACACCCTTAGTGAAGTGTGTGTATGCTCAACTAATTTACTTTACCATTTATCCGACCAAGCCCCTCTCCCGAGTGATGTTTCCCCTCCGCCTGGAGGAATGGTTCCTGTTCCTGCACCCATAGACATACAATCTCGACAGTTATTTGTTCACAACATTAACAGTATACAAAACATTTTAAGTTAGAATATTCATTACTCAATAACTATGCATGCAACATTCTTCAAGGATAACATCGATAGAAGTAGCATAAAATGAGACATTCATTAAATGGAACACATTCATTTTGATAACAAAAACATGTTTTATTTATCTCAATGATTGAAACATTACAATCACTTGCCCTAAGCCATAGTAGCTATACAATCGGGGTGTAACATACTTCCCCCCTTATGATTCATTGTCCCCGATGACCTAAGGTTTTATTCAAACATAAAAACATAACTCAACATTTATTTTTCACTCTTGAAAGTTTCAAGAATGTTAGACTGGTGTAATTTGGACATCAGCTTGTCCATCATCCACAACAACATGTATCCTTTGCTGAAACATGGCTTGTTGGGTGGTAATGAGTTACAAGGAGTTTTATTAGGACATTTATTTGTGCAGTGATCCCCTTTACATATAAAACATCCAGCTTTTGGTCCTCTTTTCTCCTTGGTTTTCCCAATCTTATTAGCACCTTTACTAGCCCTGCTAATGTTACCAACATTTGAATTATTTCTTTTATGATCTTTGTTGAACTCTTTTCCATTTAAGCAGGATCTTCCCCCCTTTGGTTGGACAACATTTAGAACAGGTTCCTCCTTTTTAGAAGCTATCTTGTTGGACACATTCTTCTTATTTCATTTCATAGAGATTGTAGGTGATTTTTCTTTCTTATGGCTACGTTTTCCACCTTGCCCATGAGAAGAACTTTCCCCTTCCAGATTAATCATCCTCGTCAATAACCAATCGAGCCTTGCCTCCATACCGATGGTTCTTTGTTCATCTTCATGACTTGCATCGGGGATATTTCTTGTCCTTTCATACACTTTCACCATTTTTTAAAAGCTTGACTTAAACCTGAATGTTTAATACAAGCTAGCCTAGTTAAACTTTTAACTATCTCTTGGTAAAACATATAAGCATATATTCACAAGATTTTCATGCAAGTTTTGGGTTTACCATTTTTCGCTTATTGACTAAAATAATATATTGCACATTCGCTCAACTGAATGTTTCAAAGTATGATCATGGTTTACACAACCCTATCATTTATTTGCTAAACTGAAATACCTTTTCAAGATTACCAAGCAACTACTTGTCCACAACATATTATTTAATATATAAATCCTATAAGTCAAGTTTTCCAAAAATGTTGATTTCTTTGATGAGTTTTTCCACTTAGAACATTATGTTAGCTCTACTAACATAGTTAGATTGACTTGTCTTATGTTCTACCATTTTCCTCTGGAATCTCAAGAGAGTATGTATGTGCTACCAATGATGATATTCGGTCTTCATTTCCTAGTATACTAGACATTACCTTGCCATATTCTGTGCAGCCTCTTATTCTATCTTTTCTTAGGTTATAGTGGTTCCTCATCTGATAATTCCCTTTGTTGTTCCGATGTCCTAACTCTGACATTATTTTCCTCGTTCCATTCTCGAATCTTCCAAATTTTGGACACAGGTTCTTTTATATCCAACAATAGTCTATCCTTTGACTAAGTGAACCTATTTTGATCTTACGCCATTATTAATTCCCATAATGGTTGTAAGTTTTGCAAAGACCATTTCCATTTATCCTTTTTCCCTTGTGGTCATAAGATATATGACTTAATTATCCTCATGTCTTGCAAAGAAGTCATTAGTTCTTCCATATTGAGAACATAACCAAGTTTTTGTTGGGTGGGGTACTTAACTTGAGTCAATCCACTCTCTTCCTTCCCCCCCTTAGTGTTTTCACAACTTTCATTCTATTCACGTTAAACTCCTAGCAATTACTTGCTTCTTTGGAAAGTGTTTGTCATTCCTAGTTGTTTGACTTTCCATTGCCTTCTCTTGCCTCATGGCATACCTTACATATACTTTTCTCAAGTTATATTTTTCGTTGCTTTTCATCTTTACAGGTTCCGCATATTGAATCATCCAGTAGGAGATCTAATGAATAATCAGCAACTTTAGGAGTTTTAAGAAACACACTAATATTCTCCATTTCTTTCCAATATCCTTTTTGGTGAATAAATACCCATACACACAAACCTCTATTGCTGATGTACTTTTTCAACTCAAAGTGTTACTTTCCTTGCAACTTCTAGTGTTCTGACACATAGAGCCATGTTACACATTCCTTTTCCTTTTTGGAACCACTAATCATAAGTTGATTGATTCCAAAACTTCAATGCCTTTGTTGTTTTTGGTTGGTGGGACCTTGCTCACGTCGTTGATTGTTTCTTTCTGACCATTCCGGTCTTTTCTCATTTCCTAAGTACTACTCTTTCCTTGCAAGATCCTATTTCACACAAGAGTTTAGGTCATGAGTTCTTCAACCCTTGTGGATACCTCTTTAGTTGATATCCTACTTTGAACAATCTAATTTATGTTGACTTTGCATACATAGATTCGTAGTGTTTTCACTAATCCAAGAGTTCCTGTCTCTTTTACAATCGTAGGGTTTCAGGCCCCTATTTTTAGAAAAACACTAAAAAATAAGATCTTTCCAGAAATGGCTCAAAATGATTTTGATTGGTTTATTCTTCGTCACGATCACATTGGTTCAGTCAGAATCACAAAAAAGTCAATTTTGCTTTGGTGGGTCTATTTCACTGTTTAAGAAGAAAAGCTAGAACTTTCGAGGTCATCAATGGCAGATGGTCAGATACCAAGTGTCAAAAGCTAAGTTTCAAACGCTTGACAGAAGAATCTATGGCGAAAGATGCTCAACGACGGAGGGGAATTTCAAAAGTTGAAAAATGCGAAAAATAAACCGTCTGGAAAAAAGATGCCTTGTCACAAGGAAATGCCTTTGCAGTCAGTGCCTTGGTCAACTTTTCAATGCCTGTACACGTGAAATGATGAAAGCAATCACAGTGGTGAATGCGGTCACGTCGTCGATAGCACGGTCAACCCAATCAAGCAACACGGTGAACACGAAGTGCAAGGAGAGTAAAATCATCAAAAAATGACTAACACTAGAGCCAAAAGCACCCCTGCTAGCCAGGGGCGCCCATGAATTCAAGAGGCCAAATGCAGTTGTCAAGTTTTGCTGAAACAATCATCTTCTTCATAATTCTGCTAGATTTCAGATGGATCGTCAAGCGAGTTCAACAGATTCATCGAGCATTGCCAAACAAAGGTAGAGGTGGAAGATGTTGAAAGTCAAGAGTCGTAAAAAATGATAGTTCATCAAGGGAAAAAGCGCCCCTATAGCCCAGGGGCACCCAAAGAAGAAAGCAAGCAAAATTCAACTTTTGGATTAGCTATCTCCAAATGATCTTCCCAGATCCAGTCCAACTTCGCGATGAATCCAACAACGAACTCATGGGACCTGTCAAACGCTCACAAATGAAGATCAAGTAGGAAACGCTGAAAGTCAAAAGAAGTTGGAAAACGTGAAAATTGGCTAAGTATAGAGCAAAAAGCACCCTTCTGGAAAAAGCGCTCAACTTTTTGGAGCATTAGATGCAACTTTTGTGTTTCACAACTCCCAAGAAGTCCTCAGTTTTGATCAGGCTTCGCGAGGAGACCATCAACAAATTCATTGGAGCATTCAAACATCCATCAACGAGGACCAAACTGGAGCATTTCGTCAAGAGTTACAAATTGGAAATTGTGTCTCAGAAGCACAAAGGCGCCCTTGTAGGCCAGAGGCACCTAGGAATTTGAACCTCCTAAATCAGTTTTCAAAACTTGCACAACCAGTTATCCTTTTTGGGATTCTTCTAGCTTCGTGATGGATTCAACATCTAGTCCATGGGGATCATCAATCATCGACATCTGTAGATTGAAGCATGGGAAGTCAAATTGGAGGAATTTGAGAATCATCTGAAAATTGGTTCACTGGCAAACAAAAGCACCTTATCTCAAGAAGGTGCCTAGATATTTGAGCCATCAAAACCACTTTTTAGGGTTTGCAGCTTCCAAGAACATCTCTTTAGAGTTGATCTAGCTCTGCAGTGAATTTGTCAGCCAAACCACAAGATCAATTAGGTGACTGGAATTTAGGATCAAACAGAGGCAGTTCATCACAAAAAAAGATGAAAATCTTCAAAAAATTTCTAACTCCCAAGACTTGGACGCCTAATCTCAAGTTGGCACCCAAGTCAACTATCAGTTACAATTTTTGAAGACTTTCTCTTCCTGAAGGTGTAGCAAAATTTTGGGAATTGTTTCAGTTAACAGCTAATCACACTAGTTAACTCCTGAATCAGGGTAATGACAAGTTAACTGATGCTTCCACCTCCAAATGATGTTTAACAAGCATTTGGGCAGCCATAATTCATTATTCTTGCAGGTTGACTTCAAACGCTATACACAAAATTTTATTCTCTACGGCATTTGAAGGATCAAAAGATAGAGGTTTTTAGCATTCTTTGTATTTTCCAGAAAAGGTTGCATAGAAGGACGTCTCTCTAGAGTTCATATCTCCAAGCATCATTTTTCAAAGGCAACAGTTCATAAGCTTCAGCTTCTAGCATTCTGAGTTCTCTTCTTTTTCAATCTTCTCTAAGATTGAAATTTTTTCCTACAATTTCTTCTACTTTTGTCTTAGGTTTTCTTGCATGTTCAGCAAAAATCAATCTTTTCACATATTTGACCTTCTGGGTTCATTTAGCACAAGATTGGCCATAAAACCCACGTGCTAGATTTTTCCAGAAAAGTTGCCCCGTTGCTGCCATTTTTTATGGTTTCTGAAAAAATCATCATTTTTAGTTAACAGGCAAACTGGGTTTATTTAGCACATAGGCGCCTACAAAACCCACTTCTCAAAATTTTTCGGGAAAAAATTTCCTCGCTGCTTCTACCTTTGAGGGGTTCTTGCATGTCCATGAAAAATCAAATTTTCAAAAAACGGACGATTTGGGTATATTTAGCACAACGTTTTCTACAAAACCCATATCTCACATTTTTATCCAAAATTCTGCCTTGTTTTGCCTCTGAAGCTATTTTTAGCTTTTTCACAGAACTTGTCCGAACATATCCATGTTCATAGTCAAACTTCACGGTTTCATCATGCAATACTCCTCCATTGAGAAAAAATCAAGAAAAGTGTTAGAAGCATAAAGCTGCAGAAGAAACAAAGGTCATCACTCCAGTTACGGAGCCACCAAAGTTACCAATCATTGAACTACCAATTGAAGTGTGCAGATATTTCCAAGATTGCTCAAGTTGTTGACGACCAGTGAACTGCCAATTGAGGCATATGTCTTTCTCGAAAGATAGAATTTTAGATCAGTAGTTAACTTGACGCCTTTTCCAAGTTAACTGATTGTCCACTTTTCATGCATGTCTATCCTTGGAGAGATTTCTTGTACAATTGGAGTTAGTTTTAGTTTTAGAATCAGTTAACTGAGTTAGTCTTTCTAGTTAACTGTTAGTTACTTTTGTTTAGACATAGGAATAAATCTTGCTGATTGGTAAGAACTGTTTGTTAACACAAGGAGTTTTTAGGGTTCCCTACTCCTGTGTTTGTCTATAAATAAGAGCAACCTTGCTCATTGTATTTTAACCATTATTACTATACAAAATTGCTGCACCTTTGTGCCTTCAAGCTTTGCTAAAGTCAATATCTGTTCACTTTGTTCAGTGTATTTTGGTTGATCGTATGTTGTGTGTTTGTCTTTTTCATACAATTTTCTGTCCCAAAACGTGTAATCATTGATTGAGTTTGAGGAAATAGATAAAAAATACAATGAGTCTTTGATCCAAAGTCTCAAGATCTTTCAATACTATTGTTTCTATAATCTTTATTTCAGCCTACATCTCGAAAGAGCAATGAGCCTTCAAGGGAATCCTGAGATCTAGTTTGATTGTTTGATGTTCTCTTCTTATAATCTTTATTTCAGCCTACACCTGGAAAGAGCAATGAGCCTTCAAGGGAATCTTGAGATCTAGTTTTATCGTTTGATGTTCCGTTGTTATAATCTTTATTTCAGCCTACACCTCGAAAGTACAATGAGTCTTCGAGGGAATCCTGAGATCTAGTTTATCGTTTGATGTTTTACTTTCATAAACTTTATTTCAGCGTACATTTGAAAGAGCAATGAGCCTTTAGATGCGTTCTATGAACAAGTTTGTTTAAGTTAGACAAAATCATTGACTGTTTATTTCTAAATCCTCTTGCTCTGAATTTACTCGAGGAGATAGAAGTGTTATAAGTTTAGGCCTAGTTGTAGTTGAGATTACGAAACTAGAGAAAACCTCAACTGCAATGCAAATAGTTTTATAACATTGTGCTCTTAGTTGAGTTAAAAGATAGGAATTTAGTTTACATTTCTTTTTACGCATAAACAACAAAAGAGGGAGCTTCCCCTCCTAATTTGAAGAGTAGTCTAACTGTGCATAGCTGTCCGTTTCCAATATGCACACCAGAGGCGCAAATTGAAACGCCAACATACCTCTACCTTTAGATCCACTTGATAAACACATGCAAGGTCTTTCTCGTTGAAGATGGGATTCTCAACTTTGGTGATCTAATTTAAATATGGATTAACCTCCTCTAAAGTGACGGGAGATGATTTGGTGCTCACAATTTGTTTGTGGCAAAGGCGATGATTGTAATTAACATAAAAAAGATCATTCAACCTTTGCACCAATAACTCGTGCTTCATAGAGTGTATGTTCTCAAACATGCTCCAATTGGACTTGCATCTTGAAGCATTGCATGGTTGGCTCTAGAGATGAATTGTAATCCTTTGAAGATTTGGCACCTTAGCACTAAACCTTTTTCACCATGCAAAATGAGAAGAGAAAAAAATTCATACGTGGTGTCCACCTTTCAATTTCAATGTTAAGATAAAAAAGGAGAATTTTTCTAGTTTTCCAATTTAAATTATGCCCTAATTAGACTTTTACCTGGGTGCAAAGTCGTTCAAGTTGCCTTACGTGTCTCCTAAATAAGTACTCTTGTGGAGTGATCTCAATCTTAGAGATTGTATTTGCTCCATGTTGAGGATTTGTCATGTCCTAGTCCCTGATTGAAACCTATTTCATAGTGTTTTTAAACACTCCATTTGCATTTAATAAATATTTAAAATAATGTTAAATAATATAATAAAATAAATTTAAATTATTAAATAATAATATTTAAATTTCAACTTAAGGTGGACCTCTTCTAGCTGACCCAGTTGGGAAGGTGATGCAAGGGCATTGTAGTTTGATGTGCAAAATTTTGGTTTCATTTTGATTTTCTGTTTTCTTTTCTTTGCTCCCTTGTCGTCCTGTGACAAGTGGCAACACTTGTGCATAGCTATTAGCATTGCCTTTGGAGTTTAATTGGCAGTGTTGTACCCAAAATAAATTTTTCGCTTCAATAAGGCATTTTGATGAAAATGGTCAAAATCTTGTAAAATTGTCGTCAAAGTCAACAAAAGTCAAAATCTTTGAAAATAGCAATTGTCTATTCTTAGAAATTTTTGAACAACAAACAAAGCATAGGGTTTTTGTGGGTTTATTGTCAAGAGGATACTTGCAAGTTTTGAAAATTTTGAAATTAGGGTTTCAAGCCCCCGTTTTTAGAAAAACCCAAAAAATAGGATCTTTCCAGAAATGGCTCAAAATGATTTTCATTGGTTCATTCTTCGTCACAATCACATTGGTCAAGTCAGAATCATCAAAAAGTTAGTTATGCTCTGGTGGGTCTATTTCACTTTTTCAGGAGAAAAGTTAGGACCTCTGAGGTCATTAATGGCAAATGGCTAGTACCAGGTATCAAAATCTAAGCTTTAGATGCTGCACGAAAGAGTCTATGGCGAAAGATGCTTAACGACGTAGGGGAATTTCAAGTTGAAAAATGCAAAAAATAAATTGTCTGGAAAAAGGATGCCTTGTCACAAAGGAGATGCCATTGCAGTCGACGTCTTAGTCAACTTTTCAATGCCCGTGCACATGAAGTGATGGAAGCAATCACAACGGTGAATGCGGTTACGTCATCAACAGTGTGGTCAACTCAGTCAAGCAACACGGTGAACGTGAAGCAGAAGGAGAGTAAAATCATTAGAAAATTGATAACACTAGAGCCAAAAGCGCCCCTACAGGCCAGGGGCGCCCGTGAATTCAAGAGCTCAAATACAACTGTTAAGTTTTGTAGTGTTGGGGGTCTTCTTCAAAATTCTGCTAGCTTTCAAATGGATCGTCAAGCAAGTTCAATAGGTTCATCAAACACCGGCAAACGAGGATCAAGCAGAAGATGCTGCAAGGCAACAAACATAAAAAATGATAGTTCATTAAGGGAAAAGCGCCCTTGCAAGCTAGGGGCGCCCATAAAAGAAAGCAATTAGAAGCCAGTTTTTGGGTTAGCCATTTCCAGATGATCTTCCCAGATTCAACCCAACTTTGCAACGAATCTGTTCACCAGCCCATAAAACCTGTCAAACTTTAGTAGCTGTTGATCGAACGAACATGTAAAACGAAGGATAGAATGAAAGTCAAAAGAGCAAAAGTGCCCATGTTGACCAAGGGCGCCCAACATTTTGGGCAACCAGATGAAATTTTTAGCAATTGTCTTTTCCAAGACATCTTCTCAGAATCCTTCCAGCTTTGCGATGAATCTAGTTGCTAGCTCACGGGACCTGTCAAATGCTCGAAAACGAAGATCAAGTAGAAAATGCTGTAAGTCAAGGCAAGTTGAAAAATGTGAAAAATTGGCTGTATAGAGGAAAATGCACCCTGCTAGTAGAAGGCGCCTAGAAATTTGAGCCACCAAAACCAGTTTTCAGTGTTTGCAACTCCCAAGATGATCTCAGATTTGATCATACTCTACAGTGAATCTGTCAACCAAACTACAGGATCAATCAAACGGTTGGAATCAGGGATCAAATGGAGGTAGTTTATCTAGAAAAGTTGAAATTCTTCAAAAATATTCTAACATTGGCAAGGTGGTGTCCAAAGTCAACTCCAGTTAAGATTTTTGAAGACTTTCTCATGTCTAGGCGTCCCAAAATTTGGGGGATGCTTCTAGTTAACTGCTAATCACACTAGGTAATTTCTAAATTAGGGTTTGGATGCCCTAACTGATGCTTCCACCTCCAAATGATGTTTAACAAGCATCTAGGCATCCTTTTCATTATTTCTGCAGGTTGACTCCAAACACCAAATACATAATTTTATTCTCTACGAAATTTGAAGGATCAAACGACAAGGGTTTTCAATGTTCTTCGTATTTTCAAGAACAGGTTGCACAAAAGGACGTCTTTCTAGAGTTCATATCTCTAGGCATCATTTTTTAGAGGCAACAGTTCATAATCTTCAGCTTCTAGCGTTTTGGGTACTTTTCTTTTTCAGTCTTTTCCAAGATTGGAAATTTTTCCCACAATTTCTTCTACTTCTGTCTTAGGTTTTCTTGCATGTTCGAGCAAACTGATTTTCTCACAGATTTTGACCTTTTGGGTTCATTCAACACTGAATTGGCCATAAAACCCATGTGCCAAATTTTTCCGGAAAAGTTGCCTTGCTGCCTCC
This sequence comes from Sequoiadendron giganteum, assembly GCA_007115665.2. Classification (NCBI taxonomy): domain Eukaryota; kingdom Viridiplantae; phylum Streptophyta; class Pinopsida; order Cupressales; family Cupressaceae; genus Sequoiadendron; species Sequoiadendron giganteum. Next base: position 524,846,464 of record CM021102.1, read on the forward strand.
ATTTTTTAGGGTTTCTGAAAAAATAATCTTTTTTCAGAAATTGACATTTTGGGTCTACTCAGCATTCAGGCGCCTACAAAAACCCTTGTTAGAAGTTTTTGGGAAAAAATTGCCTCGTTGCCTTTGCCTCTAAAGGGTTCTTGCATGTTCGTGAAAAAGTCATTTTTTTTCGAAAATTTGACTTTTGGGTTCTTTCAAAAAGATATTCCCAACAAAACCCACATCTTAGAATTTTTTCGTAAAAATTGCCTCTCGATGAATCTATTTTTAGCCTCTACGAAAAAGTTTGTTCAAGTATAGACGTGTGCCCAATCATTCTTCCAGTTTTTCAATATGCGGTTTTCTCAAGTCGAATTCAAGACCAAATCGGTCTTGAATCATGATTTCGTGAAAACACTCGACATCGACTTACATCTAGTGAATCCGGTGGTTGATTTGGACAAATTGATAGGCGTAGACTCTCAAAGTCCACGAATTCCATATGGTTTCATACCTCGTATATCTGAGAGCCTTATAAGGCTAGTTTAGAGGGTTGAATATCGTTGGAACTTTGGGTGTGCAGCGAGTTCATGAGCATTTTTCACAACTAGAGTGTTCACAGTCTAACTTAACGGTTTCATCATGCAATACTCTTCCATTGAGAAAAATCAAGAAAAGCGTCAAAAGCATAAAGTTGTAGAAGAAACATACGTCATCACTCCAGTTATAGAGCCGCCAAAGTTGCCAATCAGTGAACTACTAGTTGAAGCGTGCAGGTATTTCTAGGAATAAAACTCAAGTTGTTGACAAGCAGTGAACTGCCAATTGAGGCGCGTGACATTCTCTGAAATGTGCCCCTTAATTTTTTTCTCAACATTTCCACAACACAAACCAGCACTACACCAAATGTTAGCATTAGCTTCCAAAAGATAATCCAACTGAATGTAACCTTCGCTAAGAATGTTCACCAAGATCCTTTGAAAGGCGAGGTGATAGCATATGGGAAGGGGTCTTTAGCAACAACTGAATTGAATTACAATGCTGGAAATGAGAGTAGGTGGTGATCCGACCATGAAAGATTCCACGCTACCACTTGTTTAGTGGGGGGAAGATGTTACAATGAAGGAATAATTCTTTTGCAACAACAGGCATCCACTAAGTCGTGGGAATACTTCACTTACCCAGTGGGTGAGAAATGAGAGATGCAATTTGTTTTTTCCTCCACACTAGTGGTAAACCGACCAAGGGTTACAATGTTTGCTTAAACACAAAGTAAATGCAGCAATATAAATGACTGAACAGTACTATTGCTTCGGACTTACAATACTAGTTATCTGCAAGTACAAATTGTTTATTACAATGAATATGCAATAGAAATCTATTCCAAACTTCTAAAAGAATTATACTATACTTTTGATCTCAAATATGAGTTGGAACATCAAAGAAATTGAGTATAGAACATAAATATAAAGGTCTGATATGAAATACCAACACATTGAAATACAGACCAGCAAGCTGAACCAACACCAAAATGTTCATAACATCTTCAAAACTCCTCCAAATGTCATGAAACAAAATGCAAATGTATCTGAGGAGGAAGGCGCCCAATTCCCAATCAAGAAATTGCAACAAAGCTCACAAATTAATTGTGCACGAATTCCAAGATCTCCCAGGTATGGTACAACCTCCTTGGAAGGGTGAACTCCAAGATAAATTCTAATACTTCAAAATAAATTGAAAATTTGCAATTAGGGGGCATAGGAATCAATATAACCAATACCCATAAGCAGAAATAAATCATACAAAGAGCTGTATTCGAAAATCTCCTTCAACCATGATATAATCAGCAAACTCAAAATTGGAAACTCTCAACAAAAACGCCAATGATGAAGCCCAATATGCACTTCTGAATGAAGCACACTCTCAATTGACCATCTAGGGAACCATAGTTTCAGGTCCGAAGAATGGGGTGAAATACTAAGCTCCCCCTTAGCCGGGTTCTGAAATCAATTCAGCAGCATAACTTTACATTATTTTCCAAAGATAAGAATGAATGAGCAAGGCTTAAATAAATAAGCTTCAATTGAGGAGATGAAGCAATTGTAACCTCCAACCAAGAAAACTTTTCATCTTCTCCAAGGGACGCCCACCTCAAAAGCATTTTAAAATATTTAAAATACTTTTATGTTCATCTTCCAAGTCGTCCCACCTTGAGGCAACTTTTAAACTTTAATAAAACATTGAAATTCATTAATGAGGTGTCCATCTCATGGCCCCATTTTAAAACAACTTAAAGTCATTACCTAGGCACAGGGGTACAAACTCAAATTATAAAATTGACTAAGTGTTGAAACTCAGTCCAAAGGAGAGATAGAAGCCAAAGCCAAAACCAACGCCCACTCTGATTCTATCAGAAATAGAATGATGTCCTGAGTTGATGCTGCTAATAATGCCACTACCACAATTAGACTTACTGAAAGTAGTAAGTTTTTTTCAAACTCAACAGAAAGCCAAACTGATCAACCATATTGCACAGAATAGAAATGTGAACTACAGATGATTGAGCTACTGCTAGAATGATATTGCTAAAAGATAGACTTACCAAAAATAGCAAACTGCTATAAATATTAAGGTTTGCAAAACTTCCTCTGAACACCAACTGAGCAGTATCATGACTTACTATAAAATAAGAAACCCTAATTTTACCTCTGATGAGCCTACGGGTTCTGGAAATAGGCTATCAGTCACTGAAGAGAGTATGAGAAAAATGGGGACATTACATTCTCCAAGGATAGAATTTAGATCAGTAGTTAACTAGACGCCTTTTCCAAGTTAATTGATTGTCCAACTTTTATGCATATCTATCCTTGGAGATATTTCTTGTACAGTTGAATTTAGTTTTAGTTTTAGAATCAATTAACTGAGGTAGTCTTTCCAGTTATCTGTTAGTTACCTTTGTTTAGACATAGGAATAAATCTTGTTGATTGGCAAGAACTGATTGTTAACACAAGGAGATTTTAGGGTTCCCTACTCTTGTGTTTGTCTATGAATAAGAGCAACCTTGCTCATTATTTTTTAACCGTTATTACTATAACAAAATTGCTGAGCCTTAGTGCCTTCAAAATTTGCTAAAGTTAATATCTTTTCACTTTGTTTAGTGTATTTTGGTTGATTGTATGTTGTATGTTTGTCTTCTTCATACAATTTGCTGTCCCAAAATGTGTAATCATTGTCGGAGTTTGAGGAAATAAATCATATGCCCACCCTTGCTTTGATCCAAATCTCAAGGTCTTTCAATATTGTTGTCTTTATAATCTTTATTTCGATCTACACCTCAAAAGAGCAATGAGCCTTTGAGGGAATTTTGAAAGCGAGTTTATCGTTTAAACGTTATGTGTTTATAATCTTTATTTTAGTCTACACCTGAAAAGAGCAATGAGCTTTTGAGGGAATTTTGAGATCAAGTTTATAATTTGATGTTTTACTTTCATAAACTTTATTTCAGCATACATCTGAAAGAGCAATGAGCCTTCCGATGTGTTTTTGAGACAAGTTTGTCTAAGTTTTGTGTTTACCAAAATCATTCCCCATTACTTCTAAATCCTCTTGCTTTGAATTTACTCGAGGAGAGAGAAGCATTATAAGTTTAGGCCTAGTTGTAGACTAGAGAAAACCTCAGCTGCAACGCAAAGAGTTTTATGAACCTTGTGCTCTTAGCTGAGATAAAAAGATAGGAATTTAGTTTACTTTTTCTTTTTATGCATAATCAACAAAGAGAGAGCTTCCCCTCCTAATTTGAAGAGCAGTTTATCTGTGCATAGCTGTTTGTTTCCAATCCGCACACCAGAGGCGCAGATTGAAATGCCAACAGGTAGTTAGTGAAGGAAGAAGCCCAATCCAAGGGGACACCAAGAAACGGTTCTGATCAAGGAGGCAATGTTAATGAAACGGTTAGGGAAAATGCAAGACGATCGACTCACTTTAGAAACACTCTGCCTGTGCATAAAGAAAGGGGGATCGAATCAGTTGGTGTATGCTCAGTTGGTGCAAGAAACAAATCGATGCAGTTTTGTTGTGATAGTGATTTGGTTTTGGCACGGTTTCTTTGGGGTTTGCTTGGACATTTTGCCTATGCACAGTATTGAGAGGAAGAAATCTCTACTAGAAGACACAATTCATGCTGTTGGCGATACAATTCTCACCTCTGGAGTGCGTATTGGCAATGGACAGCTATGTACAGTGCGTAATGATTGCTCTTCAAATTAGGAGGGGAGGCTCCCTCTTTTGCTGATATGTGTGAAAAAGTAAATGTTCTAAATCCTATCTTTTTGACTCAACTGGAAGAGGCACAAGGTTAAGAAAACCAATGCATTGTAGCTAAGGTTTTTCTCTGATTTTGCAGATCTTAACTACAGCTAACTTAATACTTTAATCTATCCTATTTCCTCAAGAGAAATAGAGCATGAGGACTTAGGAGCAGGGAATGTTTAGACGATAAACTTTATAACAGGATTTCCAAGGAGGAGGAACCCCTATCCGAGGCATAGGTTGCTATGAAGGTTATTGGTAACAACATCAAATGATAAAGTTTATTACTAAATTTCCAAGGAGGAGGAACCCCTATCCCAGGCGTAGATATGCAACAAGCTTATTGAAAACAACATTTAAACGATAATTCCTCTTTCTAAATTCCCGAGGAGGAGGAACCCCTATCCGAGGTGTAGATATGAAAGAAAAACTATTAATCACAACATCAAATGATAAACTCTACTTCTAAATTCCCAAGGAGGAGGAACCCCTATCCAAGGTGTAGATATGAAACAAAGCTTATTAATCACAACAAGAAATAATAACTGGGACAACAAATTGCAAAACGAGACACGCATACAATGAACGATCAAACCGACAATTATATTTAACTAAGTGAACAGATACTGAATAGCGATACTATAGGCAAGGTGGGCACAACATGTTCGCTATCACAAGCAAAAGTTAAAGTACAAATGAGCAAGGGTGCTCTTATTTATAGAAGCTCGGAGGAGTAGGGAACCTTAAAATCTCCTCGAGTTAACATGAGTCTTGCAAGCATGCAAGATTTATTATTAAGTCTAAATGGATGCAACTTAACAGTTAACTGGAAAAACTACCTCAGTTAACTGATTCTAAACTAAACTAATTGGACCTTGCAACACGCAAGTGCTTATTGATATGAGAGTCAACTGATAACTAACATCAGTTAACTGAACTGAAAACTAAATGAGAACTCCAACTGTACATAGATGATTCCCAAAATAGACATGCAATGATATGTGAGACAACGAGTTAACTCGGAAAGAGGCATTAAGTTAACTATTGTGTTTAATGTCTATCTTGAAAGGTGGGACGTCTTGATCTGTAGTTCACTGGCCGTGATCTCGAGCAATTAATTCTACGAGGTTGTTGATAGCTTCGTGAAAATTGCCCCTCGACAGGGTATTTTTAGCCTCATCGGGAGTTGTTTTAGTTTTCCGAAAAAAGTTGTCAGAATATAGCCATGTTTATAGCCAACAAGCGAGTTTTTCAAAATGGAGTTCACTCAGACTAAATTCAAGACCAAATCGGTCTTGATTCACGTTTTCATAAGAAAAGATGACACCGATTTGCATCAAGTGCATCCAGAAGATCGATTCAGACAATTTGACAGGCATAATCACTCAAAATCCACATGGTCTCATACCTCGTATAGCTGATTCCTTTCCAAGACCAGTTTAGAGGGTTGAATACTGTTGGAATTCGGCATGTGCAACGAGTTCGTGTGTAGAGTGTTTGTAGTCAAACTTCGCAGTTGCATCATGCAACACTCTTTCATTGAGGTGAAATCAAGAAAAGAATCAGAAGCATCAAACTGCAAAAGAAACAGAAGTCATCACTCCAATTGCGGAGCCGCCAAAGTTACCAATCAGTGAACTGCAAGTTGAAGTGTGCAAATATTTTCAGGATTGCTCAAGTTGTTGAAGAGTCAGATCACAGACGGTGAAGAGATGTTGCGAAGACACCAAGCACTTCGGAGGAGTATCAGACCTCCAAATGAAGAAGCTATCAACAACCTCGTAGAATTAATTGCTCGAGATCATGGCCAGTGAACTACAGATCAAGACGTCCTACCTTTCGAGATAGACATTAAACACAATAGTTAACTTAATGCCTCTTTCCGAGTTAACTCGTTGTCTCACATATCATTGCATGTCTTTTTTGGGAATCATCTATGTACAGTTGGAGTTCTCATTTAGTTTTCAGTTCAATTAACTGATGTTAGTTATCAGTTGACTCTCATATCAATAAGCACTTGCGTGTTGCAAGGTCCAATTAGTTTAGTTTAGAATCAGTTAACTGAGGTAGTTTTTCCAGTTAACTGTTAAGTTGCATCCATTTAGACTTAATAATAAATCTTGCATGCTTGCAAGACTCATGTTAACTCGAGGAGATTTTAAGGTTCCCTACTCCTCCGAGCTTCTATAAATAAGAACACCCTTGCTCATTTGTACTTTAACTTTTGCTTGTGATAGTGAACATGTTGTGCCCACCTTGCCTATAGTATCGCTATTCAGTATCTGTTCACTTAGTTAAACATAATTGTCGGTTTGATCGTTCATTGTATGCGTGTCTCGTTTTGCAATTTGTTGTCCCAGTTATTATTTCTTGTTGTGATTAATAAGCTTTGTTTCATATCTACACCTCGAATAGGGGTTCCTCCTCCTTGGGAATTTAGAAGTAGAGTTTATCATTTGATGTTGTGATTAATAGTTTTTCTTTCATATCTACACCTCGGATAGGGGTTCCTCCTCCTTGGGAATTTAGAAAGAGGAATTGTCGTTTAAATGTTGTTTTCAATAAGCTTGTTGCATAGTGAACTCCATTTTGAAAAACTCGCTTGTTGGCTGTAAACATGGCTATATTCTGACAACTTTTTTCGGAAAACTAAAACAACTCCCGATGAGGCTAAAAATACCCTGTCGAGGGGCAATTTTCACAAAAAATTCCGAGACATGGGTTTTGTAGAGAAAATGATTCTAAGCTAACTCAAATCATCAAAAATTCGAAAAAGTGCTTTTTCTCTTGGCATGTAAATACTTTTTGGAAAAAAGCTATAGTGGCCATAGGGGGTTCCTAAGAATTTTTGGCACATGGGTATTGTAAGCATAGATGAGCTAAAAAGACCCAGATCCTCCGTTTTTCGAAAAATTGAGTTTTAGGCTCGCATGCAAAAGAATCTTAAAAAAAAAACACAGTGCTTCGAAAATGGAAGTAGTAGGGCAATTTTCTTGAAAAATTCAAGAACATGGGTTTTGTTGTTGAGGTTATGATGAATGAACCCAGATGACCAGATCCTGAAAATTATGTCGTTTACTTTGACATGCGAGATAAAACCTAAGACAAGGATAGAAGAATTTTAGAGATAGAAAATAGAAGTTATTATTTTGCCTTTAAAAAAGATGCCTATGCCTTGAATTCGATTTGATCAAGTTTGAAATGCATGCACTCGAATAATGAAGTTTGGAAAATATTTCCTTTGAAAAATTTGGACCTAGCACTACAAAGAACACTGAAAAATGTCACCAAAAGCGCCTTCAAATCTTGCTTGCACGAGAAAATATGTGTTTTTCCTTCAACTGTGATGAAGTTAATGGATGCCCAAATGCCTTAATGAATAAATTTTGTCAATTAAGGCGTCAATTTGCATGCAAATACCCTAAAATAGGATGCCAAAATATTATTGGACCCCATTTTAGTTAACTACAAGAAAAATAAGCCCTAAAATGGGCGCCACCTTGAAGCACTTCAGTTATCTGCCATATGCATGCAAAATTAAGTCTTGTTGAAGTCGACTCAGAAGTTAAATTGGAGATTAAATATTATTTTAAGTTGAGTTAACAAACTCCTCCATTATAGGGCATCCAAGTTTACTTCAGTTCAAAAAGTCAAAGTTTGACTTTAAGTGTCAACTCCAAACAATTTTTTTTTTGAAAATTTCATTTAAAAAATGTCACCCGAGCCTATATTCGATCCTGAATTCTGGATGCTCGACTGATCTTGAAACTGTGCTGATGGATCATGTAGCCAAAACAAGTTTGACAAACATGTTGCTAGGAGTTGCAAGTGCTAAAAATTGAGTTTGATGCTTCAAATTCAAGGGCGCCTTTTTCCAAAAGGGTGCATATTTCACCAAACTTAGCCATTTTCTGGATTTTGACTTCTCATGCTTCAATTTGCCATTGTCGGTGATTGATGACTCCTGTCAACTGAATGTTGGATCCATCGTGTAGTAGAAGGATTCCGCATAGATTGATTGTAATGTGCAATGCCTGGAATAAGACCCTCAAATGCAAGGGCGCGCCTGGCTTCCAGGGGCTATTGTAGTTTCTAAGAATGATTTTGCAATTTGTAACTTTCAACAGAATGCTCCACTTTGCCCTTGTTGTCGGGAGTTGGATTGCTTTGATGCGCGTGCTGACGATTTCATCGCGAAGATAGAACTTGGAAGAGATGTTCATGGAAGTGACGAAGCCAAAAAACTGCTTCTAAGACCTCTAGTAGAAGGGTGCCTTTTCAAGGAAGACACAATTTTCCATACTTAGCCACTTTTTTGCTTGTTTTTATCCTTCAGTACTTTCCAGTGATTCTTCATCTACGGGCGTTTGATGGATCCCAAGGGCTGATGGTTTGATTCACTACGTAGCTAGGAGGATTCTGCACAAATCTCGTGAAGATGACATCTACCGAAAACCTCAACTGGCTGGCCAAAAGACTAGGCGCCCTTGGCCTGTAGAGGTACATTTTGATATTTTGACATTTATTTTCCCTCTGTTTTACGAGCTCGCAGGATCATCTGCCACAGTTGCTCAGTATGTCTCACGGACTTGCAAACGAATGCAGCACAAAACTGGGCTGAATTTGAAGAGATCCTCTGGAAATGGTTTTCGCAAATTCTATCGTTTGACAGGCCTAATTGAAAGGTGCCCTTGAGCTATAGGGGGTGCAGATTTTGAAATTTGACTATCATTTCTAACATGTAAGACCTCCGTAACTTCTGCTTCCGCCTTCAATTGCCGAAGTTTTGTGAACTGGATTGATTCGCTTGATGGCTTGCTGGAAAGTTGACATAATTCCAGAGAGAATGAATATATTTGCAACCATTGATAACTGCATTGGGCCTTCAAATTGAAGGGCGCCCTTGGCCTGCAGGGGCACAAATGTCACTAGACTTGGTAGTTTTTGGATGATTTTTACCATTTTTCGTGCCTCACGATCACCGTGTAATCTGTTGAGTTGACTGTGTTGAAGCATTATTGTCGCCAACGTGAGTGCATGACTGTATTTCACCATTTTTACGTGTACGGACACTGTAAAGTTGACTTGCATGTTGATTGTACAAGTATCTCCCATGTTGCAAAGTGAAGTGTTTCCAGACAATATTTTTTACAATTTTCACCATTTGAAAATCCCCTCCGTCACAAAGCATCTTTTTCAGCATCTTTCACCACATAATCTTCTACGATGATTTCAGGCTTAGATTTTGACACCCGATACTTGTTAACTACCATTGACAACCTCGAAGGTCCTAACTTTTCTCCTAAAAAAGTGAAAACTACCCACCAAGCTTAAATTGACTTTCAATGGAAACTGATTTCACCATTGTGATCGTGATGTGAAATAAGCCAATCAAAATAATTTTTAGTCAATTTTGACAAGTTCTATTTTTTAGGGTTTTTTGCCTGAAAATAGGGGTCCAAAAACCCTAATTTTCAAAGTTTTTGAATTTTGCCAGTATCTTACGGACATTAAACCCACAAAAAGCCCATACTTGGATTGCCCAAAAACTGAGTTTTGACAACACTTTTACAATATTTAGACTATTTTAATCAAAATGCCTTAATGAAGCAAAATATTTGGTCTGGGTACAACACGTGCAATTCTTGTTTTGATGGTGGCTGAGAACAGAGTTAATCGAAAATAATGCCTGAGTCGGAGTTCAATGTATAGTTGCTTTGGTTTGGAAAGAAGCCGATGCTTTAGCTTGCAATGGGGCAAATTGTTCCAAAGAATAAAGTAGACAACAAGGAGGTATACAACGTTTGGTAAAAGAGAAGATGTGGATAGAGCATAAGGAAGATAGAGGACTTTCTAAAGTGTAGTTGCATTCTTTGTACTCAGTCATGCATAGTTTCCAAAAAATTGAATTATGTTTTCTTTACAACTGGCTATTGTCTTAACTCTTGTGGTTTTAATTAAAGCTTGTGATTGTGGTTTCTTTCTGCAGCCTTGGTTGGATCGAGCAAGCTGTTGGAACCCTTAACCTGAAGCACTCCATTGGTTGGTTCTCACTACAGTAGTTTGTCTGCATTTGATCAAGATTGTCATCAATTGGCATATAAATTTGTGTTCAATTTATTTTGTGGGGAGGCACAGTTGGACGATTTCAGTCACGCAGATGTTGTGAGGGACGAAAACCTCTCTAGTCGAGCTTCAAGCTGAGGTAGCCCCCACCTTGCAGCTGTGCTTATATTGTAGCAAACTAAATCTTTGATCTCTGGCACTCATCGAATTGCATCTTCCTGACTAGGTCAATCCAACGCCGGTGAACAAGCGGGAGTAGGAATGATATCGCGTAGCCATGGCAGAGCCACTGTCTTGTGCCATACCAAGATGATCCCCAATAGCTGATGCTAGCGGAAGTCATATTGTCACAGCATATTCCTTAGAGGGCCGTCAAGCACCAGCTTGTGGACTTCTGATTTGGGCAGATTAGCAATCGATCCTTTAGTGATCTAGGTTCAGGTGTCACCCCAATTGATCACGCCCAGGCCATCCCTTCTAGGCACGTACTCATTATATAAGTCAACTCTCATTCAGGGGTCTTTTAGCATGCAAAAGTGGAATTACACTCGTAGCAGTTGGAAGGCGATAATCATCCTGAAACGCAGTTGACACTTGCGAGAATCCTATCTGAGTTGAATCGATTCCACTCTTGTTGCGCCAAAGATCTATGAGTTATATGTGTTGTGATTGGCTTGAGTCTAGTGCCTAACGATCTTGACATAGCCGACTATCATTTTTCTTGTATTTGTGATTAATGCTTAATCGACACTGTATGGCAATATCATGTATATGTGCTTAATATGGAAACAATGCTAGGAAGAGATCTTATTTTGTGACAATGTATATTCCATCATAATATTGAATATCTTTGTTTGCAATGAGTTGCTCTGATAAATGCAAGTTGTATTTAATGTCTATGCTAATGTTTGAGATTTGAGTATTTGTTCTTCCATATCAGCATTGGTGTTTTTTGTGCGAAATAAGGATTTGGCATCTTTCAGGATTAGTTACCATTCACTCTATGACTATGTAAAGCCCACTCAAAACCTCCTCATTTGTCTTGAACTTTGGGTAGAATTGGACATTGGATTCAAGAAACAGGCAAACAAACGTTAAGGGCTTGTGAAGTTGAAGTTGTTGTCCTAGCTAGGGTTTCATCAACAAACTAGGGTTTGTAAAATCAGCTAGGGTTTTTGAGAACTAAAAATGGTAGCTTCTTGAAACAACTAGGGCACACAATGAAACAATAAGGAATTTGCAAGGGTTTGAAATACCTGCTAGGAGTGTGAACTAGGGTTTGAAGAAGAGCTAGGGTTTACAGGACAACCTGGGTTTTGAGATAGGAATGTAGTGGAACATTGATGAGTTGCTAGATGAGCTACATGGTGTAATATTTGTTCGAAGATAGACCTTTGTTTGGGATATCACCGGATTAGGGTGAGGGAGTAGGATATACACAAGACAACATTCAATTGTCACTATGGGCACTATGAGTTCTTGGTCATGCGCTTCGGGTTGACCAATGCTCCTGCGACCTTCTAGTCTTGCATGAACCATATTTTCAGCAAATAGTTGCAAAAAATTATTTTGGTGTTCTTTGATGATATTCTTATTTACAGCAAGACCTGGGAGGACCATCTCAAGCACCTAGATGAAGTATTGGGAATCATGGAGTCATAGTCTCTATTTGTCAAGGCTTCTAAGTGCATGTTTGGATTGACAAAGATTCTTTATTTGGGTCATGTGATAAATGCTAATGGAGTTTAGGTCCATCTGGAGAAAATATGGGCCATTTTGGATTGGCCCTCACTGAAAACACTAACAAATTTCGCTAAGAAGGGAACTTTCGAGTGGATGGAGGAGGCTTAGTGCACATTCGATTGACTCAAGGAGGTAATGAGCACTTGTTTTGTGTTTGTTTTGCTTGATTTCTCCCAGCCTTTTGTTTTGGAGTGCAATGCATTAGGTGAGGGAATTTGTAAGGTCCCACCCTAGGTGGACACTTGCTAACCACAAATTTTTCTGCCTTGTTTGGTTTGTTTTGATAAGTGTTTGTGATATATTGGCAATGTTAGATACAACAATATAATGCAACAAAACATGAGATGTTGCAATAACAATTTTTTTACTCAAAACTGAAATTGTATTGGGAAAACACAGCTGAAAATTCAAGATTTTTATACCAGCTTAAATACTCAGTATTTTCACAATATAATGACAACGCAGTTCATAAAATAACCCCTATTATCTAAAACAACAATACCCAGAAAATCTAGGAGTTACAATTCATGAACTCACAGGTAAACATGCCTTGAAACCCTCTGAAAATGGATGCCAGAATGAAGTATTAAGTCTGCAGCAGTATAACAGCAGCAACAATGATAATAAACTCCAACAATGATCACTATCACCAATTCCCATGCCTAGTGCAAAGCTGCATACAATTAAATTGCCAAAACCCTTGAATTTTCTGTAGATTGTCACTCCCAATCTGCACACTAATGATTCCCACGTGCCAATGAAGATGTCTCACACCAGCAATAAAGATATTCAATAATAATTGTTTTCAATAATTTTTGATCTGCAAATAAACCCTTGTAAAATCTGATATAAATCTCCACTTTTAAACACAAATGTGACATCTGAATAAATCCACTAGTATTTGCACAATCGAAGAGAGGCTACGTTCTCCAAGATTGAAATTACAGTGAAACCCTAGGTTTCTTCCTCAAAGCCAAAGCTTCTTCAGAAAAGACAAGTGTTGAATGATTCAAGAATGAATGAAATGAAAACCAAATGCTCTTTTATAATGTTTAATTTGCATTTGTCTTCATCTCCTTTAATTTCATTTCCTTTTTCCCTCCTTTTTGGTGCACAACATTAAAATATAAAGTATACTTTATTAAACACTTATATCTCCCTTTTAAATAACACTTTATCACTCATTATAAAGTATACTTTTAAAAACATTTAAATCTCCCTTTTAAATAAAGTCCACTTAATTTTTCAATGGTATGCACTTAATAATTGATTATTATTAACTTTAATAATAATTATAACATTATAACTCCATTAATCATTATTTCTCAATTTCGTCTAAATCTAGGAGTTAACCATTGTATCCACTTTGCATCCAATTGCCTTACTAAAAATAGTAAGGGTCTCTCTCTAACATTCATTGACTTCAAAACGGTACTAGAAACCTCCGAATAGCCTAGCCTCAGAATATACCCACAAACTAGAGAGGTAAACATTGTCAATTGCCACTTGTAGAACTCCAAAACCCCCAAATGGGACCCTCTAATCCACCATACTAGCCTATGAGGGTCAAATGATAGACTAATCCTTTGAACTCTGATGCTCACGAAAAAGGGGACATTATAGAATTGGAACTCTTCTTATGTAGAAGAGGCATCCCATTGCCTACGAGAGTAGGAAGCTCTATGATATAAAGTGACTATATTCCATCTACGATAAGGAGATGCTTGTCATCATGCGTGCATTGGCAAAGTTTAGACAATATTTGGTAAGTAGGAAATTTGTTGTCAGAACAAATCACAATAGTCTAAAATACTTTTTGGAGTAAAAGGATTTGAATGAGCGTCAATAGAAGTGGGTCAGTAAAATTCAGGTATATGATTTTGAAGGAGAAAATCTTGAAGGCCATTCATGATATACCACTTGTAGGACATCCAGGTTACTTCAAGACCTTAAATAAGTTAGGGAGAGATTCTCTTGGAAGGGTCTCAAGGATGATGTCTTGCAGCATGTTCATGAGTGTGACTTGTCAGCGAAACAAATCAAAGCATACTTTCCGAATGGGATTATTACAACCATTACCTATCTTTGAGCAGAAGTGGGAAATATATCCATGGATTCTATTATAGGTCTTTCAAAGGTGTAAGGTAGAGATTGTAATTGGTTGACTAAATAGGCACATTTCTTTGCCATTTCATTTGAGTACAGGGCACCTTAGGTTGCAGAGTTGGCTTTTAGAGAGGTATTCAGATTCCATGGATTATCGAAGAACATTGTTGTTAGTGTTTCTTAGATCAGATTATTTAATCAATTGAATAAAAGAAATGCAAACCATAAGACAATGAACACAACAAGATACCCTGGGAAAACCCTCCTCTTGAGGGAGAAAAACCCAGCAAATATATCTCTTATATATTGAAGGAATAAGAGCAGAAATCTGCTTGAACTCAGGCCCAACACAATGCCGAATTTGATACAATGAATAATAGCATCTCTCTTAGATGCAAAGATACAAATGAATATGTTTCTCCTTGAAATCGGTCTGCTGCTACAAAATGATGATCTGCTGTTCAAGTATGAACTTCTTCTAGGTATGCGAATCCAAGTATGAGCTTCTTCTATGACTGCGAATTCTGCTCTGCCAAAATAGCGAACTTCTTTGTGTGTATTCGAATGTGTATCAACATCAAAAGGTGACTTTGTATATATACCTTCTTGGCGCCTCTTCATATAGGTCGGCCTTATGATAAACATTTAATAATAAATAAAGTCGGCCAGAATAAGTACATTGAATAACTTAATTATAAGGTCGGCCCATGTATTAGTGAAGACCGACGCTGAATTAACATCAACACTCCCTCTCAGCTAGGGATGAACTACCATCTGCACAAGACACATTATGTTAGAATGAAAACAAAATAAAATATCACCTCAACGTGATATTAACCATTATGGCTACTCCCATAGATGGTAAAAACTCATCACGGATTCTCTCACGTGATGTTGTCATGGAGTCACACACATGACATCCACCATAGCTTCTCCCAGAGGGTGGAAACAAGGGCTTTCACCTCAACTCTCTCTCATCAGAGAATTGCATTATCAAGGACTTACACCTCAACTCTCTCTCAGCAGAGAATTGTATTAACAAGGGCTTGCACCTCAACTCTCACTCAGCAGAGAGTTGCATTCTCAATAAGGATCACTGATTACTGAGACTCTTTCTCAGTCAAGGCTGCATTCT
Source organism: Sequoiadendron giganteum (assembly GCA_007115665.2). Classification (NCBI taxonomy): domain Eukaryota; kingdom Viridiplantae; phylum Streptophyta; class Pinopsida; order Cupressales; family Cupressaceae; genus Sequoiadendron; species Sequoiadendron giganteum. The sequence goes on from CM021102.1 coordinate 524,861,802, forward strand.
CCACCATACCAAGTTTCTCTCGGAAGTATACAAACTTCATCCTGGCGAGAGGCTTGGTGAGAATGTCTGCCGTTTGCTCTTCAGTGCTGATATACCTCAACTGTATAGCTTTCCTTTGCACCATATCTCTAATATAGTGGTACTTGATCTCAACATGTTTTGTTCTGTCATGAAACACAGGATTGACAGAAAGCTTCACACAGCTTTGATTATCACAGTGTATGATAGTAGGCTCCATTGATTGACCAAACAATCCTGCAAGGAGCTTACGAAGCCACACTGCCTCACGAGCTGCCACACAAGCTGCAATATACTCTGCTTCAGTTGTACTCAAGGCCACTGAAGACTGTTTCCTGCTACACCAGGAGATCATAGCAGTCCCCAAACTGAAGCAACAACCAGAAGTACTCTTCCGATCTGAGACACATCCTGCCCAATCAGAATCAGTAAAACCATGCAGCTCCAAATCCACATTTGAAGAATATCTCAACCCATATCCAATTGTGCCACATAAATATCTCAGGATATGTTTAGCTGCTACAAGATGTATTTGCTTTGGTTCACACATAAACTGGCTAAGTGCACTCACTGCATAGCAGATATCAGGTCTAGTGTTAACTAGATACATCAATGAACCAATCAACTGTCTATACATCGTAGAATCCACTGGTTCTGAACTAGCTGCAGCTTCTTTCAACTTATCTAAATTAGACTCCATGGGTGTAGACATAGGTTTGCAGTCAAGCATACCAAACCTTTTGAGAATGTCAACAGTATACTTGCCTTGACTTAGAATCATCTCATTTGGCTTTTGCCAAACTTCTAAGCCAAGAAAGTAATGCATAAGACCTAGATTCTTCATCTCGAACTCTGAAGCTAATTCCTTCTTGCATTTTAGTATTAGATGTTCTTCACCAGTAATGATCAAGTCATCAACATATAAAACTAAAATCAATGCTTCACCATTTACTACCTTGAAGTAGAGGTTAGAATCTGCATCATTCTTTGAGAAACCCAAACTTGAAAGGTACTGATCAATTCTTTCATACCAAGCACGAGGAGCTTGTTTAAGACCATACAAGGCCTTCTTCAACTTGCAGACATGAGATTCTTTCTCATGTACCTCAAATCCTTCTGGTTGCTCAATGTAAACCTCTTCTTCTATTATGCCATTCAGAAAAGCTGTCTTTACATCCATTTGGTGAATCTTCCATCCTCTAGATGCGGCAATAGCAATGATGGTTCTAACAGACGTGTAACGAGCCACAGGAGCAAAAGTTTCTTCATAGTCAACTCCCTCTTTTTGTGAGAACCCTCTAGCCACAAATCTAGCCTTGTGTTTCTCAATGCTCCCATCAGCTGCATGTTTGATCTTGAAGAGCCACTTAGAAGATACCACAGATTTGTCTTTGGGTCTAGGAACTATATCCCAAACATTGTTCTTAAGTATAGACTGATACTCCTCAATCATGGCATCTTTCCATACTTGTTGACTAGAAGCTTCTTCAACATTTGAAGGTTCTGACTCAATAATCTGACTCATCAAGGCAACATAGCTAGAGAACTTGTGAGGTCTCTTGCTTTCTCTGAAGGTTCCTCTTGGAGCTACAAACCTTTCTGCTTCCTGCATTGTCCTGCGGGCCCAAAGGGGTCTTTTCTTTCCAATCACAATGTCTAGAGGCCCATCAGTAGGATCCAAAGGCTCAGCTGGATCAATATCTTCTTTAGGTTCTGTATCCTCCTCCAGATTCTCTGGGATATGGTCAACTTCCATATCTTGAGGAGGTTCTTCTTCATCGACCTCCATCGGAGTGCCTTTGGACTTCCTATAAGCAACATCTTCCTCAAATGTGACGTCTCTACTAATCTCAATAGACTTCTGTCCTGGAATGTAGATCCTGTAAGCTTTTGATGTCTCACTGTAGCCTACAAGAATTCCTTTCTTCCCAGAAGGTTCTAGCTTTGTTCTCTTTTCCTTTGGAATATGAACATAGACTGGACAGCCAAAGATCCTCAAGTGACTAACTTCAGGCTTCACGCCTGAGAATGCTTCTTCAGGAGTTTTATTCTCTAAGATCCTGTGGGGACTCCTGTTTTGAACATAGATGGCTGTTCTTGATGCTTCAGCCCAAAAAGAGATTTGTAAGTCTTGATCATGGATCATAGCTTTCACTGCTTCCACAATAGACCTATTCTTCCTTTCAGCAATACCATTTTGTTGTGGATTATAGGGAACACTGAACTCCCTCTTAATCCCTGCTTCAATACAAAAGTCTCGAAAGATGCCAGAAGTGTATTCTCCACCATTATCAGATCTTAATACTTTGATCTTCTTCCCAGACAGATTTTCAATCTGCGCTTTGAATTCTCTGAATCTTACTAATACTTCTTCTGATTCTTTCGATCTCAAGAAATAAATCCAAGTCTTTCTAGAGTAATCATCAATGAAAATAATATAATACAAGAAACCACTAGATGATGCAATAGACATTGGACCACATAAATCAGAATGAATGAGATCAAGAATACATTTAGATCTACTTTCACTGGAATGGAACATACCTTTTGTGTTCTTGCCTAGGGCACATCCCTTGCATGTACCTTCATGTTCTTGATCGAATTTCGGAAGACCGGTGACCATCTTCTCCATGATAGGTAGAGCACGAAAGTGAATGTGAGCCAATCTTCGATGCCAAAGTTCACACATGCTGGTACTGTTATGCACAAGTGCTTGAAGAGGACGAGTGCACAGCATGTAGAGACATTCATGTCTAACTCCAATCACTTGAGCAGATTTGAAGCTGGAGTTCTTTGCCCATATAAGAACTTTCCCTTTAGAGAAGGCAATTTGATAACCTTTGTCTTCTAATGCTGAAATTGAAACAAGGTTCCTCTTTATCCCTGGTACGAACAGTACATCATTCAATTCCAAAGAAATTCCAGAATCCAAGTGAAGAGTGGAATTTCCAAACCCTTTTACAGAATATCTAGCATCATCTCCAATAACAACTTGATCACTAGAGTTGCTTTCCATTAAGTTTGAAAGGTGACTTCTGAATCCGGTGATGTGTCTAGAAGCACCACTGTCAATCAACCAAGTGTAAGAGTCCGTAGTAACATTGCTAGACAAGGCTGAATAAAATAGATAATTACTGGAGTCCTTTTGTGGAGTGACTTCTTCAATATCTGCAGTGGCAACTTGAAGCTTAGGTCGTTGAGGGCACACCCTCGCAAAGTGACCATACTTATCACAACGAAAACATTGAATCTTGGACATGTCTCGTTTTCTTTTGAAGGTAGGAGCATCATCATTTCCATCTTCTCGATTCCTTTTGAAGAATCCTTTCTTAAGGCCTTTTCCTTTGTTTGATGAATGAGAGGTAAGAACTTGTAATTCTTCATTCTTAGAGCTTTGACCAATCCCCCTTGCTGTTAGTCTTGACTCTTCTTGAATGCAATCAATCCTCAATCGATCAAACTTAGGAAGTTCGGATCTTGCACTGATTCCTTGGATGAATGCCTCCCATGAAAGCGGAAGACCATTGAGGGCAAGCATAGTCAGTTCTTTATCATCAATCATATGTCCAATAGTGGAGAGCTGATCTTTTATCTCTGAAATCCTCATGAAGTATGTAATAACAGATTCTCCTTTCTCCATTTTCACATGATGAAGTTGTTGCTTCAGAGCAAGGGCACGACTGGTGTTGTTGATTTCGTACATCTCTTCCAAGGTTGTAAACATCTCTCTTGCTGTATCCAACTTGAAAAATAATTGGTACAATATGATCTTTGACGGAATCAACCAATGCTTTCTTTGCCCTAGTGTCTTTCTTCCTCCACTGCAGCTTCTCTTCTTCCCCCTCAGGTTCGGGAACTTTTGTTTTCACAAACTCAGCCAAATCATTCTCTTCCAAGGTTAGCATGAACCTGAATCTCCATGATATGTAGTTCGAGATCCCTTCGAGTCTATCCTCGATTTTCAGACCGTTCACCATCTTGAGAAATTTGGAAGATAGACTGAAAAAGAATAAGTGTTGCGAACTAAATCTGATCACGATCTTTTTCACACCCGCTCTGATACCATGTTAGTGTTTCTTAGATCAGATTATTTAATCAATTGAATAAAAGAAATGCAAAACATAAGACAATGAACACAACAAGATACCCTGGGAAAACCCTCCTCTTGAGGGAGAAAAACCCAGCAAATATATCTCTTATATATTGAAGGAATAAGAGCAGAAATCTGCTTGAACTCAGGCCCAACACAATGCCGAATTTGATACAATGAATAATAGCATCTCTCTTAGATGCAAAGATACAAATGAATATGTTTCTCCTTGAAATCGGTCTGCTGCTACAAAATGATGATCTGCTGTTCAAGTATGAACTTCTTCTAGGTATGCGAATCCAAGTATGAGCTTCTTCTATGACTGCGAATTCTGCTCTGCCAAAATAGCGAACTTCTTTGTGTGTGTTCGAATGTGTATCAACATCAAAAGGTGACTCTGTATATATACCTTCTTGGCGCCTCTTCATATAGGTCGGCCTTATGATAAACATTTAATAATAAATAAAGTCGGCCAGAATAAGTACATTGAATAACTTAATTATAAGGTCGGCCCATGTATTAGTGAAGACCGACGCTGAATTAACATCAACAATTGTTAGTGATCGGGATAGCTGTTTTCTCAATTCTTTTTGGTAGGAGCTATTCAAGTCGACTGGCACAAAGTTGGCCTCAAGCACCAGCCACCACCCTTAGACTAATGGTCAAATGGAGATAGTCAACAAATGGGTGGAAGGGTACTTGTGGTAGCAGAAGACTTGGATTAGGTGGTTGCACTTAGGTGAGCATTGTTACAATACTACCTATCATATGTCTGTTGGGATCTCCTTTCAGAGCTTTGTACGGATACGATGCCACACCCTTTGCAGGCATTTGGTGACAATAGAGCTCCTAAGGCTAAGGATTGGATTTAGGAGAGTCAAGATGACCTTAAGTCACTTAAGGATAAGCTTGAAACCTATCTTTATTCCCTTTAGGCTGAAGAGAAGATTTGTAGGGGAATAATACAATAATAATTTGTTAAGTGTCCAAAGTGTGCCTGAGTTATAATGTTGGAAAAAATGACAATTTATTATTACTACATGGGGCCAAAAAGAAAATAAAAAAGTGAAAATGGTGAATATTGAAATAAAAGAAATATTAACTATCTAAAAGGCAATTAATAATCAAAAAGGAAAAAGGGTGAATATTCAAAGTAAAATAATTTTTTTATTAATAATTACTTTTAGGGTTGGATGGAAAATAATAAAAAGGGAATTGTTGGGAAAAGCAAATCATTCTATCATTACAAAATTTTTAGAAATGCTTGTGCAGAGCATTAGTATAGCAGTTTTCCTTGAGGATGAAAAACTTTTGGTTTCAAAGTTGGCTTCATCCAAAAGTTAGATTTGGGCTTATAGGATTTTTGAGGGTATTATAGTGCCAAAATAAAAATTATATATATATATATATATATAATTTACAGGCAGTTTATTCAGAGTAAATCAGGCCAATTGGTTGGCCAAACACCCAACTGTATAGCTGAAGCATGGTGGGCCATATCAAATGAGAAGGGTCAATTTATCATTATGAAAAAAGGGGCAATTTGAGGGCTTAACGTGGAGTAGAAGGGAGGCACATGATCTCAGATTACAATTTGCAAGCTTGAATTTTTGGGTTTTGCTTGTGTTTGTCGATTGCCGCCCCAAGTAGAATTCGTGGGTCCCACAGGTTGGTTGCTATAATATTTGTTTGGGATTTTATGACCCCTGTGCCATTCCATGGGAGGACATGGCAGTGGAGAGAATAAAATAAGAAAAGGAAATAATAAAGATCACACCTGATTTGAGAAAGGAGATGCTTAAAATATTGCTTAGCTGGAAAAGACATGAATCGTGGGGCCAAAACAACAACCAACACCTTCCAAGGGCCAAGAGTAGTCATTTTAAAAGCAAGCCAGGTGAGTCAGCAGCATCATTGAAGATAAAATAAGCAGAGGAAAGTGGAAAAGGTAATTGTTGCACATAAAATATTCTATTTGTGAGGACAAGGATAAATCGTGGGTCTAGCTATCACCACAAAGCTTTGAGGATGGTCCTCAAGCCAAATGCAGGAAGAGGAGAGAAGCTTTGGGTTTGAATTATAAAATTCTTGTTTTTTTTTTGGGTCCATCATACGTTGGAAGAGAGATTGCTGCAGTTTAAATTTTATTCCTTATTGTGTGCTGGCTGCCATATCCCCAATTCGAAGGGAAGTTAAACTTCAAGGGATCTGTAAGAAAACATGAAAACAAAACAGGAACAAATAACTATGTATTGGTGCTGACTTGGCAGAGCATAAAAGGGATTTTGTTGTGTTTGTTTGCTGCCCCTCTACTCTAACTAGCTGACAGCATATTCAGGAGATCAGCTGATGGTGGGCCAGCCATACCAGCCAAGCAACTTCAGAAATTATTTGCTATGTTTTTTTGAGCTTGCCCACTACCTCAGCAGCGACTCTTTAATCAGTCCAAATTCCTTGAGGGGAGGTGACGTGGCCTAAGGAACAACTTAAAACAGTTTCTTTGACTTTAAAATAATATTATTTGAATTTAATAATTTGGACAGCATTTGTTATTTAAATTTTGCAAATTGGAAACAAAAAAAATATCAAACTGTCAAAAGCACAAATGGAAAATTATTTTTAGAAATTGTCAAGCAATTTTTAAGAAGGTATATTTCATCTATAGCAGATGACATAGCAGCCAATTATGAGGAGTATAGGCTCTTACAAGTTGAAATTAGGGAGGCACTATCACTCACTAATGTTATGGGTTTGAATAAAAATAGGGGTGATCAAAGAGCTAAAATAAGGCCACAAACAAATCAAATGTAAAATTCCTGCCAAGAATTTTTTCGATTTTTGTGATTGATTTGACAATGTAAACATATTGTCAAATAGTTGTCATGCCTTTGGTTTCAGATAGTTGAGTAATGCTTTCACTATACAATATTCCCAATATGATATGCACATGTAACAGAGATTTATATACTATTCATAACAAAATGGAACAGATTCAACATATGCAAAGACCATGATTTCATGCTAACTGGAATAATAGCATACATTAACATTTATAGTCTGATGTTATAAATATTTGCATTACACTCATGACCTGGAACTGAACTTCACACAGGCTGCACCTTTCAGAGTTCCACACTTGTATAATGAGTGCTGCTCGGCCACTATAGAGGTAGTGACACTTTCCAGACTGCCCATGGCTTCTAGTATTTAGCTGCTGATGTAGTCGCAGCTTACATGCATATGGCGGTCAGTTGTTTCAATTCCAACTCCTCACACAACCTCCCTGTTGCTACATCCAATCTCCAGCCACAATGGCATCAATATTCCTTGTGCTGCGGCTAATGCAAAAGGGCTTGGCTCTCACAAATTAGGCTGCTGTGAACAGAATATGAGGTGGCAGCAATAGAATGTAGGCACTGAGTATGAGTCTTGCTTCCAGAATGTTAAGCGCTTATCCTCACAAGGTTTCAGTTATCTGCAATAGTCACTGATTGCTTCCAGTATGGAATGGGAACTACTATATTCACCCAGCAATATGGATGCCTCCATATACGTCAATCAGCAGTATATTCAACCATATAAATTGTGCAACCTGAATACATCCCTACCTCCAAATGCAAATGATTTTATCGTCAACCCTCAAATTTGTCTCCAAAGGAGACTCACAAATTTGGCAATATCTAGTGCTTGTGAAAGACCTAAATGATCTCTCCAACCTGACCAGCTAGGGTGGATTAGTCTCACCACCAAACCCAGTCGCCCTAGGGTTTCCATCCCCAAAGCCAAGAACTTCGGAAAGCTCCACAAAATATCAATTAGAGAAAATAAGCAAGCATAGAGCCAATGAGCTATAATTTCCACTTTATTTATGACTTGCACTTTTCTCGCTCATAAAATAAAATAAAGTGACTTTATAAAGTACCCTTTTAAATATTTCCCCTAAGTCACTTTATAACACCCTTTTAATTTAATTATTCAACATCACCTTATGAATGTACTTTTTCACCAGGTAACATTAAATAATTAAATTAACCAATTCCCTTTAACCGACTATAGCCTACAAGAATTAAATAGGTTAATTAGTCCACCTAGAGTTATCACTAGGAAAGTGACATTACATAAAAGGGATCTAGTAAGTGTATAACACATTCTTGGATACAAAAATTGGATACTTTCCTATCATGGAGACCTATGATGGAGGATGAAGCCATCATATTCGCCACTCTTCAACTCTAAGGTGGAGCACATGAGTGGTGGTATCATGGGTTGATCACACAATGACACAATTGCATACACACTTATGATGAGTTCAATGCCTAGTTAGGAGAGATTCGATAGAGTTGATCTGAAAATTCATTTTGGTGAATTAGCTCAACTTAAACAAACCCATATAGTTGATGAATATGTTGCTGATTTTCAAAAGCTTTTAGTTATGGTGCTTGATGTGTTAGAAAGGAGGCTTGTGGTATTGTTAATGAAAGGCTTAACTAAACCTCTTAGAGGCTTACTAAAGGTTTTGAATTCTACCTCTTTACAAGAAGCTACTAAAAAGGTCTTGGATCTTGAAACTTTAGCCCGTAGAGGTAGATTTCAGCCTACAAGACAACAAAGATCAGTGCCCTATGGGCAATCCAGACCAGTTCCTTATGGACAACCAATGACAAATATATGGATAGCCTGAAACCATTGCTTTTGGGCAGCAAAAAAATTACCAAAAACCACCAAGGAAATTGAATCAAGGAATGAACTATTATGAAGGAAAGAGCCTTGGGAATTAGGCCATAGGTGTCGTCCAAGAGGGCAAGTGCATTAGATTGAGGTAATTTCCAAGGATGAGAAAGAAGTAGAAGAACCAAAAGCAATGATAGAAGAGAAAGAACAAGAAGTAGAAACATAATTGATTGAGGGAGAGAAGACTACTAGTAATACCTTAGATACACTCTTAGGTGGCACCTAGGTATCACTCAGTTAGAGTTCATGGAGTGTTGAAAAGGACGTAAGGTGATAGCATTGATTTATAGTGGGGCAACCCACAATTTTGTTGATGAGAGATTGGTTAAATAGAGGAGGTTACCAACAAAGGACTTTTAGGAATTTAATGTTATTGTGGCACATGGTATAGTGCACCAAGAGAGTCAATGGGTTGGACATTACACTTGTAAATACAAAATTACTAATGATTTCTATGTAGTTGGCATAGGAGAAACAAATCTGGTTTAAGGGTGCAATGTCTCCCTTCCCTCAAGAAATCCACACAAAATTGCAAAACCATGGAGCTGAAATTCCAACATGAAAGTAAAGAGGTTGTGCTTCATGGTATGGCCAATGATGCCCCTACATTGATTTCTTCTAGTGATATGGAGAGAGCTTTTTGTAAGGGAATAGTAGAGTGGGTAGCTCATTGCTTTGTGAGAGGTACGTCCACATCTAATGGTAAGAGATCTTATCCTATTGGTAAACAAACTATTTTAGACAAGCATGGTATAGTGTCCAGTGACTTACCCCTAGGACTACCTTTTGGTAGAGGTTTCAACATATCATAGAGCTTGTGACACATTCTAAACCTGTTATGATTAGTCCATATTGCTATTCAAGAACATTCAAAGATGAAATAGAAAAAACAGTTAAGGAGTTATTGGAGATGAGACACATACATCCTGGTTCTAGTCCTTTTGCTTCTTTAGTAGTATTGGTTAAAAAGAAAGATGGTACTGTGAGAATGTGTATAGACTATCATGCATTGAATAATAAGACTAGAAAAAATAGGTACCCAATACCCAGTGCCAATGAATTACATGGAGTGGTTTATTTTTCAAAAATTGACTTTAGGTCCGGTTATCACCAAATCAAAGTAAGGGATGAAGATATACACAAAACAGCCTTCAGATGTCATTTTGGACACTTTGAATTCTTGGTTATGTCTTCTAGGTTAACCAATGCTCCAACCACCTTTTAGTGATGCATGGGTCATATTTTCAGGGGGCAATTGAGGAAATTTATTTAAGTGTTATTTGATGATATATTGGTGTATAGAAAAACATGGGAAGAGCATTTGAAACTCTTGGATATAGTGCTAGGAAGTCTTGAGCAACAAACTCTCTTTGCAAAAGAGTCTATGTGTGAATTTTGTATGACCGAAATTTTATACTTGGGACATATTATTAATGCATAGGGAGTATAAGTAGATCAAGAGAAGATACAAGCAATAAGAGATTGGCCACCACCCACTTCTTTGACACAATTGAGAGGTTTTTTGGGAGTTTGTAGTTATTATAGAAGATTTGTGAAAGGATTTTCACAACTTGTTGTTTCATTAACTGAATTGATAGAGAAAGGCACTTTCTAATGGTGTGAATCAACCGAAGCCACATTTGAAAATCTCAAAGAGGTAATGAGTTATTCTCTAGTGCTAGCTGTTCCAGATTTCTCTATTCTATTTGTGCTCGAATGTGATGCAATAGTGGAAGGAATAGGGGCTGTTTTAATGCAAAAGGGATATCCCATTGCCTTTGAGAGTTAGAAATTAAAAGATGTTGAATGCAAAATTTCCGTCTATGACAAAGAAATGTTGGCTATCATGCATGCCTTAGTCAAATCTCAACAATACTTGGTATGTGGCAGATATGTTGTCAAGATTGATCCAAGGTCAAAATCTCAAGTTCATAAAACCCTCAATACTACTGAGATTTTCTATGGAGATCTATTAGAAAGTTGTTGAACAGTACCTTTTGATTGTGCAAGGCTCCTATGGTGCAGACACTTGTGCTAAGAGAACAAAACTTGGGAATATGAAGTGATTACCTAATTTTGTTGTTGTTTCATCCTTAACAATAGGAGCAAAGGTTGTTTTGGCTGTAGAATTTGAGCTGTTGTATGAAGGATGTTGGTTGTCTAGACTCTAAACTTTATAGCTCTTTCTAGTATAATTTTATGGTTGATTTGTCAAATGTCAACATATCTGTGATAGTTGTTTTGTGAGAAATTCAAATGTATAGCATAGAAAGATTGCAATGAAGAGTTAGAAGTTTTCTGTTTCTGTGGACATGTTTGCTCTGAATTTTTCTGTCCTCTATTCATGGAACCCTTGCCTTTCTTTTTGTGTTGTTCAAGATGATTGTTTTGACTTTGAGGATTTGGGTTGTACCGAAAATTTATATAATTTACAGTGTTCCATGGAGACGCGTCCCCCCCAAAAAACCCCGCGTTTCCTAGACGGGGACGTCTCAGAGACTTGGGGACTTGGGGGGGGGGACGTCCCCCCACCAGCCGACCACTAGTGCCACCATCCCACCACCAGTGTCGCTATCTCGAAGACGCCGCTAGGACTTTGAGGATGTTGGGGTGTCCTCAAGACATCTAGAGGACTCCTAGTTGTCTCCAAGATGTATAATTCTTTTACTTATACATCTTTTTATAACTATTTTTTCAAGTACTATATGTATTTCAGCACCCTGCTAGCCCCCCACTGTCCCCCTGCCGCCCCCAAACTTAGAACCCCTATCCCCACGTCTCTGAAACGTGTCGCTTGTCGTCCACCCATCCCCGTCCCCGAAACCCTGTGGAACACTGATAATTTATAAAAGATTACTAATGTCAATTACTAAAATAATAAAAATATATATAGTTCATTTTGACAAAATTATCTGGAATGTGTATACTTGCTAAGTACTTCCCTTGTGTGGTTTTTGTGATATCCAACACTCACAAAACTCATTAAGGAGGAGAAGAACACTAAAAAAGTGGGTAGCTTGGGTGCAAGTTGGGTATCCCTTTGGATGAGTGGAGCAAGAAGCCACATGATGATTGTCTGCCAAGTAGCTCTAAAGCAACCTGTAATTTTTTTTTTCCTGTTTGGCTGATCTTAAATGACTTGAGGATGCCTTTATTAGTTATTTGTTACATGCGAAACACTTTTTAGTTTAATTATTCCGGGTTATGAGGAGTTTGTACGACTTGAAAGATGTTTGATTGCTGCACTTATGCTAGGTAATATTTGTAGTGATAAGGTAGTTGTTATTACACTCAATTATGCATTAAGTATTGCAGTTTAAAATTTTGTATAGTTTTTATATTATTGTTTTTTGAAAACACTTGTCGATAATGTTCTGCTTCATGCGTTAACTGAAATTTAAACTTTAAATGCAGGTGATATCTTTCCTCTCTTCTTAGGATTTCTTTAGTTCATTGTATGAATCAAGCTTTCCTTGTATTTCTTTTTTGTTTCTGCTTCATTCATATATGCACTAAGCACTTACATTTTATATACTAGTATATTTTTGTTGTCCCCTCTGGCCATTAGTGGACATCAAGATTTATAATTTGTAACACATTTTGTGCTTGTGCAGTTGATGGAATTAGCTGGTGGGAAGATTGTCTTAGCCTTAGAAGGCGGTTATAACCTTGAATCATTGGCAGATTCTTTTGCTTCTTGTGTAGAAGCTCTGCTTGCAGATAAATCAACTAGAAGCTCCTCTTTATTGCCTCCATTTGAATCAACATGGGATGTAATACAAGCGGTAATTTTTTATTTGAAGTTTTGCATTTTACTCAATTAACATATGCAAAACTTCAACATATTAGTATGTGTCAGAAGGTGTAGAAATTTGGATTTCACTTTCAACTATGGTGAATCTAATATTTCAATCCCATCCATATCTTTTGGTAATACTTTCTTTGTTTCAGGTTCGCCAAGAGCTTAGATCATTCTGGCCAGCATTGAACGAAGATCTACCATTGCCAATGCTGCTCAAGGATGATGTCTTGCAATCATTTGAAAAGGTCAATTCGCACTCTGCAACTTTTACCTTGACATTTGGGGCACCTTTGTTTTTCCTCATCACAATTTTGTCTTGTTGCCCATTAGTATGTAGTTGTACAATTATGTAAAGTACCCTTCCTGGTGGTGCGATATTTTCGATTGTTTTTCAATTTGATAGATGGAATATTTTATCAAGCTCAGAGCATAATCGTATATGTATTTTGATTGACATTCAATGTGTAATGCGGATGCAAATCTGGGAATCAATACTAAGACATTCCAACTTTCAAATCTGACTCATTCACAATAGATAACTGCTCAGACATTAATATCAAACCTGTACATATTCAGAATAACCAACAAAGAGCATGTCACAATGTTCCAAAACTATGCCAGACCACAGCAATACAATCTGATCTTATATTTGCAGCAGAGACATTACATACAACGCCCAGAATGGACAGCAACCTCACAAATTTGCAATAGATAACAGTATGACAGATAATCAGCATTACAACTTTACTCTCCACTCCATAGACTTGACATGACAGTACTAACAGTAAATCTGATAACCCAAATCTGAAACATACTACTCAATATTGGACTGAGTCTACCAAGCATATTCAAACTTATTACAAGAACTTCCCGTGTTCTGTTTAGAGCTGATGTATGAAGTTAATACTCAGAAAATTAACAGCAGATAGAAGAAAGTCTGTATTCAATCTGAGACAAGGTTATAATCTTTTACAACTTCACAGTCTGTTTGTAGCAGCAAATACATTGATTTATAACAGCAGATAATAGAATGAGCAGCGGTTACAAGTTATACAATGAGTTTATAAATATCTCAGACCTGGGAATGTGTTTGCCAGGGTAAGTGTACGATGAATCTTGCTCAAATCTGCCCAGGAAGCTGCATAACCCCTACGACCCAGTCTTCTTATGCTAGGCGCTTAAAATCTTAGTCAGAATCCTCATCAAACCCCCACGTTGCCATTACCAGGAAGCTCACATGAGAAACTGAGCTGCTGGTTATTCCTGAAGGTCACGATCTGATCTGAAAGATGGTCACGCACTCTCCTTTTCACCACTTGACCCATTGTAATGCTGATATCAGATGATAGGAGCAGCAAATATCCTCCTGTAGAAGCTTGACCAGCAATGATTTTCACTATTCACGTTACTGTAGTGAATCACTATTCATGTCACTGTAGCGAATCACTATTCACGTCACTGTAGCAAATCATTATTCACCAGCAAGACCCACAAATTATTTGATTGATCAATCCAGTCGTTGAAGTGCAACTACGAATCCTGGGTGAATCTGCCTCAATCTGGCTAGGGAGGAATCTTCCACCACCGAAACTGGGACCCATAGGAATTCCCACCTAGGGTTTCGAACTTCGAAGAGCTCCACCAAAATACAAACCCCAAAATAAAATAATAATCCAGAGTATGATGAGAGAATGAGCTTTCAAGTTCTTTTATAATGCCTTTTTGCCTTTTTAGGGTTTTCCTACCAAAAACACTTAAATGCTTTATTATAAAGTGACTTTATTAATTTATCATTAAAATATTCCTGAATTTCACTTGATAACCTTTTTTAATATATTTATTTAATATTACCTTTAAAATTTGCACTTTTTGCCAAGCAACATTAAATAATTAAATTAATACTTTAATATTATTTTTGTGAGTTGGAAAATGGGGACATTACAAATTATCCAGACTGTGATAGGACTGAGAAAATATTGGAAGGTGAGTAGCTATCTCCTTCAAGCCTAATTACAATAACAGCTAGAAATATTTGAAGGCAATGGAAAATTTTCAATATTTGAGTAGCATCATTTGTGTTGTGTTACAAAGTACTCTGTTCTTATTTTATTTCATTTGTAATTAAGTTCATCTCCATTTTCTTGAATTTGTATATCTTGATATTATGGGTGCATTTTTCTGCTTACTAGCCACATATTTCCTTATCATCTCTTGTTTGATTGCTCATCTTTCAGCTGAATGTATGTTCAAGTGATGAAAGCTCTGAATCAGGATGTGAAGAATTTGTAGAAGCAGGAAAAATCACAGCAAACTCTACAGTTCCTTCCATTCCTTTTGTTCAAACCATTGAAAGCATTATTCAACCACTGACTGAGTTGAAAGTTGATGACGATAGACATGATAACAAGGGAACACCTCAATCTTTGTTAGCCTTGAACTGCAAGAAGGAGCTTTCTGTGACAGTTGTTGATGAGGCAGTTGTCCCATCAACCTCTTGTTCGAAAGATTGTAATGAGTCAGCTTTACTTTCAGTATTGAATGATGGTGATGCATGTAGTTGGAGACAGCTGCTGCGTAAAACACATATTTGGTATGCATGCTATGGGTCAAACATGTGGAAAAGAAGGTTTCTATGCTACATTGAAGGGGGGAAGGTAAACTTTCGTAAATTCTGTGTGATTATTTTTCTTTGCAATGCTCCTGATTTTACATGTATGTTAATAACAGTCTGATTGGATATTTGCATTATTTACTCTCTTACTAGGTAGAAGGCATGTCAAAGCATTGCGTTGGTTCAGTAGACAAAACTCCCCCACAAGATATGCAATGGAAAATGGTACCACATCGTCTGCTTTTTGGGAGATCATACACAGAAACTTGGGGCTCAGGAGGAGTAGCATTTCTTCATCCAATTCATAGTGGCAATAGCAAAACGCATGTCTGCTTGTATAAAATCACGTGAGTGGAATTTGTAGTTACAAACTTTCACACGATCTTGGGATAGAACCTGTGTTAAAATATTCAATATGATAAACTGTACAAATTCAAAAGTTGTTTCTTTGACTGACCTACACATATTTTCTTAAAAAAAAGGTTTGGATCAGCAATGGTTACTGTATCAGGCAGGAAACATATAAAAATGTTAATAAGGTAAAGGTATAGTTCATTTTTAATGTGATGGCTAAGCCAGATTCCACTTTGGCATATTAGCCCCCTCTCCTTCATCCCTTTCCCCTTCGTTCCCCATCCCCCTCATTCTCCTCCCCTGGAAAAGCCCTCAGTTGAATATCTTTCCATTTACCTTATATATAGTTCAAATTTTGTACCTCTGGATTTATATAGAAGATATCTCATATTGGTTTTCACTTTTATGCACCAGTATACTCAGCCTTGATTATTGTGGATGTTTTCCATGTAATTACAGGCTGGAACAGTTCAATGATCTGCTGCTTCAAGAGAATTGTATGAGCTGTAAGACAGATTATCCATTGGTGGACATATCTTCTGTTGATGCAATTAGAAATGAAAGTCATATACTTGATGTCATTGAGGTACCATACAAAACATCATTATATCTTTTTTTTTTTTTTTTAATTTTTTAAATTGAGTATTGTACGATTAGTAGTAATAAAATCTGGCTACCACGTATAAATTCTATTGGCTTGATACATCAGGGACCCGACCTGTCATGAAATATCTAGATACAAATACTGTGGAACAAGCATATGTACACAACACATCTATTGCTATGAGCTGTGCACGCACAACCATTAAATATTACAAGCAGAGAGATTAATCTAATAATTCATAAGAGGATACAAAAACCAAGTGTTTGAAGATGAACAACGTGATTTGCAGATAGGAATAACAGTAGGGATGCCCTATTGGTAATGCTGAGTGTCAGGTATTTAAATTGAGGAACAAAATCCTGCTTTGTTACCATAGTTTGCACCCAATCAAGTTATGCTGATTTGTTGAATACCTTTAATTTCTTAAAATCCCCAAAATTGCATTTGCGTAATATTCTATTTCCCAAATTCTTAGTGGCAGAGTGCCATACTTGCTGAACAAGCACATCATATGATTTTAACTTGTAAATTTTTTAAGATTGGCTCAAAGATTTCCTCTATCACATCCCAGACATCATGTTTCCTGTGATTGTTTGGTTTAGGAGTGTGCTTTCCTTCAGATTTATTATCCCCACTGTATCATTATTAGACCGAATATTTAAACACATTCATATTCCATATGTTACAATGTAACTTTTGTAATGGCACAAGTCATGCCTTATATGGGTGCACATGATTTTACTTCAAAAGCAAGTATTGTAGTAATTTGTGGGCATCAATTACTTGACAAAGACTTTTTGTGTTCCGTTCCATCTAGTATGGCAATTATGATATTTTAATTTGTGGGAAGGAAGCCAATTTCCCAGGAAATTGCTCATTATTTTAATGTTTTGGCTTGGGTCAGGATTAATGTTTTTTCAATGTTATTATATATTTGGAGATGAAATTAGGGTTTTTAAATTTTGAGGTTTTCAAACTGATTTTTATGGTGAAAGAGCAACAGGTAGCACACATTTTTTGCACACTCAGTGAAGAATCTACTCATCTAACCTTATTTCTAAGGATCTATAATATACTTTGTGAATGGAAAACATGTATTGAAAACGATACACATCAATGCTAAGTACTAAAGACCTTAGCATGCCTGTAGGCTCGTTGCTGTGTTAATGTCATAACAAAATGGGACATGCCATACTCTTTAGCCTTCCCTGATAGCAGCCAAGGAATTTGACCCAATATTTATTAAAGAATTTGCATTTAGATGTCCAGTATTTGAAAGATTCTTATGGGTCATACCATCATGTCTGTATTGGATATGGAACAGATCCCTGACTAAGTGGTGAGAATATATTCATAAAGTGACCATAATAATCCAAATATAAAGAGATCACTAGTTGTTGTAGTCCCTATGCATTGTGTTTTATGGTGATTTTAAAAGGTATTAGGCTTGTCAGATAAAGGAGTAAATGATTGTGTGTGAGGAGCAAAGAACATTGATAGGCAATCCATCTTCTTTGCCAAATTGGGGTTCCATTTCTATAGCCTTTTCAGAATCACTCTTACCACTTCTTCAAGATTGCCTTGGGAATAAAAGTAAATTAGGAATTATTTTTTGCTCATCAGGGAACGATTATGATGTTTTTTGGCCAAACACTACGGGAGAGGCTCTCATTGGCTGTCTTGACATCCTCAATACTTTTGTCGTCAATTATTTTTCATGTTTTCTCAATATATATATATATATATATATATAGATAAGAAATGCATCTTCTATCACTCAACAAATGATTGAAATAAGCCAAGCATTGTAATTACAAGGAAAATATCTCCCTACACAAGAAAAGAAAGAAAGTACTTGCTATTGCAATCCAATGGGAAGAGAATTCACATCCTATTGATACCACTTTTTTAAGCTTTCTGAAGTTGGTTTTTTGTTGCTACACTAAGCTTATGGTGTTTCTCTTTACTCCAAGCGGTACCTTCAAGCGAAGATTGTGTTTATGGGACATTGTGAGGAATAAAGAAATTAGGTGAAGGAAGATGGCTAGAACTCTCAAGAGTCCCACTAGGAGAGGAAAATGGATACAAACGCTTGGGGCAACAAAGGAATTTGTAGATGAATCAAGATTAGCATTCATCACTGTTGCCATTGCTCTCGTGTCCTCTATCTTTCCATTTTTTAATATCAAAAGTGGTAATCAGGGCATCCATTTCTCTCATAATGTATTTGGCTGTGCTATCACACACCCTCACATCATGTCCATGTATTCAAACAAGGTGGTATTGTAATCTATTGATTCCTCGTCATAAGAATTTGGCAAAAATTACAACACACCTTTCCCTTGGCATCACTTGGTGTCTGTGCTTCCATGCAAGGTCTTTCTTGTTGTTGCTTTGCCTTGGACTTGCAGTTGTTGATTTTAACATAGAAAAAGGTTTCGAAAAAACAATTTTTATGGCAAACATCTATAAGATAAAATAGAATGACAATATGTGGTAGGTTTAGGAAATGTGGAAAAAAAGGGCAGCATCACCCTTAGGTTTTCAATATTTGTCACTTTAAAATTGAAAAGTAAAAAATTAGATACATATATTTGTAAAGAACACTCATAGTGTAGCACTCAAAATGAAATTTGAGCACACTAAGTTAGGGTGAGTCCACACAAGACATATCATAGCATAGATGTCTTAAATATATCTATCTAAAAGACCTTGAGAGATATTAGTATTGAGGTAGCTATCAATCCTATGTAATAAAGTCAATATAGATACCTCAAGATTGATATCTCTTGGTGTATTTTAGATTTAGATGTATTTAAGATATTTATGCTAGGTATGACAAGAGGTGTAACCTATAGTGACAACTAGGGAGATATAAAAGCATTCGTGGATAAGAACGACTTAAAATACAACTGACATCCAAAAAAATAATAATCTAAAAGTGATAGATAGCCAATATTTTTATTAAAGAATATATATATACACCATAGTTACAAGACTCAGACTTAGTAAGTTGATTTTTTGACTTAGATTGGGCCAAGGTTCAACAAATTGAATAACCATAAAATATATAGATTTTTTAATGATTTAAAGCTTTTAGTATGCACCCTTCATTAAATCAACTTTAAAGACATAATAAACTTATCAATTAGAAACCACTTTGATCACATACACAAGTAGACATCAATCAAATGAGTACAAAATTGGACTTGAGTTGAAGGAAACACCATTTTAATAAATATATTCCCATGTGTTTTGTGTTCAAAACTCATGGATTATGATATCCATGGAAATAAAAGCAAAGATCACAACATGGATTCATGAGCTAAGGCAGAGAGGAGCTTGCATCACTCAACCTAGTATCACTAGCTTTGTGTGTGTTATGCTTGTATTTCAGACAAGTTTGCAAATGTTGCTACAATCATAGGGGCATACTTACAATAGGGATTGATTAGGAAAACAAAAAGTATAAATGTAATTCAATTACTTGTGATTTAATTGGGGAAAAAATGAAAGAATAAAAATATTGCTTTTCCATTTGGTATGGCCCAAAATGATATTTATTTTTTGCTTTTTAAAACTAGAGTGAAGATCTTGTAGTTGCAACCCCTGCAAAATTGAGGGGCAATGCCCCTTGTGGAGGTCTAGGGGAAGTGCCCTCAATGAGTTTAAAAGTGAGAATTAAAACCTTTGACACCACATAGACCTTCATAATGCATGGCATTTTTCATAATTTTAATACTTTTAATTAATCTCCATCAGTCCTCCAAACCCTTCAAAAAACGTGAGTATCGAAGCCATAGAGTAGTAATTATGCCCTAATTTTAAAGCACTGGGCTGCCTATGCAACCTCACCATGTTTGAAAATAGCTTCCATCTTCTTTGCTGAAACTACTTTCGGTGCTCCATCAGACATACTGTAAAGCACCATATTCTTTCCATCTACCTTGAATTTCAATTCCATTGTTTGGAAATTTTGTGAGTATTTCCTCAGTGAATGTAGCCACTGAACTCCCATGGCAACATCCATTTCAACAATCCCAACAACATAGAAGTCATCAGTTACTGTATGATCATTGAGAGCCATTCAAATTTTGAGTTTTAGATTAGAAACAGCTGCATTACTTCTTTCAAATCATAGAAATGCTCACAAACAAATTTCTTGTTATTCAAAACTTATGATCAGTTTAACAAACAGTCGGCATAACCTCTGCAATGAGTTTCAAATTTATAAATTTTCCCTTACATTTGCCAATTTACACTAGCGCACACTTTATCAGATATTTCATATGCAAACTGGAATAATAAATAAGAGAATACCTGGAAATGTGTCTTCCAAACAGCCAGAATGCGAGGACAATTTATGCTCCCGATTGCTGAATGGATTCTATGGGACTGTATGCAGATTTCTGTTCACAACCAGCGCCCTAAACACTGCAGCAAACACAAATGAAGGATATACTACCCATAAGAACTGTGACACACTTTATGAGGTCCAATTCCCTTTAAAGATTGTTGCAACTCCTCCTCTTTATGCACAACAGTGATATATATATATATATATATATATATGTCACGTTCCTTTTTACACTTAAAATATGCTATAATAAATTCGCCATGACTGCAATATTCCTCTTGCTGAAATACAAACGTTGTGGCTGGCTAAATTGGATTTCAATGTCTTAAAGAAACATAAGCGACCCTTCCTCCACTATTTCCAATGCCTCCTCAACACTTGATAATGATATCTTTAGTTTGGTGGTGAACAATAAATCCAAAACGGGGGCATCTAGTATATGTTGCAGTTTGCAATGTATTCAGCATAACTCTTCCCTCTTCATGGCGTCCTTATACCCTAGGGCTATCAACATTTGAATGCACAAAGAACTCCAAGAAAGTGATGGCCGATATGTCCAATGCACAACAATATAAATGGGTTGACCTACTTTAGGAATATCTTTCTTACAAATTTATATTTGCTTGCAAACCTCTATCAATTTGTTACAAGTAAACCTCTTGAACCTGCAAGAATATATATTGCTTCAATCCAATCTTTTAGTCCACAAACATTTAGTACAAATGTGAATTGTTTTTGAATGCACCCCGGTTGACTAGGAAGAATTTTCTCTTTGAAGCCAATTACCCTTAGGTTTTTTGTCTTAGGGTTTCAAGTTGAACACAAAGTCCAAACATCAGAACAAGAAATGGAAATGACAAAAGATTTCTAATTTCGCTTTGCAATTCCTTTTTATATCCCTTCTGAATTTTCAAGAAACTTCTTATTTTATTTCTCATAAAGTGACCTTGTTTAAATTTTAATTCACTTTTGGCTCTGGAAAAGTTAACTTTTAATAAAAATAACTAATTATATAAAAGTTGTTTGTAAAAAGAAGAATTTAAGACAACTTGAATTTAATTAATTAAATATTCCCTTACATCATCTTGGTTAGCCTACGGGAATTAAATAGGCTGAGGGTTTCCGTTGACACTCACTCCATTGGATTATAATTTTTTTCTTACTAATCTACTCAAAGTGTTGTGAACATACAGGATAGAAACATTAGATCATGATCTAAGAAAGGCTGCAATGCATCAAGACAATCATCTTTAACCATAGACAAATGATTGATGATATGACAAAGATCAACAAAGAAGGGTTGATCTTTGCCCTTCTTCAAAAGCGTGTTACTATTTTTGGGAGAGAAATTTGGAATAGTGCTCATCACAATTTGCAATAAAAAATTGTGCTTTTCTATGTGATGTATACAATAGATGTCACTTAGAATATTACAAGGCAGTATTGATCATCCAAAATTGACTTTCTTGATGGATTTTGTGGGCACATCTCTAACATAACAATGTTGGACAGGATGAGTGGTTGTCATAAGAACTACAAGGTGTCAGATAAAAATTATGACCTTTTTCTATGAAAATGTGAACTTACACGAACAATAGGATTTGGGGCAACAATTTCGTTTGGCATAAGACTTTGATTTGTGTTAGAATGCTTTCACTTTTCCAAAAAGTCTAACCCTAATCCTAACCTAATTAAATTGCGATTTTTTGAAAATGATCTTTATTATTTTTGGTTTGCTGATTTTTTCCTGAGAATGAGTTTTACTGTGATGGGTGTACCATGTGGCCACACATTTTTATCCAAGATTGAATTGATGTCTGTTCCCTATGATATTTTCCCAGAGTTTTTGATTGTGATTGGTTTGTTTGACTGAACATACAAGTTACAACAGTATTGTCTTGGAGATGGCTGATATTTACTTTCAAAATTGAGTGTTGCTGACAAATTGCATGAATGTGGGTTGAAATTGTCTCCAACATTTGGCAATTCGATTGAGCTCTTCATTTGTGTTGACTTTAATGTGGAAAGACAATAGACCATCAAAATAACTCGGGGACCCCATGATATGATCAGCAATACGAAAAATGAGATGTGTGGACACTAATCACAACACACCAAACATAATTTGCAATCCAAGTTTGATACCATGACAATGCTTGGATGCAAGGAAGAAATATAAAGTGGAATATTACAATATCAGTAAAAAGAGAATGTTGGGTGCCACTGATCATGTACCCTAGTATTTGTTTTGTTAATTTTTATTTGTTTGATGATGATATCACCGAATTCCATTAAAAGAGACCTCTTATGTAATAATTGACAGCTATAACGTGCCCAAAGTATCCCTTAATTTGTTAAAAAAGTAAGTGCAAGCCTAGTTTGGGTTTTAAACAAAAGAAATATGCTTTGTTTAGAGTTTGTTATAGGGATTTTAAGTATTTGACCCTGAGCAATGCAAAATCATAATTATTAATTAACATTCGAGCATTAAAATTTGTTTCCTCTGCTATCTAAATCATATCCTGCAGCCACTTGTCAAACAGCTAAATGATTCTTTTGTCTATTAGAGACACAACTATGAAAATATACGACCATATAACAAAATTCTATGACAAAATGTAGCAAGAGGTAGTACTGGTCTAAATTTTGGTGCATTTGAACACTTGACCTTGTGGCATGTAATTGGGTTTTTTAAATAAAGGGTGAGTTATATCCCCAAAATTGTAACACATTGAAATGAAAATAAACGCAAAAATAAATGAAAAAATATATATAAGCAATTTTATTATTGAAAGATAATATTATTCAAACATAATTATAATTATAATTATAAAAGATAATATTATAATTATAAATATTAATATAATATTGTCATTACCCAAAATTATAATCATTATAAATATTGATGAGAAATACATAATATATATATCAATATAAAAGATGGCCATATAAATCACAACCATCATATAGAATGAAATAATTAATATTAAATCATAATAGCAAAAATAATATTCACAAGAAAAGCAATATAAATTAATATTAATAAAAATATATATCAAACAATAATTATTAAATAGAATATACTACAGCAAATACCATTTCCCAAGTTCCAACGATTCATATAAGACAAAAAAGGTATACAGCGATTATTAAGAAGAAAGCAACTTCTAAATGCAATGAATAAGGAACATCGATTAGTTCAAATAAATGCAGTGATTAATAAGTAAAAGGCAGTGATTAGTTTGTTAGTGGAAAAAGCACGGTTTATGTCTAAAAGAGATGTTAGCAAAGGGACATGCCTCTTCATGAGATCGTCTCCCTCCATATGGTCACCTCTTTTCGGGATTTGAGAAGGTATTTAAAAAGGAGGCAATAAAACAGAATTGGGGGAGGGGATATATATAGAATTTCTGTAGATAGCAAATCGGTGGTAAGTATTTTCTAAGATGCATATAATTAGCTGATAAATAAATCAAAGGTACAACAGGTAAGATAAGTATTTTATAAGTTCATATAATAAGTTTATAAATATTTCTGTATTTAAATAATTAGTTTATGAATTTTAATATAATGATTTAACATTCTAAGTCTATATATATATATATATATATATGAGGAACTATTATAAATTGACAGTTAGAAACAATGATGCATATATGATTATATAAGATGTATATAGATATCACTTACGGTTGTCTAATAATGATTATACACATATACATACAAATATATATATATATATATATATATGTTATGTTCGATTATCCAATAATGATGCTTGCAACAATTATTGTGTCTCAATGAGCTTTTATGACTTTACCTTGAAGAATAGACTTTGGGCCAAAATTCCCTTTCGCTAGTGCTTGATGAGGATAGGGAGTGTGTAGAAGGGAAAGGCGGGTAAATCCTATAACGACCCCATCCTTGGGTATTTAAATTTTTTCCAACATTTCACTTTAAACATATAAAAGTAACAAGTAACAAAGACATTACAATAGAAACGTTCCTTTCTTCATTGATAAATACATGCCAATTACAATATATATTTCCACATGAATTCCATTTTCATTGCAAATATAAATCAAAGTACAAAAGTAAAACAATTACATACATAGCTCATAAGCTTTTGCACAAATAGTAGTAAGACGGTCCAAGTTCCCTTCCTTTCAAATCTTGGTGTATCTGTCACCTGCTGTGGAGGAGAAACATCACTTGGGCGCTTTTCCGCCAACCGCGGACTAATAATGCGGTCCTCCGCACATCTATCATTCGATAGATGGCCCTCCCTTCGAACGAAGAGATTGGTAAAGTATCCGGCTGCGACAACCCAACTGAGCATAGTGCTGTGTCCTATACATCTAGAACTTGCTATTTCATAATCCCGATCTAGCATGAAGGATCACAATGAACTGACAGTGTAGTCTCAACTATCTCACATCTAAGTGGATATCGTACATTCCACTACTTTGGCCAAAGTATTCTCATTCAGTACTTCGAATGAAGGTCATCTATCATAAACACTACTCAGGGCCGATTTGACTTAAGGCTATCTTACACTACGCGTAGGTTAAGTCCTTCACTGGATTGTCAATCATCTCAGACTATCCTACATCAATCTAATCTAAGACAACAAATATAGGTTCAAGTCCTTCACTGGATTATCAATCATCCCAGACCAACCTACGACATTCTAACTTAGTAGAAATAATCCAGCTTGACAAGTAATTCATTCTTTATCTCCTATTTCGAAAATCTTTATCCTAGGAGTTCCTTAGCCTATCTCAGTTAATCTAAAACTCTAAGCTGTTTGAATATACCTTGTCTTCTGTCCTTATCGTACCTAGAATATGATAACTAGATTATCCTTATTCCCCATATACGAAGATCAAGCAGTATACACACAAATGCAATTTCATCCAAATAAATTCCTTTTCCCAAAATGAAGTGGAATAATAGTTTCCCCTTTTCCCTTATATTTAATTTGCACACAAGACAATTCCATAATATGTAGTCAATCCATTCCTTTATAGTGTAGACAATCTATTCACTTTAGTCTATGCAATCACAAACAGGAAATTGATTTTCTCTTTTACTTGACTGGTCTACTTATTCTATGATACAAATTAATGCACAAGTAAACATTTAGTTTCATCTAATTACAAAATAATACAGAGATAATAAGAAATAACTCTCATGCCTATTTCCTTTAGCTGGCCTCCTTGCTACTTGTATATGCAGGCTAGCAGCTCCTTTGTTCCTTCCTTTATTTAATCCCTCTCTCTTACTATTCCTTCCAGATTCTAATCCTTAAGTTGAAGCTCAAAATGGTTGGGTTTAATTTCTGGAAATGCAGATTATTTCTTATCTCAGAATTGATTCCTATAGGTGCGTACATGTATGTATGCAGCAAATGAATTTCTCAAAGCTTGAACAGAATGGCAAAGGCAAGTTAAGAATTGGTGAAAATGACAAGGAAATGAACTCAATTTATAGGATTCGGATTCTCATTCCATGCTACAATTTTGGCATGAGAATCGATACCTCCCTTATTTGAAAATGTTAATCCTGCTATGGCAGCAGTACAGTAGCTTATTCTGCCAATTCAAGGTAAGTCGACCTTGATCCAGGAAGAATATTTCAACTAACACATGGTAAAATGCGGCTGAGTGACACCTACAGGCGTCCTCAGCAATGGCGTCCAAAAAAACGGATTTAACATTCATTGCAGGAAAACGTCTTTGCATATTGTGTCCCACCTGGCCTAAACCTCAAGCTTTACCACACATTTTCAGTATGGCGTTTTGCAAGCCGTGACCTGGTCTCTTGTGCACGCGTATTAGCAGCCGTGCAAATTCCTTATTTTCCACTTTCAAAGTTTCGACCTTTGCCTTATGAAATATTTCGCCTATTTCTCCCAAATTTTTCCACGGTGAAAGGAATTCGCAAAACATAATTTATTTCCATAAAAGATCGATATTCACCAAGTGACTTTCAATGTTAAGTCTTTTTATTTCCCATGGTAAATTTTATACGATTTTACCAAATGGCTAAGAAAGTTAAATCATTTATTTCCCATAGATTTTATATATTTAAAATATATAAATTGATATATACATATATAATATTATTTCTCCAAAAATTCACTATATAATATTAACTCTAATTAAAAGATTTAAATCTTTTAATTTTTACACTTTCGAGTTTTTAAAATATTAGCTAAATACATCTATATATTTTATTATATAAATATTATTATAGTTCTTTTAAATATTAAACATATAAATATTTAAATACTCGAGTATTTAAAATACATATATATTTTAATATAACTATAATAATATTATATATAATTACATATATAAATATATTTATATTTAACAAATATAAATATATATACATATACATATATAATTGTCGATTATATATATATATTCTGCGAGCCAGTCAACGTACTTTCAATATATATATCTATGTATATGTGTATATATGAATTCCAAATCAAATATTTAATATTTCCACATTATCGGACGTACGCTTATAAACATATGTATACTGCAGTATAATCCTCTATATACACGTATACGTACGTATATCATATCGATACATCCGTATGACAATTCCATTAGCCAATTACGCTTGTATCAATATGTTTATACTTATAGATACGTATATATACTATACATGTGTTTATATGCTTACTTCCGACGTTCACATCCAAACATGATACCACCATGATGATCATAATCTCACAATCAAGCACAAGGATAAACTTCACACACAAAAGCAGTCAAGACCTCTACTTGCAAGACATACAAGCTATGGATGACTTACCTTATACTCATACAAAACTAACTTGGTTTACTCAGTCTAAGGTGAGTGTGTGTATGCTCGATTGATTTACTTTACCAGTTACCCGACCAAGCCCCTCTCCCGAGTGATGTTTCTCCTTCGCCTGGAGGAATGGTTCCTGTTCCTGCAACCATAGACATACAATCTCAATAGTTACTTGTTCACAACATTAATAGTATAGAAAACATCTTAAGTTAGAATATTCATTACTCCATAACTTGCATGCAACATTAAACAAAAATTACTCCAATAGAAGTATCAATCAGATGAGACAATCATTTAAATAGAACACATTCATTTTGATAACAAAAACATGTTTTATTCATCTCAATGATTCAAACATTACAATCAATTGCCCTATGCAATAGTAGCTATACAATCGGGGTGTAACAAATCCACCCAATGTTGGACAGAGCCCAAGATGGGTAACCAATCCTTGAGGGTGTCCAACTCGAGATGGTGCACGCGCCCTTGGCACAGTAAATCTACCATCCCACAAGTTTAAGAAAGAGGAAACAAGATGAAAATCTATTCTGATCAAACGTAATAAGTCATATCAGACTATATTATAGAATCATATTATGAAACATTAGAGCTGAATTGAGAATTCATGGGTTGACATAAAAATTAACAGACTTACAATGTTTAATAATTTGAATTTGAATTTTCATTGCCAATATGCATTACATAATGCAACAAAATGAAAAGGCCGAAAGACTACAAGTATAATATTCGAAGATCTATTGCTGCTATGCCTTTGCCTCATGCTTGTCTAAATCAAAATTAGACTGTGAAATTGATTCACTGCCAATATCAAGGGTTGCCTCATCCAATAGAACACCCACCAATCCCTCCTACGCTTCCTCCTCATTAGTTTGTGGGGTGTCCTCAGGATCAACATCCCATCATAAAGCTGGAGTCTATTGATTCTAAAGTCTCAAGGCACTATGCATGGCAACCAATTTCTTCACTTGTCAAGAGGTAAGTTTGTTATTCCTGATAGAGTGGATGAAATTGTGTGTGGACCAATTCCTCATTGTAGTAGAGGATCTGATAACTTAAGAAAGAAGCCAAATGGCAAGCATCCTCAACTTTGGTGTATACTTACCACGCCATGTCCACCATCCAATAGGGTGTCCATGGGATCAACATCCTGTGATAAATTTGAACCATGAAGATTAAAAAAGACAAGTCATTGTGGTCGAAGTAAATTTGCTTCCTCAACTAAGTACATCTTTTGAAGGCCCTTCATGAACACTTATTTAGCCTTTTTATCTTCAAATTGAGGCACTCTCCTTCCCTTGGTGCATACTATTTTGGATGTACAACAAAGGCTGCCATATGAAATCAGGTTTTGGTGGTATTCTACTGTGGCATCACAATGTGCTTGATATGCTCCTCATATAATCTCGAATTTGGATTCTTGATATGAATCACTTGCTTCATCTACCTAAGCATGTTGTCAAACATCTTATAAATGTCCCCAAGATTAGGATAGTTTGCATTAACATATCTAATGAAATCTATAGTAGGTGAGACGGAGCAAACATCTTTACAAAAAATTCAAAATAAAATAAGATTATTCGACTTTAATGATAAATAGTGAATGCTAAAACAAAAAATAAGTAAGATTATCCCGTTGCAAACATTAATAAATTAATAATTTACTAATAGAATTAAAATTTTGTTTTTTGATAGTGGACCACCAATTGTCATCAAGGATCTTTTGTTTCGCAACTTTTCTCTTATTAGTGCTTGCATTAGGCCATTTATTCACCCTTTGGATTAACGATAATCAATTGTAGAGGCTCTTCCACCTCAAGCATCCTCTTTAAGAAAATGAAGTAACTAGCATATCTAGTCTCCATAGGTTTGAAGATTTCCTTTATTGCAAAAATCTTGAAGAAAGAAAGTGAATTGTTGTAGTAACCCCACACCAATTTTTTTGATTTTTCAATATAAAAAATGCAAATACAAGTCCATGCCCTTTTTGATCATCAAGTTCCTAGTGTGGGCAAGGTGAGAGCATACAATGTTTTTGACAACACACTTATCTAGATGAATGCATTGCTAAAATGTAAAGGTAGCAATACAACAAGAGCATGTAGCTGCAGAGCCGACCAAATCAATACCTCTTTGTTTGACAAGCATGCATAGAGAACGTAGAGCCACTAGTAGATTACAACGGAATTTGATCAAGCCAAAATGGCTGATTACATGCAGATTCAATCAATGCCAAAACAAGCTCAAAATGCAGAGGGGTCTAGTAGTGAATTGACTAAGACCTTCAATGATAAAAGCATTAACTGGTGGTATACCATCTGGTTTTACAATATCTTGAACATGAAATGCACAACTCTTTTGTGGTACTACCGTCCAAAGTTGCATTAATATTAGATTGAAATGCACTAAATGCAACTGAGAATGATGTATATAAGAGAAACTAGATGCACGCACTAATTATGTTATGCAAAATAATGAACACTCTGCTGCATATACATAAGTTAGTCCATCATATCATAGGTTAATGTTATACCGTTCATGTGGACTCAATAAACTGACGTGCACTGCCAAAGAGAACTGAAGAATGATGTAGAATGCTGATTGTAGGCCTCCAAACTCACTTAACATTACTCAGAACTGTCATATTAGACTGTTTAGGTTTGAAAAATTCCTTCAATCCACCATACTTAATACCTCAAACCACTATATAACCACCATTTAGCTATAGGATTACAATAACATTGTTGTATGACCCAATATGCAGAGAAAAATCTCTATAAAATGACTCATAATTGCTGCAGTAAACAATATAGCATGTAATAAGGAAGTACTACCCTCTCAAAGCTCCAAAACATCACTCCTAATAGGGATAGCAAACACCAATGGAACTTGCATACCAAAATCTCTCAAAACACATCAAAAAACTCCATAATCAATAAAAAATTGGAAAACCTCACATTCATCACAATGGTGATTTTTGGATGAAATGATTCAACCAACCAAGAGGGTTTTTGCCCCTGAAATTGGATTCACCAAAGGTTTTTTGTCCTTTTGCAAATAGGGAGAACTCATGTTCTTTCACCAAAGCAAATGGAATGAATAAGCATAACCCTTTTTCCCAAGATCCAATCTCCTTTTATAACCTTCCATGTGATGAGATTTGCCTCTTTCGAAGCACTTGTGACCCGGGCCCACAGTTCCTTGCAAGTGTAGCATAATTTCTTTCTTCAGAGGTCATTATGAAGGTCATCATCCATCTGAGAAGGAAACTTCTTGGTCTGATTTGAAAAAGGCTTCTTATCCCTCTTGTGAGCTAAAGGCTTGGACTAAAATTATGGCCTTGGGGCAGCCAACTCCATGCTTCTAGATTTTCTGATTGCTTCAACAAGTGTTGATGGATCGAAAGCCTTCACCCACCCCTTCAATGGTTCCATTAGTCCTCTTGAAAAGAGGACTGCAAGCCTCCTTTTGGTGATGTTGGGAACCATCACGAAAAGTCTCTAAAATTCTGAAATATATGTGTCAAGTGAGCCATGTTGCTTCAACTGTGCAAGCTCATGAAACTTCACCTTAGGATCCTTGGTGTCAAATCTCTCAATGAGTTTGTTGGTAAACTCTTCATAGGTAACAATGAGGTTATGGCCAAGAGAGACCAAATCGTGATACCACCATTCATGAGCAGCCCCATCCAAATGTGAAGTAGCAAACTTGATGCCATCTTGTTCTGGCATTGGCCTCAATGCGAGGTAGTTATCGAGCTTTTGAACCCACGATCTTGCTGAACACTTATTGCTTCCATCGAAATGGGCCAAGGTAACCTCCCCAAGAGCTAGCTAGAAATCCCTTGGAGGTATAGGAGCACGATTCTCATTTCTTTTGCCTCCTCTCTTCTTCTTTTGGTTCACGTATTGATCCAAGGATATAATCTCATAGATCTCTGTAGGAAGGGAAGCATATTCCATGTAGCTACTCCTAACTTCATCAGGCATTGGTACTTCAGGTGGTTCCTCCCTTTGAGTAAAGGTGGGTAGGAGAGGTCTAGGGGCTGATCCTCTCGTCACCTCAACATGTTGACCAATAAGTCTACCATTTGTATTGACATTGGAGGCACTAGTTTCGGTATTACTGTTTTGTTGCGTGGGAGTTATGTTCTGGTTCATCTTGGCGAGCAATTGGGACATCATTTCCAACCTTGTTAGTTCTAACTTCTGCATTTTCCTCTTAGCTGGACCCTTCTCCTTTTTTGCCATGTTCTCAATTGCTTTATCTCTGTTTCTGAGAACCTCTAAAAATGTATCTTCAATGGGAACTGACGGGGTTTGAAACTGTCGTCTCTTTTGCTCTCTGTTGTAGTATCTAGTTTCTCTATCACTCATAGATAAATTTTGTCAACTGTAGGCACTGAAAGCATAGGTTGGTAGGATGACCAACTGTAATACTATTGAAATATACCCCCTTAGTTTTCTCCAATTTTTTGCACACAAACTTTCAGCTGTTAGTGTTAGCCCAATGTAATAATAAGCAAACTGGAAGCAACCCTTCACTTTCTGATCACCTAGATCCCAGAGTGGGCAAGGTGAGAGCATATGGTGTAAGGGGATCTGATTACAATATTAATGTTGGAAGTACAAATGAGCTATTGACGGCAAGCCAACCAATAGAGAAAAGTAAATACTTGGTAGCAAATCCAGCCACTTCCACTTTTCAGCGGGCTATAGGAAAGTAAAGTAAAGTAAAGAACTAGGCGGCATAGCTAGCCACTTCCACTTTTTAGCGGGAAATAGGAAATGAAAGAGAACTCAACCACTTTTTCAGCGGGAGTGTAATACAAATAATTGAAAGTGGAAAGCTGATTAGTACTACTATATTAGCGTTACAAAATGCTGTCTAATACAATATATCTTGAGATAATCAAAGCAATATCCCAAGTATCATATATGCTTCCCTACAACATTACAATGATGAGGCATCATGAAAATATGAAAGAACAATGAAAATACCAGGCCTGATGTGCTGCAAAAGCAGTCTGATATAATAGGGCAGCGAACTGGAAACTTCAAGAAATCATCATAACTTTCTCCAAACACTTTAGAATGACTCCAAATCAAATGCAAATGGAAGAATAGGTCTGGGCGTCCACCTTCAAGCCATCAAACACCTTGAAACCGGAACCAACTCTCAAGCACAGATCCCAATGCACAATCTGAAATGGTACGACCTGCCTAGGAAGGTCGACCTTGCCTTAAAAATCTAATACTTTGCCAAAAGTCACAAAAACTTGAGCATAGGGTTGCCCAAGTATGGAAGAGGCATAGAAACAATACTCACAAAAATATTTTGTCTCTTCATGCATCATGAAAATATGAAAGAACAATGAAAATACTAGGTCTGATATAGTGCAACAGTAGTCTGATATAATAGGGCAGCGAACTGAAAACTTCAAGAAATCATCATAACTTTCTCTAAACACCTTGGAATGACCCCAAATCAAATGCAAATGGAAGAACAGGTGTAGACGTCCATCTTCAAGCCATCAAACACCTTGAAACCAAAACTAACTCTCAAGCACGGATCCCAATGCACAATTTGAAATGGTACGACCTCCCTAGGAAGGTCAACCTTGGCTTAAAAATCCAATACTTTGCCGAAAATCACAAAAACTTGAGCATAGGGTCGCCCAAGTATGGAAGAGGCATGGAAATAGTACTCACAAAAATCCTTTGTCTCCTCATGCATCATGAAAATTTGAAAGAACAATGAAAATACCAGGTTTGATATGCTGCAACAGCAGTCTGATATAATAGGGCAGCAAATTGGAAACTTGAAGAGATCATCATAACTTTCTCCAAACACCTTGGAATGACCCCAAATCAAATGCAAATGGAAGAATAGGTCTAGGTGTGCACCTTCCAGCCATCAAACACCTTGGAACCGGCACCAACTCTCAAGCACAGATTCCAATGCACAATCTGAAATGGTACGACCTCCCCAGGAAGGTCGACCTTGCCATAAAAATCCAATACTTTGCTAAAAATTACAAAAACTTGAGCATAGGGTTGCCCAAGTATGGAAGAGGCATAGAAACAGTACCCACAAAACTCCTTTGTCTGCTCAGATCAGTGCAAGCAAAAATGTACTTAAGCCCTTCACGAACCAACAACTTGAAAACTGATAAAATCACTCCAAAATGAACACCAAACAAAAAACTAACTCACACCCACACCAAAATGCCAGAAAACATTAAAACCCACAAGAATCGAAAACATGAAAGAAGCCATCACCAATGAATGCTTTGCTGCAACCTTTGAACGAAGAAGCATCCACTATTCAGCTAGGAGTTATTTTGCAAACTCAAAACTGAAGAAATCTTGGAGGTATGTCGTCCTCAAAGCCAAGAGTTTGAAATGATTTCAGCAACACTTTATTATGATAAAATTGGATGATCAAATGAGGGGGAAGAGAGACATAAATTTTTAGTTTTAGGATCAGAAATTCTATAAGCAGAAATGTAGCACATAAGACAATGAACACAACAAGATACCCTAGGAAAACCCTCCTACTTGAGGGAGAAAAACCCAACAAATATATCGCTTATATATTCAAGGAATAAGAGCAGAAATCTGCTTACAACTCAGGCCCAAGACAATGCCGAATATGATACAAAGAATAATAGCAGCTCTCCTAGATGCGAAGATACAACAAGAATATGTTTCCCCTTGAAATGAATCTGCTGTAGCAATATAATGATCTGCTGCTCAAGATGATGATCTGCTGTTCAAGTGCGGACTTCTTCTAGGAGTGCGAATATGAATGAATGAACTTAATCATGAAATGAGAGATCATCACCTTGTATTTATACAAAACAGAGTGACTCTTCATGAGGTCGGCCTCATTAAGAATTTACAATAATTAAATAGGTCGGCCACCATAAAGAAGTTGGCGCAAATAAATAATAAATATTATTTCTTTAGTGAAGCGCCTCTTCACTTATATCGATCAACAATAAATTTAATAGCTGATAGGCTATATTGAATTTATTCCTTCAAAGTCGTGGTTGGAAGGATGAGGCCCGAAGTTGTTCTAACATCAACACTCCCTCTTAGCCAGGGAGGAATACTTCCAGCTGACCAATGTCATGAAATGACATCCACAATGGTTACACCCAAATGTGAAAGAAGCTTATTAGAGATTCACTCAATCGTGATATCAACCATCATGGCTACTCCCATGTATGGTAAAGTGTAACGACTAACATCTTACAATTAATGGAAAAACAGTTATTTTTCCAACTTTTGTTGAAAGGCAACTTAATAACTGACCATCTAGGGTTTTTCCAAAATAAAGAGAACAACTGCTAGGGCATCATTAACTAACTCACAACTTTCATTGACTGATAAGAACTAGGGTTACCTTCTAGCATTATACTTTGAAAGAATCTCAAATTAAAGTAAATACATAAAATCTAATTCTTCAATTAACTTCTAAGTTTCAATCTTAGCTGAAAAGAACATCTAACTGAATTAACTGAAAACATCTACTGATCTATTCAAGCTAATTGACCATTCAAATAATATAAGAGAGAGGGTTCTGGGAGTTACAGTTAAGAAGCCGAAAATTTATGAACTTGCCACTATCTTCATGGAAAAGGGGGATATCATCAGGGGCTTTACCGCCCAACCAAAGACCTACTGGTCTCCCGTGTTCCTTCAATTGAAGGAACCCGTCCCTTCTCGAGGGTAATCAACAAGGATCGTTTGTCATCATGTCTCTGAGCCTGGTGTCAAGGACCTATACCTCCTGATCGACCTTACTAAGGGTACCTCCCAACTAGAAAGGCCATTCTGATCAGTGGTATATCTGGTGCTTGATAGTTGACAGATGTTGAATCTAGCATCGTACCTTGGCCAAGGATTTTAATATCGCTAGCACTCTTGTGCCGATATCTCTGGCACCACTGTGCCGTCAGCACTCTCACCCTTGCTCGACATGATTACAATGTCTTAAGTTTAAAATAATCAAATTAGATTAAGTTTCTCTTCTTATTATATTTGGTTAGATCTTAACCAATTTGAAAATGTATTAAGAAGAATTCAGCTGAAGAAAGACCAAGTCTTAATTAGATATAAAGTATTTCCAAAGGGATTTCCAAGAAAATCCGGGAAGTATAAACAAATATTATTTTGACTTAAATGAAAGGAAGAACTCATGTTGAAGATTCCTCCAAGTTTATTCTGATTCCAAGACTTAAGCCAAATTAATTCAGGTTTTAAATACAGTAAGACTCTTAAATTTGAATCAAACTAGACCACAACAGAGACAAGAAAAGTTCAGAGATTTCCATTCTCCTATCCAATAGGGAAAAACTAGAGTTCGATTTAATTCAATGCCAGAGTAAAATATGATATAAGAGCGTTGGAGAATTTTGTCTTTTGGTCGATAATGGTTACAGGTCGAAACACGGACAGGTGGTAAGAAAAGCAAGAATTGAGTTCTGAGCCAGAGACGCTATAGAGGAGAACAATCCACACCAATTCAAATTACAACCCAGCGGCTCCTCAATTTCCCAGACAAGGTTAGATCACAGCATGAAATGGAATAAGGATTCCATATCATAACAGGTTCCTCTACAAGGAATTCATTATTTCAATTTAAACCCACAATCGACAGAGGAAAACATAATATAGTTTAATTGAAGGTTGACTTCAAGGTCGGTTTGCCCAGACCCCACGAGGGTTAAGGTTTCTATACAAGAAACTTAGTACCAGGAGACCCAGTTTGGATTCCATCACTCAAGCGACTACTACTCATTCATTATTAACTTAAGGAAAGAAAAGTAAATCGAGATAATCTAACACAAAGGAAATTACAATCCCAAACTGGGGACACTAACCAGCTGGCTACAACAATATATTCTCCATATTTATTTATTGATACCAAAATCAGTGAGGGGTTATACTCGATACTTGCCTGTGCAATTAAGTTGAAATTGGAACAATGCTCTTCACTTCGAGCTTCAAGAAAGCCAAGAGAGCACCGATGCTTTCAGACAAGGAAGAAGACTCGAGGCGTGAGACAAGATATCGACTCCACTCCTCCGGATTGAAGATGAGTAAGGTCAAACTCCAAACGCATTGCAAGCCAAAGACTACAAAGGAAATAAAAAGTCTTTCTATATGGAGGAACGAAGACCTAGCACAGAGAGTGAAATGCAATACAGGAGATAGATCTCAATCAAAATTGCCATAGAGATTAAGAACGGAAATACATGAATTTACTCGATCGACTCAGAGAATACCGAAAGAAGCCAAGTTGAGTGAGCGAGCCGAATGAAAGTCTCATTTTCCTTTTTAAGAAAGCTCGAATTCCCTCGACGGTTTTCAAGAACTCTTCATCTACCCAATCTTGGGCATTTCCCCAAACGTGGATGGTGAGTTGTGGAAAGTCCCGCCATAAGGATCTGACGTTAATTAAGTTTCCAAATGTTAATTCGATATGCAATATCGATTGCTAAATATATTAACAAAATTGGTTCGCTTCACTTTCAATATTATAATATTTAATTATATTATTTATTAATCCATTGCATACTCCTTTAAAATTATAAAAGGTACATATATATATATTTGAATTGACTTAGAGGATAAATAAATAAATTAAATTGTTTATGGCCAAGTTACGACTTAGATACTTTGTAGCACACCGACTCGAGAGAAGATGACAATTTCCGATCCTTCGTCAACCACTACCTCTCTCTGATGACGTCTCCTTTTCCGTTGCGACGTCGTCAATTCTGCATCCACTGACAGGTATTATGGTTAGAATGTTCACAACAGCTATAAAAATACGTATTTAAATATCGAAACATAAGTACATTCAATTTCAAGGGAACAAGGACTTCACTTGCAAATAAATAGATCGTTAACTTACAGTTACGATAAAGGACTATCTATTCCATTCATAATTTCACATTCACATGAAATCAGTTACTTGCAACTAACTTTGCATCTGAAATACATAACCAAATTCATAGTCTCAATGTAAGGGATGTAACATAAAGCATATGTGCACAAGTGCCCATCATGGAATCACTCAACGTGATGTCGTCATCTCAACATGACATTCACCATGGCTACATCCAGAGGGTGAATAAACACAAGTACACGAAAATCATCACGGACTCTCTCACGTGATTTTGTCATGGAGTCACTCAACATGACATCCACCATGTTTACTCCCAGAGGGTGGAAACAAGGGCTTACACCTCAAATTTCTCTCATAGAGAAAGATGCATTAAACAAGGGCTTACACCTCAAATTTCTCTTACAGAGAAAGATGCTTTGGAGAAAATCCCAAAAGATCACTGAAGCTGAGTCTCCCTCTCAGCCAGGGCTTCATTTTCCACAATTCCAAGCTTGTCTCAAAAGTATACAAACTTTACTCTGGAGAGGGGCTTGGTGAGAATGTCGGCCTTTTGCTCATCAGTACTAATGTATCTCAACTGGATTGCTTTCCTCAATACCATATCTCTGATATAGTGGTATTTGATCTTAGCATGTTTGGTTCTGTCATGAAACATTGGATTGACAGAAAGCTTCACACAACTTTGATTATCACAATGAATGACAGTCGGCTCCAATGATTGTCCAAACAATCTTGCAAGGAGCTTCCAAAGCCGCACTGCTTTTCGAGCTACCACACATGTTGCGATGTACTCGGCCTCTGCGGTGCTCAGTGCCATTGAGAACTACTTCCTGCTACACCAGGAGATCATCATAGACCCCAAATTTAAGCAACATCCAGAGGTGCTCTTCCAATCAGCAACACACCCTGCCCAATTAGAATCAGTATAACT
Organism: Sequoiadendron giganteum; assembly: GCA_007115665.2. Lineage (NCBI taxonomy): Eukaryota > Viridiplantae > Streptophyta > Pinopsida > Cupressales > Cupressaceae > Sequoiadendron > Sequoiadendron giganteum. Next base: position 524,900,073 of record CM021102.1, read on the forward strand.
ATGCAGCTTCAAGTCCACACTAGAAGAATATCTCAAGCCATACCCAACTATGCCACGCAAGTATCTCAGGATATGCTTTGCTGCAACTAGGTGTATTTGCCTTGGTTCACACATGAATTGACTAAGTGCACTCATTGTATAGCAAATATTTGGTCTAGTATTGACTAGATACATCAATGATCCAATCAACTGCCTGCACATAGTAGGATCTACCAGATCTGAACTAGCTGGAGCCTCCTTTAACTTTTGAAAATTGGTTTCCATAGGTGTAGACATGGATTTGCAATCCGTCATACCAAATCTCTTTAAGATGTCTATTGTATACTTCCCTTGACTTAGAATGATCTCAATAGGCCTCTGCCATACTTCTAAACCAAGGAAGTAATGCATGTACTTAAGATCCTTCATTTCAAATTCAGAAGCCAACTCCTTCTTGCATTTGATAATGACGTGTTCTTCTCCAGTAAGAAATAGATCATCAACATAGAGAACCGAGATCAATGCTTCGCCATCAATTTCCTTGAAGTATAGGTTTGAATCAACATCATTCTTGGAGAAGCCCAAGCTCAACAGGTATCGATCTATCCTCTCATAACAAGCACGAGGAGCTTGCTTAAGGCCATACAAAGCCTTCTTTAATCTGAAAACATGAGACTCCTTCCCATGAATCTCAAAGCCATCAGGTTGCTCAATGTATACCTCTTCTTCAATCACACCATTAAGGAATGCTGTCTTCACGTCCATCTGATGTAGCTTCCATCCCTTAGCTGCTGCAATAGCAATAATGGTTCTGATGGATGTATAACGAGCAATCGAAGCAAAGGTTTCTTCATAGTCTATTCCCTCTTTCTGAGAGAATCCTCTAGCCACAAATCTAGCCTTGTACTTCTCAAAGCTTCCATCAGCCGCATGCTTGATCTTGAAAAGCCACTTAGAAGATACAACAAATTTGCCTTCTGGTCTAGGTACAATGTCCCAAACATCGTTCTTGTGGATAGATTGATATTCTTCAGCCTTAGCATCTCTCCATACTTGTTGACTTGTAGCTTCCTCAACACTAGAAGGTTCAGACTCAATGATTTGACTCATCAATGCAACATAGTTTGAAAACTTGTGGGGTCTTTTGCTCTCTCTAAATGTTCCTCTAGGGGCTGCAAACTTTTCTGCCTCCTGCATTGTTTGCCTAGCCCATAGAGGTATCTTTCAACCTATGACAATATCTCTTGGCCCATCAGTTGGTTCCAAAGGCTCAACTGAATCACCATCCTCTTCTGGTTTAGTAGACTCCCTCTGAATCTCCAAGTTCTTGCATCAACCTCCTGACCTCCTCGTCCAAGGTTGCCTCTGTTGGTTTGTCAGACTGCCTCTGAAGGTTAATTCCTTCTCTTCGAAGAAACTGATCACAATGACAACTTGAATAGTTTCTTCCTCTTTGAGAGATGTCTTCAGCCACCAACTCAGTCACATGGCTACAAGCTATGACTTAATGCTTGATCATTTCTCCAGTCGGCATGACTTCCTCACGAGATGCCTCAAGCTCTCCTCTTAATGCAATCTCTCATCACCCTCTTGCTTCTCGATCTGTCCTGGAAGCATTATAGAGAGAGATTACTAAAAGTTCATAGAACTGAACTATCTCGAAGAGAATTATCAATGCTAGAAGCACACATGATCAATGTTATAGCATGAATTAATTACATAAGAAATTCATGAACATTATTCAAGAGTACAAACAAAAATACGTATCTCTTTATTACAAACATCAGCCAGTGATGCCTTTCCAGTACATGGTGAGTAGCCAACCGGCGAAGGTACTTCTCCAAGGCTATCCTCGGCTGCTCAATAGTTTCTTCCTTGAGCAAAGTGTAAAGAAGCTTTTCATAGAATGAAGGATAGCACCAGTCATATCACCATGTACTGAAAAATATATATATTGAGAGCATCACATCATCATAGCCACGAATTTGACCAGGAATCTTAAGAATGCATGCTAGAGTTGTCCTCCATATACAAGATCAAATTACTGACTTAGCGCTCAGAATTGCTGCCTCTTCAAAATATGAATTCCACACACCTTATACAATTTATAGTGACCCGAAATCACATAGACAACACATGCAAGGCACAACATATTTTCAAGACAATGAAGTAAGCTATCAGATCTGCAATAAGCACCACATATACTCAGCTTCAGATGAAAATAGACGCTGTAATCTTCACTCATGGCATCAAAAGATTTTAATCTTTAGAATTATGCGATGCAAACTGAAATTTGTAGACACCCTTAATAATGCTTGCGCCAGGAATTAAAAAAACATTTCTGTATTTAGTGTGACACCAACACTCCATTCTCATTGGCGGCATCCTTCTAAGCTTCGCCCAATAACGGATCTCCACTATCCACGAGTTCAACACACATAACTGTTCTCCATCGCCTGGCCTGTAGTATACAAGATTCCTAACTGTAAGAGTTTGCCGCACTAGCCACTTTGATCCAAATTCGACTTATGAATGTCGATCAAGTGCAAAATCATCTGTCAAAATCAATGATTCAAGCTATTTCGTAGCCATTTGAAGGGCTATGTCCTTCATGGCCACCATAAAGATTGCTTAACAAATCTGATCGGATCTTCACATAAACCTGGCTTTGATACCATGTTAGTTTTAGGATCAGAAATTCAATAAGCAGAAATGCAGCACATAAGACAATGAACACAACAAGATACCTTGGGAAAACCCTCCTACTCGAGGGAGAAAAACCCAACAAATATATTGCTTATATATTCAAGGGATAAGAGCAGAAATCTGCTTACAACTCAGGCCCAACACAATGCCGAATATGATACAAAGAATAATAGCAGCTCTGCTAGATGCGAAGATACAACAAGAATATGCTTCCCCTTGAAATAAATTTGCAGTAACACTATAATGATTTGCTGCTCGAGATGATGATCTGCTGCTTAAGTGCGAACTTCTTCTAGGAGTGTGAATATGAATGAATGAACCTAATCATGAAATGAGAGATCATCACCTTGTATTTATACAAAACAAAGTGACTCTTCATGAGGTCGGCCTCATTAAGAATTTACAATAATTAAATAGGTCGGCCACCATAAAGAAGTTGGCCCAAATAAATAATAAATATTATTTCTTTAGTGAAGCGCCTCTTCACTTATATCGATCAACAATAAATTTAATAGCCGATAGGCTATATTGAATTTATTCCTTCAAAGTCGTGGCTGGAAGGATGAGGCCCAAAGCTGTTCTAACATCAACATAAATAACCTCCAAACCTAGAAGTTCAAACTCCAAATTCCCTCCAAAAAGGGATGCCACATTCCTAAGTTAATATTATAATCTTTTAAAATCCTTTAGGCATCTAACTTCTCTTGACAATAATAAACCTTTTAAAATGCAATTATCCCCAAAATTCGCATCCAAAAATAGGCCCACATTGTAAAACAATTTAATTTATATTTCCTAGGTGTGGGGGCCAAAATGCAACAATGAAATATAACATAAGTTAATAAACTTCCCTTTTTTGAGCTCCAAGAATGCTGGAGAAGTCAGTGCCCAAACTGCACTGCCATACTGCCAGAAATAGAAACTGAATGTTGAATTGCTGCCAAACCACACTGCCAAAAATACCACTTACTAAAAATAGCATACTGCTAAAAATAGGAAGTGACTTCAAACACCATTTGAGCACATTCTGGGTACTTTTGTAACTTACTAAAAATAGTAAGTCCAAAAATAGTCATTGATGAAAATGTATGTGATAGCGCACTAAAGCTCTCTGAAAACCCAGAAAGACCCAAAAAACATACTGGCAAACTCTTGCAACCAACCCTTGAAAAACTAGAAAGATACCTCCAAGAAAAATGGAAACCCTAATTCTGCCTTTGATTAGCCTACGGGCCTCCGAAATAGGCTAACGGTCCCATAAAGGACTAGTGCTGAGAAGGGGACATCACATTTTTTCCTTTTAAGTCATGCCAAGGTCTTACAAAAAATATTAAAATAAGCCAATTAAATTGTTTCAATAATTCCAAGAACTCCTTAAGTGCATAAGATTTTAGTTCACATAAAGTTGGCACTATTCAAAGATGATGGACTTTTCGAAGAAGTTTGTAGTGCTCCTAGAATGTCAGATTCATACATAGAAAGTGCCATTGTGGACGTCTTGGCTCTAGGAGTTTGTTGCCACCATCAAAATTTGTTTTTGATAAAGCTGGTGCTCTCCAACAAAGTTGGGGTTTCCAAGAATGTTGGAATGGAATGGGACATTACAATTGTGGTGGTTGCAAGTGAACATCGAAATATCTCTAGGTTTTGCCGTCACTCCCTTCATGCAATCTATCTTTCTTGTGTCTTTCAATGTGTTGTTTTAACACATGAACACAACACAAGGTCCAAAAAATGTCCACTTAGAAAATTCTTTATCAAGGAGGCTATACGCAGTTTATGTTGTCAATGGGGTAAACGAGTGACAAACAACAATTGCATCTCTGAACATTTGTTTGGAAAAGGGAGAACATGCCATATGAAATGGGATAGCATAGGCAAAGAAAACTTTAGCAATGGAAGGTTATGCTACTTCCTGTGATTGCATGTTTAACATACCTGCAATTGGCCCTGGCATCTCACTACCACTTGTCTTCATCTTTCCTCTTATAGAAACATTATCATTGGCAACCATAGATGGCATAGCAGATAGTGTAGAAGCTGCTAGCATTGGCATACTGTTAGAACTTGCTTTGCCCTCCATAAACAATCTATTTATCTCTGCTTTCTCAGTTGTGTCTATTTGCAGTCAAATCTTAAACCCCTGTCCTATAATGTCCAAGAAGTGACTGTATGCCTTGGTGTAACTCCCTCTAAAATCTGCTGCAAATATGACATGACCAAACTCTACTCTCCCCAGCTTTTTCTCTTCGTCTTTGTCTATATCTGTTACAAATTGTAGAAGAGGTTAGAGAGTTTGAATGGGCCCTTTGCATATTTTTCAAGATGTGGAAGGGCATTCAAATGGGTTATGAGGCCATCCTACTTCACCCACATCACTCCCACACCTTGATGAACCCCTAGCTAAAACTCTTATTTGTTCCATGTTCATTTTCGCTGCTGTTGGTCATGTGGTTTGGTGTTTTTTGAAAAATGGAGTGCAACTTGCAAGTGCAAACTGAAAATGGGGAGGAAAAAGAAGGAACGAAAAAATTTAACATTCAAACTTAGAAAAAAATATCAGAAAAAACCAAAAGAACACTAGCAGTAGTAATACTTGCCTCTGTCCTCCTTTTCCTCAACCGTTCACTAAAGCTGCTGTCTGAATAATCATTAAATTGAAACTCAAACTTAACTTCAATTTTTTTTTTCACTGTCCTCCAAGTGACTTTAACTTGCTGCCACTTGCTGGGATGATGGTGATGAAATAAATAATGGGGCTGTGCGTAAGGTGTTTATGGCTGACTATGGTTTGGGGGCCTACTAGAATACATACTATTTTAAATTTATTCACATCAGATGTTTTGACTTTTGGAGGTGAGAAGGGAACAGCCGGTATGTTCTGCAGCATTTTCCATACATCTCCATGGAATTTCTGAGCGGATGCAAGGGTTAGAGGATGGTGGGGGACATTTCCAAGGCATCCCCATATCACTTGGACATCTTTGGTTTGGGGAAACCTGCAAAAGGGCAGGGAACGATCCCTTGTACCCTTGGTTTGTTGTAATTAGATTAGGTAAAGTAGATAATAGTTAATATTTGGATAGTTTAAATCTAAGTTACCAATTTGGGTTCGGGTTTGGGTTTGAGGGTTCAGTTCATTGGTTCAGGCAAATTTTTTTGGGGTTCGTTTTGTATTCGTTAATACAAAAACATATATCGTTAATACAAAAACATATGAAAATCAGAAATATATATACATATTTGGAGCAGTAATTAAGTTCAAATACAGCACCATATTAATAGTTAAATAACATAGCAAAAATACATCACCACTTTCATAGTCAAATAATCAAATATTAGTGATACTCAAATGTCATGATATAAATTAAAGTTCAAACATAATAATGTCAAGCGTTTACAATCAGCCATCATTGATCATTGATCAATCATATGGGTCATCAAAAATATCATCGTCAGCATCCATATCAGATGCTAGATGTTGTGGTAAATAAATAGAACCACAAATACTATTAGTGGCACTCGCACAAGCACTGCCACTAGAATTGATACTAGCAGTCTCATGCTCACTAGCTGCCTCAGGCTCATAGTCATACTCATCATCAATATCAACTGCAGCTAAGTGGCTTGTGGAAGCATCCAAGTCGAGACGCTCTGGCTCAATATCCCACTTCCTTGTGTCTCCTTCTTTGTAGGAACTTTGTTTGCGTGTAATGAGGCACAAGTTTGAATGCACATACACCAAGTCCTTTGCCTTTTTTGAATGTAGTCTATTGCGCTTTATTGAGTGGATGGAGTATGTGCTCCAATTCCTCTTAGAAGAAGATGAACTAGCAACCTATTAGGACCAAATTAAATAGTTAAGAGTTGCAAAATTTAACTAAATAAAATATAAATAGAACTTAAAATTACAAATAATAAAACTTAAATTTAAAAGATAAAAGATTTTGACTGTAAAACTTGGGATAAAACTTTTATTGCAAGAGGTTGAAGGTGCGTGCATTCTTCGCCATGGAAGTATCACCAACTATGAGCATCCTCCCTGTACTTGTCTCGAAGAGCATCAAGACCACAATCATTGGAGCATGCAAAACCCATGAACTCAGCCCTCACTAGATCATGTTGGTCACAATCAATGAAGAGTTTGCGAAGTGCTGCTTTGTACCCTTGAGCAACTTCAGCATCTCTATATGGGGCAACTCTTGATGAAACAGAAAGTAGCTCAGCACTATAGCATTTGGGACTCAATGCAAAAGAAAGAAGATGCAATGGAGTGGTCATTTTGTTCCATCTCTCTATAATGATTTGATGTAGCTCTTTGAAGAAATTTTCTTCATGATCTTCCTGTTTTGCATTGATGATGGTTTTCATCTTTTCAATCATTGAGTTGATGACATCATATACTTAGCCCAAACAAGGTCTATCCATGTCTGTATAACGGATCATGCTCAATATGGGTTCAGTGAAATTGAGGAGATACTCAACATGGTCCCACCGACTGTCATCTAGGATCATTTGCTTAACCTTAGTTGCCCTTTTACTGCTAGATTGCCTCCATATGGACTAATTAGGGCTGATGACTATATGAAAGAGTGTCTCACAAACCTTCACAAGTTGTCTCAACACAATTGTGTTGGAGGCAAAACGGGTCTTAGCAACCTGTTTGAAAATCAAAATAAAATATAATTTAAATTTACAAAAATTAAAATTTAAAATCAAAAGAAAATTAAAAATATTGAGAAATAACTTACCTTCAACAACTCCAATTTTGAGAATTGTCCAAATATGCCTCGTGACATGGTGGTTGGTGAGGAACATTTGGATGTCTTCAACCTCAACATACACCCGTTTGATCCACTCAATTTTGGTTCCAATTTTTTGTAGCATTAGGTTGAGGGGGTGGATAGCACAAGGTGTCCAAAAAAATGTGTGAATACCTCTCCTCAACCAATAACCCGATAGCCCTACAATGTTTTGCATTGTCAGTTACAACTTGCACAACATTTTGATGGTCCACTTCTTCAATAGCTTGACAAAGGATGTTAGCAATAAATGCACCATCCTTCACTTGTCCTTCACAATCCATTGCTCTCAAAAACAATGCCCCTTTAGGGGACATTGCAATAATATTGATCAATGGGCGATTTTTTGCATCTTTCCATTTATTAGAAACCATGGTCACCTCTATTTTGATCCACGAATCCTTTAAGAGCTTCAAAGAGCCTGCTACATATTTCACCTCTTTATCTAATAAGGTGCAACACACCTTCTCAAAACCTGGGCACTTATACCCCTTTGGAGCCTCATTAATAAATTTCACCATTTTTTGCCAATATGGTGAGCGAACAACGTTGAATACCAATTGATTGGCATAGACACATCTTGCTATGTCTTGATCAACAATCTCTCTTGCTTCATTATGAAATGAAGTTTCCAACTGTCCCTTTGATCTTTTATTTGTAGAGGGCATGGTTTGCTCTTGAGGTACAAACATAAATGGATGGCTCTCAGTAGGTGGAAAGTGAGAAGGCAGTGTGGGGGGCTTCATCCGTCGAGATCCTTTCTTTATCAAAGGATGACTTGATTTAAGATGGCCTAATGCGTGGTATGCTTTTTCTTGCTCATCAATATATGCCAATATTTGGGCTTTTGGAATGCCTTTTTTATCTAGACTTGGACAAGCTTTGATGCCTAGTCCAAGGATCTTGCACAAGTGCTCTTTCACTCGACTATATGAGCTCAAATATTGAACATTGTGTTGTACCCCAAATTAATAATTTTTCTACTCTTAGGCATTTTGAAGAAATGAGTCAAAGTCTTGATAAAATTTGTTAAAAAGGTCAAAATTGGGGATTTGCATGTCATGCATGAGGGTCAAAAACTCAAAATTTTCAAAACCTGACGATTTGGGTCGGCTCAGAGCGGCCAAATCGACAAAATCCAGATTTCAGTTTTTCAACCCTAAATTTTAGGAAAAATTCTATTTTCAGTAACTTTCTAAAAATAGAACTTTTTCTGGGTTTTTCTGGGTTTCTTTTGAAACGAATACTAGCAAAAATTTTTAAAAATAGAAAGTTCGGCTTTTAGGTTTGAAACTGATTTTGATTGGCTTAAAATACTTCTTCATAGGCTGGTGGAGTCAGAATCACAAAAAGATCAGTTTTACCCTAGTGGGTCTATTTTGCTTTTTCAGGAGCACCAAGGTTATCAATGGAGGTCAGTCAATTGCCAGGTGTTAGAAACAAACATTCAAGCATTGAACAAAAGCTGTCAAAGTTGGAAAATGTGAAATTTTGACTAAGTCTGCCAAGCCCAGGCGCCCCTACTCAGTCTAGGCGCCTAAACCTTCATGCCTTAGAAATTTTTTCATCTTCGGCAATAGGGCAAAGGAAAGCACGTCAAACGAAGGAGAGAATTGAAAATCTTAGAAAATATTTTGTCCGCCAATCATGGGCGCCCCCTTGAAGGAGATAGGCGCCTAGCTTTTCAAGGCATCAGATGATGAAATTAGTGTTCGTGCTCCCGGGCATTGTTGTTCAGGTTCTTCTTAGCTTTGTAGTGAGCCCAACAGTGTAGTCATCAGATCACTTAGTCGTCTGGAATTCGAGATCGAATAGAGGAGTCTCAACCAAGAAGTTAAAAGCAAAGGTAAGAAACACAAAAAATAAACTAACTTTGGAGAAGTTGGGCGCCCCAGCTAGCTAGGGGCGCCCAAGCTTTTGATCCCCTAAACTTAGCTTTTAGAGGATGCGGCTCCCAAGAGACCCTTCTTAGAATCTTCTCAGCTATCCAGTGAATCTAATAGCCAGTTGATCTGATCAGTTTAGCTCTCGAAATCATGAATTCATCAGAAGATCAGAAAACAAGCAAGAACTTGAAAACCATAAAAATGGCTAACACTAGTAGAGATGGGCGCCCAACATTTTGAAGGGTTAGATGAAGTTTTTGTCAAAAGTTGCCTCCTAACAAACTTCATCAGATTCGCCCAGGCTCCGCAACAAGATCATCAGCCAACTCATGAGATCAATCTGGAGGCTAGAAATCAAGATCAAATTGGTGTTGAAAATCAAGAAAAGTTGAAACTTTCAAAAAAATGACTAACTCTGAGGAAGATAGGCGCCTCCAGTCAAGAAGGGCGCCCATGATGCCATGCCTTAGCCAAAAATTTTGAGATTTCAAAGGAAGAAGAAACGTCTAAGTTCAATGCACAAGCTCAAGCTAGGGTTTGAGAAGTGAAAGCAAAATGAAAGCAGATTTTCTCATCCTCAAACTTATTTAAGGCGTCCTTGCCTTTCATTTTTGACATTTACTTGCAGGTGGCGTCCAAGTTGGAGAGGAGCAGCAATAAAATAATTTTTCTTTCAAGATTTGAGAGTTGAAGATTGCTGATTTTTCAAAGTTCTTCATGAATTTTCAGACCAGCAAACAAAAGAGCCTGCTTTTTCATCTAGAACATCAATTCTTTGAAGGAGGTCAAGGTTTTCAATTTCTAGTGATCTGGGTCATCTCAGTTCACGATTTTGAACAGTTTTTGAAGAAATTTTTCAAGTTGCAGCAGCTGCTTTTTCTTTGCATGTCCCAGAGAACATCAAAATTTTCAAGTTTTAATCATTTGGGTCCTTCTAGAATGGTTTTCTGAACAAAACCTAGGTCATAGCTTTTTCAGAAAAATTTCAAGATCTAGGGTTTGCTGCTTTTTCAATCAGACTTAAAGATTTTCAACATTTGATCAAATGGGTTCATCCAAAATGTGCTTTTGAACAAAACCCAGGTGCCAGCTTTTTCATAGGAAATTAGGGTTTGCTTCTTTTTCAGCCTACACTCAAAATTTTCAAAAATGGATGATCTGGGTTTGCTTGTAACAAAATTCTAAACAAAACCCATATCTCAATTTTTTTTGAAAATTTTCATCCGTTTGAAGAAGAAAATCAACAAGCTAAAAATAGAAAGTGTGCAAAAACTTGTTTGATTATAAGCAAGTTTATAGTCAATCTTTGAGTTTTGTAGTATGGAGTACATTCCCACTGAGTTCAAGACCATATCAGTACTATATCATGACTTCATCAAGACAGCTGAGACTGACTTGCACCACATCAAGCCAGTGTTCAATCTGCATGCTTTGGAAGACGCAGGCAATGTCACAATTAGTCACCTTGGCCATTCAGGACTTCTTGCAGCAGCATCTATTCCCTTTTCAATACAGAGCTTAGAATTCGTAATTGCTTGCATTAAGCATTACAATCCTGCAGCGAGGGAGATTCAGTCGGTGGATGGAAGATTTATTTGCAATCTAAAGCCAGATATGATTGAAAAATGTTTCTCAATTCCGCCTTGGCCAGGAAGTGTTACCATCTCTATGGAAGAGTGTGAAAGGGTATGGGAGATGCATAAAGAAAAATATAGCAAGAAGATTGCACAAAAGTGGATGAAGGAAAAACATAAGACATTGCCGAAGAACATCGGGCGAGGAGAATTTAAGGATGAAATTGCCATAATAATCACCTTGCTCAACCGGATTACTGGCCAAGCAGATGCAACAAAGTTTCAGCCCTGGATGTTTTATGTGATACCTCATATCATGAAGAAAACGAAGTTCTATGATTGGCCAACATTGATCAGTGGCTGCCTTCATCACCAAATAACTGAATACTTCAATAGGCATGAGTTCCACATGATCTCCTACCTAGTTTACCAAGTGGCCTTCCAAGGCAAATTCAGAGGGTTGAACACTGAGGGGTCTCTGAATGTACAACATGTCTACAAATACTACACTCAGTTGGAGTTCATAGCATCATCGCATCACTACAAAAGGGTAAATGAAGCTTTCCTGATGTATACGGTGCGAGACCTAGATAATGAGTTACACATACGCATTTCATCAATTGCCAGGATAACAATGGCGGAGTGGGCAAACTGGTTTATTCAGTTTTCTACTTTCACCTACATAAGAGTTTATGGCTATTCCGGTGCTCTACTCATGTTACTAAGGTATCCATCAGATGAAGTTGTGTGCATGGAATTCCTAAGGCAAGTATCTGATGTTCACACTCGCTTGCGGAATAAAAAGAAACCAGCCTTTAGCTTTCCTTTTGAATTAGGAATCTACAGATGCAAATCATTAGTAGATGCCAAGATAATGGGTGATGAGTTGGCTAAACTTGGTCTCAAGCCTTTCAGCGAGAGACGATCTTATGATCCCCATGATGTTTATCCATCCAGACTTGGTCAAAATTGTGCTCATGTGCCTGCACTTGAGGATTATTGGGCCAATTGCAGAGATGAGTTCGAGGTTCGAAGGCGTAGTAATAGCAGACTTACTCTTCATTAGATGAAAGATTGTTTGTTTGAGGATATTGAGGGATTATCAGATGACGATGGAGACGTACTTCTCCCAGCATACACTCGAAATCAGATTGAGCAACAACCTCTCCCACAGGTTAATTGGGCCAACAAAGAATGTATCTCAGTGGAAGAAAGGACACGCCAAGTCATTGAGTATAGAAAGACTTTCTTGGTCCTCAAGAGGAAGGAATCCATTCTGGTAGTAGAGCTACCAAGAATACAACCATCACTTCCCTCTTCTTCCAGAGCACAACCCAAGATGAAGGAAAAAAGTCAGTCTCAAGAGGGTGTAAAGGGTAGTAGATCAACGAAGAATGCAAAGAAAAGGTTGGCTTTTTAGTCTACAGTTGGATTTCTCGGGTATGTTCACTTTGACAGAAATTTTGATGGTGAGATGGTCATGGAGACTGCTACACCTCCTGAAGATAGAAACAGAGATGAAGTGGATGTGGATGATTTTGTAATGGTCAAAGCCAATCTTGGCAAGAGTACTAGGCATGCTGATATGAGTTTATTCAAAATGGTATCTAAAAACCTTCAAGAAAGAGTGCTAAAAGATGGAGAGTACAAGGCAGCCCTCAAGGCTGAAAACCGTCAACTCTGGTTATACATTTCTAACCTTGTTCATGGTACTTCACAAGCAACACAGTTGCGGCCCCAGGTTTTAGAGACACCAGTTGATCAGCAACAGTTGAGGTAGTTGGTAATTTGTGGGAAACAAACACAGGAATTGATCGAGGAAATCATCACTAGAGGCATGGAGATTCTAGCACTGATAGATCAGTTGAGATATAATGCCCATGATTTACGCCAAGGTATCCAAGGATTTGAGCAGTTGATAGCAAAAGTGAAGCCTGTGCACGAAATCATCATTGCAGATTTAGATACGGCATATGGCTCAACGGTTGCAAGAGAACACAAAAGACAAATTCTTGCATGGAAAGAACATCACTTTTTCAAAGTGAAAACTAATGAAAGGATATTAGAGGAGTTTGTTGTATACAAACAAAGGGTTGTTGATGCTTTCGAGTTCATAAGGGAGTTTGTCATAGAGATCCCTTGCCGGTATTGTCATGATGATGGTTTCTATGTTGGGCTTGACGAAGTGCAAACAAAGTTCTAGAATGTTGTCTGTGGTAGCAATGGCAGTGTTAGGAGGATGAGTTAGATTTCGATGATGTCAGCAAGGTTCGAGAAAGTGGCTAAGGAGAATGAAGATTTCCTGAGATCAATTGTTGATGGCAAAGAAATCCTAGAAAAGCGGAACTTTGCTATAGATAATATTGATGCACCTGACAGAGATACAGTTTCCCGCTTTTTGGCAGATGTGATCAAGATATAAAACAGCTTTCATCTAGAAGCTTTCTTCCTAGCTTTCTTTCTATTCTCGTCTTAATTCTTATCCACTCTTAGGAGAAGAGAAAGAAAACAAATGTAATAGTTGGTATTTCCTATATTTATGCTTTATTAGTTGTAGATGCTTATCTTCTCTTAGTTTTAGAAATAAAGCTTGCATGCTGGCAAGTATTAGTTGTAAAAGCGAGGAGATTTTAGGGTTCCCTACTCCTCTGCTTAGTTATAAATAAGGGCAACCTTTGCCCATTTTTCTTCAACAATGCTAGTGATAACAAGACGTTGAGCCTCTTAGTGCCTTCTCATTGTTATTCAGTGTTGTTCAGAACTTTGACTGTGATAGTGAAATTGTTGAGCTTATTTTGGCCTTCAAGATTGCTATTCTGTTTCTGTTTGATCTTGTGCTAAGTGTTAATCTGGTTTTGATCGCATATTGCATGCCTATTTTGCTACAACTTGCTGTCCGAGAGGTGTAAATCTTGATAATTGAGAAGAAGGATCTTATGTCTGTCTTGCTTTGATTTAATGTCTCAATTTGCAAAGTTCGTTTGTGTTGAAATCATTCCTCGTTCACTTCTAGGATTTAAACTCTTCGTTTATTTAAATCTTTACAAGCATCTTTAGCCTAAGTTAGTTGTAGTTGAAAGTTTTTATAAAAGGGAAAACCTTAGCTGCAACGTCAAGAGTTCTATAACCTTGCGTTCTTGCAGCTAAGACAAAAAGATAGGCAAATTAGTTTTAATTTACTTTCTTTAGCATAATCAACATAAGAGGGAGCTTCCCCTTTGAATTTGAAGAGCAGTTTACTACACATAGCTATCCGTTTCCAAACTGCATACCAGAGGTGCGATTTGAAACGCCAACACATTGCAATGACTACATTTGCAAACATATGCTCCACTACTTGGAAGTTGTTGAACCATCTCAACATATTTCCAAAGGGAAGAGTTTGGGTCTATTTTGAAATGAGATTGGTTTGAGCCTGAGGAGGTAGAACCGGTTGCCATTGTAATACCTAAGGCACAACACATTTCATTTATTGAAAATTTCAATGTATTGAAACTAAATAACTTAATCCATTTCAAAAAATTTAAAATGTGTTATAGACACCTAGAAGAATGAAAACGAAACAAAACACAAGAGTTCATTTGTAATAAAAAATGTAGAAAAAAAAACCAAAAAACTTCAATAAACCTACCTCTTTTGAAGAAATCTTCCTCTACGATCTTGTTGGCAATGAACGAACACTTGCAAGTGCTTAGGAATAGCACAATAACCAACTTTGAACAATCAATGGTCAACCTTCAACTCTGTTTGTGCTTGTGCTTGTGCAAGCAAGAAAAAAGTTCAGCAATGGAGGTAAAAAATCTTGTTTTTCATTCACAAATTGATAAATGAGTATGTTTTTACCTATTTGATGTGTTAGACTTAGGAGGCATGAATTAGGGTTGGGAGGAATATTTTATTGTTTAAAAGTTAAAAAGCAAGTCAAAATAATATTAAAAATTTTCAAAAAATCATGGACTGGGTGAGGGATATACTCGGGTTTGATCTAGGCTCCGTAGGACCGGACCTACAGTCTGTGGGCCGAACCTTGTTTGGACCCAGGCCAGACAAGACCCAGACGTCGAACTAGAACCGGTATCTTAGGTTTAAATTTGATTTATTATTCATTAGTAAAGACAATTTTTTTGACGTTTTTCAAAACAAACTTTATTGTTTTCTTGTTGACTTTGGATATTAGAGGTTTGGGTTGGGTTCAAGCAATAGCCAATTCCTAATCTGAAGTCTTGTTCTCATTTTATTTCTCTTTCATTGTCATTGGAAAGTGCCTAATGGAGGTTTGGGAAGGCCCTTCTCATACTCCCTATTAGGCATTCACAAACAAATCAAACTTACACTGTGTGAGTAATGATTTGCTATTTTATGACATTTCAGACATGCTTGAATGCTCTTTAAACTGTAGTTTCAAAACTTGTGACTTAGCAGATCCAATTTTGACTTGGACTTGGTGACTTGGCAAAACTTGGGAAATTAAAAAATGCTTTAAATTCATTAACTTGCCAAAACTCAGGAGTACTCGCTAAGACTTTCCAAAACTGAGCAAAACCTTGGCAAAAATTCAACAAAACTGGGCTATATGAGTTAATGAGTGATTTACTCATCCGCAACAACAATTTGGAAGTACTTGTGAGTTAGGTGAGTATTTGAGGAGTTTTGAAACTATGCTTTAAACAATTCACAATGTTGCAAATAGGTTAATCAAGTTCTAGACATTTGCATTTTAATTTGTTTCTTTCAAAGAATTGGCTTAAAATTCATCATTCTGAGTAGTCTAATATTATTTGCATTTTCAATGCAAAATAGTTAGATCGGTGATTGCTTTCAAACACTTCCAACCACGTAGCCTTTGATTTGCATTGCCTTGCACTCAGTGGCTTGCTCTGGCAGGAACCCACGAAGATGTGTATGCTAGTTTTTGTGTATACATGTTCTTGTTACTTGTAATATATACAAAGTATTCAGAGTTTTAAAAGAAAGCAATTCATATTAAAATTCTGCAATGGTTAAAGAATGTCTCAATTGGTTCCCCTCGTATTGAATATGCCAAGGATGCCCTAGCATGCAATTGATAAACTACGGTTCAATTTATGACCCCTTCACTTGAGCTCATTCAGGATTCAAGAACAATTTGTATTCTCTTTTGAAGAAAAGAATCCCTTTTAAGGAAAGAACTTTCAAAATGAAAATGCCAGAAGAATGGGGAAGTGTCTAGCAATCAGTAGGAACAAAACTAAATGAAAACCCATTGAATCAAAAGTCAAAGTCAAAGCAAAGATGGCACTGCACACATAGTTTCAATAACATGTGGAATGATTTTAAGGTCTTAGCAGAAAAAATGAGGTTTGAGAAACTATAGAGGAGAAACCTTTAGTTACCAGCAAAACCAAATGCCTGATGGCACAATCAGGGAAGCTTGGGAAGAGAAATGCCTGATGTATGGAACTGATGTGTGCCCTAGCCTGGTTGTATGCCTAAGCTCAAGATCTGATAAACTGCAACACAGCTTCATGAATATTGACACTACTCCATCTCATACAACTTCCTGAAAATACCCGCTGGTTGTACTACATAACACGAGCTGTTTTTGTCAATATTTCAAAAATAAAGTATTTTTTTTTCAATTTCCTCCATTTACAAATATTCATGGTGAGAATCTTCCAGTGGAATGTTTTTCTGGTTGTGGATTCTTGTTATTAAGTTAACAAATGTATTCATTTGTTTGCATTTTTTTTCTCTTTAAACAAAGCATTTTCTTTGTTTGGCTACATGGTCTTAGATGATTGTGTCAACACTGTATTCATTCCATTTGTGTCGTTTCTTTTCTTCTTGAGCTGTGGCATCAGAATTTAAATATCTTAGTAAACAGACCTATGCAAAGCTTGTGGATAGCTTAAATTTGTTAATTGTTTTTAGATTATCATGCAGGGTAGCTGGTATGGCACAATTGTTTACCTTGGCATGGAAGGAGGACTTCCAATATTGAGTATCACGTATGCTATTTCTTTTGCCATCTAGCAAGTGATTTTTAGAGTGAATTCCAACTGGTTTTACTCATTTATATGAGACTAAATATCAACGGATTCTAATTGTCTATATCGTTCAATTGCATCTAAACTACTTTTGTGTATGAAGTCTGGCTGAAATCCTGACATTAGAGAAGTGATAATTATTAAAGATGATTAAATATAAAATCTGTTTTGAAATGTAAAGTTAGTTTCAATGGGGTATAATTTACAGTCCATCTGCATGCTTATGCTAATAGACACTTGTTTAGTGGAAAATCAACTTTATTTTTTATAGATATGAAAATAATCATTTTCAAATTTCTTAAAGCAGATGCATGCTTGAGCCTTACATTTCTATCTGTTTTGTTGTTCTAAGTGGTGAGTTTCACATTGGATAAACTTTGCTGCTGTTGGTAAAATAGGGACGGCTAATTTCATTTTGTGTAGAAGAGTCAGGTAGTAATCACAGAGGAAAGAGGATGTACATGTGGACGAACGGCTCACAATTGTGATTTATGGAATCTATATGTTGTTGATACTTGTATAGCTGATTTTGTTCCATATCATTGTGAAGACTGTTGCCACTAAATATACCAAGTCAACAATCATCACCAACATCCCTGCTAACAAATAAAGAAGGAAAAGGACAAAGATTGCCAATTGGCAATCAACACCAAGAGAAAATGCTGACAAACAAAGGGGGGTTGAAAGATCAGCAGAGGTTGCCAAACATGGAGGGAAGTAGGACTGGTGGATCCCTCTTATGTAATGTCCCTTACCAGATTCACCCTAGAATTTGCTTGTAGATTAGGTTTAGGGTTTCTTCCTTCCAAATGAATGTTCTTTTTAGTGAAGTAATCTTTTTTATAAAATCTGCATTCACCATATTAACAACAATTCCACATACAAATATATCTATTAGCATTAATATCTAGATATCCAAAATATAAGCATAATCATAAATGTAATTTAACAAGCAAGAGGAGTGCCATGGGTGGATCCGCCCTGAAGCCTTCATGTTGGGCACAGGAGGCTGCTTATGCAGTCCTCCTTTCCCAACGACCTAGTACCTGCATTCTCCACCAATGGCAGTACCTCAAAAGACAATGGCCCTATTAGGAGCGGAGGGGAAAACCCTAAGTACCAAGGGCCTAAGGCCTACCACCCCCCTAAATAACAGAATGCTGAGGTGGGATCCCCACCCTTCATGACCAATCCCTTGCTTGGGCCTACGGGCCTGAGGATGGGGTTTTTAGGCAATCCACTTGGTGATGCTTCTCCCTCATCCTAATAGGGTAACAATCACAGAGAAAACAATCTTTGGACAGTCACTTATGCATTTACTATTGAATTATCTATATGCTTGTATCATGTCTGAGAGTATTATATGGATGCATGAAAATGTAACATAATGCAAAAAAGTACATGGATCTATATTACTACAACAATGTCAATTCTCATCATATTTAGTTGTCTATGATCAATGATACTATCCAATGTAATATTAACAATGATGGAAACTAAATGTCACTATATCATACCCTTTAGTTGTTAGTGTTTCTTAGATCAGATTAGATAATCAATTGTACAAAAGAAATGCAACACATAAGACAATGAACACAACAAGATACCTTGGGAAAACCCTCCTCTTGAGGGAGAAAAAGCCAGCAAATGCTTCTCTTATATATATAAGAATATAGTGACAGAAATCTGCTTACAACACAGCCCAACAATGGCTAATGATTTCGCACTTTGTTTAATGCTTAGATACAAATAGATCTGCTCTTCCTTGAACTCAGTCTGCTGCTACAGGAATGATGATCTGCTGCTCAAGTATGAACTTCTTCTAGGAATGCAATTTATGATAATTGAACTTGATTTCTGTTCTTCCTTGTATATGCGAATTTCTGCTCTTGATCATAATAGCGAACTTTCTCTCGCTTCGAATTGTCTTCAATAACCAAATGACCTTGTATATATATGTCACATAGGCGCCTCTTCATTTGGGTCGGCCTTTACAATAATAATAATAAACAATTAAATATTATTTAGGTCGGCCATTCAATAATTCATTTGTATGAAACACTATAGGGTCGGCCCTTTGCTTTGGTTGATATTTAATTTATTTCTTTCTTGGGAAGTGCAGACCGACGCTGTAATAACATCAACACTCCCTCTCAGCTAGGGATGAACTTCCATCTGCACAAGACACACCACATTAGAATGAAAACAAAATAGAATATCACCTCAACGTGATATTAACCATTATGGCTACTCCCATAGATGGTATAAACTCATCACGGATTCCCTCACGTGATGTTGTCATGGAGTCACACACATGACATCCACCATAGCTTCTCCCAGAGGGTGGAAACAAGGGCTTTCACCTCAACTCTCTCTCATCAGAGAATTGCATTATCAAGGGCTTTCACCTCAACTCTCTCTCAGCAAAGAGTTGCATTCTCAACAAGGATCACTGATTACTGAGACTCTTTCTCAGTCACGGCTGCATTCTCCACCATACCAAGTTTCTCTCGGAAGTATACAAACTTAATCTTGGCAAGAGGCTTGGTGAGAATGTCTGCCGTTTGCTCTTCAGTGTTGATATACCTCAACTGTATAGCTTTCCTTTGTACCATATCTCTAATATAGTGGTACTTGATCTCAACATGTTTTGTTCTATCATGAAACACAGGATTGACAAAAAGCTTCACACAGCTTTGATTATCACAGTGTATGATAGTAGGCTCCATTGATTGTCCAAACAATCCTTCAAGGAGCTTACGAAGCCACACTGCCTCACGAGCTGACACACAAGTTGCAATATACTCTGCTTCAGTTGTACTCAAGGCCACTGAAGACTGTTTCCTGCTACACCAGGAGATCATAGCAGTCCCCAAATTGAAGTAACAACCAGAAGTACTCTTCCGATCTGAGACACATCCTGCCCAATCAGAATCAGTAAAACCAAGCAGCTCCAAATCCACGTTTGAAGAATATCTCAACCCATATCCGATTGTGCCGCATAAATATCTCAGGATATGTTTAGCTGCTACAAGATGTATTTGCTTTGGTTCACACATAAATTGGCTAAGTGCACTCACCGCATAGCAAATATTAGGTCTAGTGTTAACTAGATACATCAATGAACCAATCAACTGTCTATTCATCGTAGAATCCACTGGTTTTGAACTAGCTGCAGCTTCTTTCAGCTTATCTAAATTAGTCTCCATGGGTGTAGACATAGGTTTGCAGTCAATCATACCAAACCTTTTGAGAATGTCAACAGTGTACTTCCCTTGACTTAGAATCATCTCATTTGGCTTTTGTCAAACTTCTAAGCCAAGAAAGTAATGCATGAGACCTAGATTCTTCATCTCAAACTCTGAAGCTAATTCCTTCTTGCATTTTAGAATTAGATGTTCTTCACCAGTAATGATCAAGTCATCAACATATAAAACCAAAATTAATGCTTCACCATTTACTACTTTGAAGTAGAGGTTAGAATCTGCATCATTCTTTGAGAAACCCAGACTTGAAAGATACTGATCAATTCTTTCATACCAAGCACGAGGAGCTTGTTTAAGACCATACAAGGCCTTCTTCAGCTTGCAGACATGAGACTCTTTCCCATGCACCTCAAATCCTTCTGGTTGCTCAATGTAAACCTCTTCTTCTATTATGCCATTCAGAAAAGCTGTCTTTACATCCATTTGGTGAATCTTCCATCCTCTAGATGCAGCAATAGCAATGATGGTTCTAACAGACGTGTAACGAGCCACAGGAGCAAAAGTTTCTTCATAGTCAACTCCCTCTTTTTGTGAGAACCCTCTAGCCACAAATCTAGCCTTGTGTTTCTCAATGCTCCCATCAGCTGCATGCTTGATCTTGAAGAGCCACTTAGAAGACACCACAGATTTGTCTTTGGGTCTAGGAACTATATCCCAAACATCGTTCTTAAGTATAGACTGATACTCCTCAATCATGGCATCTTTCCATACTTGTTGACTAGAAGCTTCTTCAACATTTGAAGGCTCTGACTCAATAATCTGACTCATCAAGGCAACATAACTAGAGAACTTGTGAGGTCTCTTGCTTTCTCTGAAGGCTCCTCTTGGAGCTGCAAACCTTTCTGCTTCCTGCATTGTCCTGCGAGCCCAAAGAGGTCTTTTCTTTCCAATCACAATGTCTAGAGGCCCATCAGTAGGATCCAAAGGCTCAGCTAGATCAATATCTTCTTTAGGTTCTGTATCCTCCTTCAGATTCTCTGGAATATGGTCAACTTCCATATCTTGAGGAGGTTCTTCTTCATCAACCTCCATAGGAGTGCCTTTGGACCTTCTATAAGCAACATCTTCCTCAAATGTGACGTCTCTACTGATCTCAATAGACTTCTGTCCTGGAATGTAAATCCTGTAAGCTTTTGATGTCTCACTGTAGCCTACAAGAATTCCTTTCTTCCCAGAAGGTTCTAGCTTTGTTCTCTTTTCCTTTGGAATATGAACATAGACTGGACAGCCAAAGATCCTCAAATGACTAACTTCAGGCTTCACGCCTGAGAATGCTTCTTCAGGAGTTTTATTCTCTAAGATCCTGTGGGGACTCCTGTTTTGAACATAGACGGCTGTTCTTGATGCTTCAGCCCAAAGAGAGATTTGTAAGTCTTGATCATGGATCATAGCTTTCACTGCTTCCACAATAGACCTATTCTTCCTTTCAGCAATACCATTTTGTTGTGGATTATAGGGAACACTGAACTCCCTCTTAATCCCTGCTTCAATACAAAAGTCTCGAAATGTGCCAGAAGTGTATTCTCCACCATTATCAGATCTCAATACTTTGATCCTCTTCCCAGACAGATTTTCAATCTGTGCTTTGAATTCTCTGAATCTTTCTAATACTTCTTCTGATTCTTTAGATCTCAAGAAATAGATCCAAGTCTTTCTAGAGTAATCATCAATGAAAATAATATAATACAAGAAACCACTAGATGATGCAATAGACATTGGACCACACAAATCAGAATGAATGAGATCAAGTATACATTTAGATCTACTTTCACTGGAATGAAACGTACCTTTTGTGTTCTTGCCTAGGGCACATCCCTTGCATGTACCTTCATGTTCTTGATCGAATTTCGGAAGACCGGTGACCATCTTCTCCATGATAGGTAGAGCACGAAAGTGAATGTGAGCCAATCTTCGATGCCAAAGATCACACATGCTGGTACTGTTATGCACAAGTGCTTGAAGAGGACGAGTGCACAGCGTGTAGAGACATTCATGTCTAACTCCAATCACTTGAGCAGTTTTGAAGCTGGAGTTCTTTGCCCATATAAGAACTTTCCCTTTAGAGAAGGCAACTTGATAACCCTTGTCTTCTAATGCTGAAATTGAAACAAGGTTCCTCTTTATCCCTGGTACGAACAGTACATCATTCAACTCCAAAGAAATTCCAGAATCCAAGTGAAGAGTGGAATTTCCAATCCCTTTTACAGAATATCTAGCATCATCTCCAATAACAACTTGATCACTAGAGTTGCTTTCCATTAAGTTTGAAAGGTGACTTCTGAATCCGGTGATGTGCCTAGAAGCACCACTGTCAATCAACCAAGTGTTAGAGTCAGTAGAAACATTGCTAGACAAGGCTGAATAAAATAGATAATCACTGGAGTCCTTTTGTGGAGTGACTTCTTCAACATCTGCAGTGGCAACTTGAAGCTTAGGTCGTTGAGGGCACACCCTCGCAAAGTGACCATACTTATCACAACGAAAACATTGAATCTTGGACATGTCTCGTTTTCTTTTGTAGGTAGGAGCATCATCATTTCCATCTTCTCGATTCCTTTTGAAGAATCCTTTCTTAAAGCCTTTTCCTTTGTTTGATGAATGAGAGGCAAGAACTTGTAATTCTTCATTCTTTGAGCTTTGACCAATTCCTCTTGCTGTTAGTCTTGACTCCTCTTGAATGCAGTCAATCCTTAATCGATCAAACTTGGGAAGTTCAGATCTTGCACTGATTCCTTGAATGAATGCCTCCCATGAAAGCGGAAGACCATTGAGAGCAAGCATAGTCAGTTCTTTATCATCAATCATGTGACCAATAGTGGAGAGCTGATCTTTTATCTCTGAAATCCTCATGAAGTATGTAATAACAGATTCTCCTTTCGCCATTTTCACATGATGAAGTTGTTGCTTCAGTGCAAGGGCTCGACTGGTGTTGTTGATTTCGTACATCTCTTCCAAGGTTGTAAACATCTCTCTTGCTGTATCCAACTTGAAGACAATTGGTACAATATGATCCTTGACGGAATCAACCAATACTTTCTTTGCCCTAGTGTCTTTCTTTCTCCATTGCAGCTTCTCTTCTTCCCCCTCAGGTTCGGGAACTTTTGTTTTCACAAACTCAGCCAAATCATTCTCTTCCAAAGTTAGCATGAACCTGAACCTCCATGATGTGTAGTTCGAGATCCCTTCGAGTCTATCCTCGATTTTCAGACCGTTCACCATCTTGAGAAATTTAAAAGATAGACTGAAAAGGAATAAAGTGAGTGTTGCAAACTAAATCTGCTCACGATCTTTTTCACACCCGCTCTGATACCATGTTAGTGTTTCTTAGATCAGATTAGATAATCAATTGTACAAAAGAAATGCAACACATAAGACAATGAACACAACAAGATACCCTGGGAAAACCCTCCTCTTGAGGGAGAAAAAGCCAGCAAATGCTTCTCTTATATATATAAGAATATAGTGACAGAAATCTGCTTACAACACAGCCCAACAATGGCTAATGATTTCGCACTTTCCTTAATGCTTAGATACAAATAGATCTGCTCTTCCTTGAACTCAGTCTGCTGCTACAGGAATGATGATCTGCTGCTCAAGTATGAACTTCTTCTAGGAATGCAATTTATGATAATTGAACTTGATTTCTGTTCTTCCTTGTATATGCGAATTTCTGCTCTTGATCATAATAGCGAACTTTCTCTCGCTTCGAATTGTCTTCAATAACCAAATGACCTTGTATATATATGTCACATAGGCGCCTCTTCATTTGGGTCGGCCTTTACAATAATAATAATAAACAATTAAATATTATTTAGGGCGGCCATTCAATAAATCATTTGTATGAAACACTATAGGGTCGGCCCTTTGCTTTGGTTGATATTTAATTTATTTCTTTCTTGGGAAGTGCAGACCGACGCTGTAATAACATCAACATTAGTTTCATTCATGGTCAATAATGCTAAAGGAACCATCATCAATTCATAAAACTATTATAATATTGATAACATCAAAGGAAAACATTGCACCAATAATCAAATGAGCAATATTAGTTTTTTATATTCAAAATATACTAAATATTATTGCTAAGTGAGTACATCACCTGAGTTGTTGTATCCCTCCACGTTTTTTAATTCCTTAACCGCTTTTTTCAACCTTACACGTGTTTGATCATAAGATGAGGACAATTCATAAATATACATAATCTACTTATGTTTATATTAAAGAGTCTGCATTACTTATAAAGTTTAATAATTGTTGCAAGTATCATTATTGTATATATATATATATTTATATATTCTATATATTCTATATAGATTTATATATTATTATTATTTCCAACTGATTTCTTGGTGTATATATATATTGTTATGTTTAAATTATAACTTACTCTTAATGTATTGCTGCTGCTTCTCTACGATTTGTAGGGATTCCTTTATCCATTCGCTAATTTCCCTCTCTCTATTTTATTTCCTCCCAAAACATACCTCTTTTCTTCCTAATTCCTTCATTTTATATCCTTCTCTCTTTAAAGAGAGACACCCTTTTGAATAGCAATAATTTTTCAAAGAGGCACGTCCCTCTATGACAAACCTGCCTTGTTAATCTTTTGTTTGCTGACTTAAGACACCGCTGCTCATACTAGATCAAAGTCTTCTACATGGCTGCTGCTTTTTAAGTCATAGTTGTTTATTTAAACTTATGTTTATTAAAGTTTCTGCCTTTGTTCATGATTGCTGCTTTTACCCAGCGCTGGTGTTGATATGTATTTGCTCACGTATTTTATAACTATTATTTTATATTAATATAAATTGAATTTATTGTATGTTTATTATTTATTATATTATGATGCTTATAATTATGTTAATAATTAAATTGTTTAATATTTATTTTTTATTGTTAATAATTTATATTGATAATTATATTATCATTTGCGATAATTATAATTATAGTAATATTTAAATTACAATTATTTATATTTATATTTTGGTATTTAGTAAATTGCATTTCAATACTTCATATTTTAGTGTTACAATTTCGGGGACATGACATCTTAGCAGCCATGTACCTTGAGTGCACTAGAGTATGGCAACGACCATGGGAGAGGACAACATTGAGATTCCATGTGCATGCAAGGAGAGTCTAAAGGCAAGGTTGGAGACTGTAGCAAAGGTTTAGGAGCAGAGCAAAGGGCTGAAGGAGATCGTAGCTATAAGAGGAGGAGGAAACTTGGATGAGTGGTTAGAAGGGCTATATATAGTGGAATGGAGATGCTAAGAATAGAGTCACTGCCAATTGGTGATTGTAGGTAACATATTGCTTGTATTTTAACCCAAGTGACTAGTGTATACATTGCTATTGATGATACATGATCTTTACCTTATATCATGCCTAATTATCTTGTTGATTTGTTTCTGTTTACTTATATAAGATATATTTTGAAGGTTCTATGTACTTCAGGTGACTTTTTGCCATCATTTTGTGAATGGAATGCTAGGGCATTAGGTAATCAAATATTAGGACATTTATTTAAATGAGTGCAACACTTGTAGGAAATATCTCAACATTTTGGTTCCATTACTAGGACCTATCTTTCAAAGGTAACTTGATTGACAATCATTGATGATCAATGCAAAATTGACATTTGTTGATAAGAAGTGGAAGATGGTATAATCAAGCAAGGTTTTGAAGAAACTACAAGTATGCTAGTAATGGCTATGCAAATATTGGATGGAGCATTGAGTGGATCATAGTTGAAAAGTTTGGAATCAGCAATAACTCGATAGGCCCAAAATTTTTAAAAACTCAGGATTGGCAAAAACTTGGCAAGAACTTAGCAATAACTCGGCAATTTTATGAAACATTATAATTTTTTTTTTAAAATTCTTCGAAAACACATATTACTAAATTTGTAGAGCATATTGTTGATTTCCATCACATGTAAATCAAAATTAGAGTTTAATACATATCATAGACCAAAAAATAAGTTACAATGCTATTTCCATCAGTCATGTCATGTGTAGAAGTTGCCTCATCTAAAGATATTTTTGGCAAGTTGTGTGATAATAATATCTAAGTTAGCAGACTCAATAGTTATATCCCAATTCCTCATCACCCCCTTATTGTAATCAAGTTTCTTATTTGACAACAGATCCCAATAACTAATGGGGATGAGAGTGGATAGCTCAATGGGGCTGAGGGGTAGTGCCCCTCATGGGGGTCTAGGGGAAACACCCCTAGCAAGGTCAAGGGTTAGCGCCCCTTGTGGGGGTTTTGGGGCAACACTGTTGTACCCAAAACAAATTTTTTGCTTCATTAAGGCATTTTGATTAAAATGGTCTAAATCTTGTAAAATTGTCATCATAAGTTAGTTTTAGGTCAAACGGAGAATGGTCTTTTCGTGGGTTTACTTTCTAGAAGATACTAGCAAAATTTGAAAAATTTGAAAATTAGGGTTTTCGGGCCCCTATTTTTAGGAAAAACCCTAAAAATAGGATCTTTCCAAAATTGATTGAAAATAATTTTGATTGGCTTATTTCACTTCACGATCACATTGGTCAAGTCAGAATCAAGAAAAAGTCAGTTTAGCTCTGGTGGATCCATTTCACTTTGTCAGGAAAAAAATTAGGACCTCCGAGGTTGTCAATGGTAGTTGGCTAGTACCAGGTGTCAAAATCTAAGCCTCAAACTCATCACAGAAGATTCTATGGCGAAAGATGTTGAAAAAGATGCTTCGTGGCGGAGGTGATTTTCAAAAGGTGAAAAATGTAAAAAATATTCTAAGTCTGGAAACACTTCGTTTTGCTATGAGGGAGATGCCTTCGAGTCAACACCCAAGTCAACTTTGTAGTGTCCGTACATGTAAAATGATAAAATGCAGTCACATACTTGCATTAGCAGCAACAATGCTTCAACGCGGTCAACTCAGCCAAGTGACACGGTGTTCGTGAAGCGTGAAGAGGAGAAAATCACCAAGTTTGCAGTCAATTGCGGACCTGCAGACTAGGGGTGCCCTTGAATTTGAAGGCCCAAATGTAGTTGTTAATGCTTGCATAGCCAATCATCTTCTTTAGATTTCTGCTGGCTTTCTAGTAAATCATCAAGCAAATTCATCAGATTTGTCAAATTCTGGAAAATGATTGCGGAGGAAGAAGATGCAGAAGGCAACGAACATCAAAGACGACAGTGAAATTATAGAAATTGCGCCCCTGTAGCATAGGGGCACCCAAGAATAAAGCCTGTCAGATTTTAGTTTTTGAGTTTGCTATCTTTAGGTGATCTCTTCAAATTCAACCCATCTTCGCGATGAATCCTTTCGCCAATCCATAAGACATGTCAGTTGACCATGGCGGTTGATCCAGCAAGCACGTAAAACAGAGGATAAAATGAAAGTCAAAATTTCAAATGTGCCTCTACAGGCCAAGGGCGCCTAGACTTTTGGTCAATCAGATGTGATTTTTGGCAGCTATCTTCTCCAAGAGATCTGTTCAGAATCTTTCTAGCTACCTGATGAATCCAATGGTCAGTTCTCGGGACTTGCCAAATGCCTATGAATGAAGATCAAGCATAAAACACCAGAGACGAAAGCAAGTAGAAATTTGATTGTGTTGGAAAAATGCACCCTTCTTGGAAAAGGCGCTCAACTTTTTGGGGCCTTAGATGTAGTCTTTTGGCATTGCGACTCCTAGGATCATCTTTTCAGAGTTGTTCAATCTTCGTGATGAGATCATCAACATGAACATCAGAGTAATCCAGTTCCCAACAACGAGAGTCAAAGTGGAGCGTTTCGTCAAAGTTTGCAAAATGCAAAATGAGTTTCAGAGACCCAATTGTGCCCCTGCAAGCCAGGGACGCCCTTGAATTTGACCATCATAAACCAAATTTCAGACGTTACAATACCAATCATTCTTTTCGGATTTGAACTGGTTTTTCATTCCATATCTCGGCATGTTCACAAGAGTCGTCAATCACCGACAACTGCAGATTGAAGCACAAAGGGTCAAATCGACAAGACTAAAAAGGCATCCAAAAAATGGCGAAGTCTGGTAAAAAAGCACCCTTTTGGCAAAAGGCGCCCTAGAAATCAAGGTACTAGATTCAATTTTTAGCAATTACAACTCCCAACAACATCTTGTCAGATTTGATCCAGCTTTGTGATGAATCTATCAGCATAGCTTCAAGATCAACCGGGCATCCAAAATTCAGGGTCAAACATAGGCAGTTTGTCATAGCGGACCTTGAAAATCTTTAAAAAATTTCTGACTTTCTCAAGCTTGGGTGCCAAAAGTCAAGGTTTTACCGTTTAACTTTCAATTGTGATTTTTGCATGCATCTTCTTGCGTATGGCGTCCAAAATTGGAGAACTTCAGTTATCAACGCATGCACGAGGATTAACTCAATTAGGGTTGGCGCACCCACCTAATTGGCACTACCACCTCCAAAATGCTTATTTATTCAAGCATAGGCATCACAACTTCATTATTTCTTGTAGGTTGAAGCTAAAATCAGCTATTTTCTTTCCAACGCCTTTTGAAGGATCAAACAGAGGCCATTTTCAGTGTTCTTTGAAGTTCTTTGTTCAGGTGGCACAGAGGAATATTATTTATGCTTCATCTTTCCAGCACATGCTTGGCAGACTTCATTAGATTGGGTAGGAGGCGATTTTCTTGAAGATTGACAGAGGCAAAATATAATTTCTATCTTCTACCCCTCACATTTCTTGTATCCTTGTCTTAGGTTCTCTTGGATGTCCAAGTAAACGACTGTTCTTTCACAATTTTGGTCATCTGGGTTTGTTCAAATCAGTGTTGACAACGAAACCCATGTGCCAGCTTTTTTTGGGAAAATTTCCTAGCTACCCCCTATTTTTAGGGTTTCTGGAAAATCATTTCAAAAAACAAAGAATTTGGGTTTGATCAGCTTGCGTGCGCAAATAAAATCCATATGTTAGAAATTTTCGAGAAAAAAATGCCCCCACTGCCCCTTGTTGCTTTTTCCGAAAAGTCTTTGCATGCCAAGGCAAAAGTCATTTTTTCGAATTTCTGACATTGTGGGTTTGTTTAGAAATACATTCTCTACAAAACCCACGTCTTGGAATTTTTCGGAAAATTGCCCCCTCAAGAAGCTATTTTTAGCCTCACCGGAAAAAGTTGTCAGAACATATCCATGTTTACAGTCAACAATCTAGTTTTTCAATATGCAATTCACACTCAAATTGTATTCAAGACCAAATCGGTCTTGATTCACGATTTCATAAGAAAAGTTGACACCAATTTGCATCAAGCGCATCCGGAGGGTTGATTCAGACAATTTGATAGGCGTAGTCACTCAAAGCCCACATGGTTTCATACTTCGTATAGCTGATAGCCTTTCAAGGCTAGTTTAGAGGGTTGAATGCCGCTGGAATTCTACGTGCGCAGCGAGTTCATGGACGTTTCTCACAGCTAGAGTGTTCGTAGTCAAACTTCGCTGTTTCATCATGCAACACTCTTCCATTGAGAATAATCAAGAAAAGTGTCAAAAGCATCAAGCTATAGAAGAAATAGAGGTCATAACTCCAGTTATGGAGCCGTTGGAGTTACCAGTCAATGAACTACCAGTTAAAGGGTGCAAATATTTCCAAGATTGCTCAAGTAGCTGACAAGCAATAAACTGACGGTAGAGGAGTATCAGTGCTCCGGATGGTGATGCAATTAACAACTTGTTGGAGGAGTTGATTGCTTGTGATCAAGGCCAGTGAACTACTAGTCATGGACGTCCCACTTTTCTAAGATAGACATTAGACACAACAATTAACTTAATGCCTCTTTCCAAGTTAACTTGCTGTCCCACCTTTTGTGCATGTCTATTTTGGAGTCACCGATGTACATTTGAAGTTCTAATTTAGTTTAGAATTAGTTAACTGAGGTAGTTTTTCCGGTTAACTGTTAAGTTGCATACATTCAGACATAGTAATAACTCTTGCATGCTAGCAAGACTGAATGTTAACTCAAGGAGATTTTAGGGTTCTCTACTCCTTTGAGCTTCTATAAATAAGAGCACCTTGCTCATTATCGTTTAACTTTTGCTCGTGATAACAAATTGCTGTGCCACCTTGTCTGCAATATTGCTATTCAGTATTTGTTTACTTTTGTTTAATATAAAACTGGTTTGATTGTTTATTGTGTGTATGTCTCATTATGCAATTTGCTGTCCCAGATTTACATTGCTGTTTTAATAATCTTTCTTTCATATCTACACCTCAGATAGTGTATTTTACCTCCTTGGGAATTTAGAGAATAAGATTATTGTTTGATGTTGTTTCTAGTAATCTTGTTTTCAGCCTACACCTCGGATAGAGTATTTTACCTCCTTGGGAATCTTGAGATCAAGCTTGCCGTTTTATGTTGTTTCCAATAATCTTATTTTCAGGCTACACCTCGGATAGAGTATTTTACCTCATTGGGAATCCTAAGAACTAGCTTGCCGTTTCATGTTGTTTCCAATAACCTTTATTTCAGCTTACACCTCGTATAGAGTGTTCCACCTCCTTGGGAATCCTAAGATAGAGTTTATCGTCAACCATTCCCAATTGCTCCTAATTCCTCTTGCTTTGTTTTTTCTAGAGGAGATAGGAAAGTTTTAGCGTTAGCCTAGTTGTAGTTAAGATTTGCGGAAACCAGAGAAAACCTTAGCTGCAATGTTCTTGGTTTTATAACCTTGTGCCTCTACCAGCTGAGTCAAAAAGATAGGAACTTAGATTACTTTACTTTTTACGCATATCAGCAAAAAGAGGGAGCTTCCCCTCCTAATTTGAAGAGCAGTTAATACTGTGCATAGCTGTCTGTTTCCAACACACACTCCAGAGATGCGAATTGAAACGCCAACAAACACCAGTCACTGTGTCACAGCATGCCCTAAGTCACCAATCACATGTGAAAATGAAGTGAAGTTTATTGTGTTTTTTTAATTGTAGGCAAGAAAAAAGTTTTAATATGGATTTGGATAGGTTATTAACACAAAAATCGTAATTTTTTGCAGACTCATGAGCTTTATAGGAAAAAATTGCCACGAGTTTTACAAAAGCATGCCGATGAGTAATTCGCCTGGCAACCTGGTTCACAAGTACTCACGAGTTTTGTGAGTACACAAAACTTTCACGATGAGTTTTGCAACTATGGAGTGGATGAACACATGTGTGATAGGACCTTGCAAATAATAGGGGAGACATGAGAGGTTTGAGTGATGAGATGTTGGTAGAGTGGGTGGTAAAAATGGGTAGATTTGAGGGAAGCATATGCTTACCATTAGTTAGTGATAAAAAGAGTTGAGGAAAGAGTGATGATAGGCTATATATTCTAGATGCTAGAACATCATGAAGATGTAGAGGCACATGTCTAGTAATATTAGAGTATTTTTTGAGCGAAAGGAATTATACCATCAGTGCTAAAGGTGGTGTTGTTTGTAAACACTTTATAGGGAAGAGTGCAAAAATGGTATTGCAAGTTTGGCCCAAGGTGAAGCTTTGACAATTATGAACAATTAGTGCAAGGGTTTATGAATGAATTCTAGTGCTTGAAATTGAATTCTAGGTAAGGGAGAGTATTAAGGAGTAGGACGTGATGATCAAAGAACTTAAAAGTTACTCTTTGTGATTATCAAGGATCAATATTGAGAGTGGTTCATTGATGGCTTAGACAAACCCTTGAGAAAGGAAACAAACCAAAGGGTTTACCAAATTGAAAGATGAGCACCAAAGCAACATTGATAGTAGAATTGGATGTGAAACACTAAAATTGGAAGATAGCAGAGTAAAATGTAAGGTAAGAACACAAATCAGCAAGATGGCAAAAATAATAAAGCAATTAAGTGTTCTGTAATTGTTGGATGCAAAAGGGTGAGGAGAATAAATCCAAAAGGAATTTGTGGATTATTGGTGAAAGGATGTGAGATGATGTGCCATTTGCATGGATGAAGTACATCAAAAAGCATGCTACCCATTGTTTATGAAGACAAGAAAAGTGTAGGTAACTGAATAGTATGTGTGCGACTAATGTACATGAAACAAAATATTGTAGGATGATCAATGCAATCAATATGCTGGTAAATACGTTGAATTTGGCAATCTATGGTATGAGAATGTTAGTTGGCTGAACACCATTGGTCATGCATGAAGTGAATAAAAGACCTTGTCATTAGTGTAGTGATTACTCATTGAGGTCATCTTGAGTTGACTATAAACTATGTTCATTTAATTCCATGAAGAAAATCTAATGAAGTGAAAAGATAGTGAAGAGAACCCTAACTAAAAAAAATAGAGGAAAAATAGGGTGTGATAGTTGCTACTTGACATAGCAGCATTATACTAATGACAACTGTGATCTATCTTGAGTAATCATAACTTGCTACATTTATTGTGCCATTTCTTGAGATTTTCAAAAGTGGCATTTTTCTTTAATATATATTTTTTTGGCTCGTTTTTGGTATAGGATTACAGTTAGCTGTTTTGAATTTTCTTTAGTTTTAGTATGAATAGACTTCTTTTAAAAGTTAATTTTTTAACCACAATGAGGCTTTCTTATTCAATTTATACTCTAATGAGAATTTAGGTAAAAGACACAAGGCAGTCCCTAAAATAGTAGACTATGGTTCGTGACAACAAAATACTATCTTAGGGCAAGCGATATGCTTTTAATGTAAACTCTCTTAGGTGAAAGTAAAATAGATTTTCTGAAGTCTTGTACAATTTTTTATAATTAGCATTTTCATATGTATAACATCTATTTTATCTATACACACTATATT
This sequence comes from Sequoiadendron giganteum, assembly GCA_007115665.2. Classification (NCBI taxonomy): domain Eukaryota; kingdom Viridiplantae; phylum Streptophyta; class Pinopsida; order Cupressales; family Cupressaceae; genus Sequoiadendron; species Sequoiadendron giganteum. The sequence goes on from CM021102.1 coordinate 524,933,092, forward strand.
TGACATGAAGTAACAAAATTAGGTTTTTTTCTTTGTTTTAACAACTAGTACATTGCTATTTAGCTTTTGATTTTCTGCTGAGTTTTCCCTAGTCTAAACTTGGGTGATTGAATTTTGTTTATACTTTTACAATTCCATATCAATATCATGCAAATGAAATACTATTACTGTTGTGGGAGTCAAGAGTATGGCGAAATGCATAAGTTCACCAAGTGTGGACATTATAATAAGGCACATTAGATGGATATGTGCATGGAGTCTATTAAGAGAATAAATTAGGGGCATATGACAGGGGTTAATGTATGTAGGACTGAAAAAGTGGTGTAAACACCAAAGGCTGAGCTAATTACAAGGTTAGAAAGGGAATATGAAGGTTGTCAAATGTAAATAAGGTAGAGTGATAACAATTATGGAGGAAGACAACAAGATTTGTTGAATGACACCATGTGTGTGTTGTGAGAACTGCAAGTAGAAGTTATAACTGCTTGAGAAATGGAAGCAAAGCTATGCCAAAATTGACTACAGTTGAACAAGGAAGAAGAATTTCCTATGCTTAAGGAAGTATTGGAGCTGATGAGAAAGGTTGTTAAATTGGTATGATTAAAGGATTGGCTATGGAGTAAAGCTAGTCATACTTTCCCATACCAAGAGTAACCAAGGAAAATTTTGACCACGAAATATGCAAATTATGATAAATAATTGATCCCTTATGTGTTGACTGGTGGTATGAGGGTTTACAATATATTATTTGACATCAATATCAAGGTGAATTTGATAATGAAGTGTGTTTGACCTTTCCCATTTCTGTTGTTGATGGCAAATGATATTGGGGAAAGGCCATTGGGAATCCAGAAAGATGCAGAGGTAAACATAACGTGTCTAGACTTCGTCATGGATCTTGTTGAGTATCTTCTACTATGGATCTTGATTAGAAAACTCGCAGTTTTTCTTAGCTTTTCTTCCTCAAATAAGGTGGTTAGATTGTCTACTTTCAAGTTGTTATCATATTGGATATGAATATCCTTGTAGGCTGTTTACTCCATGATGAAGTGCCATTCTATCTGCACCATGCCTTTGCTGCAGTATAGTCATGTTCTCATTTCCCAGTCTTTCTTAAGTATAGTCCATCTATTGGTCTCGCATCTAAGATGGTATGATCCGGTCCCTAGTTGTCCAATTAGTATCTTTGCTTTCTCCTTGGTTGTAGGCCCCAAATATGTTTTTTTTTCATGATTTTGAGTGGGGTTAAATTCTTTGACATAATACTTTTTCTTCCGACCAATTTACTTTGTCCGCATGGCAGTCCTGAATTTTTCTATCACGTATTTTTTATTTCCTCATTGATGCTAGGGCACTCTTGCAATTTAATTTCCCACTTATTCCCACTTGGTTTTCTTCATCCATGTCTTCTTCCTATGACTTAAATCCTCCTCCATCACCATTCTGGGCCATTGATGGTTATGCATGTTTTGAATCTTTTCTAGATAACTTAATCTCCAAGTTATCGCTGATACCTTTAGTGGGAAAGTTCTTACTTAAGCCAAAATGACGTCATAAGGGATTGAAGTTTTGATTTTGAGGTTGCTTATGATTAAATGCTTTTGGATTTTTTCTAGCTGCATTCGTTTGTGATTTGGCATACTGCCCCACACTTCAAAACCATAAAGGATAATTGATATGACAAGTAAGCCAAAAAGGGTTTTCTTGGTTTTCTAGTCCCATTCTTTTTCCTTTTTGTATTTGTTTTGTAGAAGAAGCTTTCCACCCTCACTATGTTCTTTTCACTCTACATGTCTCCAAATTGAGCTGCTTGTGAAAAACAATCCCAAGGTACTTGTATTCTTTCAATATTTCTAGTGGAGATCCTTCAAAAAGAAAATACACTTGTTTTCTTTTCCTTTTTAATGAGAAGATCGTAATTCTAGTTTTGTTGGTGTTCACTTGCGTCTTGACCTCTTGGCATAAGACTTTCAAGGCCCTCAAATAGTCTCTCAAGCCATGAGTTTTTTTTCCAATTAGTAAATGCTTGTTAGCATTTAAGAGTAACTTCATCACATATCTAGCAAGTTGGATAACCCCCGCACCTCCTTCACCCCCCTCCTCCCCCTCAATAACTTTGTTTTACTATCTTCAAGTTTACCAATATAAACAAAGTGGGGGATAAAGGACAGTCTTATTTGACACCAATTTTTCTTTCAAAACACTTAGAGACTCCCTTTTGTTCTAGTTTTAGCCCTAACTTGTTCATAAAGCCTATGCACTACTACTCTATGTTCTTTTGGAATCACAAATTCATCTTGTTCCAAAGTTAGTCCTTAGGCACCATGTTAAAGGCTTTTTTATAATCAACAAAACAACATAAATCTTCTTTTTCTTGAATGGCCCAGTTTTATTCAATTAGGTTCCGAAGAGTGATGCAATGATCAATTGTAGAGTGCTTCAGTCTAAAACTTGCCTGCCCTTTTGCTCTTTTTCTATACTTTTTTTCCCAACTCCCAACTCTATGTTTTATCATGCTCCTAAATTTTTTTCCTAGTAGGGGTTTACCATAATAGTGTGATAGTTAGATGGGACATTGGTATCTCCATTTTTATAGAGAGGAATGACGACACTATTCATCCACTCCTTTTGGAAGCCATCTTGGGTGATGCTGTTGAAAAACATTTTGATGTGTGGTGCGAGGGCTCCATTCCCCACTTTAAAAATTCAGCTTGCAGTCATCTTTTACTTTACCCCTTGCTGGATCATTTATGCCTTGTTTGATGTCTTCCACAAAGAAAAGCTTGGTTGATGTGCTGACTATGGGAGGGGTGTCTTTATCTTGGGTCTGCTCATAGAGAAGCTTAGCATACTCTAATTACTGGATGTTTGTGATATTATTTTCTATATTTTTGTAGTTTCCTCATAAAGTCTTTGGGGTTGTGTTTTCCAAGAGCAATTAACCCTCTCATTTTTGTGTTCACATATCTTTCTTTTTACTTGTATCAATTTCTCATAAGTTTTCTTGTTTTCTTTTTTCATCCCACACTCTTTCAAATATCTTTTTTGCAGCCTCACACTCCTCATAACATGGGTTAGCCGGAAAAGTACTTGTAGATCCCCTCTCAAGTCAAGATCTTTTGCAAGCACTTTATTGGAAATATTGTCATTGATGTCAAGGGTATATAGATGATTGGAAGTTGTCATTGATGTCAAAGGTGAGAAGACATCATTATCATTGATGTCAAACAAGATCTATGTCAAGGGTATAGGGGTTCGTTCCTATACCCCTGCCCGTTCGAGTATGGTTTGTTTTGGGTCCGGATACTGGTCTGGTTTGGGTGGGGTGTGATCAGGGTCTGAAATTTTCCCTGTGGGTTCATACGGGAAGAACCCCAAAGAATTTGCAAAAAAAATTGAATTTTTTTATTCATTACGTATGTGGATTCGCTGATTTTATTTGTGCTTGGTTCTTAACGAGGTACTGTCTCATCCGTTTGTGGGTGTGTTCGGATCGGGATGGTCGGGGCACAAGAATTTGTACATAATGGATGTAGAGGCAGGTGAGGAGGGTTTACTTCCATTCCCTCCATTAACATCTTCTTTTCCTTCAGCAAGAAACAAATATCTGGTGCAAATTAAAGGTAACAAAATCCATTTTTCTGCAATAGCAAGAATGGGAACGCAAATGATAGAAGCAATAGGCATAGAAATAATCATGGAATCCGCGCACGAGCTCAAGAAGGCAAAGATGGCGTCGAAAACCAAGGCCTACACGCTCTCCTTGATTCACATTGCAGGCAAGCACGGTCGCAAGCTCTTGGCGCATAATGGATTTGACCACTTACCCAAGTCTGCTGTTTACGAATTCCACAATATTAAACAATATTAATAATATATTATTTATGCAAGTCTGCTGTTTACTACCAATTCCACAATATTAAATAATATTAATAATATACAAGTCTGTTGTTTACTACAAAAACCAAGGCCTATGCGTTTGACTTCATTCACGTTGCAGGCAAGCATGACCGCAGGCTCTTGGAGCATAATGGATTCAATCGCTTACCCAAGTCTGCTGTTTACGAATTCCACAATATTAAACAATATTAATAATATTAATATATAATATTATGATATAAATATAATAATATTTATTATTTTACATTAAAAATATGTAAATTATCTAATTTTTTTTAACTAGATTATATTTATATTATATGTTTTTGTATTAAAGAACCCACAACGAACCCAACCCCAAATTTTTTTTGCCCGAACCCGCAAACTGAACCAGCAAACTGGAACCGGTAATTTAGATAAAAGGTATCGATTATGTTCTTAGAGCAGCAGCGCTTCATAATAGTTATCAAAAGACATTCTTTTAAAGGGATATCACCTTTCAAAAGGATGAAATAGTTTCATGAGCATATAAAATAAAATAAGAATGTGTGAAAAAAATTTAATAGATCAAGATGGAATAAGTGATGTGAGAGAAGAATAAATGTATTAATATATATATTATTCAAACATAATCAGATTTATTAGTGAAGAGATGCAATTAGCATGTGGAATGAAGAGTTATGTTTTAAAAGTGAAAGGAGATGTCTCTAAATGAAATTGCCTCTTGGGAAGATATAATGAAGAGCATTGTGTGAGAGATAGAATGTGTGTGTTGAACAGGAGTTATATAATTTATGTACAAGCAGATCCAAGCATATGAAGAGAAGATTTTAAGAAGCATATATGCAGATTTAATAGAGGATTTATGTGCAATATCATAGCAGATTTATAAGCAGCCTTATAGCAGATTTTTGAGGAGAAGTTTTATATATGAAGAATATATAGAAGACAGATTTTTATAGCAGACTTTATGAAGTAGATTTGAGCAGAATTATAAGGCATGTTTATGAATAGAATTATAGCAGATTTGTCAAGAAAGTTGAAGCAGATTTGTGAAGGAATTTAAGAGCATATTTATGACAGAATCTGAAGCAAAGTTGTGAAGAAGTCTATGTAGATTTAGGAAGGTGAATATATGAAAAAGTGATTGAATCAAAATTGTAAAGAGCATAATATCTACAAGATCTTTATGAAGGCATAGAGAGAGTTTTATGAAAGGTATGTATGTGGAAAGAATATGCAAGCATATGTAATCATACAAGTTCATTTATGTTATGAGAAAGAGGGAATCATGGAGTGAAAGAATGAAGATTGTATGTCCATCATTTGTTGAAGGAGCAACATAGAAGGCGGTACTTTACTTTGGACGTTGGTGCTTCCTAAAGGAGATATTGGTGTCTTTGTAGTAGGTTGGTGGCTATGAATTCAGTTTTGGGAGTTGGTGCTTCTAGTGGGTTGGTGCTCACAAATTAAATGAGGGGTTGGTACCTCTAGTGGGTTGGTGCTCACAAATCGAATGAGGGGTTGGTGCCTCCAAAATTTTAAAAAAGAAAAAATTATATAAAAGCATTAATTTGCCGTGGTTTTCTTCGGTAAGGGTTTCCATGTAAATATCATGTGTTATTGTGTTCTTCTCATGTGCATGATTATTGATGTTGAGTAAATAATGTTATTATGATTGATAAAGTTTTAATTTGGTAAAAGTTGCATTATTTTCAATCAAATATAATGTTTATTTGGGTCTTCTTTTTCAACTTTTATGAGTCCACACCATAGTTACAAGACTCGGACTTGCCTTGGACTCGGCAAGCCAATTTTTGACTCGGACTCGGACTCGGAGCCCAGACTCGACGCAGACTCGGCAAATAGAAAAACACAAGAAATTCAGAGATTTTTAAGGATTTAAAACTTGTTTCATGCACCCTTTAATAAATAAACCTTAAAGACACAATAACATCATCAAATAGAAATTACTATGATCCCATACACAAACATACATCAATCACATAAGTATAAACTCAAGTTTTAGCTGAAGGAAATAACACATTCAAATATATAAATATAGTCAAATGTATACAAAACTCGTGGAATATGAAATCCATGGCATCAAAACAAATATCAAAACTAAAATTATAAGTCTATGGCTCATAAGAGCTTGGATTACTCATCCCAACATCACGACAAGTCATGTGCTAGTGTCTAAGATAGGTCCTAGATGATGATGTAGCCATGATATTTGCTTGCGTCTCAATGATTGGTATGTATATTCAAGTGAGGAATTTATTATTAAAATTTTATTGTAGCCTTCAAGACTGCATGTTTTGTTGTCTAATGTATGGAACAAGATAATCCTTGATTATGGCTTTGACTGTGAAAGATGCAAAGATTTGCAACAGGGGATATGTATTTTGTAGGTTTTATGATCATGATTCATCATTGGCCTATAACATGCTTAGACAGTTAGACCTATAGTTTGATGAGAGTTTGGGGGAAACACCCCAATGGGGTCGAGGGGCAGTGCCCCTCGTGGGGGTTTGGGGGTAGCGCCCCCAGCGGGGTCAAGGGGCAGCGCCCCCAGTGGGGTCGAGGGGTAGCGCTCTAGGCGCACTCCCTGTCGCGATATAGGGCGGGGTCGAGTGGCGGAGCCCCCGCCACCAAGCCCAAATGAAGACCTTCAAAATCACACAAACCTTCATGGCGCACACCATTTAATTAAAAAATTTGTAAATGAAAGATTGGATTTTTTTTAAAAAAAAAACATAAAATGCCCGACTCGTTTAGGGTCACCCGCCTCGGGACTCGCAAGTACTCGCCGAGTTTGGGCGAGTCTTGTAACACTGGTCCACACTACATTTCTTTGATTAGCACTATATCACCCTATCCCTTTTGCAATTTCTATTTCTTCATTCCAAAATGAGATTTTCATATGCCTATTAAAGTTTGGAACTTTGCAACCATCATGTTCATGCATTTTTGTTAGAATGATAATTTCTTTCTTAATTGCTATGTGCCCTAACTCAGGTCTTCTTCTCCTCAAGTAACCTTTAGAGTTCCAACTTACCATGTGTAAATACTCCCAAGGGGCTTCAAATCCTTATTTCTTGTGTGACAAACAATTGTTGATTTGGGCCTTTCCATTCTTCAATCATGCCTGTTGTCCTTGATTTTTGACATGCAAAAATTAGAGGCAACCCATCAAGATTTTGACATTTTTAGGCCTCAAGGCATGTATTACGAGGTACAGAGGTTGGGCATTTTAAGTTTTGGGTCTATAGTCCTTTTGGCCAACATTTTTCATTCACTCGTCCGTTTTCATGAAATTCTGAGTCATTTTTGGTGTGTTTTTGGTCAATTTCGGGTTTTACAGATACAGTTGCAAGTTAGTAAATTGTTTGTAACTTGTAATCGGGTTTTAAAACCCCTATTGCAAGTAGATGGAAATGATTTTGAATATTTTGTTTTTAACTTGTGTGAAATCGGGTTTTGAAGACTTCATTGCAAGTTGGGGGTCTTGAGGAGCTTAATGCAAGTTATGATTTAACTTGTAGTCGGGTTTTAGAAACCCGACTTCAAGTAAGTTACTTTAGTTTTATTTTAAAGTCACTTGTAATCGGGTCTTAAAGACCCACTTCAAGTGAGTTTGCTTTTAAAATGACTTGTAATCAGGCCTTAAAGACCCGATTTCAAGTATGAGTTTTTCACTTGCAAATACTTTTCCAAGACCCGAATACATATATTTTGGTCACTTGTAATGTAAAGTTGCTGACCCAAAATCTTTGTACTTACCTTAACTTGTAATACATGCCTCAAAACCTGATTTCACTGAAAAGAAAATGATGACTTTTTCATTAAGCCAGTAGCATGTATCCATACACCCAAAATTTGGCCTTTGTATGATAATTGAAACAACTTACTTGCAGTTCATGACTCAAGACCCAACTCTACTTGTAATGATCATTTACAAAACTGAAATACTTTTGAGGATGACAACAAAATATGATGTTCTATGTCAAGGGGCAGTTATATCAAGTTGCAGTATAGATTTATGAAGATGAAGATGGTCCTAGTGATGTCTAGATAGCTAGGAAAGTGACAAAGCCATACAAGAAAGTGAATAAGTGACAAGAATGTTTGATGGGCAATATAATGCTTTCAAGACAGAGATAGAATGATGCTCTTCCAATGAAAGCTAGAATGATCCAAGATGCAAGTCCTTGTTCCGGTCCAAGATGCCTTCACCAGACCTGAATACTTCAAATCACATAGTATCTTGTAGCAGCATTAAGATCGACAAAGGATGATGTAAATAGAGTCGTGTCTTCAAACACTTAGAATAGTTTCAATTATGTATTTGTAATTTCTTTTTGACAAATTACATGTAATGTCAAAAATTGTAATTGCAAGTAATCATATCACTTACAAAGATATAAATTGTAATTGCATGTAACCAAATTACAAGTTGAATCAAATTAGGACTGTAATTGGAATAAGTCGATTGTAGGTTGTTAGTTTGTTAGTTAGTTGGAGAAAAAGACTCAAGTTAGTTGGGATTCTCCCACCTTTTTCTTTCAGCTCCTCACCTATATATAAGAGGGTGCTCTATGTAATTAGAGAGCTTTTGGTAATGCAACAAAATTCTGCCAATTTGTGTGTGCATTCTAAGACTTTGCACTTAGATGTAAATCTGATTGCAGTCAATAAAAGAGACAAATTGCTTCCAAACTTTGTGTTGGTACAATTGTGATGTGACGACATTTTCTGGATTTGATTATGAGTTTTGTGGTGTTATCCAAGAGAGATTTTAACTCAATCTTGCAGACTTTGAGCTGCAAATTGTTTTTAAAGTCATAGTTAGATTTTTGGATTTGATCTTGCAGACTTTGAGCTACTTATTTGTAATGTCCCCAATTTAGCCCTACGCTCTTCTTGAGGTTTTAGCCTATTTCCGAAAACTCGTAGGCTAAGCAGAATGGAAAAATAGGGTTTCCTATTTTTTTAGGAGGTTTCAGATGCAGCTTTGCTTGCATGTGAGAGTTTTTGATGCATGTCTAGTGGAGCTTTCTGGGTTTTTGGAGAGCTTCAGGATGAGGTAACATGCATGTTAATAATATGACATGCAATTCTGGCAAATACTTTGCATGCAAGAATGGTTTCTGGGTTTTTCTGGGTTTTCAGAGAGCTTCAGAATGGTGTAACATGCATCTCCATCTAACAACCTTTTCAGGCACTTACTATTTATAGTAAGTCATGTTGGCTTCTCGGTTTGTGTTCAGAAGGCATTTGGAAACACTTACTATTTATAGTAGTTCATGACTACTGCTCAGTTGATGTTCAGATGAAGCTTTGCAAACTTACTATTTATAGTAGTTTGCTATTTTTGGTAAGTCTATTTTTAGCAGCATCATTCTAGTAGCAACTCAATCATCTGCAGTTCAGTGTGGTTGATCAGTTTGGCTTTCTATTGAGTTTGAAGTGAACTTACTATTTTTAGTAAGCCTATTTGTGGCAGTGGCATCTTTATCAACTTGGTTCAGCTCAGCTAATGTTAGTTTGCTATTTTTAGCAGTAATCAGTTTCAGTTTGAGCATCGCTCTTGGATACCTCCAAGGACTAAGTTTCATACTTAGTCAATTTTATGTTTTGAAGTTGTACCCCATGCCTAGGCTTGATAACTTCAAGTTGTTTTAAAAATGGGGCCATGAGATGGATGCCTCATTTATGAATTTTAATATTTCATTAATGTTTAAATATCTCTTCAAAATTGGGACGACTTGGGAAGAATATTAAGAGTTTCAAATATTTTAAAATGTTTTTGAGGTGGCGTCCCTTGGAGGAAATGAACAGTTTCTTGTGGAGAGTTATAGATTGCTTCATTTACCAATTGAAGCTTATTTATCAAGGTTACCCCAAGTTTCCGGGATGGGGACGGCAGGGGACGGCGGGACGAGTCCCCAAGTTTCCGATTTTTGAGGCCAATTTTAGGGATGGCAGGGGACGGCTATATAAAATATAGGGAAAATTTAAAATATATAGAGAAATTTTAAATATGCATATGAAAACATGGATAAAACATACATAATATACATTATAGAACCTTAACATATAACATTTGTGTTCAACATTCTTTGTCAATACTCAATACACATTGAAAATTCAGAATTAACATACATGAATCATAATACAACCTCCAAGTTAAAATTTATAAACTTATATCAAATTACATAAGGTTATTTCCAGCTTACAAATTGGGAGAACATTTGTGATTACAATGAAGATTGTTTCACCTAGGTTATTGATTACTTGGCATAGAACAATAACGAATAGCTAAGGCGTCTGAAGGAAAAATTATTGTAGTTTGCTGGGAGTGTGGACTACTGGAAGTAAATTCAATGCTAGTGTATTGTCTGATATGGATTTGAGCAGTTAAATGTGGGGACAATTGCTACATTCAAGGAGTTTTGGGCATCAAATTGCCTTAATATTCAGCCTGTTTCCAATTGTGAAGAAGTAAGAATTGTTTGAAAATGTCAAAATCCTAAGTCTTTGTCTCTAAAACCTGTTAGTGAACAGCAAGCAAATAAATTCAAGTTTACACACTTTTGGAATAATTTATTTTTATTTTTATATATCTCTAATAGAGCATCAAATATTTATCTTGTGAGTGTTCCAAATATTGTGAAAGATATATGAAAATAATTTAAACGAACAACTCATAAACCAAACCACAACAAACAACAAGAAAAAAAAAAAAATGTTTTGATGTGGGGGGGTTTGGGTCCCCGGGACTGGTCAGCCGTGGTCAACGCCGTCCCCCTGTCCCGGGGACGTTTCTTGGGTTTTTCAGAAAATTAGGGACGGTCCCCTGCCGTCCCCCAGTACTCGGGACGTCCCGGGAACGGGTAGGGGGCATTTTGGGGGTGGGACGCGTCCCCGGGTTTCCCTGTTATTTATTGATGCCTTGCTTATTGTTTCTTATCTTTGGAAAATTAAGTAAAGTTATGCTACTGGACTAAATCCAAAACCTGGCTGAGAGGTAGCTTAGCAAACCTGGCCAAGAGGAAGCTTAGCAAATTATCCTTTCTTCGGGCCTGAAACTATGGCTTTCTAGAAAGATTTCTGAAGACCATGCTTTATTCAGGAGTATGGAAAGAGTTCAATTTTCTGTTTTACTTACAGGCAATTTGCTGATTTATAATCTGTTTGTATTGCTGATGTCAATGGCTGAAGCGAATTTCTATTGACAACTTCGCCTCTGATTTTAATTTCATTCTGGGTATTGGCCCAAGCTGTGCAACTGTGGAGGGCACCCATTTTTGCAAGTTTGCAGATTTTATTACGAAGTTTTGGATTTTTGGGAGAAGGTCGACCCTTCTTGGAGGCTGTACCATTCTTCTTGGTTGCATTGGGATTCGTGTCACTGACAGGTGCGAGTTTTAAAGGTGTCTTTCTACTGTGATTTGGATGCCTATGTTCAAGGATTCATCTACATTCAGTTTCACGTCAATCGGGCTCCGTTTGGCGAAGATATGAGCATTTCGGTGAATCTCTTCATTGCTGGTCTGATTTTCTGTTCTTTGTGTTTTTTATCAGACTTAGTGATTTTAGCATATTGCTGGTTTGAGGTTCATTTCTACATCTTTATTGCATTGTAATTGTTAGAGATTGTTTACTCTAACTTATTGTGAATTTGGAAGCTTATCTATTCTATTTTGCAGCTGGAAACTATCATTGTAAAGTTGGTTTAGTAGTACTAACAGCTATTTGTTTAATTGCTGCAATTAGTTTATTTCTATACTCCCACAATTGAGTGGTTGAGTTTAATAAATCATCTTTCATTAATGTTGTATTCCCCCCACAAAATAAGTGGTTGTGAGGATTGGAGTTTAGTTCATTTTTATCTCTCTGAGAGCTTTCGGCTTTGAAGGTGTGGGGTTTCGGTGGTGAAATGAATCCACCTTGGCCATTGCAGTTTGTGCAAATTCGTGAGTCTCCTTCGGAGTCGAATTTGCAAGGGATCGATATATTCAGATATTTCAGTGGGATTGCATACATATCTCAGGTTGGGCGATTATCATCATCTCTCCAGTTTCAGAATACATATTGGACATTACTATATTTTCCAGGCGATACATATAAAAAGGTATCGAAATATTATCGCTACTGATAATACTCAATGGGTCAAGGGGGGATTGAAGCCATATATGCCAATATCGAATCACATAAAGATATTGTTATTCAACATTGCACATAATGCTTGGATAGTATTCTCTATTGATGGGTGCATTATAAGACTATTTAATTATTGATTGATTAATCTATTCTCTCTGTTGTTGAATATTTTGGCCCTCTAGATTGGGCGATATCTTGCAGATGTAATTATCTGAAGTCCTTCAACTGTTACCATTAGAAATGGCTATTGTTTCAAGCATATTGGAGATTTTTCATACTGTTACAATATATTCATTATTGGTATTGGTCGACTGTATTTTCATTGATCAGAATCAAAGGTTTGCATTATATATCTTATTTATTCCCTTGCAATGAATGAATGCTATCAGGCCTTCTTGGCATCAAGAAAGGTGTCACCTCTCAATGATATAATGTGAGCTCCGATACCATGTAAATAAATTTGAGTAGAGACAAAAGAAGCTGCAAAAAATTAAACACAAAATAATCCGTGCTTCATATCTTTCAATCAAATACATCACCCCTTTATAGGATTTGCATATCCTATTTTATAGGTAACTCCCCAAACAACTCTCCTATAAATATTGAGTTGTTTTAACTTTTTACCAACTCATTACGTACCATTATTATAATAACCTATTCAACAAACTATAACAACTAATTATTTTATGCATCATATGATGCAATATTCCTAACATTCAGTTGTATTCCAAAATTTCCTTCATCTAGCCATCTTTATTATGCCCCTTTGTTTCTAGAGTTTCAAGTTTCTTTTCATGCTCATGTGCTCATTGATATATAGCTCTGAAGCCTTTCACCTTTGTTTGCCATGAGAACTTCAATCTTGCTTTGATTTGCTTGTGATTCATCATGAAGTGATAAGGACACTTTCTTGTTTCCTTTGAACCCACCTTGCATTGTTTGCTCTCCTATTTCTGAAATATCTCAGACAAAATTCCTTGACAATTTTTTTTTTAATCTTGGCACTTTAGGGGAATAGGTATTTCGTCAAACAGTTTGCTTGCTTGCTGTTTGGGAATTGTTTTCACTTGTTTTGAAGGTAATTGAATGCATATATATCATAATATAAATTTATCACAACTTCCAATGTATAAAAACTCATTTACAAATGATTTCTTTTGCAAACACCATATACAAATAATAATTTGTATTGCTGTTATAGAAATTGTTGCTCAGAAATTTGTTGCAGCCATAGATAAGATAAGAAAGTGCTATTACAAATGCTGACCTGATTACCAACAACTTCCTTTATCACTTGTAGTCATTCCCATAGCTTGTACGGCTGGCAAAAGGTGGTATGACAGCCCCTTTGAATTGTATGGTAGCTCCTTAATGGTTGTGTGGGCCTTCCTTATCCTCCAAATGCTTTGCTGGGACTTACAAAGGCTGCACTGACCTCACTAGGCCCTTATCTTGCTGTGTGAGTCCCTCCAAGGGCTGCATGGGATATAGAGGTCCTTCACAAAACTCATATGCCCTCCTTCCTAGCTTGGCACGGCTCCCTCTAGAGGGAATATGGTATTGCTCATTTCTTTTCAACAGATAAATAAATATTGTAATCACTTTAATTTCACTTGCACCCACAACACCAAAAATATGAAAATAGATATTGCTTTGGAAATGAGCAACAAATTGTCTTGCCTGCAAGACTTAACAATTTATTTAACCTTCAATTGAATCTGCAAATCTCCTTTCCGCACAACCTGTAACTTTGAATGAGCTACACTGAATTAACCAGGGAAGATCTTTCACCACCGAGGCTAATCTTCTCCAAGAGGGTTTTAGTCCTCACATTGGTTGAGATGAACAAAGTTCAATCTCCCAAACCACAAGGGTGTGTCATCAAAGGGAATGTAATAATTTGCATAATACCAAATGAGCTCACAAACCCCCTTTTATAACCTTTTTTGGGAACTTCCTAGAAAACACAATATAAAATCACTTTATTAATTAAATAAGCCTTATATCCCCAAAAAGTGATTTAATTCATTTTTAAAACATTCCCAACACTTAAAGTCACTTTTCAGCGTCCCAACATTTAAAACTTTCCATCTCGGTTCCAACAAGCTATAACACTAAGGTGCCCATTAAAATATTTTAATTAAAATAGCAACCTTAGTAAAATTAATAAAATATATCTCAATATTACATCCAAATTGTAGAAATGATCGAAATGCATTGGAATTGAAAACTGATTGGGCAAGAGTTATATCGATGATAAATGATGATAAACGGATCCGATCGAGTGACCTACTATAAATAGAAGCCGAAGATAATAACATAAAGCGTCATCTGAGTCCTTTAGAATCTGAGCCCACTAGTAACCTCAAATAACCCTTCGGACAAGACAAACACCCACCGAGAAGGTTAGAGCCCATTGCAATGCAAAAGAATGCTAAATGGGGACATTACAATTTCATGCATTTTAATAGTGACAATTGAAGTGATGCTAGTTGTTCTTGGAAAAATCATAGTGAATTTTCCTTCTTTGTTTGTCTCAACTTTTAGGTCTTTCTATGCCTTAGGATCCCTCTATATTGCTTTGCATTCACGAAAACCAACCTTTCCCTTGTGTCAATTATGCTGGTCTACAAGTATCCTATCATGCTAGATCCCCAAGGTACAACTATTACCCCTACAAGAGGATCGAGATTAAGGTGCAGGTAGATAGTAGTACGCTCATTTGAAAGCTAGAGAGTGTGGTTCCAAGGAAATACTAAACCCTCATGATATAAAAACAATAGTTCCACAGAGTTTCTTGATGGGGGGACAAGGGGATGAGTTTGGGGATGGTGGACCAAGGGCCTAAGTTTGGGGATGGCAAGGAGACGATGGTGTAGGGTGGCTAGGTGATAGGTTGGTGGTGCAAAGACATAGATTACTTGAAAAATTAGTTAGAAAAAGATGTGTAAGGAATAAGTATAAGAATTACAAATGAAACTTTGGCATACTAAGTAAAGTTTAAACTACTAAACATTACAAACATGGCAATGATTACATTGAACATTAGTAATGATGGGTGGAGGTTTAGGAGCAAATCCCCCAATAGGGTTGAAGGGCAATGCCCATCATGGGGGTCTAGGGTAGAGCACCCAGTAGGGTCAATGAGAAGTGCCCCTTGCAGGGTCTAGGTTCAACGCCCTTGGCATTTTCCTTGTGATACAAGGCAAAGTCAAGGGTAAGATCCCTTGCTAACAAGCACAAATTAAGGCCCCCCCAAAACCACACAAACCTTCATTTTTACAATTCTATCACTTTTTTTTGCAACACCAAGTCCTTACTATTAGTAAACTTAGGAGTGATTTGAAATGAGGTTAGAAAGAAAATTTATAGAGTGTTTGGGGTTTGGGTGGGGTCCATAGGCCATTAAGGTTTAGGCTTGAGCATGAGATTCAAAAACAAGATTTGATTTTTTTAAAAATGAACTTTTTGCCTTCTTGGCTATGGGAGATGCTTGGGCATCTTGAGATGTTCGAGAGACTATTGGGAGTCCCTCAAAAGTCTTGGGGACATCCCAGTGTCTCGTGGAAGTCCCCCAAAAAGGGGATGTCTCAGGAATGTCCTCTTTGAGAGGGAGACATCTCAAAGACATCCCAAGGGCAGTGATGGCAACGACGGTGGGTTGGCGGAGCAACATCCTATCCAAGTCCCCGCGTCTCAAAAACGCTTGGATTTTCACGGGGCACATCCCCAGAACAAAGCAACTATATTTGGGACCCATTTATAGTTTCACTACCAACCCATGCATATTTCACTAGAACTAAGGTTTTTGAATATTTATTTTCCCGTTGATGTTTGAGTTTCATCTATGGTAGGCTGCTAAAACCCTAGGCCTATATTGACTTTATATACCTCCTACTGCTCAATCACGTTTTGCTACTACCTTAGTTTGATTGGTTTGGAGATGAAGTGCAAGGCATTTAAAATAATGTAATAAAATATATTGTATAGGAGACAATGTGGGGTTTACCTATTTTCACTGGACTATCCCTTAGGGTCCATGCAACCATTGTTGACTATTCACTATGCTTTTTTCTGTTGACACTTTTGCTTCCCATGTTCTTCTTTGTCTTGCTTTGCACCACTAACCTCACCTTCTACTTTCTTGGACAGCCCTACTCACATTTTGGAGGAGAATATGTTGTCTGTTTGGGAATCCACACTTGTCAAAAAACCCTGCTACTATTTAACTTTCTCGAGCTCTGATCTTGTCTTGTTTGTGTGTTTTGAAGAGGTCATGGGCTCTAGTCACACATTAAAACCAAGACTTCATTTTTTCTGCGTGTTCTATTGGTTGTAGGTCTTGTATATTTAGCAGGTGTTTTAGATTAAGGTCTCATCTTGAAAGTAGTTTAACCTCTTTCAAGTCTGTTTTGGTTGTTTGGGCATGGAAGCAAAGGTCATGGAGCTTTTGTCCCACTTGGCATGTCTTACTGTCGCACATATAATTACTTCTTTTATTATATATATGCTTTTAGATCCTTAGGACTTAAATTGGGCCTACTTTCTACGTACTGAACATGTCTAGAATATGGTATATAAGCAATTTATTCAGCCTTAGATTGTTAGAAATTAGATTATTTTATTTGTAGGCTAAGCATGGCTGATTTATTCGGACTTAGATTGTTTTTATTTCATATAGTAGTAAAAGTCATATCAGTGGAAGAGTATTTGAGCATATGCCTTTCATCGAATTGCATGGACCCCAACAATTTGTAGTTGAAACTTGTAGTTTTTGGACATTTTGTTATAATTTCTATATAATATATATGTATATTGACAATAAATGCAATGAAATGTTGTTAATATTTGTGTATTTTCATGTAAAATTTCTTATATTTTAAATTTTTATTTATTTTTTAATTGTCCTCTCTACCATCCCTACAAAAATGGCCTTCCAAAAAACTGTCCTGGAAACATGCCCCCCTGTTCCTTACCGTACTTGTCCAGAAAACTTGGTGTAACACAGTAACACAGATATCAATTTAAGCAAAGTTCTATTTCAAAAAATTCATGAACTTATTCTTGCAAATCTCATACATTGAGAAAATAAGAGTAACATAGAACCAACTAAGGATGAGGCATACCTGTCAAGATAGCTCCAACAAAAAGGAAGATCCTCCTTCCTTTCTTGAATCCTTTTCCACAATCAACTTCCATACAAAATTCCTTAATTACTTTTCATACCTTCTAATCAAAGGGCATGCTTTTTAACTGTTCCATTATTATCAGATTTACAAATCTTTCTTTTATTTGGAAGATAATGGGCAAAGTTAATTGAAAGGCTTAACAAATAACTTTGTAAAATTTGACTTTTGCCTTTTCTTGGATAATTTATTCTCTTAAAAACTATATCATTTCTATTGATATAGGGGCTCAGTCATCGATGCTATCTTTTTTTCCTAGGTAAGGATAGCTTGTGAATTGCAGCGCCTTCTTCCTTGCACTGTTCTTGTCAGTCTCTGTGATCGAACAGTGTTATTCTGAAATAAACTACTTTCTTGCAATATATCTATTTTCAGAAATGAAATTTGCATTTTGAGATTTTGATATTCTATGGTTGAAGAACCTCTAAGAATAGGTTGGGAGTTACTATCTCTGGATATCTGTGCCAAGTATGCTATTATCTCTGTTAACATTCTTTTTTCATTTTAACTTATCTGTGCTAATCACTAAGACAGATGTCTATTCAGCGCCAACCTGTTTGAACTTCTCCACTTTATTTCTTGGAAGATAATGTATTTTATAATCATATGAAAACAAACTTTTATCAAAACATTTAGAAAATATATCAAGTTTATCAGAAAACAGTAAACAAATTTGTAGACAGTGATGTATACAGACACACATCCAGATTTTTGTACCTTCTATTCACTAATTTGTGATTGATTTTTGTATATTGGTTTCTTATTGATATTTTGGGTTTGTATGCTCATTTCTTCTCTCTTGATTTTCTAGGTGGGAAATTTCACATTTCCAACTTGCTTTTGCAGGTGCTCTATTTCTGACATTGAGAAGTTCAAACACGGTCAATTACTAACATGCCCCCCATCTTCAAGATATTTTAATGTTCTCCTTAAAGGTCTTGTTGATGGGGGAGGACTTTCTGAAGGTGATGCAATAGCATATATTGATGAAGCATCAAAGTTATCCTTATAAGGAAACCATTATAGCAACATATATTTATACTCACGGAATAGAGCTGCAATTGAAATATTTCCAAATCGAATTAAAAATCATGCATTATGTGCATGAAATTATGTTATCAGCAAGCACATAAATGCTACCAAATGCACAGTCCATGTTTTCTATTTTATGGTGAAAAGCATTTTCTGTGAGCCTTTATTGTTTATAGATGTGCTTTTTCCATGATTACTATAAGGAGCAGTTCTGGGACTTACATTGTTAATTTCCATCACAGTTGTCAAATTGCTATATTTGTACCATTGGTGAATGTTTTAAATGCAACTATCTGTTGCACTCTCACCTCTACATCTTGTAGGAACAATTTGTTGCATTATGTATACTCCAATGTTTTAAATGCAACTATCTGTTGCACTCTCATCTCTAGACGACATAACTTATTGTATTTTGTGTTGCACCTTAGTTACATTGCTGAGAAATTTATGCAGGTTATTTTTGCATAATGCCCAGATTAAATGAAGGCTAAGAAGGCATCTGTACAGGATTCAGGAAATTATTTAATGTCTTTGGTTGTGTGCTTGGTGCTTTAACAGAATATTGTGTTTTCATAAGATGTTGATGACTTGGTGAATTAGAATAAAAAACTTGAAAAGGAAAAAATGGTGTTTAGCTTGAAAAGGCCTTTAAACACTTAAACTGTTGTATTTCAGTTGACAATTTTTTTATTGAATAGCCCTTTTTCCCCAATCATTTAACTTGCAATTAAAAGATTGTACACCTAATTGAGCCGATGTAAACCAGAGAGATGTGCACCTTAAGAACATTGTTCATGTACATCAGTACTAAATATGATATGCTCCATGGGACCAAGGATGGTGGTGTGGAGGACAATGCAATAAATCAGCATGTAACCTACTATGTTATAATGAACATGTAACATAATAGAACAGATTTGAACTTATAATACAGTAATGGAGAAAATGAGATAGCAGACAAATGCACTTCTATTTACTAAGAACAGATGAATTCAATGGTAATTAGTAATTACCCCAATTACAAATTATGGTAATCTTAGCCAATTTGTCTAGATGAAATGAAAACTATCTTCCTTTCTCTTCTAGAGGTAATATGTATATGATTTGATTACTATTAGACATGTTTACAGAATGGTTAGGTTACGTAACATGTGAGTGCATTTCCTTGATTTGTTGGATCTGAGGTGATGTCACAGTGCCAATAGGGAGGGCCTCAACTAGAATTGAGGTTGGCACTATGTAATGTCCCTTACCCGACCTTGCCCTAGAATTCACTCATTGCCCTAGAATTCATTTGTTGATTGGGTTTAGGGTTTCTTTTCTTTCCCAAGGAACATTCTCTCTATCCAATAATCTTGGAATGAAATCTGCATTTACCAATTTAATAGCATATACACATATAACTGTTAGCAATAATATCTAGATATCCAAAATGTAAGCATAATCATAAATAAAATTTAACAAGCAAGAGAAGTGCCTTGTATGGATCCTCCTTGAAGCCTTTGTGTTGGGCACGAGAGGTTGCCTCTCACAATCCTCCTTTCCCACCGGCTTAGTACTTGCATTCTCCATACATGGCAGTACCTCAGAAGACACTTGCCCTATTAGGAAAAAGGTGAAGCCCTAAGGACCAAGGGCCTATGACCTACCACCCCTATAATAGTGTAGTTTCTTACGGTGGGATCCCTACCCTTCTATGTCCAAACTCGTTTCTCGGGCCTAAGGGATATGAGAGTGGAGTTTTTAGGCAAACCACTTGGACTATGCTTCACCGCCTAATAGGGTAACAATCACGGAGAAGACAATCTTTATATAAACTTAATAAATGTATTTATTATCATTATATTTTTGATGCTTAGTAAAAAGATAGTTTATAAATTCAATGGGATGCTTTAAGGAAAGTTAGCTAGATGCATGAACAAATATGCCCCCTTATTATATTCGCGATGTAATTCTACCATGGTATGTGCTTAATAAATATAAAGAATTTATAATCATTTATCCTTTTGCAGTTCTGTTGTATATTTTCTTATAGTGTTGTCCCTATCATATTACACATATATTAAGATGAATTTCTGACAATAAGAGGAAACTGATATCAAAGAGCAAGCACTGATTTCTTTTCTAATGCAACTTGAATTATCTAAATGGCCTAGCTCAGAAAGATCACCAATGTCTGCAGAATGCCTGAAGACACAATTCTGTTCTATGTTCTATCAAACGTCATCCTCTTGGGATGACATATTTATCAGTTTGTTTCTATAATTTTGTTCTTGGGCAAAGAGGTGAATTAATAATGCAGAAGAGAAGTCATATGAGTGAATTCCTTAAATTATTATCATATGTGTATTCTCCCGATAGTTTATGCAATGAGGCCAATTACAATACAGCCAATGAGTCTAGCAACACCAATGATCAAATTAGCAATATCGGTTTCTTATATTCAAAATATGCTAAATATTATTGCTAAGTGAATATATCACTTGAATTGTTGTATCTCTCCACGTTTTATGATTCTTTATTCACCTCTTTCAACCTTATATTGGATTGATCATAGGATGAGGACAATTCATAAATATACATAATCTACTTATGTTTATATTAAAGAGTTACCATTACTTATAAGGCTTAATAATTGCTGCAAGCATGATCATATATAATATATCTATATATCCAAAATAAACATATACATATTATTATTCCTAGTTGGTTTCCATTTATAATGATTACTTTGGTATATATATTCCACATGTATATATATCTATATTTATAATAATATTAAACTTACTCTAACCATCCCTATATGAAATAAACTATGATCATTATTATGTTGAATAAAACATGGATCAGAATTAACATACATATTGCAGCTAACTGTTTTATTCCCTTCCTCTTTATTCACATCCCATTCCATACAATTCCCCCCATTGCTTGAAGGCCTCTCCCCTTTAAATATCCCCAATTAGATAAGGGGTGTCTTTTGGTGGCAATCGCACAACTTCAAAGCAACACACCTCTTTGTATATGCTAATACCTTCCCACTTAACCGCTGCCCTTTCATAAACAATGTTGATTAGTTTGCTGTATTTATTTGTTTATTTTGTTTATTTTATTTTATTCTATATTTGTTTATTTTCTTTTATTTTATATTTTATATTTAACCTATGAATTAGGCTTGGGTTATTTTATGATTATAATATTTATGGTAGTCATTTATTATTATTATTTAGTGAGGCATAGTTTCTTATTATATTGACATTTCCAATTAATGATATTAATTGTTATTACTTACTATGATAGTATGATGTTAATTGTTATTATTATTTACTATGATATCAATTACATTATTATTTACTAAGGCATATATAATATCAGTTTCTTGTGACTTTCTATTATTATGATATTTTAATTTAATGATATTAATTGCTTTATTTAATAGATAATTGTATTATTATCTACACTAATTATACTTATGATAATAATAGTTAAATGGCAATTTCTTTTGATATTTATTTAGTTTTGTGTTTCAATATTTCATATTTGGTGTTACAATTTTGGGGACATGACAGTCTACCCCGCCCAAGATTGCTTGTCCCCAAGCAATCACTTTAAACCAATTTTTAGGTGAGAATGATCCTAGGGTTTGTGGATTATGGGTCCATGATTTAACTTGACTTTATGCTTAGGTAATCAATTTGGTTAAAGTTGCTTTGTATCAAATTTATTCAAGGTACCTAACATTGAAATCCCTTCACACATCAACCTGATTTGCAAAATTTACTAAGGTTCTATATTCTTAATTGGTCTCTTCAATCCCTTTCGTATCCCAAGTTTAAGGGGATCCCTCTTTTCCACTTTGTCATAATTGTATTTGGATACTAATAACAATTCAATTTTAGATAGGTTAATTTGTTAGTGCCTCCTAGCCCCATAAGCCTTTTGAGAGACAACCAAGTAACTCAACCAAGCAAGCATGATGCTTAAGTACACAAGCAAGTAGCTCAAGCAGGCAAACGAGCAACTCAAGCACAGGCAAGTAGCTCAAGCACACAAGAAAATAGTTCAAGTAGCTCAAGCAAGCAAGCATCTAGCTCAAGCACATAGGCAAGTAGCTCAAGCAAGCAAACAAATACCTCAAGAACACAGGTAAGTATTTCAAGCAGACAAACAAGTAGCTTAAGCAAACAGGTAGCTAACTCCAGTAGACAAGTAGGTAGCTCAAGCATGCAAGAAACTAGCTCAAGCAAGTAGGCAACCAGCTCAAGTAGACAAGTAGGTAGCTCAAGCATGCAAGCAACTAGCTCAAACAAGTAGGCAACCAATTCAAGCACACAAGCAACCAATTCAAGCAAGTAGGCAACTAGTTCAAGTAGGCAAGCAAGTAGCTCAAGCACACAAGAAACCAGCTCAAGCAAGTAGGCAACTAGCTCAAGTAGGCAGACAACTAGCTCAAGCACGGACATGATGGCAGAAAAAATGCTCTGATACCATTGTAATGTCCCTTACCTGACCTTGCCCTAGAATTCGCTCGTTGCCCTAGAATTCATTTGTTGATTAGGTTTAGGGTTTCTTTTCTTTCCCAAAGAACATTCTCTCTATCCAATAATCTTGGAATGAAATATGTATTTACCAATTTAATAGCATATACACATATAACTGTTAGCAATAATATCTAGATATCCAAAATATAAGCATAATCATAAATGCAATTTAACAAGCAAGAGGAGTGCCCTATATGGATCCGCTCTGAAGCCTTTGTGTTGGGCACGAGAGGTTGCCTCTCACAATCCTCGTTTCCCAACGGTTTAGTACCTGCATTCTCCATACATGGCAGTACCTCGGAAGACACTTGCCCTATTAGGAAAAAGGTGAAGCTCTAAGGACCAAGGGCCTACGACTTACCACCCCTATAATAGTGTAGTTTCCTACGGTGGGACCCCCGCCCTTCTATGTCCAAACCCGTTTCTCGGGCCTCAGGGACATGAGAGTGGAGTTTTTAGGCTAACCACTTGGACTATGCTTCATCGCCTAATAGGGTAACAATCACGGAGAAGACAATCTTTATATAAACATAATAAATGTATTTATTATCATTCTATTCCCAATGCTTAGTAAAAATATAGTATATAAATTCAATGAGATGCTTTAAGGAAAGTTAGCTAGATGCATGAACATATATGCCCCCTTATTATATTCGTGATGTAATTCTACCATGGTATGTGATTAATAAATATAAAGAATTTATAATCATTTATCCTTTTGCAGTTTTGTTGTATATTTTCTTATACTGTTGTCCTTATCATATTACACAGATATTAAGATGAATTTCTGACAATAAGAGGAAACTGATATCAAAGAGCAAGCAATGATTTCTTTTCTAATGCAACTTGAATTATCTAAATGGCCTAGCTCAAAAAGATCACCAATGTATGCAGAATGCCTCAAGACATGATTTTGTTCTATGTTCTATCAGACGTCATCCTCTTGGGGTGACATATTTTTCAGTTTGTTTATATAATTTTGTTCTTGGACAAAGAGGTGAATTAATAATGCAAAAGAGAAGTCATATGAGTGAATTCCTTAAATTATTATCATATGTGTATTCCCCCAATAGTTTATGCAATGAGGCCAATTACAATACAGTCAATGAGTCTAGCAACACCAATGATCAAATTAGCAATATCGGTTTCTTATATTCAAAATATGCTAAATATAATTGCTAAGTGAATACATCACCTGAATTGTTGTATCTCTCCACGTTTTCTGATTCTTTACTCACCTCTTTCAACCTTATACTGGATTGATCATAGGATGAGGACAATTCATAAATATAAATAATCTATTTATGTTTATATTAAAGAGTTACCATTACTTATAAGGCTTACTAATTGCTGCAAGCATGATCATATATAATATATCTATATATCCTAAATAAACATATACATATTATTATTCTTAGTTGGTTCCCATTTATAATGATTACTTTGGTATATATATATACATATATATATATATATATATATATATATATATATATATATATATATATATATATATATATATATATATATACTTACTCTAACCATCTCTATATGAAATAAACTATGATCATTATTATATTGAATAAAATATGGATCAAGCCGATAAGGGCGTGGTTCGGTGGTCAAGTCGCTTGGTTGTAGTGACAGCCACCAGGGTTCAAACCCCCGCTGGGCCAAAGTGCTCGCAGGCCTTGTGCCTTCGCTGGGCCAATGTGCTCGCAGGTTTGGTTGTTTCTTGTGGTTTCTTGTACCCAGTTCATAGCTCCGGTTAAAAGCGTTTACCCCTAATAATATGGGTGCATTGCACCTTTATTCTTTAAAAATAAAATAAAAAATATGGATCAAAATTAACATACATACGATTCCCCCCATTGCTTGAAGGCCTCTCCCCTTTAAATATCCCCAATTAGATAAGGGGTATGTCTTTTGGTGGAAATCACACCACTTCAAAGTAGCACACCTCTTTGTATATGCTAATACCTTCTCAATTAACTGCCGCCCTTTCATAATCAATGTTGATTAGTTTGTTGTATTTAGTTGTTTATTTTGTTTATTTTATTTTATTCTATATTTGTTTATTTTCTTTTATTTTATATTTTATATTTAGCCTATAAATTAGGCTTGGGTTATTTTATGATTATAATATTTATGGTTGTCAGTTATTATTATTATTTAGTGAGGCATAGTTTCTTATTATATTGATATTTCCAATTAATGATATTAATTGTTATTATTTACTATGATAGTATGATGTTAATTGTTATTATTATTTACTATGATATCAATTACATTATTATTTACTAAGGCATATATAATATCAGTTTCTTGTGACTTTCTATTATTATGATATTTTAATTTAATGATATTAATTGCTCTATTTAATAGATAATTATATTATTATCTACACTAATTATACTTATGATAATAATAATTAAATGACAATTTCTTTTGATATTTATTTAATTTTGTGTTTCAATATTTCATATTTGATGTTACAATTTTGAGGACATGACACACTAAGCATCTATTTTGTGGAAGCCCTCTAGCATCACACTTAACTTGGGAGCAACTATGAAAATTCTATTGCAATTACTGATTATTAATCTCCTATTTATAAAGATTATTTGACTGCTGAAAATTAATTCACAGCAAATATTGAAAAATAATACAATTGCAACTTCACAAATAAAACTTACAGGAATAGAAAAGTAAAAAAGAAAAATAATAAAACAATATTTTTGGACAAATTGTCCTTGGGAAAACCGCGGAGGCAAAACCAATACTGCAAATGAGGAATTATATTAATCGTCAAAAAACTTGCTTGCCTCTTACTGACAAAGCTCTGACAATACTCTTCTCCGGAAATTCTTCTCTCAATTTCTCCTGTTGAAATTCCACTATTGCTGCCTCCAACTCTATCACTGCGCCCTTGCTATCACTGCAAATTTATTTGCTATCACTGCAAATCTTTCTACAAATGTGTATCTGTATATTCTCCAAATGCCCATTGACCCCTTTTTAAACTATTCTCATTGGAAAACCAATGGTCATGATTTAATCTCAATCAATGACTAAAATTAATTAGACTCTAACAAACCCTAACTAACTAGTTTTTAGAAAGAAACAATTATTTAATTAAATATCTGGACCTAACTAACTTCTTTCTAGAAGTCTCAAGAATTAAATAATAATTCTTGGAATTGGAGAAAACAACTGTCCGAACTACAATAAATTAACAACACCAACATGTAAAACACTGCTCTGCAAGAAAATCTGTGTGACGTTGCTTTAGTTCTGCCAATCTACATGGTGGATGGAGTTGCGTTGTGGATGTGGCTTTGCATGGGCCTATTAATGTAATCAAGACTAGTCTGCAAGATGTTGAGGCTGATCTCATATCCTTCATCCTTTTTGAGGAATAAATGACACCTATGGCACCTTCATGTTAGCTTTGAAACTGAGTCTTAATTTGTCGAAGGTTGTGTTATACGTAGTTATTTGGTCATTGTAACTATTAATAATTAATGGGTAATCATGGCTAATGCATATAGTAGTGATCCCAATACTCCTATTCATTTCCATTGTTTATGTATGTCTCATATCCAAGTCATAAGGATTTCTTAGGGAGCATAATATTGATTGTTTGGTGAAGGCTCAATTAAATGGAAAATAAAGGATGAAGATATCGTACTTGAGTACACGATAAGTTGTAAGGACCATAACCCAAAGGTTTGATATTTCGTTGTGGACCTTTGAACACCTTTTTGTAAGATGCATATAGACCTTAAAACCGACCCTAAGGTCATGAGGTGTATGATATGCATTCCATTATTCTTTTAACTTGAAATTCCATCACACTAAAGTATGTTGAACTTGTAATTGTTGAAAGTGTTGCAGTGTTAGTAGTTGGTATCTAAGATGTTTGAAATGGACTTTTACTTGAATTATGCAAGAATTTGTTGTTACAACCATGGTAAATCCCACCCTATGTACATACATGATAAATGTATAAGCGTTTCTTTGACTAAATTGGTTGCCCCATTTGTTTGAGAGTGGATGGTGGTAGGCTGGTGTAATTGAGTACCCAACATTTCCCACTTGTTTGTGGGTGGGTCGTAGTATAGTGGTGTAATTGAGTATCCAAGATACCACAAAGCAAGAGAAAGAGATTACGTATACAAATTGCACCCTACTTTGGTGAAATTATTTCTTTGCATAGGTGGTGAATATCATGGGTGTCACTTTGCATAGAGGATGAATATGCGATCACTGTGGTGAACTAGAGATCGTTTTAGCAAACACATAGCACCTTATGTAGAGTTTGTTATAGTATACAAATAATTGCTAGGTGAGCAAGCATTTGCCAGAGTTTGTGGCTAGTTCATTGATTGCTAAATTTGATGAATTCATTACAATAGGTGTAGGCTGAGAGTTGCAAAAAATGACATCAAAATCATCATTTCTAGATTTTACATCTTTGGATGGAATTTTCTCAAATTGAAAATAACTCTAGATCACATGCTTTTAAGTGTATTTAGGCATTAAAAGAAGGGATTTTTTTGAAATTAAAACTACAAATTCAATGATGAAAGGAAAATTTCACATTTCTCCTTTTAAGCTATCACAACTAGAACATATGTAAATTTCCATGTCTATTTTTTCATTCTCATTTCAAATTTCAGTTACATCTTAGCACTACATTTATAGAAAAAGCCATCCATTTGAAACATTGGATTATATTGCATAATAACTAGACTTGGAATATGTTTATTTCTAGAATTTACATTTAAACCTAATGCTATCTCACATCAACTTGAAAAACAATACATACATTAGGATGATGAATTAATATAGTACAACTTTTACTTTTTCAACTTAACAATCATAATAACATCAGTTGCATCATAATAATAACAAGAAAACACGGTTTTCGTGATTTGTAGGCACCAATCCATTAAAGACACCAATCCCCACTACTAAACACCAACTGATACAATAATCTCTTCTATAGAGAGGTACCAACCACCTCTCTTCACAAGTCTGCTCAAAATCTCATCTCAATTTTGCTCAAAAACTCTTCACAAATCTGCTCATAAAAGTCTTCAACAATTTTCTCACAACTCTGCTTAAATAGGGAAGATATTCCTTTTAATTGCTTTACGAATCTGTAACATTCTGCATATTATTTCTGCTCCAAATTTATATCTGCTTCATTATCCACACTTCTATCTCCTCAAATCTTCTTCTACAATTTTATCTGCTCTGCTGTATATGATTTACATCTCTTGACACACACACTTCTTAATGAATGATCTCCCTCTTCTATCTTGTTCTCTTGAATAGATATGTCTCTTCATAATACCCATTCACCATTCAACTTAATCTTTGTTTAATTCTACTTCTGTGTAATATTAATTATTCTCTATGCTGTTCGCTGCTTTTTGTATTTATCGCAATCACTGCCATTCGAGACTTATTAGTTGCTGCCTTAGAGATTTGTTGATCGCTGCCTTAGAGACATGTTAATCACTCACTTATTTGCTTTGTCTTGGACGCTATATATGTATAAACATCTTTATGCCCATAACAAAAGAACACAATTTAATTTATTTTCTGATTTAGGAGTCCACCAGCATTAGCAAAATCTGTGCGCCATAATATCTATGTTCTTTGTAGCTTGTGTGGGCAATTTCACATCGGTCTCTTCTCACATTTGCTGATATTATCTTATCTGTTCTGTGGTATCTTTGGAAGCCTTTGTGCATCTTTATTACTTTAATTTCATCCTTATAAAAACAATTTCATAAATTAAGTCCATAAGTATGTTTACTTTATATGATAAGCAATCAGCTCATACATATTATAATTGTCTCTTTGCATATCTTGCTTCATTCTAAGAATTATCTTTCCCTCATCAACCATCCCTCGCCTCATTTCATCTAAATCCCAATACTCATTCAATAACAACTCACCCATAGCATCTCTATCATGGTTTCTTGGTATATTGCTTCTCCTTGTGTCACCATCACTTTTATTGTCACTCTCAATTTGATATCAATGACAACAACAATCTCGTCCATACACCTTTGAGACCATCGACAACAATCTTAGATTACAAATTCCTTCTTGACATCAATGACAACATTTGCAACATAAGAATCTCTTTTCCTTTAAAAGAAATGAACATGTGAAAAACCAATTAATCTTTTTTTAAGGTTCTACTCAATGAGACCCATAGTGTCAAACGATGAGCTCCAACCTTCATAAGAGTTTCATGGCTAATAGGAGAAAGCCACCTCTCAAATATATGGTGGCCTCAACCACCAACCCTTATCTAGGAGCATTTCCCAAGGGCCAATTACTTAAAACAAACACATATTTCACAATGGTTGGCCAACACAAACATATCAAAATTCAAGGGGATTGAAACATTGAACCAATGTATCCTCTTGAACAAATCACAAAGCATTATTCTCATACCTGAAACACTTTATCCCTCCAATATCATTGTTTCTACATAGTTACAACTCCTCAAGATCCACACGATATGCATATCTCTTTATTTTATTTCAATCAAGATAACACTACTTACACTAACAAATTTACAACAAAAGAACAAAAATTATCCCCATAACTTTCCCTCTATCATATTCAATGTCATTGCAATGTCGTAAATTGTACCTTATGCAATTTCACACTACACATGTACCTTCCTCTTTAGATTATAAACTAAGATAATTATGCTCTCTCTCAACTTAAAACCATTTCTCAGCATCTAGCATGCCTCATTCCTCGATTGTAAGTATGATTTTCCCATGGACCAATGTGTGCCACAAAGACATCAATGAGCCAAAGTCCCACAAAATTCCGTGACTAAGGTGGTCGTTGAGACGTTACACCTATCACATTTTGACAGTGTAATGCCTTTCCCAACCTACAACTGTGTCGGGAATCCCTCGAGTTGGCAGTTTCAACTAGAAAGTCCCTCTCTTTGGAAAAAGACTTCATTCAATTTTCATGCTTTATGCATCAATTCTTCATTCTTGCCTTCTAGCTCTCTTGGAAAAATACATCTCTTTTTTCTTCACCTTTTTACAACACTTCACAGCTTTCTCCATCTTTCTACACACACATCTTGCAAAGAGCTCGTCCATGACTTTTAGAGAAAACTCCATTATTGTAGGGTGAGTTCATCTTGCAAGAAAACCAATGTCATCTTGGAGGTTCTTTTTGCTCCTTTGTTGCACCAACAAGCCTCACTCATTCTTCCAAAGCCAAAGCCAAAGCCAACAACCAGCTACAAATCTTGATAGATCCCTTCCCACCTCATTCTTCCAACCTTATCACTACTTTTTCTACATTGTTTGATGATGTTGCATAGGTGAATATGGTCTCTATCATTCCAATCTCCCCTTCGAGTCAAAAGGCTAAGATATCTGAGATATCTTTTACGTCTAATGACTTACCTTACCATGGAGAGTACTCTCCCCTCGACATTCATGCTCAAGTCAATGGTAACATCGTTATTGGTGTTATGGTTGACCCTGCTAGTAGGATCAATGTTCTAACTGAGGAGAGACTCTTTGTTAATGGTCTACATAGGGTGAGATATGATGAGTGCAAGGCCACCATCCGTATGCATGATGGTCTTTCTCTCTCCCCTTTGAGATCCATTTCTCTATTGGTCCTTATGGGACCTAAAACCATCTTAATGACATTTGTTGTGATACCACAGTGCAACTTGTTTAGAGTGAAACTAGGCATCCCTTGGCTAGTTTCTATGAACGTAGTTGATTCTGTTGTCCATAATTGTCTAAAATCTCCTCATGAGGGCATGATGCAAACTATCCAAGATATTGGGTATAAACCACTGGTTTCACCTGTGGGTTTCTCTGTTGATCATTTTTGGCTTTGTAATGGCGCGAATTTGCACCCCTAGGAAAATTCCCCATTTCATCGCCCTTACCTTAGAAATTGTAAACCTGATGATGCAATTTCTCCACCACCACCTCGCCCCTTCCACCTGGTTGCATCATTTTGCGTTGGTGGAGAAATATTTGTCAGGGATGTGTGTGCGTTGCGTTGCCGTCCTTACAGGATTCCTGCCCCAGGATTCCTTTGAAACATTACGTTTCCTATTGGGTGCGAAGTGTAATGTCTCTTGCCTTCTTGACCAACGTAATTTGACCCTTCTACCACCCTTTTTCCAATTCAAATGTTCTCTCATTCCTTCACTCCCTCTTGGATTCATTCACTCTCTTGCATTCTACTCTCATTCTTGTGCTTCTACACCATTGTTCTTGGCTGCAAGCTCTTCATTTGTCTCAAACACCACATTCTCGTTGCAACACCATTGCCATTAGGATCGTCAAGATTCTTCCTTCCACTATTAGCCTTGAGTGCTCATAGTTGAGAAGGTGATACTATTACGTGTCTATTTGCATCATCTCATTTATTGAGTAACATTTTAGTTGTTTGTGCTCTCTACTTAGCAATACTATTTCCTTTCAATCTCTTTTATCAATTTCTATACTTTGTATCTATCTAGCTGATGTGTAGGTGGAAACACTAAAACAAGGACTTGACTAAGGCAAGTCTCCAAACAACCCCAACATTTTTCTTGTCTCTATGTGTGTAGGAGTGTTTGAGTGGAGCTAATTGAAGAATCAAACTGTGGGAAGCTTGGCATCACTCTATCTTCTTGTTATCTCTCACATAGTTGTTTTTAGTGTCCTTTTCATTATATTTGTTGTTTATGTACTTTTCTATTCTCTGTTAAAACATAAAACATCACATAGTTAGGTAGTTAGTAGGTTTCCTTGCATTTTTGTCTATTTTCTGGACCCTTGTCTGTACGGACATCAACATGTCCCTGAGACGCCAACTTACTACACTGGAGTTTGAGATCCACACTGCCATCCTCAGATAGTGAGTTGTCTGGGTAGTAGTCTTAACCTTGGAAATCAACTCTTTTGACTCCATGAACATTTGGTTTTAGCAGAAGGAAAGTGGCAAGCTATACGTCCTTCCTTTTTAGCCTCAAAACCTTATCCTTTCCAATCCGTTTAGCAAACCTGAGGTAGTTTAGGGCAGCTCGTTCCTTGGGGCTCTCCCATGACCTGTAGTCCCAGGGATGACGGGCTCCCCTTCTCTACAAGCTTGCTCCAGTGGGACCCATGTTGCCCCAAGGTGACTTGTTATATAAAGCATATTATAAATACAAGACCAAGAGCTTAGCATCTAATTCGGTCCTACCTCCTTCAATCCTCTTTCTACCTACTACTGCTTAGCAACACACTTCGTCTTCTAGGCCTTCTTTATCAGGGGCTAAAGACAAGCACACTCCCTTGAGTAGACCTCCCCCATTCTTCCAAGACCTTGCAACCTCCAACGACGCCTTTCATTCTTTCGACTATGCTTAGCATAGAAAAAGAAAAGGCCCTCATGTTGACAAAGTCGAAAGCCCATGTCTTCGAACTTCCAATTCTTCTTGGAATCCCTCGCCCTACTATATATATTAAGGGTAGGAAGTCCTCTTTATGTAGTCCTTTGCATGTGGCTCCGACATCTTGTCTCCTAAGGGTTCCCATGTTCCTCCCCCTACCCAAAAAGCACGAGGAGGAAAGGCACCCGCAACTGAGGTTAAGTTTCCTGCACTCCTAACCTCTCTAGCCCCTTCTGTGGAGTTTGTCCTTCCATTGATAATGGTTGCGAAGAGGAATCCATCGGTTTCTCAAACCTCTTCTTAGACCCCTGTTCCCGATCCCTGTCTCTGTTGAAACCAACTTGCACGTGAGTGTAAGTGTCATCGAC
The DNA here is from genome assembly GCA_007115665.2 of Sequoiadendron giganteum. Lineage (NCBI taxonomy): Eukaryota > Viridiplantae > Streptophyta > Pinopsida > Cupressales > Cupressaceae > Sequoiadendron > Sequoiadendron giganteum. The sequence goes on from CM021102.1 coordinate 524,965,712, forward strand.
TTGCGATGACGAGGGAACGTGATGCCGCTCAGAAGGCCGAGGATAAGTTTTCTGTTTCAGCTCCTTAGCCTTCTTTCCTTTCCTCTCCTATTTCTGGAACCACCTCTCATCATTCTACCTAGTGTTCCTCAACTTGCACAACCCATACACATGCCTCATATAAAGGTCATGTCTAGTGTGGCCTTGTCTACTTCTGCATCTCAAAAATCGAGCCTTATGTCTAAGCATAAGCTTTAGTAGGACCCTATCCTTGAACCACAGCACAAGAAATCGAATCCTACTTCTCTTTCTTCCTAGTCCTCATTGAGTATATACCTTCTTTAATGGAGTTTTTCACTGCTCCTCTTCTATAGGTTCGCACCAAGGCTCCTACTCTTTCATAGCCTATAGTTGAGTCACCACACTCCTCTCTAGAGAAGTGTATGTATGACTCTATGGAGGACATTTTGGCCTTGTCAACTACTTTTACAAATTCATTGACACTCGACTTGTAGGAACTAGTAGATGGGGATATTGAAGCATGCACATCTCTAGTCCTTGTTGTATGCGAGATGGTACCACCCTGGTCATCGTTTCATTGTGAGCTCACCCTCCTTCCCCCTACAATCTAGATTGGGAGGAGGAGGACTTGTTGGACATAATTGAATAGAGAAATACCCTTCATGTCTTTAGATTAGAGTTTTCTTGCTTGTTTGTGTTCCCTCATACTTGCTTGTATATGTTTGTGGTCTCTCCTAGAGGACCCAAGATACCCTCATAGATATTTAGATACAACAAAAACATTTTATTGTACACTTCTTCTATTTGTATCATCATTCTTCTCTTTGTCATGATTTGATTTTCGACATTTGGAGACAATGCAAAGTGTTGGAGGCATTTAGGCCTTCTTCCATGTTGACCCAAATTTTTATTTTTACTTTGTCTTCATGTGTTCTTTCTTCATGATTTGAAATATTTGGGGGCGTGATGGGAATTCATATGTAGTTGTATACAAAAGTTGATATGAATCATAATGACCCCAAATATTCAAATCCCCTTGTCTTTCTATCTCTGATGTCTCTCTTATGATAGGACCCCAAACAACTTGTGTTCATTTATGTAACATAGGGAAGGTCGGGGACTATTACATTCATATTACAGACCTCTTATCTCATGATTCTTTTCAAAATATGTCTGCATTCAGCTGTCTTATATGTTGTCTAGCGTGGAGGAAACCCACTGGACATTATCTTTATGATTGTCTATATCTAATTTTTGTGGCTGTCCTACAACACAGTTTGTAGCAGTCACAGGCTGATTGGATTGTTGTATGGTCCCTACCATAACACAACTTGCTACCCATACATATGGCATCATCTTATATCTATACAATCTTTGATGTCTAAAATTTCACTTTTCACCTGACATGTTTTTTTGTAGCTAACATGTTTTTGGTGATACAACTAATCATTCTATGCAAAATCAACTCAAGTCTCTTCCTTGAGGGAAACTTTGTATGGATAGAAGAATCTACTTCCCCTTCACATCTTAGGTAAAACACTCTCCCTTTTAACTTCAGTTCGTCTTTTCTCTTGAACACATGTTCAATAAAGTGGGGGCAAAATGTAATGTCATAAATTGCATCCTATGTCTTGGCGTTACAACTCGCACCTCTGGAATGCGTATTGGCAACAAACAACTATCCACAGTGCATAATGAATTCTCTTCAAATTAGGAGGGGAGGCTCCCTCTTTTTCTGATATGCATGAAAAATTAAATGATCTAAATCCTATCTTTTTGACTCAACTACAAGAGGCACAAGGTTAAGAAAACCAATACATTATAGCTAAGGTTTTTCTCTAGTTTTGCAGATCTTAACTACAACTAACTTAATTCTTAATCTATCCTATTTCCTCAAGAGAAAAAGAGCATGAGGACTTAGGATTAGGGAATATTTGATGATAATTTTTAAGTCAATATTTCCAAGGAGGCATGACACCTATCTGAGGCATAGGCTGAAATGAAGGTTATTGGAAACGACATCAAACGATAAGTTAGTTCTCACGATTCCTAAGGAGGCAAGACACCTATTTGAAGTGTAGGTTAATAGTAAATTACTGGAAACAACACTTGGACGACAATATCTATCTCTAAATTCCCAAGGAGGAGGGACTCCTATCTGAGGTGTAGATATAAAACAAAGATTATTAATAACATCACATGATAAAATTTATCTCTATATTCCCAAGGAGGAGGGAATCCTATCGGAGGTGTAAATATTTAACAAGCTTATTAGAAACAAATATAACCTAGGACAACAAATCGTATGAAGGACCTATCACACAAATAAACGATCAACCGACTTTATATTAACAAAAGTGAACAAATACATAATAACAATATTGCATGGCAAGGCGGCTCAACAATTTATTGTTGCAATAAAAGTTCTTGAAAAAATATTGAATATCAATTCTACAAGCAAAGTGGGCTCAACATGTATGCTATCACGCGTAAAATTTCTAATTACAATGTGAACAAATATTGAATAGCGATACTACAGGCAAGGTGGCTCAGCATGTTTGCTATCACGAGCAAAAGTTAAAGTACAAATGAGCAAGGGTGCTCTTATTTATAGAACCTCAAGGAGTAGGGAACCTTAAAATCTCCTTGAGTTAACATCAATCTTGCAAGCATGCAAGATTTATTCTTAAGTCTAAATTTATGCAACCTAGCAGCCAACTAGAAAAAGTACCTCAGTTAACTAAACTAATACTAAATTAAATGAGCCTTGCAATACAAAAGTCCTTAATGATATGAAAGTCAACTGATAACCAACATTAGTTAACTGAATCCTAACTGAAAGCTCCACATAGTTGACTCCAAAATAGACATGCAATGATATATGGGACAACGAGTTAACTTGGAAAGAGGCATCAAGTTAACTATTGTGTTTAATGTTTATCCTGGAAAGGTGGGATGTCCTGACTTTGTAGTTCATTGGCCGTGATCTCGAGCAATTAATTCCTCCACGAGGTTGTTGATAAAATCATGTGATGTCCCCATCACCCAAAGGCAATTAAAATAAGCACACTTTCCTTCTTTCAAATAAGATATTTAAAAATAAAAAATAAAAAAAAATGTCAATATATGAATAAATATATATATACATATTATAACAATTCATTAATATATAAAATGTTTAGCTATTTATCTATATATATTAATATATAAAATATTTAGTTATTTATTTATATATATCAATATTATCACATTATATAATTGATACATAATATATTTAGTTATTTGTTTATATTAATATTACAACATTTTATAAATGAATATATAAATTATTTAGATTACTTATTAATAGACACATACATATAATTATATAAGTAAATGTTCATACCTTTAAAAGATTTATTTCCTATTTCTGAAAAGTAACATTCAACTTAATCGAATCTATGCATTCAAGAAGGGACGCGAATGGATGAAAGGCCGACGCATCTCCAGGAGTCACACCTCTTGGTGCAGGTATAGAGGGACCAACAATGAGGAGTTTAGAGGAGGAGAAGATAGGAAGAATGCGCGCTCAGAATTAGACACCCAACAGTCCACTCAGCTGCAACGTGATCCACGCACGAGGGTCAAGCAACGCCAGATAAGCATAAGCGAACACAGGGAGTAATCACCTCTTACCAGAATCACAGAACGCAGGAAATGAAATAAGATCCAGTTCGATAAGGAGGGAGAAGAAAGAAGGAGCGTTGTCACTTTTAGAAGGAAGTAACGATATGTATAGTTGACGGGAAGGAAGAGAAGTCCAGGTCGCCACATAGTAGATAGCAAGAGCCAACCAAAACCAATATTGGAGAAGCAACGATTTAGAAGGGACTATAAAGCAAAGGAGAAAAGAACAACACTAAGGCAATCCCAAAAGTCACTTAGCCATCAGCAAACCATAATACGTCAGCCTGGGAGTGACGCCGAAGGTGGGAATAAGCCGACAAAGCACAACCATATACTATCTGAAAACAGAGACGTCATCCAGGTGTATGCCCGGGTCGAGCCATCATGGACACTAGAGTATGACAAAAGCCTTCAATCATTCCAAGCATAAATCTCCATATTCAAACCTACTAAGTGGGGCATCATTAAAGTATATAATTGAACTTCATTAATTATCCAGATATCAAGAATCTGAGTAAAAGTGTTCTGATTAAATAAGAAACATCTCAGACATGAACTGAGATTGATACTGCTTGACATACTTGTTGCAACTCTTATACATTTATCTCCCAATTTAAGTAAGGTGTATCACAGTGGTATCAAAGCATAATCCTGCCAATCTGTAAAAAAAGAAGTGAATGCAAATGTACGAAAGGAGAGGAACTATGGCAGATAGATTGGCCCAAGAACTTAAGCTATTCATGGAGCAAACACATGAAAAATTCGAGAGAACTAATCAGTTAATTTTACAAACTCTTCAGAGCATAAACCGCCAGCACACCCAAGAAAGGACCAACCCAAGGAAAATCGTGCAATCAAATCACTCCGAAAACGAAAATTCAACCCAAAGTTCGTTTCTAAGGCTGACTATGCCCCCTTTTCTCACAAATGAAAATATCATAGAAGAAATGGAAGAACAAAATTCATATAGCGTGAAAGATATTGCGCTCATGTACGCTGGGTTAGACCCGGCAGTTCAGAAGCTCTTACCATTCAAAGAATATTATGAAGTCAAAACACAATCCAATTCAAGCAAAAGAAGAAAACAGACCAGCAAAGACCTCAAATCCCAAGTTAACAAAATGACATTACTTTCGTTTGAAGGTTCTAGGAAGAGCACTGCACAATCATGGGTCCAAAAGCTTGATACTTATCTCTCCCTCAGCCCTATGACCGAAGAGGATGCCATCAAGTTTGTTGTCCTACACCTCTCAGGAATAGTTCATGATTGGTGGCACCACGGGCTCATCACACAGGGACACCAGAATATAACTACCTATAGTGAGTTCACCCAAAAACTCATTAATAGATTTGATCAAAGGCATCCCGAGTGGTACTTTAAAGAACTCACCCAACTTAGGCAACAATGAATGGTGGGGGAGTATGCAAATGACTTCCAAGAAATAGCTATCATGGTCCCTGACCTATCTCAAAGAATGCTCACATATCTATTCATTGAGGGACTCAAGGAACCCATCAAGAACATAGTCAACCCATTGGAGCCCCAAAACATGGGGGAAGCCATTCAAAGGGCCATGAAAGTGGAGTCGAGTCATCCTAAGGAAAAGGCTAAAAATTCTTCATTCAAACCATAGTCCAGACAAGACCCACCAAGGGGAGATAATAGAAAGGAAACATGTCACTTTTGCAAAGAACCATGGATCATGGGCCACCGATGCCAAGATGGGGGAGCAATCAAACAAAGAAGAGAATTAATGGAGAGAAGGCTATGTTTCAAATGTAAAGAACCTTGGGGAAAGACCACAAATGCCAAAGGGGGAAAATTCACAAGATGGAGGAAGTAGTATTACTGAATTGTTTGGAAGGGACTCCCTGAAGATGATGCTACATGGGAAAGAGAAGAAACTATTAAGACCTTTAAGGATAAAAATCAAGAGCAACAAAACATGATGGTTCTTGATTAAAACAAGAGATGAATTCTTGGATGTAAAACTTTCAAACAAATTAATGAGATGATCTTTGCTTGAGCACAAGATTTGATAAAATATGTATAAAGGCTTAGACTTGGATAAGACTCCCTAGAGGAGGAATCCAAGGAGAAGCAAAGACCTAGATAAGACTCCCCAGACGAGGAATCTAGAAGACCTTGGATAAGACTCCCTAGAGGAGGAATCCAAGGGAACAAAAGTTGGATAAGACTCCCCAGAGGAGGAATCTAGAAGATCTTGGATAAGACTCCCTAGAGGAGGAATCCAAGGGAACAAAAGATGGATAAGACTCCCCAGAGGAGGAATCCAAGAGAATTTGGATAAGACTCCCTAGAAGAGGAATCCAAGGAAAAAAAAAAGTTGGATAAGACTCCCCAGAAGAGGAATCCAAAAAGACCTGGATAAGACTCCCTAAAGGAGGAATCCAGAAGATCTTGGATAAGAATCCCTAGAGGAGGAATCCAAGGGGACAAAAGATGGATAAGACTCCCCAGAGGAGGAATCCGGAAGGACTTGGATAAGACTCCCTAGAAAAGGAATCCAAGGGAACAAAAACCCTGGATAAGACTCCCTAGAGGAGGAATCTAGAAGGCTTGAAAGAAGACTAGCAAGATCAAGGAAGGAGCTATAACAATTGCTTGAGGACAAGCAATATCAAGCGAGGGAGACTTGTGATGTCCCCATCACCCAAAGACAATTAAGATAAACACACTTTCCTTCTTTCAAATAAAACATTTAAAAATAAATAAATAAATAAAAATGTCAATATATGAATATATATATATATATATATATATTATAACAATTCATTAATTTATAAAATGTTTAACTACTTATTTATATATATTAAAATATAAAATATTTAATTATGTATTTATATATATCAATATTATCACATTATATAATTGATACATAATATATTTAGTTATTTGTTTATATTAATATTACAACATTTTATAAATGAATATATAAATTATTTAGATTACTTATTAATAGACACATACATATAATTATATAAGTAAATGTTCATACCTTTAAAAGATTTATTCCTATTTCTGAAAAGTAACATTCAACTTAATCGAATCTATGCATTCAAGAAGGGACGCGAATGGTTGAAAGGCCGACGCATCTCCAGGAGTCGCACCTGTTGGCGCAGGTATAGAGGGACCAGCAAGGAGGAGTTTAGAGGAGAGGAGGAGAAGATAGGAAGATTGCACGCTCAAAGGAGACACCGAACAGTCCACTCAGCTGCAACGTGATCCACGCACGAGGGTCAAGCAACGCCAGATAAGCATAAGCGAACACAGGGAGTAATCACCTCTTACCAGAATCACAGAACGCAGGAAATGAAATAAGATCCAATCCAATAAGGAGGGAGAAGAAAGAAGGAGCGTCGTCACTTTTAGAAGGAATCAACGATATGTATAGTTGACGGGAAGGAAGAGAAGTCCAGGTCGCCACATAGTAGATAGCAAGAGCCAACCAAAACCAATATTGGAGAAGCAACGATTTAGAAGGGACTATGAAGCAAAGGAGAAAAGAACAGCACTAAGGCAATCCCAAAAGTCACTTAGCCATCAGCAAAGCATAATACGTCAGCCTGGGAGTGACGCTGAAGGTGGGAATAAGCCGACAAAGCACAACCATATACTATCTGAAAATAGAGACGTCATCCAGGTGTATGCCCGGGTCGGGCCATCATGGACACTAGAGTATGACAGAAGCCTTCAATCATTCCAAGCATAAATCTCCATAATCGAACCTACTAAGTGGGGCATCATTAAAGTATATAATTGAACTTCATTAATTATCCAGATATCGGGAATCTGAGTAGAAGTGTTCTGATTAAATAAGAAATATCCCAGACATGAACTAAGATTGATACTGCTTGACATACTTGTTGCAACTCTTATACATTTATCTCCCAATTTAAGTAAGGTTTATGACAAATTACCATCTAGTTGTCTCATACTCTTCTAAAGTACTCGGTGTCTTCCCAGTATCTCTTCACCATCTATGATCTGACTCTGCAACAACTTGAGAAATCCTGGAAATATCTACACATTTCAACATGCAGTTCACTGATTGGTAACTTTGGTGGCTCCACAATTGGAGTGATGACCTTTGTTTCTTCTATAGCTTGACGCTTTTGACACTTTTCTTGATTCTTCTTAACGAAAGAGTGTTGCATGATGAAACCACAAAGTTTGATCGTGAACACTCTTGCTATGAAAAATGCACACGAACATGTTGCACACACAAAACTCCAACGGTATTCAACCCTCTGAACTAACCTTGGAAGACAATTAGCTATACGAGGTATGAAACCATGTGGACTTTGAGCGACCCACCTCTCAAATTGTTTGAATCAACCCTCGGATGTGCTTGATTTAAATCTGTGTTAGTCATTATGATGAAATCATGAATTAAGACTGATTTGGTCTTGAATTCAGTTTGAGTGAACTACATTATGAAAAACTCGCATGTTGACTGTGAACAAAGCTATGTTTTGACAACTTTTTTGGAAAAGCTAAAAATGGCTTCAGGCGAGCCTAAAAATAGCTTGTCGAGGGGCAATTTTCACGAATTTTTTTGAGACATGAGTTTTGTAGAGAAAATGATTCTAAGCCAACCCAGATCATTGAAAATTCGACAAAGTGATTTTTCATTTGCATTCAAAGGCTTTTCGGTTGAAAGTTACAGTGGCCATGGGGGATTCCCAGGAAAAAAAATTGTGAGAAAAACTGGCATATGGGTATTGTAGGCGTTGATGAGCTGAAAAGACCCAGATCCTCTATTTTTCAAAAAATTGAGTTTTAGGCCTGCATGCAAAGAAATCTTAAGAAAAAAGCACATTGATTCAAAAATGGAAGCAGCGGGGCAATTTTCTTGAAAAATCTTGGAACATGGGTTTTGTTGCTGAGGCTGTGCTAAATGAACCTACATGACTAGATTCTAAAAACTATGTCATTTACTTTGACATGCCAGAGAAAACCTAAGACATGGATAGAACAATTTTAGAGATAGAAAATATAAGTTATTATTCTACCTCTAAAAAAGATGCCTATGCCTTGAATCGAGTTAATCAAGTCTGCATGCACTCGAACAATGAAGTCTAAAAAATATTTCCTATGAATAATTTGGACCTGGCACTGGGAAGAACACTGAAAAATATCACCCGTAGTGCCTTCAATTCTTTGCTTGCATGAGAAAATATGTGTTTGCTTCCACTTGTGATGAGAATAATGGATGACCAAATGCCTTAATGAATTGGACCTCGAATAATGAAGGTGTCACATATGCATGCAATTCCCTAAAATAGGACGCAATAATCTCATTGGACCTCCATTTTAGCTAATTGAATGAAAAATAAGCCCTATAATGGGTGCCACCCAGATGCACTTCAGTTAATTGTGCATGCAAAAATGAGTTCGCCATTTGCAAGCAAAAACAAATCCTGTTGAAGTCGACTTGAGAAGTGCAACTAAAGTTTTAATATTATTTAAATTCAGTTAACTAACTCCTCCATTTTAGGGCGGCCCATGCACTTCAGTTCAAAAATCAAACTTTGACTTAGGCATCACTTTTCCAAACTTAGCTAAATTCTTGAAAATTCAAATTTGCAAATGTCACCGGAGCCTATGTTCGATCACTGATTTTGATTTACTAATGTATCCAGAAGACTGGCTGACAGTTTCATTGAAGAGCAAGATCAAAACTGAAAAGGTGCTCCTTGAGGCTACAAACCCTAATTCTAACTTTTGAGGCTTGAAAAATTTGGGCGCCCCTGGCCTCTAGAGGCACTTTTCTGCTTCAGATAGTCAATTTTCATGCATTTTCATCATTTTGAAGGCAATTTTGACCTTACTTTATCTCCCATTCTCCAACAACTAGCAAAAATTCAGAGCTGGCTGACAGACTCAAAAATCTAGGCTCCCTTGGCCTCTAGGGGCGCTTTTCTTCCCATAGCCATTTTTTCAATTGGCTAAAAATCCACTTAATTCCCGACTGCAAGTTGCTGACAAGTCTTCTGACTCGGCTGAGGTATGCAACAAAAAGTTGGAAGCATCACCAACAAGATGAGTATCTAAGATGACCCAAACAATTACATTTAAGGCTCCAAAACCTTGGGTGCCCCTAGCCTCCAAGGGCGCTTTTGTTTTTTTCTGACATTTTTGACCATGATAAAACCTTATGTTTGACTCCTGATTCCAACAATTCAGCAACTCAGATTAACCTACTGACGGATTCATTGTGAAGCTAGACCAAGTCTGAGACAAACATCCTAAGTATCATTTGGTCAGAAACCTCCTTCTAGTGCTTCAAAAAGTTGGGCGCCTTTGACCTCTAGGGGCTCTTTTTTGCCAGAGTCATTTTTTACATCTCCCTCATTTCTTGTTCAATCTCCAATTTCGGGCGTTAGATAGGTCCCATGATCTTGCTATTGAATTCATTGTGAAACTAACAAGATGCTAAGAAGATGCCTTGAAGAAGACAACCTCCAAATACCACATCTGATTACACAAAATGATGGGCACCCTTGGTCAGTAGGGGCTTTTTTCTCTTGGTGATCTTCAATTCAACCTCCATTTTACTTGTCCATTCACTCAATTGTTGCTGTCGTTTGATAAGTCTTGCAAATTGGCTAATAGATCCATTGCGAAGTTGGGCTAACGCTGAGATCATCCTAGAGATAGTCAATGCAAAAATTGACATCTAATGCCTTGAATTCTTGGGAGCCCCTAGCCTCCAGGCGCTCTTTTCTCCACCAGTATTAGCCATTTTTGCAACTTGTTGATTCCTCATTCAATCTCCAATTTCAGGTGCTAGAAAAATCTTCTAGATTGGTTGATAGGCTCATTGTGAAGCTGGAAAGATTTCAGAGAAGACTTCTTGGAAGTGACAAACCTTGAAAAGTTGATCTGAGCCTTCAAAACCTTGGATGCCCCTGGCTAACAAGCGCTCTTTTTTTAATTCTTAGACTTAGAAATTGTTTTGATGATTTTCACCACTTCAAAAAACCCCTTTGTCGCGAAGCATCATTTTGAAAATTTCTCGCCATAGAATCTTCATTGCATTTTAAGCTTAGATTTTGACACCTGGTAACTAGCCAACCACCATTAATGACCTTAGAGGTCCTAATTTTTCTTGTGAAAAAGTGAAAACTACCCACCAGACTAAAACTGACTTTTAATTGAATCTAACTTCACCACTGTGATCGTGAAGTGAAATAAGCCAATCAAAACAATTTTCAATCAATATGATGCAAATGGAAAAGCCAATACCCTTGAGGCATTAGTTATGTTGTCATCCATCCTTGGGATGTTGGATTCTTTAAACTAGTTGATTGAGTTCCAAACTTGATTTTTGTAATGTTGTAGGTGATATTTTTTGACCTGAAAATATCCTTTGACCGGCTCGTTGATCAACTCTATATCACCTTTAACGCATAAGATTTGGATTCCCATGTCTTTGGCATCTTTGAGGCCTAACAAAAGCACCTCTTTTTCAGCTTCAGAGAATTCCAATTGCATGGATGAGTGCAACTGTCCTTTAGGGGAGATGATCGATTCCCCTGCTTTTGAACTTGTGTTTAAACAACCTCCATCAAATTGTATTATCCATGACTTTGTATCCTCTTTTGGTCTCTTTTCAAAACAAGCAATGTTTTGGTCTTTAATTTTTATCTCTGATAGAGTCACATAATCACCAAGACCTGTTTCAGGCTTTGCTTCTACTGGAACAGATGATTTGAGCATAGTCTTCTTCTTTACCACCTTTAGAATCCGATCTAGTTGTTCTGGATGGACTTGAAGATATTCCAATTGAGATATTTTTACCTTGGTCTTCATCATAGAAGCTATGATGTCAATTTTTTTTGAAGACGTCTCTTGAGCAACTGGCATAGTGTTCTTCTGTGAAGATCTGCGATTGGAAGTGGAAGGCACCTCTTTTCCCTTTTCATTTGATTTATTCCTTTCTTCTTCTTTCTATGCTTTGAAGTGATTAGCACATGTGAACACAGGCATTGAAACATTTCCATGTTTCATCGCAGGAGCGTACTAACAGTATTCTTCTTCTTCTTGTTGATTGGCGGGTTCTTTATCAAAGTATCCCGCAACAGAGTCATCATCGAAGTTGTCTATTTGTGGTGAAACAACATTCGAACTTGGTGTTGGTACAAAACTAGAATTGGGAGCGGCTTCAGTGTATCCCATGATTTGGATCATTCTTAGACTCTCCGGACATGTGGATTCGATATGTACATCAGTGCCATGGAAACAACAAAATACTGCATGATGTGCAACTTCAATCATTGGTCTTGGTGCAGATGCTGGCAACCATAGTTGAAAATTATCTATTTTTGGTTGGTACAGTTGTTGAACTAGAGATCTGATAGAATCTATCTTTAGACCGGAAGTGATCATATTGTCCTCCAACTTGATGGCATGTTCTTGTGCACTCTTCAACTTTGTCACTTTTGTCGTCTTGAGGAAGAAGGCTATCTATGATGGAAGATAATTTATGGAACAACTCATCAAAATCTCTAGTGATGGATCGAGTGTCGAAGAAAGTCTTGTAACAAGATGATTAAATCTTGCCACAAAATCCCTCATGTGTTCATTGTGCTCCATCTTTGAATTTGTAAGTTGGGTGAACAACAAGTGACTATCTTCAACAAGCTTGAATCTCACCAAAAAATTATCGCTCATAGTTTCACAGCTTGTGATACTACCTGGCGCTAGGTGATTGAACCAGTTGGCAACATTTCCCACAAGATTCTCGACAAAGAGACACATTGTGATGTCTTCATGTGCTACGTGCAAGATGGCGCAAGTCGTTGTGAATGTAGAAAATTTTTCCTTTCAGGTGTTGAGTTCCATCGTCATGAAATCGGGGAAAGCGCTTCCTCAACCCTTTAGGTAACTCATGATTTACCTAAAATCCAAAGTTCCATTGTTATTACCCCAAGGTAGTGGGGGTGGATGTTGTTGATTTCTACCAGTATTGCTAGCATTATCGTTGTTATCATCCATTTCTTCTATATGGATCATGCAATAGGATGCCAAAATGTCATTCCCATGAAATAAAAGTGTTTAGATTTTCTTGAAGTTTTCTTGCCTCGTTCCCCACGGTGGGCGCCAGAAAATTGTTGGCATTACAATTCGCACCTCTGGAGTGCGTATTGGCAATGGACAGCTATGCATAGTGCATAATGACTGCTCTTCAAATTAGGAGGGGAAGCTCCCTCTTTTGCTGATATGTATGAAAAAGTAAATAATCTAAATCCTATCTTTTTGACTCAGTTGGAAGAGGCACAAGGTTAAGAAAACCAATACATTGCAGCTAAGGTTTTTCTCTAGTTTTGTTGATCTTAACTACAACTTAATGCTTAATCTATCTTATTTCCTCAAGAGAAATAGAGCGTGAGGAATTAGGAGCAGGGAATATTTGACGATAATATTTAAGTCGGGATTTCCAAGGAGGCGAGACACCTATCTGAGGCGTAGGTTGAAATGAAGGTTATTGGAAACAAAATCAAATTATAAGTTAGTTCTCGAGATTCCTAAGGAGGTGAGACACCTATCCGAAGTGTAGGCTGAAAGTAACTTACTAGAAACAACTCTTAGATGACAATCTCTATCTCTAAATTCCCAAGGAGGAGGGACTCCTATCCGAGGTGTAGTTATGAAATAAAGATTATTAATAACAACATCACATGATAAACTTTATCTCTAAATTTCGAAGGAGGGACTCCTATCTGAGGTGTAGATATAAAACAAGCTTAAATATAACCTAGGACAACAAATTGTATGAAGGACCTATCACACAAATATACGATCAACCAGCTTTATATTAACAAAAGTGAACAAATACATAATAACAATATTGCACGGCAAGGCGGCTCAACAATTTATTATTGTAATAAAAGTTCTTGAATAGATACTGAATAGAAATACTACAAGAAAAGTGGGCTCAACATGTATTCTATCACGCACAAAAGTTCTAATTACAATGTGAACAAATACTAAATAGCGATACTACAAGCAAGGTGGTTCAGCATGTTCGCTATCACAAGAAAAATTTAAAGTACAAATGAGAAAGGGTGGTCTTATTTATAGAACCTCAAGGAGTAGGGAACCCTAAAATCTCCTTGAGTTAACATTAGTCTTGCAAGCAGGCAAGATTTATTCTTAAGTCTAAATGTATGCAACCTAGCAGACAACTGGAAAAAATACTTTAGTTAACTGAACTAATACTAAATTAAATGAACCTTGCAACACACAAGTCCTTATTAATATGAGAGTCAACTGATAACTAACATCAATTAACTGAAAGCTCCACATAGTTGAGTCCAAAATAGACATGCAATGATATATGGGATAGTGAGGTAACTTGGAAAGAGGCATCAAGTTAACTGTTGTGTTTAATGTCTATCCTGGAAAGGTGGGCTGTCCTAACTTTTTAGTTCACTGGTCGTGATCTCGAGCAATTAATTCCTCCATGAGGTTGTTGATAACATCACCATCTGGAGGTTTGATACTCCTCTGAAGTACTTGGTGTCTTGCGAGCATCTCTTCACCGTTTGTGATCTGACTTTGTAGCAACTTGAGCAATCCTAAAAATATCTGCACACTTCAACTTGTAGTTCACTGATTGGTAACTCTGGCCACTCCACAATTGGAGTGATGACCTCTATTTCTTCTATAGCTTGACGCTTTTGACGCTTTTCTTGACTCTTCTTAACAAAAGAGTGTTGCATGATGAAACCATGAAGTTTGACCACAAACACTCTTGTTGTGAAAAATGCACCTGAACTTGTTGCACACATAGAACTCCAATGGTATTCAACCCTCTAAACCAGCCTTGGAAGACAATCAACTTTACGAGGTATGAAACCATGTGGACTTTGAGCGACCACGCCTGTCAAATTGTTTGAATCAACCCTTAGATATGCTTGATTCAAATTTGTGTCACTCACTCTAATGAAATCATGAATTAAGACCGATTTGGTCTTGAATTCAGTCTGAGTGAACTTCATTATGAAAAGCTCACCTATTGATTGTGATTCGTAAACATGGCTATGTTTTGACAACGTTTTTGGAAAAGCTAAAAATGACTTCTGGTGAGGCTGAAAATAACCTATCAAGGGGCAATTTTCGTGAATTTTTTTTGAGACATGGGTTTAGTAGAGAAAATGATTCTAAGCCAACCCAAATCGTCAAAAATTCAAAAAAAATGCTTTTTCATTTGGCATGCAAAGTCTTTTCAGTTGAAAGCTACAGTGGTCGTAGGGGGTTCCCGAGAAAAATTTTTGTAAGAAAAACTGGCATATGGGTATTGTTGGCATTCATGAGCTAAAAAGACCCAAGTCCTCTATTTTTCAAAAAAATGAGTTTTAGGCCCACGAGCAAAGAAATATTTGGAAAAAAAAAGCATAGTGCTTCAAAAATGGAAGCAGCGGGGCAATTTTCTCGAAAAATCTTGGAACATGGGTTTTGCTGCTAAGGCTCTGCTGAATGAACCTACATGACTAGATTCTAAAAATTATGTCGTTTACTTTGACATTGTAGAGAAAACCTAAGACATGGATAGAAGAATTTTAGAGATAGAAAATATAAATTATTCTACCTCTAAAAAAGATGCATATTCCTTGAATCAAGTTAATCAAGTATGCATTCACTCAAATAATGAAGTTTGGATAATATTTCTTATGAATAATCTAGACCTGGCACTGGGAAGAACACTAAAAAAAATCACTCGTAGAGCCTTAAAATCTTTTCTTGCATGAGAAAATATGTGTTTGCTTCCACCTATGATGAGAATAATGGATGCCCAAATGCCTTAATGAATTAAAATTTATGAAGGTATCACATATACATGCAATTCCCTAAAATAGGACACAATAATCTCATTGGACCTCCATTTTAGTTAGCTGAATGAAAAATAGGCCCTAAAATGGATGCCACCCATATGCACTTAAGTTAACTATGCATGCAAAAATAAGTTCACCATTTGCAAGCAAAAACAAATCTTGTTGAAGTCGACTTGAGAAGTGCAACTGAAGTTTTAATATTATTTAAATTCAGTTAACTAACTCCTCCATTTTAGGGTGGCCCATGCACTTTAGTTCAAAAGTCAAACTTTGACTTGGGCGTCACTTTTCCAGAATTAGCTAAATTCTCAAAATTTCCAATTTGCAAATGTCACTGAAGCCTATGTTCGATCACCGATTCTGATTTACTGATGTATCCAGAAGACTGGCTGACAATTTCATTGAAGAGCAAGATCAAAACTGAAAAGGTGCTCCTTGAGGCTGCAAACCCTAATTCTAACTTATGAGGCCTTAAAAATCTAGGTGCCCATGGCCTTTAGGGGTGCTTTTATGCTTCGGACAATCAATTTTCATGCATTTTCATCATTTTGAAGGAAATTTTGACCTTACTTCATCTCACGTTCTTTGACAACTGGTAAAACTTTAGAGCTAGTTGACAGGCTCAAAAATCTAGGTGCCCCTGGCCTCCAAGGGCACTTTTCTTCCCAGAGAGCCATTTTTTCAATTGGCTAAAATTCCACTTAATCCCCTAGCTACAGATTGCTAACAAGTCTTCTGACCCGACTGAGGTATGCAATGGAAAGCCGAAAGTATCACCGACAAGATGATTATCTAAGATGACCCAAACAACTACATTTAAGGCTCCAAAACATTGGGTGCCCTTGGCCTCCAAGGGTGCTTTTGTTGTTTTCTGAAATTTTTGACCATGATAAAACCTTATGGTTGACTCTTGATTTCGATAGTTCAACAACTCATATTAACTTGCTAATGGATTCGTTGCAAATTTGGACCAAGTCTGAGACAAACATCCTGGATATCATTTGGTCAAAAACCTCCATCTGGTGCTTCAAAAATTTGGGTTCCCCTAGCCTCTAGGGGCGCTTTTCTGCCAGTGTTAGTCATTTTTTACATTTCCCTCATTTCTCGTTCAATCTCCAATTTCGGGCATTAAAAATGTCCCGTGATCTTGCTATTGAGTTCATCACGAAGCTGATAGGATGCCTTGAAGAAGACAACCTCTGAAAACCACATTTTGTTACCCAAAATGATGGGTGCCCCTTGTTAGTAGGGGCTCTTTTCTCTTGGTGATCTTTAGTTCAACCTCTGTTTTATGTGACCATTCACTCAATCGTTGCTGCTGTTTGATAAGTCCTACAAACTGGCTAATAGATCCATTGCGAAGCTGGGCTGGAGTTGAGAAGATCATCCTAGAGATAGTCAATGCAAATACTGACATCTAATGCGTTGAATTCTTGGGAGCCCCTGGTCTCCAAGTGCTCTTTTCTCCACCAGTGTTAGCCATTTTTGCAATTTGTTGATTCCTCATTCAATCTGTGGTTTTAGGTGCTAGAAAAATCTTCTGGATTGGCTGATAGGCTCATCGCAAAGTTGGTAGGATTCCGGAGAAGACTTCTTGGAAGTGACAAACCTCGAAAAGTTGATCTGAGCCTTCGAAACCTTGGGAGCCCTTGGCTAATAGGCGCTCTTTTTTTTTAGACTTAGAATTTTTTTTTATGATTTTCACCACTTTGGGAAACCCCTCCATCGTGAAGCATCATTTTGAACATTTCTCGCCATAGAATCTTCGTTGGAGCGTTTTAAGCTTAGATTTCGACACCTGGTGCTGGCCAACCGCCATCGACGACCTTAGAGGTCCTAATTTTTCTCCTAAAAAGGTGAAAACTACCCACCAAACTTAAACTGACTTTTAATTGAATCTAACTTCCCCACTGTGATCATGAAGTGAAATAAGCCAATCAAAACAATTATCAATCAATTCTGACAAGTTTCAATTTTTAGGGGTTTTTGCCTAAAAAAGGGTCCAAACCCCTAATTTTCAAAGTTTTCAAATTTTACCAATATCTTCCAAACATAAAACTGACTAAAAGCCCATACTTGATTTGCCCAAAAACTAACTTTTGACATCATTTTTATAGGATTTAAACCATTTTAAGCAAAATTCCTTAATGAAGCAAAAAATTTGGTTTGGGTACAACACTATGCAATTTCACACTACACACCTTTCTCTTTAGATAAACTAAGATAATTATACTCTCCATCAAATTAAAACCATTTCTCATCATTTGACATGCCCCATTCTTTTATTGTTAAGTCTTATTTCCCATGGACCAATATGCGCCATGAAGACGTTTGCAAGCTATACTAGTGTCATGCAAAAATTTGTGGCTAATGTGGTAGTTGAGACGTTACACCTTCCATGTTTTGGTAGTGTAATGCCTCTGCCAACCTACAACTATGTCAGGAACCACTAAGGCTGGCTGTTTGAACCAAAAAGTCCCTCTCTTTTGCAAAGACTCTATTCAATTTTCATTCTTCATGCATCAATTCTTCATTCTTGCCTTCTAGCTCTTTCTTCACCTTTTTACAACACTTCACAACTTTCTCCATCTTTCTACATACACATCTTGCAAAGAGCTTGTCCATGGATTTTAAAGGAAACTCTATTATTGTAGCATGAGTTCATCTTGCAAGAAAACACTATCATCTTAGAGGTTCTTGTTGCTCCTTTTTTGCACCAACAAGCCTCGCTTTTAGTGCTTGAATGAGGTAACTCTTCTAGAATACTTCTTGAGAAGTTTATCTCTATCTTTGATCAGCACAGTTTTATTTATCATTTCATGTCTATTATTATTATTATTATCTTGTCTAAGGTTGTCCAAGAAGGCAGAAACATTGATATGGGGGTTTAACTAAGGAAAACTCCTATATTGCCACCCAAACATTTCTCTTTGGTCTTGTGTGTGTAGGTGTAGGTGGAATAAATTTTTGAAGAAAGCTTGAATGTCATCAAATGCTTCTAGTGATACCTTAAACCTCTTCTTTTTCATTTTCATTTCATTTCTATTCAACATCTTTATTTTTGTAGCTTTAGTTTTGTACATTCACATTTTGCACTCCCTTTCACATCTGAAAACTTGTGCATGGTATTTTATGTTTTTTGTTGATGTATCTTGTTTTATGTTTATACATGACACCAACATGGTGCTTTGGCATCTTGGACGGAGAGCTTGCCAAGCTGTCCAAAAGACCTCTATACCTTGCACTTTCGGTTTCGGATGTCTAAAAGGTCCAAATAATTTATGTACTTTTCTAAAATTCACATTCCTCCATTTCTAGTTCACTTAAGCAATGTAAACTGAGTAGTGGAGAGATTGTTTTCTCCTTGAGATCTTGCCATCTTGAGGGTAGAAAATTCCATTCTCTACAGTCAGCAGCACATGTTAAGGCCACTCAACCCAAAGGGTGGTTCCCAACAATGAACTTAAACAAAATACAACTAAAATAAAGCTTCAAAAATATTCCCATGCACATTTTCCCAATATTAACATAAAATAATAATCTCAACATCATATTGTATGAGAAAATAAAATACATTTCAAATTCATATAATACAAAATAAAGAACACACACTAGTCTAATTTTCTTTTTAACATACATCAATAATAGGAAAATAACAAGGAAAGGGGTAGGAAGCTACTTCTAAAAGTCCAAGCTTGCAAAAGGTTGAAATAAGCTCTCTTCTCTCTTCCCCAAGTATCCAACTCCTTCCAAAATATCAAGTATATTTATAACTCTCACAACTCTCCAATACTCTCCTCATTCTAAAAATGAAAATATAAAAAATGAGTTAACAAACCCCTTTGTAAGCCAGGTGAAGTGGTATTTAATGGAATGTGATGCCATTATTCTCCATATAATGAATTGGAATCACATGGAAACCCCAAAATCGATGTACCCAACCTCTCACAAAAGCAATAAATGGTCATACCCATCACATGTGAACCCATAGGGATTGTCCTTCCCAAAACAAGGAGTGGAGTGCATTCCATTTAAACCCCCTTGAAAGGTAAATGGATTGAATTGAAAACTTATACTCAAGTCTCCATATCTTAATGAATTCATGCTTTTCCCAAGATATGTAAGGTTATCCAAACCCTTCTTACACCCTCAAACATGCATCCACAAGTACTTAAGCCTAAAATACTTGGGCTAGGAATCACTTCTATCAAGCTCCCAAAAATTCATATATAAATAAATTTGAATTTCACATTAAAACCAAAAGCATGATAATAATCCACTTCATACTATACACAAAAATAAAAGAAATAAATGTAAGGAGACATAACTAGGAAACATCGCATGGCTAACATGGGGGTCTTGGTCACACTAACCATGACAATTTGGCACCACTAGAAAAAAACAATCAATTCTTGCCACCACACGATGTGGAACAAGATGGTGGGTGGTCCTTGGCAATACTCCAATTCCCCCACTAGGTAACCTATAATTTCTTGCTCACTGAATTCATAGAATAAATCTATCATGGTAATGATAGTTAAAGCACTATAGTAATACATTAAAATATTCACACATATACATCACATCTCTACTTAATAGTATACACAATATTTTATTATTAATTATATCTCATAGTTAAAATCGAAGCTTGATTCCATTATAGATCAATAATGTTAAATCTGCATAAAAATGAACATTCATTATTAAAAGTGACATCATATCTACTATTCATAGTTTACTTAAAATCAACACCATAATCATAATATGATTTAAACATTAATTAACATCAAAGACAAGGTTAGGCTAACTTCTAATCAAAACCATTTCAAATCAATTAACTAATAGTATATCAACTTATGATTGATTGTTTATTAACAAGAGAATTTTAAGCATGATAACATATCTATAAGAATTAAATATAAAAGTAAAACAATGAGCATAACCATTCAAATAACATCATGTAAATCAAACTAGTATCAAAATATATAAATGATTATAAAGAGAATGGCAAGGGTCATGGAAATAATTGAGCTTTACAATATCAAAATGATTTTAGTATTTAGAAGATACTTCAATATTTGTTAGATATAGTTTTTAGTTTAACAAACCAATGCCATGGCCTATCTTTGTATGTTTCTTCTTGGTTCTACATGTCTTGTAGAGAAATTCCATAAACCTACAATGTTAATATGTCATGGATGATTGTATTGTAGATGGACTTGATCTCATTTTTAAAATTCCACTAGCATTGAAATTGACTATCCTCACTCTACTAGCAAAAACCAACTATGGTTGAGAATATAATTTAGTTGCAAGTCCTAGACACTTAATGTTCAAATTGTGAATAAACATGAGATACAAGATCAAACAATGAACAAAAACACCTTCCATGCAAGAGATGCAAATAATGATTTGTTATATCCTCAACAAGAAAATACTTATAGAAAAACCTCAAGAATCTTCAAGGAGATTGTTTAGATAATACAATTAGGGTGACTGCTTTATAGGAGCAACCTTAAATGATAAAGGGATTAAATCATGACAAGTGTCAACATCCTATGTGATGATACATAATTATCTAATAATAGCTCACTTCAATTAACATAAAAAAACACTCCTAAATTTAGCTTAAGTGTAAAATGAATTAGACTAATAATCAATTAAAGATTAATTAATTATTAGCTAATGCTAACACCCCTTTAAAATGAACTTAGGGAGTAGCTAAAAACCCCAAAAATCCAATACATAAAAAATAAAGAACGTATTATGGGTCCTAAAAAACAAGGCTTGATGGGGTGCCCATTTACAAACAATATAATCTCTCACAACTAGTGAAAAGGAGAAAACCACATAAAATAAAATTTCTCTCCAAAAGAGAGAAAGGCGAATGAAAGACTAAAAATCCTCCAAAACAATGTCCCAAAAATAATAGGAACATGAAGAAAATCACACAAGCCTGAAGAAGTTATAGACAACTATCAAATCTATAGTGTTGAAATGAAGAACCTTCTCTGAAACAAATGATCAAGATCAAGAAGATAATAATCTTCATGAGTGCCCCCTAATGATGCTACTCGAATCAGATGGAAAATAAAGAAAAGCATCTAGAACTTGAAGATACAAAATCCACATGAATTTGCATGAGTGGCCCTAATGACACTACTCAACATGCAAGATGCGTGTAAAATATACATGTACCAATAGTTTGAAGAACATTGATCAAATAAAATAGGTCACCTCCAAAAATAGGAATTCAAGAGTGTCCATATGGTAAATGTTCCATCTCACTAAAATGCATGGGTAACCAACTATTGTATCCACCTAGTACATAGGAACAAGAACTAGATACATAATCACTCCAAAACTGAAACTAAGGAAGTATTAGCACCAATAGTAGAAACACCCCCATAATGTGGAAAGGGAGAGCTAACATAGGTTCACTAAAATTGTATATCACCAAGAAGTGCATGTAGGAGAACAAAGAACATCTAAACATGCAATTGAAATTCCTACAAATAAAAACAATGTGCAAACAAAGCACATGCACATGAGGCAAGAATCACTAAGATTTGATGTTGTCATGGAAGGAACACTCACTTGACAAAGGTGTGATGGAAAAAAAAGGCACTCATAACCCACCCATGGTACTTTATAGCATTAATTCATAACATCAAGTCAACTTCAATGTAAACATAGTCCAACCATTTATCACAGTAGATTTTTACCCCAAGGACAAGAGCTTCAAACTTGGCCTTATTGTTAGAGGTGATCAGCAACCATTTATAAGTAGCCCAAATGAGGAATCCCACATTATTCTTTATTATGTATCCACTGCTAGTGAGTCTAGGATTTCCTCAAGAAACCCCATACAAATTTGGAGGGGCCAACCAACACACACATTCTCTTAGAGAAGTAGCCTTTCCAGAGAAACCTTTGGGAAAATTTAACATATTCCTAAAAAAATATAATACCTTCAATGAGGAGGAATTTTTTGAATTAAAAATTTAAATTATTCTTATCTCAACCTCAATTCTAATCTTATTTCCTATGATGATAAGGAGGAATCATGGAAAATATCATGATTTTTCTCCTTCCATAATTTCCATATCACCATCGAGAGGTTGACCACCCAAATCCCACCCCAAGTAGAGTTTTTGTGTGTAGCCAACAAAAGAAAATAGAGACTAAGTTGCTTGGAAGAGACCTAAACTAGTTAAGCATTCCAATGATCCAAGACCAACAATCATGGGAAAAAGGATAGGTGAGGAGAAGATTATCCATAGTTTCTTCATTTAATAGATAAAGGGGGCATTTGGAGGGACCATTAATACCAATAGCTTTGAGCCTTTCTCCCACAACAATATGCTTGTGGAGCGCCATCCATGCAAAGGCATCATCCACCAGGAGGACCTTGCTCCCCCAGCAAAAATCTACTGGCCAAGAGGAAACAGTCTCCTACTGTTTGAGCATATTATATCCAAATTTAATAGAATATCTACCATATTTAGCATCTATCCATATAATTTTACCATCACCATCCTAAAGGCTAACAAGTCTACCATTAAGGATCTTTGATAGATTTTGTTTTAGCTCTTTGGAGTTCAAAGAATCATCACAATTCTACCGATACTAAACACTAGCCACATCACCTGACCTTATGTACTTGGCAACTTTGTCACCCCATATATCAACCATAAATTTATGACAACCGTGTTGATCAAGTGGGATCTCCCCATTTGATGAGTCTTACCAAAAGAGAGTAGATCGTCGATTGTAAATGCTCCAAGAATAGTGATCAATGATCAGACCTCTGGATGAATGAATGAATTATTTTAATTACATCCACGAGCCCTGCTAGCCTATGGGACCCAAGAGATGAAACTAGAAAACCACCTTTGCCAACACAACAAAACCACCACACCAAACTATCTATTGTTGTCTTCAATCTCTTTGCTTATTTTGTTTCTTCTAATGTGTATTTTGGTCAAGTAACTTGTTGTCTTATCAATATTCTCTTCTTCAAACAAAGCCACTAAAGATTTAACTTTTATTAATTGAAACAATACCGGATGTCCTCATAGGCTTTACACTCCATAACGTAGTGCCACTCTATCTCCACTAAACCTGAAGAGAAGAAAAAACAAATCCTATCTGACCGCTCCTCTTTAGGTGTTTTCCATCTTCCCATTTCACATCTCAAACGGTGTGAGCTAGTTCTCAATTGAGCTATTAGCATTTTATCCTTCCACTTTATATCCGCCCCTATGTAGAATTTTTGTCCGTGATCCCAAGTAGGGTTAAAATGCAAAACATAATGTTCACTTTTCCAGCCAAGTTGCTTCAACCACATGGCGTTTTTGACTCTCTTTTACATACCTTTTCATCTCTACTTTTGTGCTTGGACACTCTTGCATGTTGATCCCCCATTTTCCCATCCACTTGACATTTTGTTTCATCCACGTGTTCTTCCTTCTAGTTAATTCTTCTTCCACCATAGTTTTGGGCCAACCGTGTTCCTCCATATTCTCTATTCTTTATAAATAGCCTAATAAGCGAATTAACACTGCCATTTCCATTGGGAAGGCTCCAACTTCAGCTAGAACAATCTCATAAGGGACCGTACTTTTTATTTTGAAATTGCTTGTGATTAAGTGCTTTTTAAGTCTTTCTATTTGTTTCCATTTTACATCTGATGTGTTGTTGCCCCAAACTTCACACCCATATAAAACCACGGGTGTAATAAGCAACCCAAAAAGTTTCTTTTTAGTTTTCCAATCCCATAACTCAATTGACCTACATCTATTTTGGAGCAAATAAAGAGCTTTCCAACCCCCTTGAATTCTTTTCATCCTACAAGCCTCCCAATTGAGATTGCTGCAAAAATCAAGCCCCAAATATTTGTATTCATCCACCACCTACAAATTGTTTCCCTCAAATTCAAATTTTATTTGTTTCCTAGTCATTTTCAATGTAAAGATCATGACCTTGGTCTTGCTAATGTTCACCTGCATCCCAACATCCTGACAGAAAAGTTCCAAAGCCTTTAGATGCTCTTGAAGACTATTTTCAGAATTTGCCATTAAGGTAAGATCATCTTCATACAACAACAACTTGATCGCATACGTGGCCAAAAGGACACCATCCCCTCCCCGCTTGTCCAACCACTTTTCTAACTTGTTTATGTATAGCCCAAACAAAGTGGGGGAAAGAGGCCAACCCTTATTGACACTAATGTTGCTCCCAAAGCATTCAAAAAGACCTGTCTTTGTTCTGATTTTGGCCCACACTTGCTCATAAAGCCTGTGGACAACAACCTTATACTTTTTTGGAATCTCAAGTTGTTCCATTCTATCCCAAATTTTACTTCTAGGTACCGTATCAAAAGCCTTTTTGAAGTCAACAAAACAACAAGAAACCTCACCGCCTTGTTTATCCCAAACTTTTTCAACCATGTGTCTAAGAGTAATGCAATGATCAATAGTAGAATGCTTTGGCCTGAAACCAACTTGCCCTTTCGCCCTCTTACCCTCCTTCTCGGCCCAACGACTGATTCTTTGCTCCACCATGCTCCCAAAGAGCTTCCCAAAAAGAGGATTAATCATTATGGTGCGATAGTTTGATGGGTTATTGACATCACCACTCTTGTGGAGAGGGATAACAACACTTGTGGTCCAATTTGTTGGGAAACCATGTTGAATGGCCCTATTGAAAATATTTTTGATATGTGGAGCCAAGATCTCTAATCCCCATTTCAAATATTCAACTTGTAACGCATCAATGTCTTGAGCCTTGCCCACTTCCAAAGCTTTGATACCACCCTTGATATCCTTTCATGGAGAAAAGCTTATCATTAGAATTAATTTTCAGAGGGTAGGTTTTTTCTTGGTCTCTTTCATACAACATTTTTGAGTACTCTAGCCATTGAATGTCTGTGATACTATTTTCCATAGTACCTCTAGCCTACTGCAATTCTCTCCAAAAACCTTTTGGATTGTGCTTTCCAAGAGAGATTAGCTCCCTCCTTCTTACTATCATGTATTCTTCTTTTTTTGATCTTACTAATTTTTCATACAACTTTTTATTTGCTTGTTTGTTGCTAGGTATTTTCAGCCTCCTTTTAGCCACCTTATTCTCTTCGTCATACCATGGGTTTGTTGGAAAACTATTTTTGGGACCTCTTCTACCCTTAGCCTTCTTGCAAGCTATAAGAGCCTTGTGAATGATTGTCATCATCTTTTCACTGTTTATAATGCTTTGATTTCTAGTGAGGTTTCCAACATTTTTTATTTCCTTTAACTATTTTTCAAGCATTTTTTTTAACATGTTTTGATTCTCGCCTGTTATAAGAATTTTGTCTTGAAGGCCACCCCCTTTGTATGGATGCATACTAGGTTTCTGCTGGAAAATATCTTTCATACTAAGCTTTATATAAATAGGGCTATGATCAAATTTTAATTCTATAGGACAACTCCCTATTTCCAACTCCTTTATCCTTGGTATAATACTTTGTGAACCAATGACATAGTCTACCACGCTTTGCCCATTATGAATATGACATGTGAAAGCCCCCGAGCTCGACAAAGTGCTTATGCCGTTACAAATGATTAAGTTGTGGAGGTAGCGAAACCCCAACAGATTTACACCAAAGGATGAAATAACACCTTTTGAGTCCTGAGATATTCTTTGCCAGCTTTAATTTTCTTCTTCCTCTAACCACAAAGGATTGATATTTTGCCCCTCTTCCTTATCAAAACAAAGAGCTTGGTTATTTTCCATCCTTGCATAGAAGTCTCCAAGAAGAATAATCTTGTCGATGTCACAGTATTTTTCTATGTCCATTTTTAGGTCTTCATAAGGGTCTTCTCTATCTAGATTCCTTTTCTTGTACACTTTAGAGCCATAAGGAGCAAAATAACAAGTTGAAATCCAAATCAAAGATTCCCCATCTGTTATCTTCACCCATATGTATTGATTATTTGGGTCTTTCTTTTCTAGCTTTATGATTCTTTCCCATTCTTTCCTAACCAAGATTGTTACTCCCCCATGGCCCTTTCCATTCTTCGTTAGTTCATTCCACACAAATATTTAATTATACCCTTTGAAATCAGGTATACTGCAGCCCTCATGCTCATGTGTTTCCATGAGCGCGATGATATCCTTGCCTTCAGCTATGGGCCCCAACCAGAGCCCCCTCCTCCGAGGGTAGCCTCTACAATTCTAGCTTACCATTGAGAGGTAGTCCTGGGGGCCCCCACTTTCCTATTTGTTATGGTTCATGTTGTCTCTGAATTGGGCCTTCCCTCTATAAATCCAAGCCTCCTTTCCTACTTTCCTTGCTGTTATAACTTTCTCCCATTCTTTTCTTCTCTCTTCTAGCTATGTTGGGGTTAAATATTCATCTATATAAAATTTCGTGTCTTGGAGGAACCTTTTGTTTCTCAAAATTTGGTTCCTATCTTCAACACTTTTCAAGGTTGCCCTTATATTTTTGCACTTTTCTCCTCTACTTGTTTTACCGATTCTATTTTCTTGAAGGATATGTCCTCCCCACTGAAGCTTGCTTAATAGAAAGTCTCTTACTACTCTACTAGTGACTTCACTCTCACCATGTTACTTTAATCCTTTAATTATTATGTTTGTTGCCCTTCCTTGCTTGTCTTTCTCTTCCCACAATTGCAACTTGATTTGTTTCCTTATATCCTCCCTTTCCATCTCTATTGACTCTTTTTTCCACGTGAGCCCATGATTTGGCCTCTTCTGAACTACCCATTTGTAAGCTTTCCTTGAATTCCTTGCTTTCCAGGGCTGGTTGAAACACTTTTTCATGATGAAAGCATGAATTACCATATTTACAAGTCACTCGGAGGGTTGGAAAAAATAAGGACACGATAGAAGGCCTCATAGTCTATATATTTCCCTTGGATCACCTTGCACTAGGGAGCCAAGGGGTTCTCGAATATATGCCAGATCAGTTTGGCCCCCAATGTTTTGGTTTGTCTTAATATACACTTAATGCTAGTGCCACTGATGGGTTTTCTATTTTAATTCAAGTCCAAATTCACATGTGGGAATTTTTTCAGGTCATTTGAATCATCCCATAATTTTTTTCATTAAATTATATTCAAATCTTGAGCAACCCATTTTGTAGAGAGAACAACCTTTATCATGAATGACAGCCATTTGCCTTTCCAATTCTTTGTCTTCACCTTGTAAACATTGATGGTGGTATCCCACAAAAGGTTTTAGCAATCCCTTTGAAGAGAGGGACCCCCAAATATTTACTTGGGAGTAAGTCAATGTGAAAGTCAAAATGATTAGTGATTTTGCATTGAATCAAGCACCTAACATTAAATAACTAGATGCTCAATTTGTTGTCATTTATGAATTTCCCATAAACCCAATCATAGGAGTCCAAGGCATTCTTCATTACTTCCACCACTTATAGTTTAGCTTTTCCATATATCATATTTTCATCAATGAATTGTTGATGTGTGACCAGAGTGAGGCCCCATGCAACCCACACACAATCAACCTCCCAATGCATCTCCCATCAAAATGAAGAGGAAAGGGGAGATGTGATATCCCTGAAGTAATCCATTGGAAGGTTCAAAGAAGCCACACAAATAACCATTTATCAAGATCAAGAATCTTGTAGAAGAGATCCAACCATAAATCTAGTCAAGCCAATCTTGACTAAACCTAAATTTTCTCAAAGTGCATCTAATAAATAGCCAAAAAACTCAGTTATATGCCTTGTTAACATCAAGTTTAATAACCATGAATTTTTGTATTGAGGAGGAAATGGAGTGAATAGCTTCATGCATAATAACAATCCCATTAGTAATGTTATGACCAAAGGTGAAGGTATTTTGTTTGAGAGAGATGATGCTACAAAGTAGGGACTTCAATCAAAGACCTTTGATATTTTTTGTAAATTTTATTGCAAAGAGAGATAGGTCAAAATTTTTAAAATGACCTATAATATGGATTCTTTGGAATAAGGTTGAAATTGGTGTTGTTGAAGTCTTTCAAAAATTCCCTTTATTTTCTTGAATACTCCACCATGACCCAAACATCCCCACCAATTATGGCCCAAAACAATTGATAGAAGTAAGCTAGGAAACCATTAGGCCCAAGAGATTTATCAAGATGTACCTAGAACACCACTTTTTTAACCTCCTCTAGTGAGATAGTATTCATGTAATCATCTTATTGTCTTCTAGAGACACCAAGGATGGGATACTAGCAATGAAGTAATCCATATCTCTATCAAGCTAGAAGAATCATCGATAGATTGTGGAGAAAGGAAACAAATTCATGTTGACTATCCTCTGAGTTTTCCAAAGTTCTCTCATCATCTATAGTGATAGATACAATTATGCTCTTGCATTTGTGTGCCTTAACTGAGCGTGGAATTTTTTTGAATTCACATCTCTATGGCCAACAATACTTCCCAGGCTTTAGACCACCAATATATTTCTTCCCTTGCCAAAATTTTGGAATATTAGGCAAGGAGCTACTTATCCTTAAGTAAATTATTTTTCTACATACCATGAGCTATTACCAACTCATTAGGACTTCCATTTCTAGCTCAATTCTTATTATTCTTATTTTTACTTGTCTCAAACCTTAAGGTGAGATTTGATGTAGCCCAAATTCTTATTTAAGTAGAACATCTTGGTGCCCTTAGGAACCTCTAATTCACTCCACCACTTTTGAATTTACATAGTTAGGCCATCATCTCTTAGCCACAACCATTTGAATTTAAAGGACACCTTGGTAGGTAGACACTCATCTAACAAGGATAAAATGATAGGGAAATGGTATGAGCCAAAGTATGGGATAATTGACAATTCCAAAACAATTTTTGTGGCTAGCTAGGCTTCATTATAAAGGAATTGGTCAAGATTCTCATTGATGCTAATGAATTTTGACCTCCTATTTGTCCATGTGAATAAACCATCCTTCAAAACAAAGTCAATGAGAGTGAGCCATGATACAATATTTTGAAATATAAGTGAAGAATTTGAAGGATGGAATACACCACCATGTTTTTAATAATTTTAAAGAATGGTACTGAAACCACCCCCAAAAATGCATTTGCCATCTAACTGCAATAACAAGAAAGATGAAATTTCTTCCTAGACTTTAAGCTTTCCTTTCCCTTCATTAGACCATACACATTGAGGAGTAGAAAGGTGAGATCAAAATGTAAACTCTTCACCCACCCAACTAGCCAGTTAAAGGAAGAGTGCAAGCAATCAATTGAGATTCTATCATTGTTCCAAAAGACTCCCAAGCCACTAGTAGAACCAACCATTGGCTCAAAGTAACCACCCCAACCATAAAAAATGATGCAAGAAAGTATTTGCCTCATCTTGGAGCAATATTATTTTAGACCTAAAATTATTTAAATGGTACTTAAAAAGGCATCACTTGTTAGGGACATTTAGACCCTTGACATTCTAGGATATATTCTTCATTGTCTTCTAAGGGAGATGTTGCCTCCCTTAGATCTTAGGAGGTAGTTATTGATTGAGAATTTCCCTTTTGTTAGAGCTTGCTCTTCCCATTTTTATTTATTTGATTTTTTCCCCATTTATTTTTATTTATTTAATTTTCTCCCCCATTCATTTTTGAAACCAATCTCAACTTTTGATATTTTGTTTTGATGCCCCAAATATTTGGCAATCTTTTTAGTCTTTTTCCATTGTCCAATACTTGATGGGAAGATTATAGAGTCTAATCCAATGCACAGACCATTATGAAGATTAAGAAGTTGGATAAAAAAATTAGAATTTATTTCTAGATATAGATTGGAGTGTCTCCCAAAAACCAAATCCCTTTGTTGAAAATGCCATCAGCAAGAAGCATGGACATGAAAATGGCCACAAAAAATCCCCTTGGAAGAAACATAACCTTCTTTTTTTCCACTCCTACCCGATCCACAATACAACAACATCCCTAGGGAAAATATTCCCCATGAACTAGCCAATCACTACATTCCTATGCAAGAGATCCTCAATCGAAACACGATCAAAGGAAAACTCAGAAGCGTAAGAGCCAGCTTCACAAGTTCATCTACCATCCTTAAAAAAATCGAGTTGAATAATTTGTGTCATATTCTATTCCTCATATGTATTATATATGTAATAATAATAATACTTTTAAATATAATATGTACATATAGTTAAAAGAAATACCATATACACTATTTATATATATATAGGTTAAATATAATATTAGTGATGTAAACAAGTGTCACGTAGTGGCTAGTACTAGCCTTTATAGTATTGTAATTATAGTATTTTAGATTTTTAAAAAATTAAATGTAAGTTTTGTTAATATTAATGTATTAAATGTAAGTTTTGTTAATTACACTAAAGGTGTTCCCTATGTGAAGTGAGGCAAGATCTATTGTAGATCTATGGTTGTCTCAATGTCTATATCACTACGAGATGACTGAACGGATCTTGTGCATTCATCACTTTTTTCC
Organism: Sequoiadendron giganteum; assembly: GCA_007115665.2. NCBI lineage: Eukaryota > Viridiplantae > Streptophyta > Pinopsida > Cupressales > Cupressaceae > Sequoiadendron > Sequoiadendron giganteum. The sequence goes on from CM021102.1 coordinate 524,996,739, forward strand.
TTTTCTCTGTTTTTCCTTCATTTTTTACCACCGATTTTTCAAGATTGTCTTCTTTATTGCACTATATCCACTCCTATAAGGTTTCATCATATTCTCAAGACTATTTTCCAAATGCTCCCAATCTCCAAAATAATGATATCACTCTCCACTCTAACCAAAAATTAGTTCATAATAAATTCACTTCATCCACTCGCTGACAAGACAGGCTGAGGCCTTATGCATTGTATGCCAAATGATGCATTTACCTCTATTTAACACTTTCCTCTTCCTGATGATGGATCATTGAGTGTGATATGAAATGTAGATCAAAAAGCATGCACAATTGAATCCAAAAGCTTTCTCTACAACTCTAATTCATCAATCTCATGAAGATTTAACAAAACATTTAGTATCCACCATCATAGAGAATTCAAACAGATAGTTCTCTCTTACATGCTCTACTCATCCCTCATTTTTTTATAATGGGAAGTGAGCTTCCTTTGGGGAGATATATTCTTTAGAAAACTTGTATGCAATTTTTTTTTTAGAATTTACAAATGAAAGAGAGAGAGAGAGACCGGGGGGGGGGGAGGGAGGAGACAGAAGAAACCTCCCCTACACATCACTAGCATAACTCCCTATAACTCTAACACACTCTGTAACTTGTTCCAAATCAAAAAGGGTTACTTGCATGGCGGGGTTTGAAACTAAGCCCTCAAATCCACCATAAAAACATATTCAAAATACTTGAAACCACCCACATCGTCTTTCATGGGCTTTTCCCTTCTCGATTGGATCTCAATCTTCACAACTCTCAACCCTCTCATTTCAAAAACCCCCATGTGGAATGACAATATTTTCCATGCTCCTTCAACCTATTAAATTATATTTTTTATTACTTTTATACTTTTATAATTAAAGTTATCATTTATACTTTTTATTTATTTTACAATTTTATAATTAATTTATTTTTATAAATAAATTAAAAAATCTTCTATTTTTTTTAATTTAATAATTTATAATTACACCGAAGGTGTTCCTTATATGAAGTGAATGACTTGCTTTTGAAAATCAATGGTGGAAAATTGTAGAGAAGGATGCAAGACTATTGAAATGATCTCAACCATCAAATTTTCTAAAATATTAAAAAATATAATATATAATTAAAGAAAAAACAATTGCATTCTTATCTAGTCTTAGCTTTAAATTAAGAAAAGATAGGATAAGTTTTTTTTATCTTTTAAACTTTTAAAACTTAGATTTTTACATAAATAATAATAAGTTTTTAATTAATATATGTTTCGAACAATAATATTAACAAGTACCACATAGTGGTTGTTGGCCTTGTCGTTGTACCAAAAGATCGATCTGTCAATGCTCGATACAAGCGTCAGTTAAGATCTACGGGAGGCGGTTAAACCATGTCGTGAACCTACAAGCTTCAATTAAGATCCACGAGAGGCAGTTAAACCATGTTGTGAACCTGAAGGGAGATGTTGGCGGTTAGTCCAACAATCCCCCCCTCAACGTCACCCGAGGGGTTCAAACCCGTGACCAGCTATGATACCAATTATTGACCTTGTCGTTGCACCAAAAGATTGACCTGTCAATGTCAGATACAAGCGTTAATTAAGATCCACGGGAGGCGGTTAAACCATGTCGCGAACCTAAAGGGAGATGTTGGCAGTTAGTCCAACAATGGCTAGTACTTGCCTTTATAGTATTGTAATTATTGTTTTTTAGATTTGAAAAAAACAAAAAAAGCTTTATTAATGTGAATATAAATAAATTTAAGTTTTTTTAATTATAGTGTTTTAGTATTGTTAATTAGTCATTTGCATGACCTAATCTTAATCCTAACTCACACTCTAACTCTAATTTTATCCCTAATCCTAACCCCAACCCTAACCCTAACTATGATCGTAACAATATCCATAACTATAAACATAACTTTAATCACTAAATTTTAAATAAATAATATATTTAATAAATGTTATAGTACTAATTATTATATATTAAATAAATTTTATAAATAAAATAAATATAATATATATTAAAAATAATTAAAATTTAGATATTTAGACACAAGTGCAACTAAATCTTTTCATTCAAATCAATAATTGTTAAATATTAAGAACCAATAATCTTAGAGTACATTAAAAAATATATGAATTAATATTAGAAATAAGATTTGGAATAAAGATATTAGATGAATAAAATTTTGGAGCATTATATCTATTAATTATATTTAAGTGATTTTTGTTAGTAATATTTTATTTTTAATTTATTTTAATTTTTGGATAGTTTTAACCATAATTTTTACCTTATTATTAATTATAATCTTAATCCCAATTATAATTATTTTAGGATTATAATAATTAATAATAAGATTAAAATTATAATTTAATTAATAATTATAATCATTTTAGTTATTTTAATTTAAATCCTTATTTGTATTTATTTACATTTTGAAGTTTTGAAGTTTTGAAGTTAATAAAATTTGAAAAATAAAAAAGTGGCAATGTCAAATAGTTTAAGGTTTAATTTAAATTTTATTTTAATTGTGTCAAATCAAATCCCTGATCTTTATAAAATAGTTAATTGATTTTTGTAAGATTTTCTTTAATAAAAAAATAACAATTGCATACATAAAAAAAATCAATCATAAAAAAATACAAAAAAGTAGTTTACCTTTGTCAATAACATCCCAAATTTCTTAATCAATTATGTTCAAAAGAAATAATTTTTATAATTTTTAAAGTTAAATATTTAACATGTTTACTTAATTATATTTGAAAAGCACAATAAATCAACAAATTACAAATTGATTTTATTCTTGAATATGTTTTATTTTATTTTCACTTTTTAAGTTTGATGTTACTTGTAATTTTTAATATAAATTTTAAAATTTTACTTTTAACAATTTTAATATATTTTTATTTTTATTTTTAATGTTTTATTTGAAATATAGTTTTAGTTTCATGTTTTATAACATTTTTTTTTTATTAATATTGAGTTTATTTTAATATTATTTTTAATTTATTAATTATATTTTTTAGGTACATATTTTATTAATATTTCAATTCTAATAAAAAAATAGTTTTTTTTTTAATTTAATCATTTATTAACTTAATAAGTTTATTATTTAATTTTATAAAATTATTATGTTTATTAATATTTGGATTTTGATATATTTTGACTTTCCATTTAGTTTTTTTTTTTAATTTAGATTTAGCTTTGAAATTTATTTTTATTATTTATGTATTTTTATGAAATTACAAATAATAATTAAAAATTATCAAATAAATTTAATTTTTAACTATTTATCTTATTAATACTTTAATTGTTTAGAATAATTGTATTTTAGACTTTTGTTATAATTTATATAATAAAATGAATTTCAAACTTAAAATCTAAATTAAAATTTATAGAGTGAGAGAGGGAAGGTAACTTTTGATTAGTCGTTTCATGCCAACAATCCAAGGATAGCACACCCCTAGGGAGTTATGATTAGGGTAGCATGTAATTTTGTTAAGGATATGATAATTCACCTTTAAAACCTCTTCAATGTACCCATTGCACACTTGGGAGGAAAATAGAGAGATAAAGAAATGGAGAGGGAGACAAAGAGATACAAAGAGAAAAAAAAGAGAGATGGAGATACAAAAGTAGAGGTATATATATAAAGGAATAAGTATGAAGAGACAAAGAGAGAGAGGAAGAGAGATAAATAAAGAGATATGAAAATAGAAGAGGAGAGACATAGATAGATATAGTCACACACACACACATATATATATAGGTCGAGAGATCAAGAGATAAAGAGGGAAAGGGGGAGAGAGGGGGGAGATAAATAGGGAGAAAAAAATAATGAGAGAAAGATAGGGAGAGGGAAATAGATAGAAGAAATGAGAGGAAGAGAGATACAGGAAGAGAGAAGGGAAAAAAATATAGAGAGAAATAGAGGACAAAGAAAGAGATTGAGAGATAATAAAAAATATAAAGATAGAGAGGGAGATAAAGATATAAATAGATATCTCTATGTCTCTTCCATATCTCTCTATAATATCTCCCCATATGTACCTGTCCCTACCTCTCTATATATCTCCATCTCTCTATATAACTTCCTATCTCTATATTTTCATCCCTCCATCTCTCCCTCTCTTTTATGTCCCCCTCTTTCTATCTCTATATCTCTCTCCCCCTCTCTCTCTCCATTTCCATCTCCATATCCATCTCTAACTTCATCTCTATCTCTCTCCCTATCTCTATCTCCTTACCTCTCCTTACATCTCTTTCTCTCTTTCCCCTCTATCATTCCCACTATATATATCTCTTTATCTCTTCCTCTTTCTATCCATATCTCTCCCTCTCTCCCTATCACTCTCTCTTTCTATATCTTTGAACTTCTCTATCCTCTCTCTATTTCTCTCCCTCTCTCCCTCCATCTCTATCTATTATATATATCCCTCTCTATATATATCTTAGCATCTCTCTCACTTAGACACACACTCCTTGTTTCTCCTTATCTATATATCTATATCTCTTTTACTCTCTCTCTCACACACACACTCATTGTTTCTCTCTCCCTATCTACATCTCTATCTCCATCTCTATCTCTCTCCCTCTCTATTAATTGTTTATATCACCTCCTTTATCTCTCACTTTTTCCCCCTCTATTTCTATCTTCCTATCTCTCCCTCTTCATCTCTATTTATATCTCATTATCTATCTCTCTATTGTTTACTCCATTTCTCCCTCCATCCCTCCTACTCTCTCTCTCTTTATATATATATCACTCTCTATATATTTATATTTATCTCTCCATCTCCCCCTCTTTCATGTTCTCCCTCTCCCTCTCCCTCTCCCTCTATCTTTCCATCTCTCCCTTTATATTTATCTCTCTTTGAAAATTGTCTTTGTCTCTCTCACACGCTCTCTATCTTTCCCAAATTATATTTATCTCTCTATCTCTCCTTTATATCCCTATTTTTCCTCTTTCCCTCTCCCTATCTCTTCCTCTTTCTACATCTCTATCCTCTTCTCTCCTATCTCTATTTATCTCCCTCCATCTACCTCCCTCTCTATCCATTTATACATATATCCCACTCTCTATCTCTCTCCATATCTCTCTCTTACTCATACACACACACTCCTTGTTTCTCTCTCCCTATCTATAGCTCTATCTCTATCTCTATCTCTCCATGATTAAATTCTTACATATCTCCCTCTATCTTTATCTCATTATCTAGATCCATATCTCTATATCCCTCTAGCTTTCCCTCTCTCTACCCCTCTCTATATATCACGTCCTATCTCTATCTTTATGTTTCTATCTCTCCCTCTTTGATTCTCTCCCTCTCTCTATATATTTATCTATTCTATCTCTATATATCCTTTTGTAGTCTATCTTTATCTCTCCCTCTCCTTCTCTCCCTATCCCTCTCCATCTCCATCTCTATCTCTAACTTCCTCTCAATCTCTTTCTCCTTACCTCTCTATTTGTTTCTCTCTTCCCCCTAATCTCTCCCTGTTTCTATCCGCATATCTCCCCCTCTCTCCCTATTAAGGACATAACATGAGCCTCTTGGTAATGGAGCCTTATTACCTTCCTAATTTAGAGGTTTTGTTTTAGTTGTGTTTGAATCCTTGTAAGTAGATGCATATTTTATTTGAAGCTGTCACTTCTCCATTGAGACATTTGTTGCACAAACAACATTTTCTAAATAGCCTACCAATTAATCTCATGTATACAACACAAATGTATGTAAAAAATAAAGCAAAATATTCTTTAATTGACCTTCCACACTTCTTCGGTGTACCCATTGCACACCAACCGGCTATTTTTACCTATCTTAGAGCTTTTTTCAACTTTTTCAGAAAGTTGTCCAGACATACCCAACTTTACAGTCAAAAATCTATATTTTCAAAATGCAATTCAACCCCGTAGATTACAAGGCCAAATCGGTCTTGATTCATGACTTTTTGAAAACTGTCGATACAAACTTGGGTCACGTATATCCATTGGTCAATCTGAGCACATTGGATGACACTAGCAACACCACAATCAGAAATCTTGAGTGTTTCAGGTTGTTGGAAGCAGTGTATATTCCTATCACCATTTTTGATCTCAAGTTCTTGATTGCTTGCATTAAGTATTACGACTCATCCACAAGACAAATCAAATTAGCTGATAGGAGAGTCATTTGTAGCCTCAAGTTGAGGGACGTTGAGAAGTGCTTTGCTATTCCTCCTTGCTCAAACAATTTTGCAGTGGCCATTCTAGATTGCGATAAGATATGGGAAGAGGACAAAGAGAGGTCACAAAGAAAATTTTCTCAGAGATGGTTGAAAATTTAGAAGACCAACATGCCAAAGAAGGTTGGGCATGGTGAGTTTAAGCATGAGGTTGTTATCTTAATAACTTCGCTCAACCGGGTTACAGGTCAAGAGGAATCAAATATTTTTCAACCATGGATGTTCTATATCATATCTCATATTATCGACAACAAGGAACATTTTGACTGGGCGATGTTGATCAGTGAGTGTCTTCACCAACAAATCACAGAATTCCTCAAAATTCACGATTTTCACATGGTGTTTTTTCTAGTCTACTTAATTGCGTTTCAAGGTGATTTTAGAACTTTGAAGACCAATGGAGCTCTTAGCATTCAACATTTTCATGAATATTACTCACAGTTGGAGTTTTCAAAGGCTGAACAAGATTTCAAGGTGGTGAATGATCATTTTCTCATGAAGATAGTCACAGACCTTGATAACGAGATGCATATCAAGATTTCGCCAGAGGCAACATCAGCGATGGAGAGTTGGACAGATTGGTTCATTCAATTCCCTACTTTCACATATATCTGAGTGTATGGTTATACTAGAGAACCTCTGATGCTACTGAGGTACCCATCAAACAAGGTCCTATTCATGGAGTTTATGAGACAAGCTCAAGAAGTTCACTCTTTTATTTGCAATCGACACAAGTCAACATTCACCTTTTCATTTGGATTGGGTATATACAAGTGCAAGTCTACTATTGATTGCAAGTTAATGACGAATGAGTTAGAAAAACTTCAGTTCAAGTATCTCACTCAGAGGTGTACTTATGATCCTTTGGGTCATTACTCAACATGGTTAGAGTGAATTAATTCACACAGGGCAGCGCTTGAGGAATTTTGTGTCAACTGAGAAGATGAGTTTGAGGTGCACCAACATCATTACTGTAGACTTATTCTTCCACAACTTGTTGATTTCCTATTAAAATATGTTGAGGGTTTGTCAGATGATGACGAAGATTTTCTTCTTAATTCATTCATTAAATACCAAGTTCCGCCAGCCACTTTTCCAACCTTATTGGTATGTCAAGGAGAATACTTCAGTTGAGGACCTATCGAGATCAATTATTAAGACAAGAATGTACTTCTTGGAGAGCAAGAGGAAGTGAAGGATAATTCTAGCTACAGAGCCGCTAGTAGGGTTTTCTTCATTACCTTCCACTTCTAGGTCGAGGCCTCGAGTTAAAGTTGTCTTGAAGTCTCCTAAAGGTGTTAAAGTTAGTGGGAACTTGAAGGGGAAAAGAATCACTAAGTGGAAAAAGGTTGAGAGAGCGCTATAAATTCTAGTGGTACAAGATGAGGTTGATTCATCATCTCCTAGTCCACCATTTTCTCCCCAGTCATCTCCTATTGATATCGACTTAGAGTCAAAATCATAGTTCATGAGGCTTTCATTCTAATTGATCCACCAATGGTTGACGCAGCAAGAGTAGTTTCTCCTTGAGAGGACAGCATTGATCATTCGTGTTGGATCGAGAGGTCTTTGGGAAGACAAAGGCATAGGCCTTCATACCAGCTTGATTTATTTGAGTTTGGCAATCCTTATTAGGATAGGTCAAACAAGAGAGTCAAGAAGCAGGTGCACATTGAGAAGACTCCTAAAGCGAAGATTGTCGTTGAAGTTGCTACACCACCAGAGGGTAAGAGTCTAGATGAAGTTGAAGTTGGTGATTTCATCTTCATCAAAACAAAGCTTGGCACAAGCACTCGACACGTGAAAGTGAGCCTTTTCAAGGTCGTTGTGAGTAATCTGGAAGAGTGTGTCATGAAGGATAGAGAAGATAAGGCATCCCTCAAGGCTGAGATCAGGAAACTCTGATAGTACATCTCAGATCTACTTCATGGAAATGTAGGACAAGCACCTATGCTCCCACAACTTTGAGAGACACCTACAGATCAGCATAGACTTGGTCATTTGGTCAATCGCAGAAAGCTCTTAGACAATTGGATTGAAGAATTCACTGTTGTAGGTCAGTACCTCCTCACAGAGTTGTATCAGTTGAGGTACGAGGCACATGAGCTTCGTCAAAGGATTCAATAGCTCGAGATATTCATAGCAGAACACAAGCCAAAAGACTTGATACTCATATCTCAGTTGGCAGTTTTACATGATGCCATTGTAGCAGAGGAAGATAAGAAGGTTTTCAGTTGGAGAGAACAACATCTTTTCAAAGTGGAGACATATGATATAATCTCTACAAAGATGGTTGCGCTCAAGGAAAATGTTTTTTCAGCTCTCAAACTTATCAACGAGTTTATCACTTAGATCCCATGCCACTATCATCATGAGAATGGTACATGCATTGAGTTAGTTGTAGTACAAGCTGAGTTCAAGAAATTGGTTCGTGATAACCTAGGTGGAGATCCTGAGGAGTCCAAGTTAGATCACTTCTTAGTGATGACTACCAATTTCAACAAGGCGACTGTAGAGGTTAGAGAGTGTCAAAGGGTGATCAAGGATGGAGAGGAGTTGAATAGGCAATTCATCATCATGGATAGCATCAGAGTGCTAGAGGACAAGACCATCGACAAGTTCCTGGATGAGGTGATAGACAGAGAGGGCTTGTAGAAGACAACCAGTTAGAACCTATAGTTATTTTTGAGGATAGAGTCAGAAGCAACAGTTAACTCATTGTTATTTCTTGAGTTCTCATTGCTTATCTCATGCATGCCTATCTCATTCTTGGAGATATCTTCACAAGAGGATGGACTTTCAGTTAGGATCTAGTTGACTGATGTTAGTTATCAGTTAGCTTTCATTTCAATAAGGACATGCATGTTGCACATGTCCATTTAGTGTAGTTTGTTTTGGTTAACTAATAGTAGCTTTCTAGTTAACTATATAGTTTCATTTATTTAGACTTAGAGAATAAACTCTTGCATGCTTTCAAGACTAATTGTAAACTCAAGGTGATTTTAGGGTTCCCTACAACTTGGAGTTCTATAAATAAGAGCACCCTTTCTCATTTGTAAATAAATTTTGCTTGATAGCATACATGCTAAGCCAACTCTTGCTTGTAGTATTGCTATTTGTGTATCTATTCATGAACCATTCATTGGGATAGAGAGTTGTTGCATTGTCAGAAATATTCCTATATTCAATATCAATTCACCTTTGAGATTTTATTAGTAATAAAAAAAATATTGAGCCACCTTGTCTTGCAATGTTACTTGTAATGGTTCATCTTTTTTCAATATAATTATGGTTGATCATTTATCTGTGTGATAGGCCCTTCATATAATCTGTTGTCTTGGGTTATATTTGTGATTAATAAATCTATTTCATATCTACACCTCGGACAAGATTCGTCTCCTCGGGAGTTTAGAAGTAGGTTTATCTTACTGTGTTTTGATTAACAGTTTTTGTTTCATATCTATACCTTGGATAAGAGTCATCTCTAACTTGGGAATTTATAAGTGAAGATTGTCATTTGATGTTGTTGCCAATAACCTTTCTTTTAGCCTACACCTCGGATAGGAGTCATCTCCTCCTTGGGAATCCTGACTTAAATTTTATCATCCAAATACTTCCTACTCCTAGGTCCTCATGCTCTATTTTTATTGAGGAATATGATAGATTAAAATCATTTATTTTAGTTGTAGTTAAGATCTACAAAACCAAAGAAAAACCTTAGCTGCAACGTTCTTGGTTTGCTTAACCTTATTCCTCTTCCAGCTGAGTCAAAAAGATAGGATTTAGAATCATTAACTTTTTCATGCATATCAGCAAAAGAGGAAGCTTCCCCTCCTAATTTGAAGAATAGTCATTACGCACTGTGCATAGTTGTATGTTGCCAATACGCACTCCAGAGGTGTGAAGTGTAATGCCAACAAATCTTAATGATTTAAGTTCGATGATTTGATCAGAATTTTCTCATTGCCTTTTACCCTATATAAGAGGTAAATCTCATGTGTCCTCCTATTCCAAAGATTCAAACTATATTTGTCCCTTTGTTTTTCCTAGGAGATTTTTTCTCAAGAGATTTCTCATGCCATGCATTATTGGAGATGACTCATCATGTGAAGGAATTAAACAAGGACTAAAAGCCCCTCTACTCCAATGGAGAAGGGGCCTAGAGATTCTAAAGGTATTGTGAATTGAAGAATCAATTGCAAATTTAGATCTTTTTAAAGCGAACAAAATCATTGCTTCAATCATTGGAAAGTCATAATCTAGAGTGGGCTTTGTCGCATACCTAAGATGTTTAATACAAGCAAACAAAACTAGAGACTTCATTGTCAATATGTGGACAACCTTGACAATATTCTAAGAGAAGAGAAAATAATTTACATACAAAAAAATAACTAAACCATCCCCTATATCATTTTGTCTTAGTAAATGTTTAAGAGTTGCACCTATGAAAGAATATTTTAGACCAAGATCCAACTTGAGGAGACCAATAAACAAAATGTTTGCTTGTTATTCAATGTTGATCCTTCCAACATTTGAAGTTCTCTTAAGCAGATCATATTCCACTTTACCTTGCTTAGTACAATTGGCATTCACTTGCAATTTATTTAACAATCTTGGGCTAGGTTGTTTGTAATATGATTTATGAGAAGATGTCACAAACAAGTCGAGTTGATCTCCCCCCTTTATCTCTAAAAATGTCTCCCTCTCTCTCTCCCTCTCTTTCTTCCTAGACCTCTATACCTATATCCTTTTGCCTCTCTATCTCTCTATATTTCTTCTTTCATCTCTCCCTCTATCTCTACCTTGTTATCTATCCATCTCTCTCTACCCCTACATCTCTCCCTCTCTCTATATATCACTTCCTATCTCTATCTCTATCTCTATCTTTATCTTTCTATCTTTCCCTCTTTCATTCTCTCCCTCTCTCTCCCCCTCTATATATTTATCTCTCTCTCCTCTATATATCCCTCTCCTAATCTCCATCTCCATATTCATCTCCTTATTTATCTTCCTCTCTATCTCCTTACCTCTTCTCTCTCTCTCTCCCCCCTCTTATCTCTCCCTCTTTTTATCCCGATCTCTCCCTTTCTCTCTCCCTCTCCCTATTGCAAACATAACCTAAGCCTATTGATAATGGAGCCTAATTATCTTCTTGATTAAAAGGTTTTTTTTTAGTCGCATTTAGACCCCTAATTATCTTCCTAATTAATCTTCCAAACCTCTTCAACGTACCCATTGCACACCAAGGTGTGATTGCTAGTTATAGTATAATTAATGTAAGCTTTGTTAATTATAGTATTTTAGTTTTGAACATCGAACAATTTTGTTGCATCTATAATCTTGATTACCACTTCTTTTGTTCCATTGTTTTCTATTTGAATAGCTTTCTTATTTGGGTCTCTTTATCTTCCTATATGCATTTGTATTCAATTTTTAATATCTTTTAATTTTCTATTTTACCTTGTGTCATGTATGTAATTAAATTTAATTTGTAAACTTAACTAGTTTATATTGATTTTATTTTGTTATAAATTTTAACATAAAATAATTAGACATTTTAAAACGAAAAATGTTAAATACATACTGACAATCAAGACTCTTAAGTTTATTTAAGTTAAATTAATAAACTAATTAGTCTAAACATGATGTTATTTTTACTAAATAAAAATAATAGAAAATACAACACTTATAATAATTGTAGACCTATAAAATCCCACTTTGAAACAAAAAAAATTGAAAGCCTTCCAAAATTGCATTTCAGTTCACTTTCTTAAAAAAAGACAAAGCAATTAACTAAATAGTACATTGAAAAATATTATATTTTATAAATATTTTACTAAAGATAACATAAAAGAATTGTTGTCCACTTGAGAAAGTATAGAATGCATAATCTATGTTGTTCGGAGACTAGATTTATGTATTTTGTATATGATTTTATTTCATTCCATGTAATTAAGAAATGTTTTATTTGAATACTATAGATTTTATTCTTATTTTAGATTTCATACTCTTGAAAAAATTCTTGACATCTATGAATTTTGGCAGATTACAAAACTTTGGCTTTATGTTCATTTATGAGAGAAAATTGTAGTTCATCAGTATTTACAATAAAGAATTCACAAAAACTGACTTGGAAAATATGCTATTTGTATAGGAATATTCTTTGGAGTTGTTGGTTGAATGAAATTGAATTGATTCGACCTGTACTTTGTAGTGTTTAGAATAATGAAACAACAAGAATTTAAAATCTAGTTTTTAACAAGAAGAATTTTTTATTGGCATTTAATTTATTGACAAAATTAATTTTTTTCAACTTTAATAGTATGTGAATATTTCCAATTTCAAAAACAAAACATTTGTATAACAAACTAACATTTGAGGAAAAAATTATGGGCTCTAAATCGTTCATTAAGGGATCTTTCTAAACTGTGTCATTATTGTTTGTACTAAAGGCTAAATGATTATATGCAACACTACCATTGTATATCCAATCTATTATTGACAAACACTCGAGGGTGTTTAGACATATGCTTAAGTGCATACTTCCAATGAGGGATCACAATCAAGCTAGTCAACTCATTTTGGCTTGATATCCACCCAACATCAGGTTCTATCAATACCTCTATGTACAATAAATTGAGATTGAATGCATAGTCCAATAAATTCTCTAGTATTGTATACATGCTCCAAGAAAAAAATGCATGCTACCAATCACCCATGAAAAATAAAATTATACATAAGTAATTTTTAATTCAAACCCAACAAAATTCTAAGGGAAAATAAGAGTAATAATTTGAGCTATCATAGAAAGTGCTATATTCTATGGTTAGTGTTGCATCTCTTTATATTTTATCCAAATACTCATAACTTTTCATAAGCTTGATGGAGGTTTTATAAATGATCTAATGCATTTACTTTTGTGTATTTTCTCTATTATTTAGTTTTAATTATTTCTAATGATAATTTTATATTTGTTGATGTGGGTTTGAACAACCTTTCTTTAGCAGATTAGTTCAAAGTCTCTCTTATGATGGTTTGGGGTATTTCTTGTAATTATGGAATATTGTAAAAAAAAATTATTGTGTATTTTTTTGCATTCATATAGGTCAACTTTATATTTAAGCATATGTTTTTTAAGTCCAAGCATAATTCCATAATGATTCAATTTTAGCTGATTATTGTGTCTCATATATCTTTTAGATTAGAATAATCAATAAATGACTCAAGGGCATTTAATTTTAATGTCTTGATGACTAAAATTTTCCTTATGTTGTCCAAGGTGATCGATATCCATAAAGTTTTAATATCTATTGAGAAAATTTAAGAAAGGGGAGCAAGTTAAAAATTACAATGCATAAAAAACTCAAAAGGAATGTTAGTCATATACCTTTGTCTTCAACATCAACTTTAAAATCACAATATTTAATGTAGTTGTGTTAATTAAAGAGAGAATTGTCTAAGAAAAATTACAAAATAAAAAGATAAGTACAATAGTTCAAGGGAACCACAAATATTATAAACCAACTTTAATGAACTATTTGTTGCAAGGTGTGCACCCTTGGTCTCCTTGTGTTGTGCAATTCAATGCTCAGGTTCATGACATGGCTTAACCACCTCTCGTGTATTCGTTAAGTTTGGTGGTTGTATCAGGCATTAACAAGTCGATCTTTTGGTGCAACGACAACCATCTTTGCAACAATTGGTATTAAAGCCTGGGTCATAGGTTCAAACCCCCTCGCTTGCGCTGGGGGGATTGTTGCAAGGTGTACACCCTTGGTCTCCATGTGTTGTGCAGCGCAAGCTCGAGTTCATGGCATGGCTTAATTGTCTCCCATGTATTCATTAACTCTAGTGATTGTATCGGCATTAACAGGTCAATATTTTGGTGCAACGACAACTATCTTTGCAACACTATTGTGGCACTCATATTTGGATGAGCGTGTTGATGCTTCTTTCTCTATTCACAAGTCTGTTGAATAAGGGGAATTTGTTAGAGCTTAACACACCATCAAAAAACAAAATCATACTCAAGAAGAAAAATATAGTTAAATATATTAGATGTCATAGGAAAAATGGCCATAGAATTTTTTTTCCACTCACTTAGATAACTGACTATATTTTCATGGCTACTCATAGATTTTTGAACATTTAACAAGTATAGGCTATAAGACTCCCAATAAAAATATGAGTACAAAAAATTGATTCGAAGTTCAAGTTTGGAAAGAGTGGTCTACTAGAGTCCCATGTAAACATTAAAGTACAAAAATGGAAACTAAGGTCTACTATTGACACAACATAACAACATTAGATATGGGAATAACTAAAATACAATATGTACATCTTTAGAAATACTTTTTCATGTTCAAGAGTTACTTGTTGGTTGAATGAAATTGAGTTGATTCCACATGCACGTTGTACCTAATAAATGTAAACAATGTTTAGATGACCCTCTCTGACTTAAAAGCATTGTTGTACCTAGTGAATGTATACATTGGTTTTTATTATATAATGATCCTGTTAGATACAAAAAGAGTTGAAGCAGCAAAAATGAGACAGGCTGGGAAACAACACTAACCACACCCAATAAAACAACAACCAAACTATATACTATTAAGCAACCATATCGGGCTTGCAAGCCAATTAACCAATATTTGCATCCACATGACCATTATAAGTATAATAAAAAACATAAGCATACCATAGACTAACCCCAAAAGTGGCATGCATGCCATATAAGAGATTAACCATAAACCAACAAGTCCTAAACCAAAGCATAGGTAACATAAAATAACAGTTTGATACTATCATACGGAGAAATCAAAGTTTTAAAACATTCATTAAATCAGATCAAAAAATAGAGAAAGATGACAAAATCCATTATTTGGCATTAGCTATCAACTCCCATTTGTCTCCAACTTGAGAGATAGATTCCCTCCAGTCGAAGGCAACTTCATTTTCCAGATCCTTCATGTCTTCATGCTTTCCGACCTTCTTTAACTACTTTCTAATCTTTGTTTGACCAAACATTGCCCCGACCATGGCTCTGCACATCAACCCACCAGTGACCTTCATCAAAGTGATGATAGCTTTTTCCATGTCCTTGACCTAAACTTACAAAAAAGTGATTCTGCTTTTCAAAAATTCAATGTTAGCACCCCAAGAAAGAGTAGCACCAAGGGCATTGTCCTCTTCCCTGACCTCCCTCTCAACAACCTCTAGATCCTCCTCCCCACCCACTTCTTCCTCCTCCTTATCATCATAGTCCTCATCAAATGTATACACTGTTGAGATAATGAAACAATTGTGAAACTGTGAAGAAGAGATTAAATTATCAAAGAGATGTAATTCAATAAATGGAAAACATCTAAAGAAAAATAGTCTGCAATGGTAGAAAATAAATTAATGATGAAAAAGTGAGAAAGATTACTTCCACTTAATATGGAAACTATATTTGTGGCACTATTTATCCAAGAACTACCAACTCTTCCATGTCGCCATAATCATATTTCCTTGTCTCGCATAAATTTTAAGAAATTGATTAACAAAATACTATTAATGGTCATGATTATTTGTACCTCTCAAATATAAGGTGATGAAAATGTTTACACATATGTATGAGCTCCATGATATGATTGTAGGAAGCCTCTTAGCTTAATTAATAGAAATTTTACTTAATCATTTAAGATATATTAATATTAATTATGTAAATTATGTAAATAATATATTAATCATTATAATGTAATCTGGTTTAATTAATAAAAAGTTACATAATCATTTAAGATACGTTAATTTTAATTATTAAAATTATGTAAATAATATATTAATCATAATAATATAAATTTTAGGATATTGTATGCTAATTATTAAATATAAATATAATATGTTGACGTATAGTGATTACAAGATATAACACATTAATATTACTTATGTAAATTATGTAAATGTTCTATTGATTTTATAATTGTATATTTTAGATTTATAGAAAATACATTTATAATAATAACAATAATTAGTTCTTTCCATACACATATTTTATACAATTTAGATATATTTTCTAAATATTAACATATTAATAAAAAAATACATAAGTATTTAATAAGAAATAACACATTAATATTAATCTTTATAATGTAAATTGTAATATAATGTATTCCTATATTCTAGCTTAATGGAACAAAGGGTAGCTACATGTTTGCTCACATTTTCATAATTATAAGTATTTAATCTAAACACACAATTAATTTTTTTAATTATTTATAATAATTTAACTTATATAATTTTAAAAAACATATTAATAAATATCAATTTTATTATACTTTTATTTAGTCAAGTACATAATTTATTATTTTATTTATCAAATAGTATAATAATTTATTATTTTATTTATCAAACTACATAATAAAATAAAGAAATAACAATGTAAATTAATAAAAATAGTTTTGAAGTAAAATAAATATAATAACATGTTTGTTTCAATTTTTAATTTATGTATTTTGAATCCCCTATTTTGGCTAAACACTAATCATTATTCATTGCATCACTAAAGGTCACAGTAGCAAATGCAAAGGGCAATATCAAATCATCACTCAAATCTTTATTAATGAGTGTGGTTGTTTTCATCACCCTCAAATCAAGCCATCTTGCATAAGCAATTACGAGGGAGAGAATGTGTTAGAATATTTTGTCACCTTCACCCCAGGCCATCTTGATTATGGATTTGTTGCCAGAAGTTTTGTGTTCAAGCTCTTCTTGATTTAAGAGATGTAATTGTTTTGTAAATTTTGTCAGTGATTGGATGAAATATTTAAATTCCAATTCTTGAAAGGTTTGATGCCGGATGACTTTGTGGAAGTCTTGGGATATTGAAATTTATGTTTATCAGTTTTTCATATTTAGTTCCATGGTGAAAAGGGTGTAAGTCCATTTATCTAAAAAATCTTATTTTAATCCAATATTGTGAGAATTCTAAAGGAACTCAAGGCATTCTAAAGAGGGTCAAATTGGGTTGATTATACTAGAAATTGAAGGGGCAGCGCCTAAGGGTACACTTTGTGAATTTCTTATATAGATAAATTTAGTCTTGTGCATTTCGGGAAGTTGGAAGGTTGCTTCAAGGCAACGATGCAAATCAGGAAATGAAGAGACAAGGACATTGGCAATCAAATGGAAAAATAGATCAAGAGAAAGGCGCACAATAGGGAGAAGAGGAGTGGTGGAATAAACGAGGAAATGACATCAAGAATATGAGGAAGAAGTCTTAAACAATGCCAGGTCAGAGCTTAAATCTGCCAATGATCAAGGACATTAATGTCATTGCAAGAGGTTGTTGAGGGATAAGCTACGCTAGAGAAGGAGGAATTCGTTATTTGAAGAGAACTAAAGTAATAAATTAAATTTGGTTTGAGTTAGCCAGCATTTGAGGAGAAGAAAAGCCCAAAAGGAGGATGGGTATAAAAATCAGAAGTGAAACCTTGAAGGCCATGTGTAGAAGATGGAGGAAGGTTGTTAGTAGTGGATTCAGTTGTAAATTATAAGGGGGATCAATATGCCAAACAGACTGGCATAAGCAGAAGTATAACTGAATAGCATGAGATGAAATAAAGAAAGCAGAGGCAACATTTATTTGTAGGCAGAATCGAAGGAGGGCATGCCACATAAACCATGGATTACGCAGTCAAAGAAGATTGTGGGAGAAAATATGGGGGCAATAGATGTAGTTGATGAGTAGACATAGAAAAGATAGTGATGAGAAAGAAGATAGAGGTTGGAGGAAGGGGAGAACAGTGGTGAAAATGAGAAAGGAAGATGAAGAGTTGGAAACCCAAGAGGCATTGAATTTGCCTGTTATGTGATGTAACTTCATGAAATCTGATAATAAATTTATTTTATTTGTTTTCAAGTTTGAGTTAAATTGATTTTTGATCGTAATCGATCTTAAAATCGACACATGTAACTGTTGATTTGGAGTTTATTGGTCATGGAGTCTGTGTAATATAAGTTATGGGTTGTTGAGTTGTTTCTTCTTCTTCATCAAGTGATATTAGAGCCAGTGGTCTTGAGTGTGTTGACAGGTCTTCGACCATGAGGCAGTCAATACCAAGACCTGTGGGTGGAGAGGGAAGTGAGCAGAGGTTTCAGGGGCACAAGCAGATTGTCGAATGTGTGGCAGCTTGTGACAAAACTTGTTGATAATAGAAGCATAAGTGAAGTCTAAAATTACTATTGCAGATGTAGAGAGTCCTAGTGGTTAAGGGCTAGAAGGCGCAAAGATGGAAGCATGAGTGAGAAGCTCAAAAGCATCGTTAGAGGTGAGTGGAGTCCCAAACGATTGAGAGTGGAAAGCATAGAGAAAAGTGTAGTGTGATGGTAGATTACAACAAACAAAGTGGAATCTTCGTGAGATCGAGGTACAATTGTAGCATGGAGGTTGCAAGGGTAGAGTTACAGAGGACTCGAGAGAAATGAAATGATTGTCTTAAGGTGAGGATAAAAAAATACATAGACGTTAGACAGTGTGTATGAACCTACAGGTTGTGACTTTTACTATATAGCCAAGAGGCAACCAAAAGAGGAATGGAAAGGTCACTTGTAGAGTGGAGAGGAAGTACTTAGCAGAGGAGGTCAGGCTAATTGGTGGAGTTCAAAATGTCAGTGATAGAGTTCGTTGGCGATTGTTCACAATCTTGAAAGGTGGTTCTATCACCTAACTCCACCTTTGTGAGCCCATGCTCATAAATTTCTTACCTGATGTGTCGAATGTAGGAGCATCTCAGGCAAAGGGAAATCAGCATCACCAAAAAAATGTTTGTTTATGGTTTTGGTAAGATTTCATGAAAAAAAATTACAGGTAGAATATTGACTTGATTATAGATTTGTTGCCAGAAGTTTTGTGTTCAAACTCTTCTTGATTTAAGAGATGTAATTGTTTTGCAAATTTTGTCAATGATTGATGAAATAATTAAATTCCAATTCCTAAAAGGTTTGATGTCGGATGACTTTGTGGAAGTCTTGGGATATTGAAATTTATGTCTACCAATTTTTCATATTTGGTTCCATGGTGAAAAGGGTGTAAGTCCATTTATCTATAAAATCTGATTTTAATCCAATATTTTGAGAATGCCAAAGGAACACAAGGCATTCTAAATAGAGTCGTATTGGGTTGATTATACTGGAAATTGAAGGGGAAACGCCTAAGGGTACATTTTGTGAATTTCTTATATAAATAACTTTAGTCTTGTGCATTTCATGAAGTTGGAAGGTTGCATCAAGGCAACGATGCAAATCAAGAAATAAAGAGACAAGGATGTTGGCAATAAAATGGAAAAACAAATCAAGAGAAAGGTGTACAATAGGGAGAAGAGGAGTGGTGGAATGAATGAGGACATGACATTAGGAATATGAGGAAGAAGTCTCAAATGATTTCAAGTTAGAGCTTAAATCTACCAATGATCGAGGACATTAACGTTATTGCAAGAGGTTGTTGAGGAATAAGTTGTGGCGGAGGAGGAAGTCATTATTTGAAGAGAACTGAAGTAATAAATCAAATTTGGTTTGAGTTAGCTAGCATTTGAGGAGAAGAAAAACCCGCAAGGAGGATGGGTATAAAATCATAAGTGAAACCTTGAAGGCCGCATGTAGAAGATCGAGGAAGGTTGTTAGTAGTGGTTTCAATGCAAATTATAGGGGGGTCGATATGCCAAACAGATTAGCATAAGCAGAAGTATAAATGAATAGCATGAGATGAAATAAAAAGAGTAGAGGTAGCATTTATTTGTAGGCAGAATCAAAGGAGGGCATTCTGCATAAACCATGGATTACGTAGTCAAAGAATATTGTCAGAGAAAAGATAGGGGCGATAGATATAGTTGATGAGTAGAAATAGAAAGGACAGCAATGAGAAAGAAGATAGAGGTTGGAGGAAGGGGAGAACAGTGGTGCAAACGATCAAGGAAGATGAAGAGTTGGAAACCCAAGAGGCATTGGAGTTACATGTTATGTGATGTAACTTCATAAAATCTGATAATAAATTTATTTTATTTATTTTCAAGTTTGAGTTAAATTGATGTGTGATCATAATCGATCTTAAAATCGACACATATAAATATTGATTTGGAGTTTATTGGTCATGGAGTCTGTGTAATCTAAGTTATGGGTTGTGAGTTGTTTTTTCTTCTTCATCAAATATTAATTATTTAAAATATATAAATCTTAATTGTTGATCATCAAAGCTTGCGCCTCTCCGATAGTCTTATGGGAAATTCAGCGAGTGGAGGGACAATATGCACCTCACTAAATACCTCCAGGATTTTTATAGAAATTCGGCTCTTCTCTGAGTTTGGAAAAAGGGCATAAATAAATGTAAACATAAAAATGGCAATGTGCCAACACTTTTACAACATTTCAAAACCTCAGATTCTTTTCTATGAATGATATGATAGACACGGAATGCCACATCCCTTCATTGTTGGGAAGAGAATGAGCAGTAGAGGCTAGATACAAGCACAATGCAGTCATTTGATCCACCCGTAGAAAGTGTTCGTTAAGATCCAAACAAGCATAAAATTTTCAAAAGTCAATAGGAAAACATTCAAAAGCCACATAAACTCTTCCTCCTAATATAGCATAACATAAAGAAATATTAACCATTAAAAGAAACAAAGAAGTCAAGGGACATAATCCAGTTTCTACAAATTATAACTTTATCATGCACACATACAACATGTAAATCGAATAATCAAACTATTCCGATTAAGCTAGAAACAGTGTTATATTCTGGACAAAGATGTAAAGAAGGAAATATTGACAGAGGTCATATCATGCACAGTTTCAAGTATTTCTCCCAAATAACCTGTACTTTAAATATCAAATGAACTTTAAAATAGAGGTTGGATTCCAATCTGACAATAGTTTGAATAAAAAAGATATAACATGCTAGAGTGAAGCAGTGTTTTGTAAACTTTTATGAAAATACTCCTATAACTATGAAAGCTAAAGAATTTTTTTTCCAAAAGGAAAACTTCAGGAACCCTTTCTGCATGTTGTCACTTCCAATTTATAGCAGCCAAAGAGAGAGAAATGTTGACTTCATTCAAAAGTAATGACTGTTAGGTGTTTGCACCTGATAGCTCGAAATCTTATCCATATCTTTAATAAGGTCGTAGAAATCCTGCTCATCAACTTTCAACTGTTGCATTAATATCCTTTATATATTTTAACAGGATTTCCCTCCATAAACCCTCAGATCCTAGAAAATAGCCTGGAAAAAGTCTTGTCAACCGATCAAGTGGCTTTAGCAGCACCGACTCACATCCTTTTATTAGAACAAGGCAAGGCGCGCTCTGACAAACTTTGAAAGAAGGCTCTCCCAAGTACAACTTTTTTGCAGTGAAGAGATGACGTGTCGAGCAAACGGGTAGTCTCAGATTTGCAAAAAGTGCTTTTAAGAAATCTTCTGCCAGGCCAACACATGGTCTAACTCCCATCCTAAAGGAAAGCGATCAACAAAACATGTGCAACCACCACGTGGCGCATTGCACGCCTTTCAAAAGCTAACTCCTTTTTCGTGCATGGATCTTCCCGAAGTCAAAAGTAAAATCCGAAAATAAAAAAGACTAAGGCAAAATTTTGCTTCACAATTCTAGCGACTCACAGGGGGACTTCGCTTGCAGAGGCACAAACCTAGACCTATGGCTATTCATGGAGTTTGAGGAAAGCGAAGTGCAACATTTCCCAATCCTCATCAGTCGGTTGAGAAAGATTACAAAAGGCTTTGTACTCATGATCCAGCTCAAAGACTTCTTTGAAAGAAACAAATCCCCACCTTGTTGAAACAACTCCCAGATGATAATATAGACGAGAAAGTGGAAGAACCTCACACTCAATGTCTTCAGCAATGGGTGTTGTGCTTGATTTTGGGAGTTTTACTAAAGTCTAAACCTTATTTCCGACTTCATTTGTAATTTTCTCAACTAATAACACATCCCCATTTTTTGAAAGGAAGGGAGGTGATCTGAAGCTGTACAAGACACGGAAATCCTTCTTGATTTCATCGACCCTTTTGTTTAGCACTACCTGGCATTCCTTGCTTTTTGTTGCTACCTTATTAAAGTGGATGAATTTGCTTGCTTTGCTAGAGGAAGCCCTTCAATCTAGAATTCTTGCATTTCTCAAAGCCTCATTTGTTGCCATACATAACTTGGAAATCATACTCTGAGTCTCGGCCACTCAGGGGGCATATTCCTGTAGAATTTGGTCGGCCAATAGGCCAACCCTTTCATTTATCTCCCGGACATCCTTCAGAAATTGTAGGGTTGATTCTAGGATGGCAAGCGCAATGATGATTTTCTCCCAATAGCTGGATACCAAACTTATTTTTACAGGAAGGGTCGTAGACCTTTGTGCAACTGTTAGCTTTTCATGTAGTTGAGCCTCTTTTGCCTTCATATTCTCATCCATTTGATTTCTTTTATTGAGAGAATTTTCTAGTTCGGAACCCAGCTTTCCAACCTCTTGATCATGAGTGTGCAAAGCAGACTCAACTTTTTGCTTGTCACTTCTTAGCTTTTCCACTTCTTCTCAGCCCTTTTTCAAATTATCGAAGGCCTGAGATCAGACACCATCCAACTCCTTCTTTATGCTCTTCTAAACACGTTGGTATTCTACATTCGATTGACGCTCAATTGCAAGTTCACCCTTTAATCTATCAATTTTGGCATATAGTTGAATCCTCTCATTCTGAATCTTTGCAAGAGATCCTGCTACATCCTCATGTTGATCTTGTATCTGCATTATGCAGTTCATTTCAGCATTCTGAGCCCTGAGTTCCGACTGCAACTGATTCATTGTTTCCTTTACATTCGCCAGCTCAACCTCGCACTTCCTTAACTTTCTATCTAGCCTCTCATAATCCGTATACACTACCTTCTAAGTGGTCTTGGCTAGATCTACCTTATCGCATAGGAAAAATTATTTTAAATCCAGACCCACAACCCTGATGTTGTAATCCTACGTCTGCATTTGTCCTTCGGGTCGGGATGCGAGCGGCTTCATGGTAGTGATCCATAGAGAATTCTTCTCTTCATTGAAACAGGTTTGAATCTTCTTGGCAATTGGCAGGTTGACATTCTTCATCCTCCTTTTCTACTTCCTGGCTTGTCGGGCCCACTTAGTCACGCCAATTTTTTTTTGAAGAGTCTAGGGGGAATCAATGCTCTGTGCTGCAAGAGAAGCACCAGGGGGAAAACTTAAAAGAGTAACGAAAGGGGAGACTTCAAATGTATGAGCATGTGGGGAGGTGAATGGGAGAGTAATCATCAAAAATGTCGGGATGCCAAATTGAGATTGGGCACTAGAAGGACCAATTGGGGTAAAAAGAGAAATAGAAGGAATGGGCGATTTTTGTTTGAATGCGTACGGACCTAGGGTAATGGGTAACATTGATGGTTCATCTTTCTCGGTAGGGGCCCTGGATAGGGTGATCAAAGAGTCAATAGAGGCCAAAGTGAATAATGTTTGCTCTGCACGTGGGGGTACATCACTTGGTGTGTTGAAGATGTCAGGGGGTTCATTTAGAACCAAAAGTTCAAGGTCTATGGGCGGAGGATTCTTTTCAACAGATGGAGGCAAAGGATTAACCAGAGATGCAGAAGTAGGAAGAAGAGGGGGAGCGAGACTTACCTGGACCGTAATTGTCTGAACATTCTACAAAGCGAACTCTACTTCTTCTTCGTGCCTGATTGCTACATCGAGTATGTCCAGGCCTTGGACCCGCCTTTTCTTTGTTTGACCTGAATTGGCGTGTCTCGATTCCTTAGCGGATGATCTCGCTAAAGCTTGGCCTTCCTATTCTGCAACCAATTCTCTTGGGGACCGTTGGGTTCTCTTTCCTCTACTTCAAACACTGGCGGAGGACGTGACTTGTCGGTCCTTTTTCCTAGAGCTTCTCCCTCTGTTGAACTCATGTGGTTGAGAAGTATGGCATGGGAGTCGCTCCTCTGTTATCTCATGGTTGGAATTTGGGTTGTTTTTATCGAAGTCGGCCTCTTGGTCGTAAATATTCTCGAACTGTTCATCATATGGGTGAAACTCTCTTGGCAACTTATGTGTACCTCCCATCTCTTATCAGAACCTCTATAAATCCATCATCTTTCTTTCCAACCACCCTTCTCGCTTCATTTGATTGTTGAGGGTTTTATTTATTTGTAGGTCCCTCTGATACTTTGCCTGCGATGTATAGAAACTTAGCCACCTTCGCTTTTTGGTTGGTATGAGGGCCAGGTTGATGTATATTTCCATCTTTTCTTGAGTCAAATTTTTCTTGGACTCCACATAGTCCCAATTCTCATGTTTCAGAGGGAAAAGCCTCATCGGGTTGTAGTCCAAAGTATCATAGATAAGGATTAAGCCTAGGGCCACCAACAAATTTTTAAGATCCCTCTATTCTTCCCACTTCTCCAGTATCACCTTACTATTCGCAATGCAAAGGGGAAGCAGATATAGCTTTGTTTTGTTCCTTTCTCTATTGTAGGTGTTGTCGGCAAGAGTTTCTCGATGACATGCCTCCAACACGAAAACCCTATCTATCACAAATTTGGGGAGTTGAAAAGGCTCTCCGATGAAACCATGATATTTGATAAATGTGAAATCTTCCTCGAAGAAATAATCCACCGGAGTCGATGAAGTTTTAATCTATTTTTCAACCTCAGGGGACAAATGACTCATCGAACACGGGAATAGCTCTTGAAGCACCGGTCTTATAAAGTGGTTGACAAACCAGTAATAATTACATATTTTTGACAGCACATAGGTCCATATAGAAATTGACTGGCATAAACCCTCTTCATCAAACCTGAAGACCCGCAAATGTCTCTCCAGAAACCCAAAATTTTGATGCAGAATTAAGTGAGCCAAGAAAGAAGAATACCTGAATTTGGACTCGGTTTGGTAATTATTCAATTGCTCTAACATGTTTGTAGCTACTACATCAACAAAGTCAAAATATCTCTGCCCCCTTTCCCATTTGAGTATCAGATCCAGGGCCATCTGGAAAGCGTGGACCTCTTCATCATTATCCAAGCCGAAAAGCCAAGCTAGCATCGAGAAAAGATCATGTGTGTTCATTTTGAGCTTTTTGAGTACCAAAGGAAAAGTAAATCGACCTCTCGGCAACCTTTCTCATGTCTCATCCTGATAGAAACTTTCTCTTTCATTTTCTTCTTCCTAGTAAATCTCCAAATCTTTCTCACTGAACAACTCGGTGCGCCAGTTAGGAGGGATACACAACATATCTCATATAGCTGCAGCAAAAATCGTAACCTTGATCTTGTTGCATGTAATGATTCCAGTTTCTCCGTTGAGCCTTTTGGCACATGCATCCACTAGCTTTGGGCACGGGTGTACGATAGGAAACATAAACTGTGGTAAACCAAAATTCCAGAGCCAAGAGGCAAAACCCTCAGAGGCACCATATTCTTTCATTCTTTGAAATGCTCACTCCCTAAGACCTTTAGGGTTTTTCACCAATTTTGGATCAAAAACGTTGTCAACAACATCTCGCACCACCTCTCTTGGAACACTTTTGTCTACTTACACCCTTTTACAAAACTCAAACAGTCAATCTTCAGGCACCGGGGCATTGGAAAATGATTTTTTCCCAAAGATATTAATGAAACCAGGATTTTTTGATGAAGAATCTACTCTTCTACCGGTCGTTGATGGCTCCACCATGGCTGCTTCAAAAGTTGCAAAGATTTTTTCACTAAAACGACCACTTGCTTTTTGCTTCTTTAGAAAAATCTACTTTTTGGTGTAGTTAATTCCCTTAGCAAGTACGTGCAATTAAGGCTATGTCATAATCATTGGTCCATTAAATGTTGCCAATGAGGTGATACGTGTGGGTTGGAGATTTGTATCCCTTAGGAATACCAAAAACTCTACCAGAATGGAATTAGTGCATTCCCTTTGCCGCCTCTCTTCACAAATAAGCTCATTGTCTTGGGGGGAGTGCTTTTAGTCATGTCAATTTTGCTTAGATGATACAAAGTACCCTTGAAAAGATGCGCTCATTAATTCGTCAGATATTAGTGCATTAATCCATGTCTTTTCACTTACGCGAACTAGCTGATGTTGATGATGGAAAAGGACACATGTCGATGATCGACTTATGTGACCATTTACTCCCAACGCCCAAAATTAATTTTTAGACCTTATGTCATATTCTCGATATGATTTATTCTTCATTCCCTGACTTCTTTGATATTTTCTCGTTGTCGTTCAGCCAAAAATAAAGCTTTCGTTGTTTGGATTTCCCAGCACCTCTTTTCTATAAATAGCCATGTCACCTTGAGGCAATATTAATTCAAAAAGTAAGTCTTTTTTGAGTTTATTCATCCTTTCTCCATTTTCATATCATCTTTCGATCTACTACCTTAGCCATGTTTGTCGACCTAGGCACTCTTGTTCATCTGCTTCCATGAAGGCCGCAATATGCCTTCACTGGGGAGATTACTGCTAATAGAATCAAGCACCTGGTAAAGAGGTGTGACCGGTTTAGGGTAATTTCATTTTGTTGGGTCATCGACATGGACTTCATCGAGGACGAAAACTAGATGAGGAGCAATTGCAATGTCTTGTCCTGCTTCATGGCCTCCCTCCTGGACCTAAATATCACCAAACCTCAGATAGTGGAGTTGTGTCACCAAATGTTTGACGCCTCTTTGTTGGAAGGCCTCGGTGAGATTGTGCAAGTTTCCATCCCAGGTGTCGTCATTCTGAGTGCAATGGACCTTCGTAGGTACATTGATTGTGGTGTGGATGTGCCTTGGCTAACCTTTTTGAGCAACTTCCGCACCATGGAACTTGAAATCCACCACGCTCTATCTTTGCCTACGGCCATCTTCTTCTTGTAGGAGTATGGCGTTGAAGTCATTCCTGGGTTGGACTTTACGAAGTATTTTGAGCTCCTGGCATACAATCACAAAGAATAGGGTCGAGGTCCGTGCACTATGTGTTGTTGTGTCCCCCTTTTTCCTATCAACGAAGAAGAAGAAGAAAATAATGACTACGGGAAACACGCCTGTGTAACTATTGCTGAAGGCCTACCCTTTTCAATTTTTTGTAACATGCCTCCATTTTGCTCTTTTTGCACTTTTTGCTCAAAGAGCCTTTTTGGGTTTTTCTTGAGAGAGCTTCAAGTTAAAAATTTGAGCCTCAAGTTGTATTTCACTTGTAAATTTTGATGAATATATAATATCATACAGTGTTTTCTTACTTATTTTGTGTTCATCATTTTTTCTTATGGCTTATTCTTAAAACTAAAACATATTTACAAAATTTTACATAGGGTAAACAACTGTGAATTTCTTTAAAGAATAACGTACTTTAATGGAACAATTTTAGATAAATACCATTCACCGATATCTCTAAAGCATTGCCCTCCATGTCTTCCAGCTCATACACATTCTTTTCCTTGCATGCGCTAATTCAGAAGGGTCCCTTCCATAGTGCTTTGAATTTGGTGTGTTGCCCTAGTTTTGAAATACGCTCATCATATTTTAGCACTAGGATTCCTTCCTGGAAATCTGGGTTGGAAGTCTTCTTGTCGAACCATCGCTTGACTGTTTGTTGGTGACCAATCACGGCTCCAAAGGCCTTCTCTCTATCTTCCTCAAGCTTGAGGAGTTCTGCTATCCGTACCTCCATTTTGTCGCTTTCCTCTATTTCTAGGGCTTTCAACAATTGTAAAGCGGGGAGTTCCATGGAAATAGGTAAAACCACCTCTTTACCATACATTAATTCATAGGGAGATGTCTTTAGGATCTGTGATCTGATCTACCCACAGAGTAGCCCATAGGTGCTTGTGCCATTCTCTTTGTCGTTCAGATCCAATGCACTTGATTAACCTAATTAGGTTTTTATTTGTTGACTCTGCTAACCCATTTCCTTGTGGGTAATAGTTTGATGAAGTCTTGAGGTAGATCCCATTCTTAATAGCAGAATATGACATCCTTGATCCTACAAAGGCTTGAGCATTGTCGGTTATGATAGTTTTTGGTGAACCAAACCTAGTCACCAGCTCCTCGAGGAAATTAACAATCCTGCCCTCAGTATCATTTTTTAGGGTGATGGCCTCTATCCACCTTGTGAAGTAATTAGTCACCATGAGGATCCATTTGTGACTAGCATTGGAGATGGGATTTATCATTCTGACAAAGTCCAATCCCCATTGAGAAAAAGGCTCTTCAGTTATGATGGGACTTAAAGGCAAAGCGAATTTTTTTCTCTTATTGACGAAAAATTGACACTAAGTATACTTCTGCACCAAATGGTGCGCTTCAAAAAACATTGAAGGCCAATAATATCTTGCTCACATTATTTTCAAGGTGGTAGTTTTAGCAGAGAAATGTCCACCCTCAGGACTATTATGAAACTTCATCAAAACCCTTTTTGCTTGGTGCTTGTCTAAACATCGAAGTGATACACCATTATAGTTTCTTTTAAATAAAGTCCCTTCAATTAATACATACCTAGTGTCTTGCAATCTGTAGTATCTCCTTTTGTGGAATGGGAGGCTAGTCGGGTAATGTCCCTTTTGCATATATCGTGTCTGATCCGCCACCCAAGAGTCGTCAGACTCAAATTGATTTGAGTAAACTTGATCAATCTCCTTGTCGGCTTCAAAACCTGACTCCTATGCAAGGTACTCACAAAGGCCTCTTCCCCGAACTAGCTTAGTCGGTCTAATATCCACATCGTACTGCAGGATCTTGGTGATCCAATTGTCTCTCTTCTTAGTTATTTCTCCTTCGGTAATATATTCCCTTACACTTGGGTGAGCAACCGAGATGGTACTTTTATTGGCCAACACCAAGTGTCAGAACTTCTTAAGGCTCTTAACAATGGAAAAATCTTGCTTTTCTACAAAATTGTATCTGGTTTCACAACCTTTGAAGGTTCTTGAATGAAAATAAATTGGATGTTCTCCATTATTCTCTTCATCCTTTTGAGTGAGTACCAAAGCTATGTTATGTTGGTCATTGTATACGTAAAGCAGGAAATCTTTAGAAAATTTTGGGTTGGCCAACATCGAAGTGGTGAAAATAGCCCTCTTTATCTGCTTGAAAGTTGCCTTGCCTTCGAGGGTCCATTTAAACATCAAGTTCTTCTTGAGCATCAATGTGATGGGTCTTGTGATGCCTGCAAAGTCTGAAACAAACCGGATGAGAAAATTAATCTTCCTTAAGAAAGACTGCAGTCCTTTCTAATTTATTGGTAGGGGTAAATCTATTATATATCTCACTCTTTCGAGATCTATTGCAATAGCCTCCTTGGATACTACAAAACCAAGCAGCTTTCCTTGAGGTACTCCGAAAACACATTTTTGGGGATTTAAAGAAATCTCAAACTTTTGAAACCTTTGGAAAACCTATTCTAGATGATCAAAATGATCAACCTTTAACTTTGAAAAAACTGTCAAGTCATCTAGATAAATCAAATTGATCAAATTGATCAATCCCTTGAAAGCAATGTTCATGGCTCGTTGAAAGGTCACACCAGTATTTGAGAGTCTGAAGGACATCTTTGCATATGCAAATGTTCCCCACTTGGTGGTAAATGTCGTTTTATATTGGTCACCTTCCTTAACATATACTTGATTGTATCTTGAGAAACCATCAAGTAATAAGAACATCTCTGACCCTGCCACAGTCTGCAAGATTTGCTCCATTCATGGAAAAGGGTAGTGATCTTTTAGCAAGGCCTTATTAAGGTCTCAAAAATTGACACAAAGCCATATGTCATTGTCTTTCTTCCAAACCGGTACCAGATTAGACACCCAAGTCGAGTGCTTAATTGGGTAAATGATTCGAGACCAATTAATTTAGTGAGCTGTTGAGCCATCCATTTCTCAACTTTCAGATTAATAGGCCTCTACTTCTGTTGAATTGGTTTTGACCCTTCCACCAAGTCAATGGTATGTTGAATTATGTCGAGATCATATCCTCTAAGATCATCATAGGTTCATGATATAACTCTTTTGTACTTAGAACACAGATCCCTTAACCTTTCCTTATCTTCCCATGGAACATCTCTTCTAACTTTTAGCTTTCTGTTGTTTTTGAAATCCAACTCCTCATAATCTTTTTCATCAGCCATATAAACCTTTGCTTTTTGCTCCTCACATCTTCACATTCGAAGAGATTTTTGAGGGAGATTAGACCTCAAGGGAGCTTATTTCCTTTTAGTTGAATGACCTTCTCTTCGAAAGGTTGAACTCCTGGTTATGGATAATCGAAAACTCCTTCCAACTTTTGGATGAAAGTGGTGATCTGGGTGTCATCCTCGAACACTTGCCAATTCTGATCATTGTCGGGAATCGATGGTCAGATAAGGATTTGCACTGCGCTCTGCTTCAAATCAAAAATCGGTTCAAACTATGACCCAATTGAATCCATCTAATATGCTATGTTGTTTTGAGATTGGGGAATGACTTGTATATTGAAAGCTTTGAAACCTTCAATCAAATCCCATATCTGATGCATATATGACTTCATTCTCATATTTTTAGTAGCTACTTGCCTACGGACCTAGCTCACAATTAACTCATAATCTATGAATACCTGTAATCTTTTTGTGCCCATTCACTCAATAAGAAACAAACCATGGATCAAGGCTTCATATTCTACATCATTATTAGAGCACGGAAATTGGAATCTATAAGCCTTGAAGGTCTCTGATCTTATTGGAGATAGTAATCGAACTCCTACTCCAAAATCGACTTTACATTTAGAACCATCAAAGTATAGGGTCCATAGATGATTATTCATCATATCATCGTATCTTTCCCGCTCTTTCATCAGTTTCGGATAGACTAGGTCATCATCGAAGATCACGTACGTGCCCAGTCCCGTGGCATGGAAATTGTCAAATGGGTCAAAGTCGATGAACTGGTTGAGGAGAACTTCTTCTTTGGGAGTCCGCTCACTTGTATCTTCTTCGTCTTCTAGAATTTCCACTCAATATCCCTCCTTTCTTGAGAAAGAGGTATGTGTTGCTTCAAAACAGAGGACTACATTATCCGTTATATGTTTGGGGTGCAAAGACTCTAAGAGAATCTTCATCTTTGCCTCATGCTTGGTTCTTAATATCAGATGGGACCAGTCTTGTGCCAAGCATCCGCCCAAATTTGTAATGAAATCTCTGGAAAGACACATTCCAAAGACTGGGGGAATATCTAGTACCACTACCTCTTGTGAGATTGTCTGGCTTGCTCATGAAATGAGGGTCAAAGATAGATCTTTTATCCGACCAACTGTCAGAACCTTCTTTTTGTCCAACTACATGATTACCCTTTCAAGAGGTTCATAATTGAGCATTAAGGCATCAACCACTTGCTTTGGCATGATCGTTGTACTGGCTCCCGAATCAATCATATTGTTGCGCCAAAGTTTATATCCCACAATTAATGTTAAAAATAAGGGAGTGGGCTTCGTCTTGCTTACCTCTTTCTCTCTTGCATCGCCTGTGTCGTTTGCAGAAGCTACAACTTGAGGAGCTTCAGGATCTGACGTGGGTCCTTTTTGTTTACTTTGATCGCACGGTGGAACTACATCCATCTGTGGTCCCTGTTCCTTATTTTTCAATGCTTCCCGAAGAAATTTCTTCTACTTGGGAATAGATATAACATCCCATAATGACACATTGGTAGGTGCCTTCTTCAGTTGCTACACCACATTGAGCATCTCAACTGGCAGGGCCTTTAGCCTGAACGGTGGAATCTCTCTCAACTTCGAAGGAAGACAGTCTGTCGTGAATAGGTTTGGTATCTTTTTTGATAGTTTTTCGGGTGATGGTGAAATCCGTTGTTGTTGAATCAGTCGAAGATTCGACTACGGGAACTATTTTTCCTATGACAGTGGTTGATGTGGTTGAGGACAAGGCAGAGCTTGCAACACGTATTCTCCTATGAGCCTTCTCTTGGATTTGGTGTTGTGGTCTGACTGGACCTTTGGAGTACTAGTCATTGGAGCTTCGTTTACGAATATTGCATCTTCTTCTTCCATCCAAGAAAAAAGCGCTTGATCGGGTGCGATATCCAACTCTTGCTCTACGAACATTCCTTGCATTTGCACTCTAAGACGGGAATTCTCCATTTTAAAAAACTCATATCCTTCCGCATTCATAAGCGTGCCTTTGTTTCTTTTCTATGTTATCCTTTGCTACACATTTCCCTTCGAGCAATTTCGGGGCATATGGCTATCATTGCAAGGAAATTACCATGCATTTTCATCGTCCACTAGGTTATTCTGGCCTGGAATCAACTCGTTGATGTGGTTGTCCTTAACTATCTATAACGGCATGGTGACTAGAACTATCTGGTTGGTAGGCGTCGCTTGTTGACCTCCTCGACCTGAAGGTCCTTGGTATGTGCTCTATTGATAGAATGGCCTTCCTCCCTGATAGGCTTGAGTAGCTTTCGTCGAAGGGGTCGCTTGTTGCCACTTAATGAGAACTAACTCATTAGAAAAAGACCACATCAAACTCTTCATATCATTGATGTCTTCTGCTATAGAGGAAGAACCCGACATGCTTGGCTGTGCGATGGGGTATACATACATAGATTGGGGTGAAACCGAACTCGTCATTTGTGTCGCAGAAGTGCTCGGAGCAACTTCCTCTCGAGGCACACCTAATTTTTTTGAAAAAATAGGCATCAAAGGTCGCAGTGGAAGCTTCCCGGTGTCTATCAAGCTATTCTTTGCGCGTACCACCACTTGTATGTACCGAGAAAGATATCTCCTCTCATGGAGGTTATCATCACCATAATATCTGAATTGATAGCCTTTAGGTAGAATATGAATTCCATCGTAACTTGAGGTTGGGTGGTCGTTGGGATCCTCTGTCAAGTCTTGTTAAACCTGGTATTGAAGTCACTCATGGCCTCTTGCAAAGCTCTCTTAATGGTGATCAGTTGGTGCAGTAGTGAAGAGTGATCTCCTTTTTCCAAAAAGTGTTCAAACAAATTTACTCTGAGATCATTTCACGAGCTGATAGAACTGGAAGTCAAAGATATATATGAATCTTGAGCCTTCCAATTGAAATAGGTAGCCAAAAATCTCATAGCAATGTTTTCCTCTATGATATTGTGCACTCTACATATCTTTGCTATGTTTTGGAGGTGCTTGGAAGGGGTTTTAAAGTCCTCTCCAGAGAATTTTGGAATAGCCTTGAGGGCATTAGCTGGTATGGCGGGCCAGACATCGGGGGGAGTAGTGGACTACCACTATCCCAAGTTATTAAATTTTTGGGAGTAGGAGGGGGTACGTGAGCCATGGAGAAAAGGTTCCTATGAATTGGGTAAACTGGTATTCTTATTTGGAAACTTTGACCTCTAGGCGGAGTAGATAAGGATCTAAACTCTGGGCTCTTACTCCTTGCTCTACTACTTCTTACAGGCGATACAAAACCTGTAAATCTTCTTCTCCTAGGTATCGAAGATGGTAGTTGGGAGTACTGAAAGTGGCCCTTTGAAGATGCTCTTGTTTGGACTCTAGGCATGAAACTTCTAGTTTCCTTCCTTGGTTTGATTTAGAGATATTTCTTATTTCTAATCAGACATTCAAAAAACTTGTCCCATCGGGCGTGCCAAAAAAAGAATTGTTGATCATCAAAGCTTGCGCCTCTCCGATAGTCTTATGGGAAATTCAGCAAGTGGGGTGACAATATGCACCTCATTGAATACCTCCGAGATTTTTATAGAAAGTCGACTCTTCTCTGAATTTGGGAAAAGGGCAGAAAGAAATGTAAACATAAAAATATAAAAATGGCGATGCACCAATGCTTTTACAACATTTCAAAACCTCATGTTATTTTCTATGAATGACATGATAGACACATAACACCATGTCCCTTCATTGTTGGGAAGAGAACAAGCAACAAAGGCTAGATACAAGCACAACGCAATCATTCAATCCACCCGCAAGAAGTGCTCATTAAGATCCGACCAAGCATAGAAGTTTCAGGAGTCAATAGGAAACATTCAAAAGCCACATAAACTCTTCCTCCTAATATAGCATAACATGAAGAAATAATAACCATTAAAGGAGACAAAGAATTACAAGGACATAATCTACTGTCTACAGATCATAACTTTATCATGCACACATACAACATGAAAATCGAATAATCAAACTATTCAGATTAAGCTAGACACAGTGTTCTACTCTAGACGAAGATATAAAGAAGGAAATATTGACAAAGGCCATATCATGCACAATTTCAAGTATTTCTCTCAAATAACTCATACTTCAAATATCAAATGAACTTTAAAATAGAGGTCGGATTCCAATCCGACAATAGTTTGAATAAAAAATATATAACATGCCAGAGTGAAGTAGTGTTTTGTAAAATTTTATGAAAATACTCCTATAACTATGAAAGCTAAATAAACTTTTTTCCAAAAGGAAAAATTCAAGAACCCTTTCTGCATGTTGTTGCTTCCAATTTATAGCCACCAAAGAGAGAGAAACATTGACTTCATTCAGAAGTAACGACTGCCAGGTGTCTGCACCTAATAGCTTGGAATCTGATCCCAAATCTTTAATTAGATCACGACAATCCTACTCATCAACTTTCAACTGTCACATTAATATCCTTTAGATATTTTAACAGGATTACCCTCCATAAACGCTCGGATCCTAGAAAACAGTCTAGAAAAAGCCTTGCCAACCGATCAAGTGACTCTAGCGACACTGACTCACATCCTTTCATTAGAGCAAGCCAAGGCGCACTCTAAAAAACTTTGAAAGAAGCTTCTCCCAAGTACAAATTTTCTACAATGAAGAGATGATGTGTCGAGCGGGTGGATAGTCTCAGATTTATGAAAAGTGATTTGAAGAAATCTTCCGCCAAGGCAACACATGGTTTGACTCCCATCCTAAAGGAAAGTGATCAACAAAACACGCGCAACCACCACATGGTGCATTGCATGCCTTTCAGAAGCTAACTCTTGTTCGCACGCGGATCTTCCTAAAGCCAAAAGTAAAAGCTAGAAATCAAAAAAACTAAGGTAAAATTTTGCTTCACATTAATAATTGTACATTTTAGATTTATAAATAATATTATATAAATATATTGTTAGACATTTCATGAAAAATATTATTAAATATTATTAAAGTTTTTGATTAAGGAAAAAATAGGTTTTGAAGGGACCCGAATCCCTTTAGAATCAGATTTTGAATGGATCTGGAACCCTCAATTAGAAAGTTATCCTAACATAAGGACCATGAAAGCATAGACAACCATGGGTAAAAAAGGCACCCAAAGGCAAAGAACATGGGTTTTTTAAAAATAGGCTCCCACAACTTAAAACAAAGCTACAAAAAGAACAGCCTGAAGCCAGCCAAAAACCAACCCCCAACCAAGAACCATCAAGATTTACATTTAGAGCTACTCTTGTGGGAGCAGAGAGTCATGTCAAAAGAAGGCTTAGAGAACTTAGCTTTCTTTCCCTTAACAAAAATCCAACCCTCTTCCACTTGCACTGCCTTATCATGCCAAGCCAACACACCATTATCCTGAGAATAAATGCCTGCAGCCACTGTCTCAAAGAATTCATCAGTATTCCTCCTTGCAGGCATGGCCTTATCAGAAAAGCCACCAGAATTGATAGTCTGAACGCTATCACCAAAAATGGAAGCTTGAGGCCCATTCTCTCTCTCTTTAGGGGTTTCAACATGATAATCTTGCACAACATCAGCAACCCCACCATTTATGACATCCAGAGAGGATGCCCCTAAACCCTGTGATTCCAACGCAACCACCTCAAAAAAAATCCTATGTTGCTCATATTTCTTTTCAACCGTATAATGTTGTTGAGAAGCACCTTTCCACCATGTAGCCGTCATTTCTTTTTTCTCAAATCCACATTGTGCAGCCACATGACCTATTTTAAAACATCTTCTACATCGGAAGGGAATCCCTTCATAGTCCAAAGATTGAACCCAAGAACCCATAGAAGATTTAAGTAAAATCTCAATAGGCAACCCTTTTGAAACATCCATTTCGACCAATATGTGGGCAAAGGTGGAGTAAAAAATATCAAAGGATTCATCATCCACCATAAAAAAAACTCCAAGGGCTTCACCCACTTCCTCTAAAAGAGGATCAACCCATAAATGGAGCGAGAGATTAGGAAGCCGAACCCAAATCAAGATCTTATTAAACATTTCAGAAAAAGGGTTGAAATCAGAATGCCAAGGTTTAATCATCAACAAAAATATGTTCTCCCAGCTAAAAAATGATCACATAAGATTTTGTTTCTATCCTCGACATTATCAAACTTAGCAACAAAAAACCCCTTAGCTATGGGGAAAATATGAACTTTACCAGTAATTAAAGGCTCCCGTTGTTGTGAGATCCAAGTGTGCAGCTGAGGGAGGCTAGGCCAAAAACCCCTAAATCGACATATCACCCCATGTAAGGAGAGAAAAAAAGCATTACGATCAATTTCCTCTACCGTCTTTGCTTTCATATTAACGAAGATGGCATTTGCAACAGGAATGAACCCACCATGCGGTAGTCTCCCTTGTCGTAACCTCGGTGCCTCACCATTCCGCCTCTGTCCAACAAACACGCTAGCATCCTGCGGACCACCAGCAACAGAGGCATAGGGGCGGGGCAAAGCATCCAAGGCCGAGGGCCGAGAAGTGCCAACATCAGATTTTGAAATCGCCCCATGGACGAGAAGAGCCGTAGCAAAGGGAAGCGCGATTAAATATTATTAAAATTATTTTAATATAAATAATAATAAATAATTAAATGTTAATATATTAATACAAACTTGACATAATCATTGACATATTAATATTAATAATTATTAAATTTATGTAAATAAATTTTAAGATATTGCATTCTTATATTTTATTTTAGTGAGACAAAATATACTTCAAGAACAAACATAATATTATCAATAATTATTTTATAACTACGTATTTTCAACTATCCTATTGTCAAAACACTAAATATATACAAATTAATCATAAATTATACAAATCAATCATAAACTTTTGTATACAGACCATTATAATTGCACTTTATATATCAAAATCAATTCATCAATCCTTGAATTACAATGAAACTATAGAAATTAACATAGAAAATAAAGAAAAAATATATATTATCACCAACATTTCATGAGTGGGCCCTCCTCTTAGTCCATGGGGTGACTGGAAATAATTTACTACTTTTAAAAATATGGGTTGCATATGAGTTGAGTTATTTTGAAAAATATTATATTTTTTCTCACATCTTTGTTTATGGTATTCTATATTAAGGTCTATAATAATTTTACTACCTTTACATAATCCTCCCTAGATTTATGTCTCTCCACAAAACTATTTTACAAGTGATAAGATCATACAAACAAATATTTGTTGAATATGACCAAGTTTGATAAGCCACAACCTTAACAAAAAGAGAGATTTGATAAATCATTAAGCATTTAATTAATTGTAGATTGTTGGCATGAGTAACAAATATCGATATTTTTTATTTATTTATTATCATTTTATATCTTTCTTGATATTATTAGCTATAGCTATAGTTATACAATGATAACAATTATTAGTAAATATCATCAAATATTTTTTTTCTCTTATTTTCCTTAAAAAATTAGTTAAATATCTTCCTTTGTTTAATCATATGCAACGAAAGTGGTAAAAAAACATAATATGATATGAAAATAGAACTAAGGTCATTATAGTGTAATAAAAGGATAAAATATGGGATGAATAAGATACAAATGCATCTCATTAGTAGGGGCCATTTCAAGCTCAAAATTTTCATTATTTTTAACTTGCAAGTCTCTACTAGGAGCTTCTCACCAAACAGGGGTTTGCACTTCCTTTTTTCCCCTTCTTAATTATAATTTTCATTTATTAAATTTATATATTTAATTAATATATATCAATATTGTTATTCCTTGCACACACCTCATCATTTTACTTGCGAATTCTAGGTACCCTACTTTTTCTATTTCCTTTCTTTAGGGTTTTTGTGTCCTTAGTTTGGTTTAGCTATCTTTTTATGTCATTTTCTCCCCTTTTCCTTGTGTATTTATTTTCTTTTGGTGAAGGTTTTGGGACTTTCAAAGTTCTCAAAACTCTTTTGGTTCCTATCGTGTTGCAAGTCCCAATAGGAACCTAGAACCAAGGTTTTGGGTTCCAGGGACCCACCTCACGACCCGATCCCTACTCCTTTCTAAGCTTTTTTCAAATTTCACCCTAAGTGGCAGACCTCAATAGGTACTTTGAACTTGGTTCCAAGTCCTTTTCCCGACCTATAACTTGTGACCTAACACTCAACTACCTTCTCCCATGTGTATCTATGATGCACAAATGCAACCTCTTCACGAGTTTATATTCCTTTTTCCTCCTCTTTTCATACTCACCTTGCATTTTTAAGCCTTCCTTCTCTCTCATGCTCTTGTGAAATTGGTGCATAGATTCCCTCTGTGATCTGTCAATTGGCTCGCATGAATTGGTAAATTCTATGTGTGCCCTAGCTCAACGTCCCATGCTTCCCCCTTTTTGTTTCACAAGAATTCAACTGTGAGGTTGGTTTTCTCTATTCTACATTTTTGGATCCTTCTCATTTTCATTTTGTTTCCTTTCCTTCATTTTAGTTTGTTAGGTATTAGTAGTAGGGTTAGTTTAGGTTTTTTGAACCTCAGTTTCTCCATGTGCCCTAGTTTCCCTTCTATGGTTTTTTTATTTTATTTGGTTGCCAGTTGTAGACACCTAAAATTTTCTTGAACGTATCACACATCTTGATTTCACCTATTAACAACATTTTCCTCATTATCCCATATTTCTTCCATTTAATTAAATAATTTCCAATTATTTGATTAAATTCCCTATTTTTCTCTATTAATTGAAGAATTAGCATTTATTTGATTAATTCATCAATTTCATCATTTTGTACTAATTCCTGGGCCATGATTAAATAATTTCAATTATTTAATTAATTCTAATATTTTCCTCAAACCCACATGATTAAATAATTTCCAATTATTTAATTAAAGATCCTAATTCTCTCTCGTCCTCACAATTAAATAATTTTCATAATTATTTAATTCCCTAATTTTCCTCCAATCCCCCAACTCACACAAAGAATATTCCTTTTTCAAAAATAGAATATTCACAGTTCAAATTCAAATATCTTCCCTCCAATTCAAAATATCTTGAATCAATTTTTCATGAAAATAGGATATTTTGGGCTCTCGTGAATTCTCATCCCTTCATCTCCTTGATTTACTCTCATCCATTGATCCTCATTTTCAAACTCCACTGTTGATCAAAAATCCTAAAATCTATAAAACAAGTCATTTCCTCATCAAAATCATTCACAAATTTCATAAGCAAAGGCACTCTCTTGAATTCTTGAGCATTTGAGAACCCCTTTTGTGAATCACATCAATCAATAGCTTTTTCAATCATAGACTATGCATAATTTGAGCAATCCACATTACAAATTTTCATCAATCCATAATGGGATTGAAGTTTTGCATCGTATCTTTCGTTTAATTATGTTTGAATTGCATTTCATTTACTTTAGATTAAATCTTTGAATCATTTGCAAACTGATTTCATTTGGTACATGACTTTGTATGATCTTAATCTTGTAGGTTAATAATGTTTTTAGACTCTAATGGCTTGAATTATGTTTCCTAACCATCATTCATATTTCCTCTACAACACTAGTATTAAATTTAGTAATTTTTTTGTTTATTTTGGTAAATTAATTGGTTATTTGGTCAAATTGGGTGTAGGGTTTACTTTTTGTGTTCTTGCATTTTTCCTTCACAAAGTTTCAAAATTTTGACCTCCCTAAAGTCGTTCCAAGTCTTAGGTCCTAGCATGGACTCGAGACCAACATTCCAAATCCATGTCCTCACCCATTTCCTACATCTACCAATATTTCCCCATATTTTGACCAATGTTCACTATTGCCAATCAAGTCTCAGGTCCTAATTGGGACTTGGAACCTAGTTCCAAGTCTTCATTTTGTCCCATTGTCCAATCCCTTTCCTCTTTCATTTCCCAATGTATTTTGAGTCTCAGATGTCAAGAGGAAATGGGAACTTGGGACCAATATTCCAAGTCCTTGTTCCCACCCACTTCCAATTGCTCATTCATAATAAACAATTTATTTCTCATCTTCACACTCATTATTCAATTCCAACCAGGTCTTGGGACTCGATCAAAACTTGGAACCAATTTCCAAGTTCCAAGTTCCCCTCACAACCTACAATCCATTCCTTCATAATAATTCATTTTAAGCATCTATGTCCTTTTTGAGTGGTAGGACCAAATAGGGACTTAGATGTAAGGAAACTCAGGTGCGGAAACAACTTCCTACACTAATCTCTTAAGGAAAGTATGGTGCAAATTCGTTTTAAACCCTT
The DNA here is from genome assembly GCA_007115665.2 of Sequoiadendron giganteum. Classification (NCBI taxonomy): domain Eukaryota; kingdom Viridiplantae; phylum Streptophyta; class Pinopsida; order Cupressales; family Cupressaceae; genus Sequoiadendron; species Sequoiadendron giganteum. The sequence continues at coordinate 525,037,435 of CM021102.1, forward strand.
ACAATTTCAGATTCGTTAATCTACTTAACAATGATATTGCAGCAATATACCATACATACAGAAAATAAAGAATGACACAATGATTTACCCTGGGGAAAACCTTTCGGTAAAAAACCCCAACACTCCAAAACCTGCACAATCTATTATCTTCAACACAACGGTTACAACACACTTGCAATGCAAGTTCTTTCAGGAGATTTCCAACACTTGAAGACAAAATGCGGCAGCATCAAAACGTTCCAACAATACACTCACATCACACATCTTCGCAACCCTAAAAAACGCTTATATCATGCGCTTCCCTTTTTAGGGCAACTTCTGAAGATAACTGTATTTGCCACATGTCTTCACTTCTGTCATTGAATCTTCCAGACATAGCTCTTACGTGTCATAGGAATCCATCATAACCGTTTCAGCCATGATCTCCTTACACACAATTCAAGATGCCGACACATTAAGTGGAGTGACACATCAACATGCCAACTAGACATGTACACTCACACTTAATTACATTATTTGCAAGAAATACATTTTACAAAACAAATAATAAGAATAGGAATTATCCAAGGTTGAGACACCTTATTCCTAACATTAGAATATAGGTTATAGGTCTCCATTTCCTTTTGACACTCGACATTCACCTACCCTTCATTCTTAAGGTTTTATGTTATGTCCTTTTGGGTTTGGGACCCGATAAATATATAGAGCCTTATCCTAGGTCCCTATTTCCTTCCAACACCTTCCATCTACGTAACCTTCATTCTTAAGGTTTTATGCTATTTCCTTTTAGATGTTGGGACATGATAAATATCTAGAAGCTTATCCTAGGTTCCTACTTACTCTCAACACTCGCCTTCATCTTTCCAATCAATCTCTATGTTTCCCACTATTTCTCATCAGAACCTAGGGACCGAAAGGAACCTAGAACCAAGTTCCAATTTCCTTGTAAATAGTTTGTGAACCAAAACCCACCTACTCTTTAGCTTAGGTTCCAAGTTCCAATTCCAACTCGACTCCTGGACACGACCTATATGACAAAATACCAAAATTTTATAATGAAAGAATCTAACTTACAAAAACTATAGGAATGTTTTAATTAGATTTTTACGATTAATAATAGCTCTCTTAAATATATATCATCCCTAGAAGCCTAGATAACAAATATAACACTAAAAGATGGGAACTCATTAGGTTCTTTGTGTCACATTGTAAAATGACTAATAAAGCCTCTAAAAAGTTAGATAAGGCTCTTGGAAAAATGAAATATGAGTTCTAGGGAGTCCCAAGGGCCTCCAAGATCACATTTTTGTATAGGATATTACTAACATGGAACTAGGATATATTGACCTTGAAGATTTAAAAAGTAACTTTTGGGGATGAAACCACTACAATATCTTGAATCATACCTGTCTCACATTGTTGGATTCTAAACCTCTCTTCAATGTCTAAAATTAATCTTTTCCTATGCAACACATTATGACCCAAAAACTAGAACTTCTAGGGACCTATATGGTAATATTGTCCTCAACATTAACCTAGATTTTATCACCCATATCTTTTGCTTACCATTCAAATAATTCTAAAGACTTTGATAGAAGAACACACGCTAATAGACTTTGATACCAACAAAGAGCACAATATTTGATATCTCAACAATTATTGGCTAATAAAACCAAAAAATACCATAGCCAAGATTTCAAAGAATCTCACTAGAGTTAAATTCTAAGGTGAAATAGGTGATGTTATCACTCTATCGAATAGAGTTATGGGGAAGTCAAAATCCAAGGTTTATCATACATGGATGTACTAGTTTATCTACATCATTCTCAAGGATGTTGAGTACTTTTAGTAGGCATAACTAGTCAATGATAACTTACATCATTAATTGAGAAACATCCAAACAACTAAGAAGCTCTTTATTTATATTATATATCTTCTTGCAAGACAAGGCTCATTTCTAGGACTGACAAAAAAATGGTCCTTAGGTGAGGGGGGTGGACAACAAAGAGTTTGGTAGTAATATACCTAGCTTAATCTTAAAAATCCTAAAATAATTTTAAATGGGTTAGTGATGATTTTATATAACCCATCATAAACAAACTATCTAGGGATGATTTAGTAAGGATTTCAAATGCAGCTAATAAGTTGATATTTGGGTGGGGACATTACTTTATCCAATTACCTAAGTCAAGTTATATCAAAATATCAGGCTTCTCAAGAGCCCCATTTTTGTTGATATTATAGTGATAATGATAATACTAGATTTCACTCAATTTTTTTTGGAAATCCATAATAAATACATATAGAAAAGCATAAGCTAGGTGTATAGTTTCCTTTTATTTTGGGCTTTTACACTTGCCCTAATATAGTATGTGTACAAGATTCTAAAGAAAAAATATATCTTTATTTATTTGAAAACTAATAATACACAAGCAAGAAATGATCCTAATGGGAGAGCAAGGAAATTATTTGGTCTAATATACAAACATAAAATAATAATGAAAGATTTATGGGCAAACTACCACAATGATTTTTTGCGTCGAGAAAAGTAGATTCTACAGGTTAACTCAAAAACATATGAAATAAATGGGGGTTTAAAAAGGTATTCCAAATAAAATAGTAGATGATGGTAACCTATTGAATCCAATCTATCATTTGCAGAACATTGACAACATGCTTATTCCATTTGGTCAACTGGGCCACTATATAGGATGATTATTTGATGATAATTAATAAATATATTAAAAAATACACTCTGGGATGGCTATGGTTCCAAAAGGGTCAAATGGGGAAAGGTAAGGGGAAGAAGAGGAAGCATAAAAGTGATCTTATTTCCACCTAGAGGAAAACAAAAAGCAAGAAAATGGAACCTCTTAAAGAGAAGTTGAAGAAATATTTTGACAAAGCACAAAGGATGAAAGAGGTTGTAGATGCAAGGGTCATTGGAATATTTGGAGCAACACCATTATGATAGGCTCATCTTAACAATTTAGTCATCCTACCAACTCCTTCATTATATACAAAACAACTTGGAATGGCTTATTTTGATCCTTCTCCCTCTTAAATGAGAACACCATCAAAGGTATCAACCCCAAAAGCTCTAAGAAAATTAGGGGCTCTGAGAGTGAAACAACTCAAGATAAAATTGGTGAAGTCTTTAAAAATATGGAAGAACAGTTGTAAAATGGAGAGGATATACTAAAAACTTAGTCTTCTCGCAATAGGACTAAGTCTCAACATGAAGCAATTTCTATTGAAGATACAAATGATGAAGGTGATAAAATGAATACTTCTCATTCTTCCCTTAAGATTCCACCTAAATAGAAAATTCTAATCTCAACTCCTCCACAACAACAAAAAATACAACATCCTCCTAGTCCACCACAACAACTACTACCTACCTCAAATATAATTATGCAAAATGTGCATGTTGGCCTAGCTTAGCTTAAGTTGGATTTTACTACCAAAAGAAGAGGAGTATAGGTGCAACATTTAGACCTAGAAATTGTAACTGCAATGGTGAGTAAAGAGAAAACTCAAAAGAAGCCTAGATTTCTCTCAGCCATTAGAATGAATCAAAACAAAGAAAGGATTGTTGAAATAGAAACTCCTACAATTGATAAAGATGTTAGAGACATGGCTCCTCAAGACTATCGGGCGACCCAAATTAATTTGGGAAGGCAAACAAGGGAAGAGGAGGTAGCCTCTCTAGACCAAATTGTAAAATCTTTGAAGTTGAGGATTATCAAAGATCAAGAAGCAAAGAGTGAACTCAAAGAATAACTACAATAATCACAATTTTTTGTGAAGAGTTTGATTACTATGGTGTCCTTTTTGCCCAATACATCTACATATGAACCCCATTTTTATATAGAAAAGTGAAGTCAATACTTTGAAAGCTATGAAACAAAAGGCACAAGCCTTAGACAGTAGGATTGATATGATTTCAACTAAAGCTAGTAGACAAATTTAATTTGGTTGTAAATACCATCAGATTGCTACTCACCTAAATTATAGCATGAAGAAATTCATAGACCTAATGAGGATAGAGGCCAAATGTATGAACATGACTTGCCATTATTTTGGGAGATAAGTAAAGTTCCTTTTAAGGCATTAGTTGATAATAATATTTTATAGCTAGACAATAAATATTTTGTTGAGAATAACTTCAGGGCTATAGATTTTAAGAGAGATTTATTGGTTTGGTATATGTAGAAGGTCCCTAAAGAAAGAAAATAAATTCACATAATTAGGAATAATTTTGAAAATTTTGTGGGTCAAATAGTCAATTTGAATATTGTAGATATGACTAAGCACACTATAGCATCAACACAATAAATTTAGTGGGAAATAAAGATAATAGTAGACGAGCTACAAGAAAAGGTGGATGCAAATGTAGCTAAGGTTAGAATTTAAAATTTTGGATAATGATTTGCATGAAGTGAATAATCAGCTTGAGTTTTTTGGCAAAATGTGTGAATATTCCAAATTCCAGGTAGATTTCCTATAGGGTCCAGATAATCAAAATTGACCAAGTGCTTAAATGACTACCAAGAGCACAATCATACAAGTCAAAAGTGAATAGATTTTTTTTGAAATTTTGAATAAATTTTGGTGCCAAGCCAAATCTGATGTTATTATTGAGATAATCATTCTTTCATTCATTATTTTATTTGAAATACAATAAATGATTGTTGAATAGTGAGACCCATCCAATAAATAAAAGGTTTCCTCTATTTTTAGGCAATTAGTTAGTATTTTAGTTTCAATTTTTTTAAAAAATTGCAGAACTAATGTATGTTAATGCATGTGCTAGATTTTAAGAGATAGAGTTAAGATGTTATTTTTAGATAGTTTTTGTAATGGGAATATATACATGGATTTTCTACAAGTATTAGTATAGATTAATTAAATGTGTTCATCCCCTCCTTTTCTCTATAAAAGGAAGTGTTCAAGATTGTAAAAGGGCTACCTCTTTTGATATGTGAATTAGTGAGATAAGACTTAGTGTTTTATTTTTTTGTAGTATCTAGAGAACTTAGAAGGAGAAGATTGAGATTCTTATGTAGTGAAACCTTGCTAAATTTAATAAAGATCTACTTTTTCAATAGAGTGCACTTATCAATTCTTTGTGCTTTAAATTTTGTGGGATTTTTAGAATGTTGAATTGAATTTTTTGGATGAGTTATTAGAATTGTCATTGAATCTGCATGTTTAATGAAGTGGTTTAATAAACATATATTTGGTTTTTCTCCAAAATTCCTTAAAATATTACTTTCATTTTATTTAAGGCTGAACAATTATTGGTCTTAGTAAAGTGGATTTTAAAATTCATTCCCTCAATTTTCTTTCTGACAAAAGATCAAAATTATTAAGATTAAAATTTGGTAGAGTAGATTAAAACATAAATTTAGAAAATAGAAAACAAAAATATAGAAAAACCATTTTGGGAAAAAACTACATATTTGCATAATCTTAAGAGCCATAAAGGTCCTTTGAACAAATAGTCCACATTAAACACTTATTAAACCAACACATTGAGACCTAACTATAGAGAGCTTAGAGACTAAATCTGAAATTTATATTCTTTTCAAGAGAGGTAGGATACAAATATTACCTATGTTGCAGTGTGTGATTTGGACCATAAACAAAATTGGTGTTAGAAGGAGGGTCCTCTTTCTAATAAATTGGAAAACATAGTTTTTTTGTTCTCCTAAGAGATATAGAAGAATTATTATACCTATTCTTGATATAAAGGAGATCTTTTAGAACTCTCACAACATATAAAATAACAAAGTGATAAAGGAAAGAGTAGAGTCAAATCTTCAAACCCTATGAAATCTCCCCAAAATACTCAAATTATAATTAGTTCCACTCTTGCAAAACTAGTTCCAACAACTGCCATGGTTTATTTTCAGCCGAATCAATATCCTCTTGGTTAAATTCCTAGAGGGTTCTATGATCTTCCTGAGAATCCCAAAAAAATTATGTCCCAAATTCATCTATGGAGAATAAAAAAATACAAAAGAACATCTTCAAGATTTAAAAGATGTCTACATTAGAGGAAACATTGAACACCAAGATGTTGCATGTAGAATTTTACCCTACTCGCTAGGATATTTTTCTTATAGTTGGTACCTCAACTTATCAACCCAATCCATTACTAGTTGGGATAGTTTGGAGGAAAATTTTCTTAACCACTTTAAAATCTATATAGATCCTTTTTTATTATATACCAACAATTAATTAGCTACAAGAAGGAGCCAACTAAACCCATTAGCTTGTTTAATAACCAATTTCAAAGGTTATAGGAAGTTGGCCACCTTATTTTTGATTGGAAAAAATACAACCATACAAATATATTTGATGACCCTTAACCCTTTGTTAGGTTTACTGTTATGAATAAATCGAGAAAATTACACTAACCTATTTGATGCTTATGATGCTACAATAAAATCTAGAAAGAGATTGATCCTACTTTTGGACCAATTAATGGATCATTACCAACGATAGGTTACCTGAGGATGTCCAATATTGTACCAACCATCAATCAAGCATTGTCACATAATACCCCTTTGTTAAACCTTATTCCTCAAGTTTTTAACCATGGGGTTATGTCACAACCTATAAATCAGGCTTTCTCTACACCCTTGTTGGCTTGGTCTAGGCAGACATCCAGTACTTCCACTGTTCTTGTTTGAGCTACTGGTAACACTTTCTTTTAGTAACAAGCTACCAACTTTGTTCTAATATTGAATGTTTAGACAACCACTCATATAAGACAACGCAATGGTTCTAACCCCAATCCTAATTAGATGTCCCAATTTACATCATAACTTGAATCCCTCAAGAAAAAATTGTCACAAGTGACTAATGAGTTAACTCGACTTGAGATAAGTTCATCATTGGGACAAAGTCAAAACAACAATTAGAATAACTTTCAGATTAGAACCAAAATATTGGATTTGTGAACACAAGGACATTTAACTGACAATAGAACACTAGGCCTAATAACAAAGGGGTATCCAACTCCTTTGATACTCCAAACACTATGAATATAGCTTATCTAATTCTCATGAACAATTGGTGTAGATTACATGACATTGATACACACATTTTGAACTCGATTACCCTCAAATGGAAAAGGTGGTGAGAATTGCCCAAGCTGATTTACAACAAACTAGTTATTTTGGTACAAATGACAATTATGACATGGGGACTGCTATGGTATGAAACACATGTATGCTCTCGGGTAAAAACATAAACCTGTGTCACACTTTCGGCCAAATAAAAAGTTCTGAGCGAACTAATTTTGGCCAAAAATGTTTTGGTCGAGTATGTTTCGGCCGAAACCATGTGGCATATATGTGGCACACATGGTTTCGGTCGAAACCAAAAAAATATTTTTTTCACTTCCAACTTTACAATCAACTTTCAATCTGGCTTAGTATATGTGCGATGTTTCTATCGGAAGGGTTTCAGTCGAAACCCTTCCAGCCGAAACTATCTAGTTGGCATCCTAGTTGGTAGCCAACTCAACATTTTTCAGAATTTTCTGAAACTTTTAACTTTAGCTAAGTATTTCTCTAGTCATAATGATTTTTTTGCAAAAAAAAAAAAAAATACCTTTTTGTAGAGCTCAGAGTGGGAAATCCAAATATATGATTTTTTTAATATTTTGATTAGTTTTGATATATGTTATTTTTAAAATAATGCAAGTAGGTTGTTAAAATTAAAAAAGAGGCTAATTTGAAATTAAAAAAAAAATAGTAAAACATTTAAAAAAAAAAAAAACTTATATGAGCCAGTAGAGGAGAGAGTCTTCTTCAAAAGGGTATAATGTTTTTTTTTTAAATGATTTAAAAAATTGAAAATAGTTGACGGCCCGTGAAAACTGTCAAATTCTGACATGTTTGACTTTAAAATGTTATTACGAGAAAAATATACATCAAAATTTGAATCTTTTTTCCATGGAGTAGATATTGAAGTTACCTATTTGGAGAAAAAAAAAAGGGAGAAATGAAGTATTTTTCAATTTGTTTCTTGATGGCCCGTGAAGTCACTCTTTTCTGAAATTTTCAGCATTACAAAATTTGTCCTTAAATTGAAAAAACATAATGAAAATAATTTAAAAAAATAAAAATAAAATTACAAGAATAAACTTCATCAAGAGTTCTACATTTCATTAGTTTACACCATTTTGAAATTCAAAACATAAAGACCACTTTTATGTGGTCGAAGTTCAAAAAAAAAATTGTTGTTGGTCGATTCTTTTATAAAGTGTGACACAGGTTTGTGTTTTTACCCTCCCTTTTGAATAAGAGACCAAACCAATACAAGAAACACTAGATGTTCAAAATGCTCAAAAAGAAGTTAAGAGAAATTATTTCCTCAAAAATAAGAATAATCATCCTTTAACTACCTTGATCCATCGCAATCATGCTCCAATGTCTCCTAACCAAAAATGCCAACAATAATATTGTACCTCCTAAAAGGCCTTCTAATGGGATCAACGTTAAACAACCTATTGCCCACAAAACTTAAATTTTTATATAAGAGGTTATGATTTAATAGAGGTTACGATTTAATAGAGGATTTGAAGACAACCCTATCAAACATTATGTTGTTTGATATTTTGTAGAAGTTTCCTTCCGAGAAGGAGGCTTCAATTAAATCATTGGAAAAAAAAAATAGCAATCAAGACACATCCAAGAATAAAGAATAAACATTAGTGATATTAGATGTTTTGCAACCCTTTATAAAGGTAAATTAGAGTTTTCACCTTTTCTCCTCGACCTCAAGATATTTGAAAAAAATTTACATAATTGTCTGGTAGATTTTAGGGCTTCAAGAAATTTCATGTCATACTCTACCTACAAAAGGTTAGGACTCACACCCATTTAAACATCGAATTAAGTAATACAGTTCGAAAAAAAAATGGTAGGGGAATTGGAATATGTACACATACAACTCACATCAGACCCTAGGATACAAAATCACATTGACATTCGAATCGTCAACATTTCAAAAGTTTATGGAATGCTCCTTAATAGAAATTGGTCTAAAAGCTTGAATGGATACTTTTCTACTAATTTCTCACATCTTTGGTTGCCTCAAAGAGGCAATCAAAATTAGATAAAAATTGATAATGATCCAAGAGTTCAACACATGATCACTAAATATAATTATCCTAACGAAGTAGCATGCGCTAATTATCCTAACGAAGTAGCATACGCTGATATAGAACTAAGAGTATAGAATTGATGAGATCCTCACTTTTCACATTACTGGTAATAATGACCAAGACCACACTCCTCACACTTCTACTTTAGATGAATTCGTTATGAAAAATTTTAATGATAAAATGATGTTGGTTGATAATGCCTATGCTTATGATTTACTACTTCATAACTAGTGTCATATCCATGGTGAAGGACACTCTCAACTCTCTTGTAAAGTTTGTATAAGGTAGTAGAAGTACTTAACACCGATGTTGCAAGATAACCTCTATTTTCCTCATAATTTGACTACCAAACAACATGTGAAATTGCATTAGATTCTGATTTTCCTAAAAAGGGAGATGATTCCCCAATATAAGAGTATGATCAATGTAGTTACAATCCTGAAATAGTTGAGATATTGGATCATGATGTAGAATTGAATGATGAAATAAATATTGATGTTAAAATAGATATCCAAATAGAAGAAGATATCCTTTCAAAATTCATGGATTCACATGATTGTTCATCATTTTTGGAGAATAACTCACCAAATTTATGTTAAGAACATCTAGAGCATGGGTAGATAGGCCTGAATGAGTCTAAATAAGATTTTTCGTATGAGATTGCACATAAAAATTATGGTGTCAAAGAGACAGAAATTCTGGGTGATAATTCTTTTGCAATAGAAACCCTTCTCCTTGATCTTTAATATGAGAAAAAGATAATAATATGTTCCAATCATACCAAATATTTCTCAGTGTTAGCCTAATGAATATGGGAGAAGGTACATCTGATGAAGATTTTGAATCAACAAAGGAAGAACCAGCAGAGCAAGAGGAAGAAAATTCTTATGATGTTGCAGAAGATGATTCTAATAGCTCTGTAGAAATTAGAAAAATTGAAGAATAAAATTCTAATACATCTAAAATCATTATGGAAAATGAACAATCCTCCCTTATAGCACTGAGACATCAGAAATTGAAATTTGATCTTACAATATAAACAAGTGAAAGAGTAGATGTGTTGGAATCTGAAGAAAAGTTTTTGAATGGATCTTTCAATTTAGACAAATACCAAATGTGGAATCTGTGATTTGATGGGTCTAAACCTAAACAAGGAAGTGCAACAGGCATAGAATTGATTAATCCTAAATGGAAATTTTTTCTAGCATCATACAAGTTGCAATTTTACTATACTAACAATTTGGGTGAACATGAAGCCCTGATACGTAGAATTCTTTTGGCACTCAAAATAAAAGTTGCTTGTCTACAAGTGCAAGGAGATTGTGAACTAGCAATTAAGTAAATACACAGTCAATAGTTTGGCTGCTTATCGAAATCAAGTTTAGAATTTGATAAAAAATTTGATGCTTTTGATATCAAATTTATTCCTTGATGAAGGGATCACATTGTCGATGCTTAGCTATTGCAACCAATATTCTTCAGCCTATGAACCAATTAATATTGAAGATATTTTTAGTAGAACTGGTTCTAGTTCCTCTAGTGCCGAATAATGTTATAATTTTATTTATTTTTGAAGATGATAAACATATCTTGGAGTTTATTAACAACTTTGATATCTTTGAAAATCATATCATTGATGAATTTGATCGTGATCCTATTGAGTTCGAGGAAAGAGACAATCAATTTAAAGACTAATAGTATCCCAAAAGAGATGGTAGCTCTAGATAGGGTCTTTGATTCTGACCCTAGAGTCAAACAGAGAGTTCCTCTAGATTCAAAAGAAGCAAAATATGAATCGTACAATATGGGTAATGACCAAGATATAAAACATGTATTTGTTGGAAAGGTGTCCACTGCAAAAAAAATAAAAAAAATAAAAAATAAAAAAATAAAATAAAATAATTCTTGTACTAGAAGATTTCAAGGAAGTCATAGCATGGGTTGTGAGGATCTGAAAATGTTCGATACATCGATAATTACTCATAACATCTCGTTGAAGCTTATATCAAGCTCTTCCAACAAAAACTACATGTGAATGTCTTATGGAAACCCTCATACTTAAAAGAAGTGAAAAAGTTTTCGATTGCAAAGATTCTATTTCTAGTAAGGTACTCCAATTGGGTTACCAATCTGGTATTCGTTAGGAAGAAGAATGGGGGAAATTAGACTGTGTTGACTTTAGGAACCTAAATAAGGAATTTGAGAAAGATAATTATCCATTGCATTCCCATGAAGAAGTCCTCCATATTTTCAGTGGATCTCAAATGATGTCCTTCTTGGATGGATATTTTGGTTATAATTAGGTTTTAGTAAATCACGAAGACAAATTAAAGATTGCATTTACAACAAAATGGGGAACATTTGCAATAAGAAGAATACCCTTCAGATTTATCAATGCAGGAGCAACCTTCCAGAGTGCCAAGGATGTAGAATTTAAGGGGTTAGTCGAAAAGTGTATAATCATTTATAAGGATGATTTGACTATCTTATCCAAAAACATGGTTGATCACATTTCTGATATGTGCAAGATACTACAACATTGTAAAGAACATGGTATAACACTCACCCCAAAAAAGTGTGTTTTTGGAGTAACAAAGGGGAAACTCTTAGGTCATGTGATCTCTAAGAGGGGAATTTGTATTGACCTTGACAAGGTTGAGGCTATTTTGAAATTGTGTATGCCAAGAAATAATAAAGATAAAATATTTCTTTGATAAGATAAACTTTGTTAGGAAATTCATTACTGGGTTTATAAAAATTGTTAAATCCTTGAACGAAATGCTCAAGAAGGATGCTAATATTGAATGGAAATTAGAAGTTAAAAAAGAATTTTAAGAATTTAAAAAATATAGTATTGAGGCTCCCATTTCGATCATTCCTAACTATACAAAATTGTTTTACATTTATTCTATTATATTTGAATATTCCTGTGTAGTTGTCCTCACACAGAGAGAAGATACTAGTGACAAAAGGACTATCACTTCTATGATATCTCTATTAAAAAATGTAGAGGTTATATATCCTTATGTAGAGAAATAATCCTTCACACTGATTTGGGTTGTTAAAAAAAATAGACACTATATTCTAAGAAGCAAAGTCTTTGTTGTTGTACTTGATGTTTTTGTTAAGTCCCCGATGATGCAAAGTGAGCTCAAAGAATGATGAAGGAAGTGAATGGATATACTACAAGCATATGATGTGGAAATCTATCTCATGAAGCTAGTTAGGGGACAAGGGCTATCACAAACATTGGCACAATTTGATGAATAGATTAGTTGTCAACAATACACAATAAGTGTCATAATAGAAGATGATTGGTATATAAAGACATTGTATTTTATTTTTTGAACAACCAATTCATGACCCACATAATTCTACTTAGAGGAGAGAACTAAAGTTTAAAATCATAGATTATATGATCAAATCAAGTGTATTATATAGAAAGAGCTTTTAATATGTTTACCCGAGGTGTCTTGACCATGAAGAAGCCTAAAAGGTCTCAATATATAGACAAAATGGTATGTGACATGGTGTTGGATATGTTGCTACTCATCAGATATTGTGTACTATTTATTACTAGCCACACATCTTTCATGATGATCACCAACATGTCTGACACATGTCATACATGCTAAATGATTGCAACTAGAGAAATGAATCTTGCTATGCCTTTTCAACCAATGTATGAGGTAAGACCATTCGCCCAATGGGGCTTAGATTTTATTGGTGCAACTAATCTCAATTCCTCTGAAAGTCACAAGTTCATCTTTACCACCACAAACTATTATACATGTTGGGTTGAAGCAATAACTTGCAAAGAATTGCACTGTAAAATTCGTAATCAAATTTCTTGAAGAAAACATTGTAACTAGGTTTGGAATTCCATTCTCTTTAGTATGTGACAAGGACCCTATCTATTCTTCAATTATTTTAATATAATGGGCCTATCAATGTGGGGTAAATTTAATTTATTTTTCTTAAACTAGTATCTACAAGGGAATGGGGTAGCTAAATCTACAAATAAAAATCTATTGGACATGATTAAAAAGTTGCTAGAAAAGAATCTTAGAGACTAGCACACTAGATTGAAGTTTATATTATGGTAGATAGAACCCAAATTAATTCATCATTAGAAACTTCACCTTGCTATCTTTTCTTTGATCTAACCCCTATTTTCTTAGTCAACCTAAGAATCGATAATTACTCATAACATCTCATTGAAGCTTATATCAAGCTCTTCCAACAAAAACAACATGTATTTTATGGAACCCCTCATACTTAAAAGAAGTGAAATTTTTTTTGATTGCAAGGATTCTATTTCTAGTAAGGTACACCAATTGGGTTACCAATCTGGTATTCGTTAGGAAGAAGAATGGGGGAAATTAGACTATGTTGACTTTAGGAACCTAAATAAGGAATTTGAGAGAGATAGTTATCCATTGCATTCCCATGAAGAAGTCCTCCATATTTTCAGTGGATCTCAAATGATGTCCTTCTTAGATGGATATTTTGGTTATAATTAGGTTTTAGTAAATCATGAAGACAAATTAAAGATTGCATTTACAACAAAATGGGGAACATTTGCAATAAGAAGAATACCCTTCAGACTTATCAATGCAGGAGCAACCTTCCAGAGTGCCAAGGATGTAGAATTTAAGCGGTTAGTCAAAAAGTGTATAATCATTTATAAGGATGATTTGACTATCTTATCCAAAAACATGGTTGATCACATTTCTGATATGTGCAAGATACTACGACATTGTAAAGAACATGGTATAACACTCACCCCAAAAAAGTGTGTTTTTGGAGTAACAAAGGGGAAACTCTTAGGTCATGTGATCTCTAAGAGGGGAATTTTTATTGACCTTGACAAGGTTGAGGCTATTTTGAAATTGTGTATGCCAAGAAATAATAAAGATAAAATATTTCTTTGATAAGATAAACTTTGTTAGGAAATTCATTACTGGGTTTATAAATATTGTTAAATCCTTGAACGAAATGCTCAAGAAGGATGCTAATATTGAATGGAAATTAGAAGTTAAAAAAGATTTTTAAGAATTTAAAAAATATAGTATTGAGGCTCCCATTTTGATCATTCCTAACTATACAAAATTGTTTTACATTTATTCTATTATATTTGAATATTCCTGTGTAGTTGTCCTCACACAGAGAGAAGATACTAGTGACAAAAGGACTGTCACTTCTATGATATCTCTATTAAAAAATGTAGAGGTTATATATCCTTATGTAGAGAAATAATCCTTCACACTGATTTGGGTTGTTAAAAGAATTAGACACTATATTCTAAGAAGCAAAGTCTTTGTTGTTGTACTTGATGTTTTTGTTAAGTCCCCGATGATGCAAAGTGAGCTCAAAGAATGATGAAGGAAGTGAATGGATATACTACAAGCATATGATGTGGAAATCTATCTCATGAAGCTAGTTAGGGGACAAGGGCTATCACAAACATTGGCACAATTTGATGAATAGATTAGTTGTCAACAATACACAATAAGTGTCATAATAGAAGATGATTGGTATATAAAGACATTGTATTTTATTTTTTGAACAACCAATTCATGACCCACATAATTCTACTTAGAGGAGAGAACTAAAGTTTAAAATCATAGATTATATGATCAAATCAAGTGTATTATATAGAAAGAGCTTTTAATATGTTTACCCGAGGTGTCTTGACCATGAAGAAGCCTAAAAGGTCTCAATATATAGACAAAATGGTATGTGACATGGTGTTGGATATGTTGCTACTCATCAGATATTGTGTACTATTTATTACTAGCCACACATCTTTCATGATGATCACCAACATGTCTGACACATGTCATACATGCTAAATGATTGCAACTAGAGAAATGAATCTTGCTATGCCTTTTCAACCAATGTATGAGGTAAGACCATTCGCCCAATGGGGCTTAGATTTTATTGGTGCAACTAATCTCAATTCCTCTGAAAGTCACAAGTTCATCTTTACCACCACAAACTATTATACATGTTGGGTTGAAGCAATAACTTGCAAAGAATTGCACTGTAAAATTCGTAATCAAATTTCTTGAAGAAAACATTGTAACTAGGTTTGGAATTCCATTCTCTTTAGTATGTGACAAGGACCCTATCTATTCTTCAATTATTTTAATATAATGGGCCTATCAATGTGGGGTAAATTTAATTTATTTTTCTTAAACTAGTATCTACAAGGGAATGGGGTAGCTAAATCTACAAATAAAAATCTATTGGACATGATTAAAAAGTTGCTAGAAAAGAATCTTAGAGACTAGCACACTAGATTGAAGTTTATATTATGGTAGATAGAACCCAAATTAATTCATCATTAGAAACTTCACCTTGCTATCTTTTCTTTGATCTAACCCCTATTTTCTTAGTCAACCTAAGAATCGATAATTACTCATAACATCTCATTGAAGCTTATATCAAGCTCTTCCAACAAAAACAACATGTATTTTATGGAACCCCTCATACTTAAAAGAAGTGAAATTTTTTTTGATTGCAAGGATTCTATTTCTAGTAAGGTACACCAATTGGGTTACCAATCTGGTATTCGTTAGGAAGAAGAATGGGGGAAATTAGACTATGTTGACTTTAGGAACCTAAATAAGGAATTTGAGAGAGATAGTTATCCATTGCATTCCCATGAAGAAGTCCTCCATATTTTCAGTGGATCTCAAATGATGTCCTTCTTAGATGGATATTTTGGTTATAATTAGGTTTTAGTAAATCATGAAGACAAATTAAAGATTGCATTTACAACAAAATGGGGAACATTTGCAATAAGAAGAATACCCTTCAGACTTATCAATGCAGGAGCAACCTTCCAGAGTGCCAAGGATGTAGAATTTAAGCGGTTAGTCAAAAAGTGTATAATCATTTATAAGGATGATTTGACTATCTTATCCAAAAACATGGTTGATCACATTTCTGATATGTGCAAGATACTACGACATTGTAAAGAACATGGTATAACACTCACCCCAAAAAAGTGTGTTTTTGGAGTAACAAAGGGGAAACTCTTAGGTCATGTGATCTCTAAGAGGGGAATTTTTATTGACCTTGACAAGGTTGAGGCTATTTTGAAATTGTGTATGCCAAGAAATAATAAAGATAAAATATTTCTTTGATAAGATAAACTTTGTTAGGAAATTCATTACTGGGTTTATAAATATTGTTAAATCCTTGAACGAAATGCTCAAGAAGGATGCTAATATTGAATGGAAATTAGAAGTTAAAAAAGATTTTTAAGAATTTAAAAAATATAGTATTGAGGCTCCCATTTTGATCATTCCTAACTATACAAAATTGTTTTACATTTATTCTATTATATTTGAATATTCCTGTGTAGTTGTCCTCACACAGAGAGAAGATACTAGTGACAAAAGGACTGTCACTTCTATGATATCTCTATTAAAAAATGTAGAGGTTATATATCCTTATGTAGAGAAATAATCCTTCACACTGATTTGGGTTGTTAAAAGAATTAGACACTATATTCTAAGAAGCAAAGTCTTTGTTGTTGTACTTGATGTTTTTGTTAAGTCCCCGATGATGCAAAGTGAGCTCAAAGAATGATGAAGGAAGTGAATGGATATACTACAAGCATATGATGTGGAAATCCATCTCATGAAGCTAGTTAGGGGACAAGGGCTATCACAAACATTGGCACAATTTGATGAATAGATTAGTTGTCAACAATACACAATAAGTGTCATAATAGAAGATGATTGGTATATAAAGACATTGTATTTTATTTTTTGAACAACCAATTCATGACCCACATAATTCTAATTAGAGGAGAGAACTAAAGTTTAAAATCATATAGTATATGATCAAATCAAGTGTATTATATAGAAAGAGCTTTTCATATGTTTACCCGAGGTGTCTTGACCATGAAGAAGCCTAAAAGGTCTCGATATATAGACAAAATGGTATGTGACGTGGTGTTGGATATGTTGCTACTCATCAGATATTGTGTACTATTTATTACTAGCCACACATCTTTCATGATGATCATCAACATGTCTGACACATGTCATACATGCTAAATGATTGCAACTAGAGAAATGAATCTTGCTATGCCTTTTCAACCAATGTATGAGGTAAGACCATTCACCCAATGGGGCTTAGATTTTATCGGTGCAACTAATCTCAATTCCTCTGAAAGTCACAAGTTCATCCTTACCACCACAAACTATTATACATGTTGGGTTGAAGCAATAACTTGCAAGAATTGCACTGTAAAATTCGTAATCAAATTTCTTGAAGAAAACATTGTAACTAGGTTTGGAATTCCATTCTCTTTGGTATGTGACAAGGACCCTATCTATTCTTCAATTATTTTAATATAATGGGCCTATCAATGTGGGGTAAATTTAATTTATTTTTCTTAAACTAGTATCTACAAGGGAATGGGGTAGCTAAATCTACAAATAAAAATTTATTGGACATGATTAAAAAGTTGCTAGAAAAGAATCTTAGAGACTGGCACGCTAGATTGAAGTTTATATTATGGTAGATAGAATTAATTCATCATTAGAAACTTCACCTTGCTATCTTTTCTTTGATCTAACCCCTATTTTATTAGTCAACCTAAGAATCCTTGCCTTAAAATGCATGAATGAATATGTTAGTGTAGATGATAAATCTAAAGCTAAATTGTTGAACCTTTTGAGTCTAGAAGAAAAATAGATGTTGTTCTATAACACTTTGCAAAACATCATGTTTTTGTTAAATTTTGGTTTGACAAACAAGCTAAAATAAAATCCTTTAGTGTTTTTTATTTGGTCCTCCTTTGGGATAAAGCACATGAGAAAAAAGGAGACTGCTATAAATTTGAAAAAAGTGTGGCTTGGCACCTACCAAATTATTGAAATTTTAGGGAAAAATACTTTTAGGATCAAATCATTAACTTGAGAACTCATCCCATTGCCTATTGATGACAATTTTCTCAAACATTACTTCACTTCCTAGAAGAATTACCACTATGTATTGTAGTAGAATGGGTTCTTTTTTATTTTTTGTTGTTTCTCCTTGTTGGTTTCTTATTTCCTTTGTTTTCATTTTTTGTCCTCATCCTTTTACACGTGAAATGGTTAATTTATATGTTAGGTCCATATCAACTAGTTATTCAAAGATGGGAATTTGTTGTTAGGAAAAGGTGTGTTGTCCACCTTGCATAATGTTATAATGTCATATTTTATTATTTGTGGTGCCCCTAGGGGATCTAGGGGTACATGCATCACATGGGTTAACATTCTTGGGGCCACTTTATGTGTTGTATGTAATATTGGATTAAATATTTAATGTTGGGTTGCACATTTGGGAAATATTTAATATTGTGAAAACTTAGTACCAAAAATTAAATGTGGGGGCTAATGGTTTTGTAAGATCCTGTTATTAGTCACATGGTTTTATGTAATACCACTTGGTGGTTTCATGTAAGCTTATGTCTATAAAAGCAAGCACATGGGTAGTTGTCTAAGGTTGGCTAGTTGGCTATTTTGGCTAAGGGGTTGAAAGCATCTCTTGGTTGCGTTTGTGATATTTTAATCATGGCATGGGATGTGTGGTTATATTCTTTTTCACATGGAGTGCTCATAGAGAGCTTAGGTTTCAAGGGTATTCATGGAGAACTTTGAAAATGTATTATTATGGTTTCATTCTTGAATAATACATGAGTGATGAATGCTTTTGGGGGTTGGGTTTTTCCCTCTTGATGGTTTCCCTAGGGTATATTGTGTGTCATCTTTGATGGTATGTTGTCTATTCTTTTGTATATGGATTTTGAATACTAGTTTGCATGATTTTCTCTATTTAGGTTATGTGGAACTTGTCTTGAGAGGATGCATATTTCATTTCATTTGGTATTAGAGTCATGGTTGTGGTTTGTATGACCTTTGTTGGAGCAGATTTGGTGCATAGTTAAATCTAGTGCTTGCAAGGAAAGAATGAAGACATTTCAAGGTATTAGGGTTTATACAGGTTGTTTTTTGTAGATTTTGGGTTTTGAGGTTGTAGATCTGTGGTTATTTTTTGCACATATAGGTTTATGAGTATTTGTTGGAAAAAGGATTTCTTTTGGGTGTTCACCATGATGATTTTGTATGGGAAGATTCATAAATGACCCCTTGTGACAAAATTAACCTCACCATTGAATTTAGGAGGCCTGAGAGATGAAGATTGGCATAAAATTCAACCTATTTTGGCCACAATGGAAAAATGCAATTTTTTTACCCTCATATTCTTGTCCTATGGTCGTATAATTTGTTATGCAATGAAAAAAATATGTGATTTTAAAAAATATTACCTTCGCATTGTTTAAAAATAATAGTAAGAAATAATTTAAAATTGGGGTGGGGGTGAGGGTTGGGGGAAGGGGAGTCCACAGACTCCCTACACGGGCCTATCATGTCAACAATGGGTGCTAATAGTATTGGGACATGCGTGGTACTCTCTCCCTACCGCTGTTGGTGGAGCCACCCTGGGGCCACCCCTACTACCGCCTACTAGTCAAATTGTGCAACCTTTTTCCAAGGGGCATAACTTTTGCCTCATATGTTAGCTTTTCAAATTCTTATAGTCATTGGAAAGGTGGTTTTGAGAACTGCACTATGATATCAATGGTTTTTCCATTATTTTTTTTGAAAGAGAAATGCTTGTTGGAAGTCAAATGTTCTTTTCAGACTAGGAGAGGTTATAACTTGTGCATATGAAGTTGAATTTTGGATTTATTATAGTCAATGGAAAGCTTGTTCAGAGCACTACATAATGGATCATGTTTGGAGATTTTTTGGCATGATTTATTTGTTGTTATTTCCAAATGAGTTATTTATGGGTTCTTGTTGACTATGGTGATTTTGTGAGCTTATGGAAAATTGAATCTTGGTTATTTGGTGTTTTATTTATTGTATACTCACATGTACACCTTTTATTATCCTTTTTTGACATGGTTATCAATATAATTTTGGATTTGTATGTTGCATTATTGGATCTATGAGTTGTGTGGTGTTGTAGGTTGTCTATACTTACTTGAGTTATATATATGACTCACATGTGAGTTGTCTATACCCATATATTCTTCAGTGTTGATGCAGATTTAGATTTGTGCCTTGGTTTAGTCACTTGTTTTGCTAGTTTGTTTGTCATGTTGAGGTGGACATATGGTATTACCAGGTATAGACATGAAGTGAGACCTGTACTATTTGACTATGTGAGCAAACATGTGTGACATAGTGGGAGTTTGATGCTTGTACTTTTGGTGGTGATCATGGTATCATGGATGTTCCTTGTGCCTTTGGGAATTTGACATGATGTGATTGTTTATGCAGGTGCATTTTTGGTGGTGGAGGATTGATTCATGATTGTTTGTGGCAGTATATCATTACTTTTTTGAAATGGAATAAATTGTGCCATTTTAGAAAATATATCAACAACAACAAAAACTAAATCATTACCTCTTTATATTTGAGTCAATCCCAAAATAAAATCCATATTGACATGTCCCCATGATCTTTTTGGTGCAGGTGATGGCTAGTAAACCCTATATTTTTCTTTGTCTCTTTGGCATGTTGGAAAATTCTAGAATTTTGCACCATCTTCTTCATATTAGCGCTCATTCTAGGCCAATAATATTCATCATTCAATACTGACATCATTTTTTCTACACCAAAATGTCCACTTAGACCTCCACTATGATTTTCCCTTATTAAATTCGCCCTCATTGACCCTTGAGGTATGCATAAATTTTTCCCTTTGAACAACAAATCTTCTTGGATAAAACACTCTAGCCATGTAGTTCAATCTTTTTCCACAAGATTATTGCACGCTACCCATGCTTCTTTAAAATTTACATCTTCTTTATAATTACATGGAATCAAAGCCAACCACGCTTATACACAACTCGTTCAACAATAAACACCTTCTACTCAAAGCATTAACTACTTAGTTAGATTTTCCACTTCTATGTTTGAAAACTATTAGTGTTTCAATTTGCAACTCTGGAGTGCTTATTGGAAACAAACAACTATTACAAGTGTTATAGTACTGCTCTTCAGATTATAGAGAGGAATATCTCTCTTTGTTGATGTTGTACGTAAAAAAAGGTTGAGTAGACTAAGGTTCCTATCATTTTTTACTTAGTGGTAGGACACAAGGATGCATAAACACAATGCACCGTAGCTAAGGTTTTCTTTGGTTTTTGCAGATCTTTAACTATGACTAAACTAGATTCTAAAGTATCATATCTCCTCAAGATAAACAAAGCATGAGGGCATAGGAGAGAAATGGATGGGTTGGATCACTCGAATCCTCTATCTCCTTAGAATATGGTCAAGGCTCTGAACTCTCGGATATACGCTAGGATAAGGTTTTATACAAGCAAAAACTCTTTTATGGTTGGTTGGATCTAAGACTTGCCAAGGAGGAGGAACCCATGTCCAAGGTATAGGCTGGGAAACAACGTACTATAAAAAATAAGGTACGATGATATGGATATTAGGATTCCTAAGCAGGAGGAACCCCTGTTTGAAGTATAGGCTAAGATTTGGATCATTAAACAACATCACACGATAACCATCGATGACAAAATATCCAAGGAGGAGGAACCCCTGTCCAAGGAGGAGATTGAAACAATAAGATATTAAGAACAAGACGTTGAACAAACTCAAATATTTAGATCAAACAAGCATGTTCCATCTGATTTTCTTCTTCAAGCTTTTTCCAACGAATTACAAAGATTGGGACAACAAAGGCACAAAATCATGCACAATTATGATCAACCAATCAACTCTCATCCAAGAGTGAACAAATACAAACTTGTAAACTTGTGGCAACAATGGTGCAGCAATTTTTCATAGTAAATAAAGGTTAACAAATAATGAGGGCGCCAAAAATCTGTTGGTGTTTCAATTAGCACCTTTGGAGTGCTTATTGGAAACGGGCAGCTATTGCAAGTGTTATAGTACTGCTCTTTGGATTATAGAGAGGAAGATCTATCTTTGCTGATGTTATATGTAAAAAAGGGTACAGTAGACTAAGGTTCCTATCTTTTTTACCTAGTGGTAGGACACAAGGGTGCATAAACACAATGCATCGTAGCTAAGGTTTTCTCTGGTTTCTGCAGATCTTAACTATGACTAAACTAGTTTCTAAACTATCATATATCCTCAAGATAAACAGAGCATGAGGGCGTAGGAGCAAAATGGATGGGTTGGATCACTCGGATCCGCCATATCCTTAGAATATGGCCGAGGCTCTGAACTCTCAGATATACATTGGGATAAGGTTTTATACAATTGAACACTCTTTATGATAGGTTGGATCTAAGACTTGCCAAGGAGAAGGAACCCTTGTCTGAGGTATAGGTTGGGAAACAACTTACTAGAAACAAGGTACAATGATATGGATATCATGATTGCTAAGGAGGAGGAACCCATGTCCGAAGTATAGGCTAAGATCTAGATCATTAAACAAAATCATACGATAACTATCGATGACAAAATATCCAAGGAGGAGGAACCCCTGTCTGAGGAGGAGATTGAAAAAATAATCTATTAAGAACAAGATGTTGAACAAACTCAAATCTTTAGATCAAACAAGCATGTGCCATCTTATTTTCTTCTTCAATATTTTCCAATGAATTACTAAGATTGGGACAACAAAGGCACAAAATCATGCACAATTGCGATCAACCAATTAACTCTCATCCAAGGGTGAACAAATACAAACTTGAAAACTTGTGGCAACAATGGTGCAAAAATTTTACGTAGTAAATAAAGGTTAAATGAATAATGATTCCAAGGCTCTTATTTATAGAAGCTCAAAGGAGTAGGCAACCCTAAAATCTCCTTTCAAGTTAACAATCAGTTCTTGCCAATCAACAAGGATTATTCCTAATTCTAAAAGTAGGTGAGAAAGAAGTTAACTAGAAATTTACTTTAGTTAACTGAAACTATACAAATAGTCAACTGGAAATCTTCCTCAGTTGATTGAAACTAAACTACAAGTGAACTTAAATTACAAAATGTGCCTCCAAAATAGAGATCCACAATTAGTGGAGATCTAGAAATAGACATCCATAATTCGTGGGATCTGACATGCAAGATTAGTGGGACATGGAGCTAACTTGGAATGAGGCATCAAGTTAACTCTTGTCACCATTAATGCTACTTTGAAGGGTAGGACGTCCTTTTAGGGTGCTTTACACCTCATCAATTCTATTCAATAATCCTTCTGACTAATCATTGACTTCTTCATACAGAGATCATCACATGCTACAACTGTCAGCTTACTCTTGTCAGCAACTTGATGTATGTATCTTCTTTATTCTACTTCCCTTAGGAGGGTTACTCCTTGACTTTCTATCTATGTTTCTATTTTGACGTGGAAGGCGATGTAGTATTAACCAGTGGCGGCTCTGTATTGGGACTGACTACCTTCCATGTTCTTTTGCAGCTTTATGTTTCTGACATTTTCCTTTATCTTTCTCAACGAAAGACTATTGTATGATGAAACCGCGAAGCTTGATGATGAAACCGCGAAGTTTGACCGTGAACACTCCAGTTGTGAGAAATGCACATGAACTTTCTACATACGCAAAATTCCAACGGTTACAATCCTCTAAACTGGCCTTGGGAAGGCTATTAGATATACGAGGTGAAACCATTATGGAACCTGTGGACTTGTGTCTATGCTTGTCAATATGTCCAAACTAACTTCTAGGTGTGCCCAACGCCAGTCGATGTCAATCGTTTTTAGAAAATCATGAAGTAAGACCATTTTGGCCTTGTATTCATCTTAGGAGATCTGCATTTTGAAAACCTTGAAGATTGATTGTGCACACGATGCTATTCAGATGACTTTTTCTAGAGCTGCTAAAAATAGCCTTGTCAGGGCAACTTTTACAAAAAATTCTAAGACGTGGGTTTTGTTGAGAATGATTTTATAAACAAACCTAGAACATCAAAAATTCAAAAAAACAAGTTTTTCTATGACATGCAAGAGCCCTTCGGTGCCAGAGGCAACGAGGCACCATAAAATGATTTTTCCTGGAAAAATACAACACATGGGTTTTGTTCGTGCTTCAATTCTGAACAAACCCAATATATCTGTTTTTCAAAATTATAACTTTTTTTGGAAACCCTAAACAGTAGGGGTAGCAGAACTACTTTTTCTAGAAAACTCTAATATGTGGGTTTTGTTCAAAAAGTATTGTTGATCATACCTAGTTGGTCAGATCTGTGATTATCTGCTATTTTCTTGGACATGCAAGAAAATCTAAGACAAGGAAAGAGGAAAAAGAAAAGAAGAAGATTGGAAGTTATCAGCTGTCTTTCTGGAAGAATTGTGCCTTTTGATGCAACCTCTAATAAATGATTCCTCTGTGCAACAGATCTTCAAAAATATGAAGAATGGTGAAAACCCCTCTGTCAGATCTTCAAAAATGTTGGAGAAGACAAATATATGTTCTTGAGTTCCTCAACCTGCAAAGAAATAATGAAGAATGGACATCTAGATGCTTTGATATGTCAATTTTGAGTTGTAAGCATCAATTGGGCGCCAACTCATGATGGAGGAGTCTTTTTGCCTAATTTGGAATTCCTGGGAGTGATTTCCACCAATTGGGGGCCATTTTAGACATGAAAAGGTTGTCTAAATAAACAACTTCAATCAACTGAGACTCCCTTTGACTTTAGGCATCCCTTTGAGGATTTGAACTCTTTTTTGATTATTTTTCATGGTGAAGTGCCTTTGTTCGATCCTTGATCCCGGTTGTTTGATTGATCATGAAGTGCCACTGACGGATCCATTGCCAAGTTGAGTCAACTTTGAAGAAGTGTGTCTGGGAGTTGCCAAGTCCAAAACCTGAATCTAATACCTCAAATTCAAGGGCGCCTTTTCCTAGCAAGGGCACTTTTAGCTTTAGACTTAGTCAAATTCTTGAGTGTTCTTTGATTTCTCCATTTCGACCCTTCGTGCTTCGATCTAAGATCCCTACTAATTGATGAGTTTGTTGATCTTGTTGGAATGTGGGTTGGAATGTCAGCTCAGCCTCGGAAAGGATGACTGACTTCACAAATCTTGAAAGTTGATTTGGATGCCTCAAATTCAAGGGCGATTTGACTTATGATTTTCAACTTGCAACCTCCTACAAACTACCCTATCTTGGTCTCTGTCATCAGGTGTCTAATTTGTTTGTTGTCTTTGCTAATGGTGTGTCTCAAGTCAAAGGAGGTTATCTTGGAGGTGATTAAGCTTGCAGACAACATCTGACTTCCCAAAAAGGTGGGTGCCTTTCTTCAGTAGGGACTCTTTTAACCAACACTTAGCCAATTTCTTGACATTCTTCCTTCAGCTTTCACCGTTAGGTGTTTTCTGCTTGATCTTCACCTCTGATTGCTTGACAGGTCTGTTGTCCCTGATTTTTGACATGCAAAACTTAGAGATAACCCATCAAAATTTTGACCTTTTTAGGCCTCAAGGCACGTATTACAAGGTATAGAGGTTGGGAATTTTAAGTTTTGGGTCTATAGTCCTTTTGGCGAACATTTTTCATTCACTCTCATCTGTTTTCATGAAATCTTGAGTCATTTTTGGTATGTTTTTGGTCAATTTCGGGTTTTACAGACACAGTTGCAAGTTAGTAAATTGTTTGTAACTTGTAATCGGGTTTTAAAACCCCTATTGCAAGTATATGGAAAGGATTTTTAATATTTTTTTTTAAATTGTGTAAAATCGGGTTTTGAAGACCTCATTGCGAGTTTGGGGGTTTTGAGAGTTTAAATACAAGTGATGTTTTCACTTGCAATCGAGCTACTAAGACCCAATTTTGTATAAAATGACTTTTAAAACACTTTTATGTTTTAAAAAGTGGTCACTTGCAATCAGACCTTCAAGATCCGATTACAAGTAAAGGTTTTCAAGTTAAGTTTTTAAAATAACTTATAATCGGGTCTTGGAGGTCCGATTGCAAGTTTGCAATGAGAGTTTTTCTTAAAGTCACTTGTAAATGGTTATTAAAAACCCAATTTTAAGTGTTATTCTTAAAGTTAATTGTAAATGCTCTTTAAAATCCTGATTACAAGTTTGAGAACTCAAAATCTTCAAGGGCACTTGCTTTTAAGTCTTTTGAACCTGATTTCAAGTATGAGTTTTTCACTTGCAAATACTTTTCCAAGACTCGAATACACATATTTTAGTCACTTGTAATGTAAAGTTGCAGAGCCAAAATATTTTTACCTACCTTAACTTGTAATACATGCCTCAAAACCCGATTTCATTGAAAAGACAATGATGACTTTTTCATTAAGCCAGTAGCATGTATCCATACACCCAAAATTTGGCCTTTGTATGATAATTGAAACAACTTACTTGCAGTTCATGACTCAAGACCGAAATCTACTTGTAATGATTATTTACAGAACTGAAATACTTTTGAGGATGACAAAAAAATATGATGTTCTATGTCAAGTGGCAGTTATATCAAGTTGCAGTACAAATTTATGAAGATGAAGATGGTCCTAGTGATGTCTAGAGAGCTAGGAAAGTGACAAAGCCATACAAGAAAGTGAATAAGTGACAAGAATGTTTAATGGGAAATATAATGCTTTCAAGATAGAGATAGAATGATGCCTTTCCAATGAAAGCTAGAATGGTCCAAAATGCAAGTCCCTGTTCCGGTCAAAGATGCCTTCACCAGACCTGAATACTTCAAATCACAGAGTATCCTGTAGCAGCATTAAGACCGACAAAGGATGATGTAAATAGAGTTGTGTCTTCAGACACTTAGAATAGTTTCAATTATGTATTTGTAATTTCTTTTTGATAATTACATGTAATGTCAAAAAAATTAATTGCAAGTAATCATATCACTTGCAAAGATATAAATTGTAATTGCATGTAACCAAATTACAAGTCGAATCAAATTAGGACTGTAATTGGAATAAGTCAATTGTAGGTTGTTAGTTAGTTAGTTATTTGGGATTCTCCCACCTTTTTCTCTCAGCTCCTCACTTATATATAGGAGGGTGCTCTATGTAATTAGAGAGCTTTTGTTAATGCAACAAAATTCTGCCAATTTGTGTGTGCATTCTAAGACTTTGAGCTTAGATGTAAATTTGATTGTAGTCAATAAAAGAGACAAATTGATTCCAAACTTTGTGTTGGTACAATTGTGATGTGATGAATTTTTTTGGATTTGATTATGAGTTTTGTAGTGTTATACAAGAGAAATTTTAACTCAATCTTGCAGAATTTGAGCTGCAAATTGTGTACAAGAAAGTGAATAAGTGACATAAATGTTTGATGGGAAATATAATGCTTTCAAGACATACATAAAATGATGGTTTTCCAATGAAATCTAGAATGATCCAAGATGCAAGTCCCTGTTCCGGTCCAAGATGCCTTCACCGGACCTAAATACTTCAAATCACAGAGTATCTTGTAGCAGCATTAAGACCGACAAAGGATGATGTAAATAGAGTCGTGTCTTCAGACACTTAGAATAGTTTCAATTATGTATTTGTAATTTATTTTTGACAAATTACATGTAATTTCAAAAATTGTAAGTGCAAGTAATCATATCACTTGCAAAGATATAAATTGTAATTGCATGTAACCAAATTACAAGTTGAATCAAATATCAAATTAGGACTGTAATTGGAATAAGTCAATTGTAGGTTGTTAGTTAGTTGGAGAAAAAGACTCAAGTTAGTTGGGATTCTCCCACATTTTTCTCTCAACTCCTCACCTATATATAGGAGGGTGCTCTATGTAATTAGAGAGCTTTTGGTAATGCAACAAAATTCTGCCAATTTGTGTGTGCATTCTAAGACTTTGAGATTAGATGTAAATCTGATTGCAGTCAATACAAGAGACAAATTGCTTCCAAACTTTGTGTTGGTACAATTGTGATGTGACAACATTTTCTGGATTTGATTATGAGTTTTGTGGTGTTATACAAGAGAGATTTTAACTCAATCTTGCAGACTTTGAGCTGCTTATTGCATCTAGAATTAGTGTAAAATGCTTAAGCAAGGAGGTAATTTGTAGACTTTGTGTTATTTTTAATTCCTATGCACGTAAAAGTGGTTGACAGGAGAATGGAGTGTTGAAGAATTTGAGCTTCTCTTTCTATTTTCTTGTCCTGGGAGGCAACGAAAGACTTTGTGCTTTCATGGAAACTTTGCCTCTTACTATTCTTCTTATTTGGCCTTCTATCTTGCTAAACTATATTTAAAATATTGTTGTAAGAAAGAATTATGTATTTTGAAGTAAGAGAATACAACGAAAGAACACCTATTCTGAAAAGAAGAGAGTATGGTGAATGTAACACCCTATAAGTGAGCTTAGTGTACATAATCCTAGGTTTTTGGTTTAATATTTATTGTTTTAAGTAACAGTAGATAGGGGGATCCTTCCCTTAATTAGGAGAGTTTTATCTCATGTGTTGTGGCTGAAACCACAATTTTGTACGCTTTCCCAAGCATACAAATTTCTCAACAAACAAGGTCCTATGGACGGGTAGTTGGATTGATCGTGAAGCTAAGAGAGAGTTGAGAAGATGCCTTGAAGAAAGCATTTGTTGAAGACCTCATCAAGTGACTCAAAATGATAGGCACCCCTGGCCTGCAAGGGCTCCTTTGCCTTGATATGCATTGATTTTCTCTCCATTTGGCATGCTTGAATTATTAACAATTGTTGTCTTTTGATGTATCTTGCAGGCTGACAAACGGGCTCATTGCAAAGCTAGGATGATGTCAAACAGATAACTCAAAGATGAGCTCATTCGACAACTGACATTTGGAGCATCTAATTCAAGGGCACCCTTGATCAAAAAGGGCACCTTTTCTCATGTTTAACTGTCATTTTGATAGTGCTTTCTTGTAGTATCTCCTAACCTTGCTTGTATTTTCCGTTGATTAATGAATTAGATGACTTAGCTCGACGATGCATTTGAAAGTCGACAGGAACACATAGAAGACAATTGCCTTGTTGAAGGTTGATGACTGCTTTTGATCTTCTGAATTCAAGGGCACCTTTTAGGTGCAAGTTCATCATTTTCTTTGAAAAACTTCATCTCTTCATGTTTCACGTTCGTTGTGCATCGTGATTGTCTTGATCATTTTTGTTGATTATGTAGACGTGTGCATCCTTACAATCATCTTCATCATGTTGCATGTATGGGTGTTGGAAAAATGACTAAGGCATTCAACTACACAACCTCCTTGGTAGCAAGGCGTTCATTTTTGAGACAACCAATTTTTAGCATTTTTCACTTTTGAAAATCCCCTTCGTCGCAAAGCATATTTTCAAGCTTTTTTTGCCATGGATTCTTCATTGAAGCTTTTGCAGCTTAGCTCTCAGCACTTGGTACTAGCCAATCCGTCATTAATGATTGTAGAGCTCCTAACTTTGTTCCTAAAAAGTAAAAATAGACCCACTAGAGTAAAACATGTTTTTTGATGATTCTGACTTGACTAGTGTGATCGTGAAGTCGATTAATCCTATCAGAATCATTTTCAATCATTTCTAGGAAGGTCTTAATTTTCAAGGGTTTCCTTAAAAATAGGGGTACTAAACCCTAATTTTCAATTTTTTAGAATTTTACACGGATGTTCTTTGACAAAAACCCATAAAAACCTTATGTTTGGTTTGACCTAAAACAAACTTTTGATGGCATTTTTTCATGATTTAGCTCAATTTAAGCAGAATGTCAAAAATTTCTTTTGGGTACAACATTAGGCTCCGTCTAGTGACCATGTCAGATACCTACAACATAGGAGAATCGAGAATCTCAATTTTTGCAGACCAGTACTTTTATTAGCTGGGCAATGGAGTCAAGACTTATTTCCTAATTCACACAATAATTGAAGTTCACCTATTTATTGGGGCTCACCTATTATTCACCTAAAACAAGACTACCTAAGAAATCACCTAATACATGACAATACTTTACGGAATGAGGAAATACATAACTACATAACATTAAAGAAAAAGAAAAATATTTACAAAGAACTCACCCAGGCATGTGCAGGATCATGATGGGCCAAAAAGTGGCGATATGAAAAAAGTAGTGTTATGCACTTGCCAAAAAATGTGAAAATATTGAGTTGAATTTTTTTTGGGTTGGGTGTTAGTACATTGCTCCGTAGCAATTCCCAAGCCAAAGTAAAACAAATCAGATATCCGATTCAAATCGGATATCCAATTTGGGTTGGCTAATATAAAACCAAAAAGGTCATTTTAAAGTCATTCAAATCGGATATCCGATTTTTGCACACATACACCCAAGAGTAATTAGGAGGTGGAGGGTGGACAAGAGAGAGAGAGAGAGGGAAAGGGGGAGAGAGAGAGAGAATAGGAAGGGAGAGGGGAAGAGGAAGAAGGGGAGAGAGAGAGATAATTAGGAGGGGGAAGGGAGAGGGGAAGAGGGAAGAAGGGGAGAGATACATATATATATATATATATATATATAGAGAGAGAGAGAGAGAGGAGAAGGGAGGGAAGAGGGAGAGAGGCAGGAGAGGGGAGAGGAGATGGGAGGGAGGAGGGAGAGGAGAGAGATTTAGGAGGGAAAGGTAGAGAGAGAGAGAGGAGAGAGGGGAGAGAGGGAGAGAGGAGGAGGGATGAAGGATATAGAGAGGGAGAGAAAATTAGGAGAGAGAGAGAGAGAGATAATTAGGAGGGGGAAGGGAGAGGGGAAGAGGGGAAGAAGGGGAGAGAGAGAAGGGGGGAGAGAGAGGGAGAGGGGGAAATGGAGAGGGAGAGAGAGGGAAAGAAATAATATTTGAAAATTTTATATATTAGTAATATTAATTAGTTATATAATATTTTATATATTAACTTTATATATATATATATATATATATATAAATATTTATACATTAATTAAAATATTTAAATATTATACATAATAATATAATATATTATATATTAAATTATAAACTATATTGTATATTCTCAACTAGATATATTAAAATAAACTATAAACTATTTATTGAATTTTTTAAATTATATATTAAAAACTATATTACATTTTTTTATATAAAATAAAAATTATACAAAATCATATATTGAAATTATATATAAAATAAATCAGATATCCGATTTGGATCGGATATCCAATTTCTCTGACATAAACCCTACTACCTAGGGATTAGCTTCGGGTTTGCTTCAGAATTTGGCTAGGACATGTCAATCCTAAGAAGTCAACACAAAAAACGTGTTTAACAACTTACCTTGCTTTTCTAGACATCGCCCATGTGGCTGACGACTTTTTTTAAACCCTAAATTGATGAAACGAAAAGGGTTTTTTAAGGAGATTCTCAGCTCTCCACCAATATAAATTATGCTTTACTTTGAATTTAATAAATAATTATTATTCATTTTCGATTTGAATTATGACTAAAGTACTGATTGATAGGTTGATTGAAAAACATATATATCTTTCAAACAACATCACATTTTTTGAATCCGAAACATGCATCACATTCTATGCTTCGCATACTATAGGATAAAAAAAATTGAATTTCATGAAGTTTTGACCAAGTTAAGGTGGTCAGACATACGAGTTTTTAATATTTTTTTAAAGTTATAATAAAAAATTAATAATTAATTATTTACTGGAAAAAAATTACAAAAAGATATCCATCACATCAGGACATGAGTCCTTTACTTATATCTAAAATCTTATAAAAAAATATTATCATTTTATTGTGGTTAGGGTGGTTAGACAGACACCTACTTCTTATTTTTTCCCTGAAATTTAAGTACTACTACATTGAAATTTCAAAATTTCACCAAATAGATTTTTTTTAAAGTAAACTTAGTAGTTTAGAAACTACATTCAATTTGCTATAGATTCTATTCTTACATATTTTTGAAATAATATAGATAACTTATTCAAATTTTTACGTCAAGTTTCCTAACTCTAATTTTTTTGAATTTTTATCTCCACTTAAGGGCCTGTTTTTTCCATGATGATCCTGCACATACCCACCCCATCCCCGAAGGGGCGAAATGTTTCAAGTATTTCCTGCTTCATGGCAGTGTGAAGAGCCTCCCATCGATTTTGCTTCTTCTTGAAAGGATTTACTTCTCTTCTGATGGGAATTGTAGGGGACAATCCCTCTAGAATAAAGATTTTTAGGTATTCGTATATCCAAGAAAAATTACTTTCACAAAAGTCAAAATATTATGCAAATAGAAAAGATGATACCCCTGAGGCATTAGTTTTGTTGTCACTCATCCTCAGGATTTTGAACTCCTCAAACCAGTCAATCGAGTTCCAAACTCAATTTCTATAATATCATAGGTGATCTTTGCTGACCTGAAAATATCCTTTGACTGGCTCATGGATCAGCTCTAGATCACCTTTAACGCATCAGAGTTTGATTCCCATGTCTTCGACATCTTGGAGGCCTAAGAAAAGCACCTCCTTCTTAGCTTCAGTGAATTCTAATTGCATAGATGGGTGCAACTATCCTTTAGGAGAGATGATCACTTCCCCTACTTCTGAAATTTTATTTGAACAACCTCCATCGAACTATGTTGTCCATGACCTTGTGTCCTTTGTCAGTATCTTTTCAGAACATGCAATGTTCTGATCTTCAGTTTCTATCTTTGGTAGAGTCACATAATTACTGGGACCCGTTTCAGGCTTTGCTCCTATTGGAACAGATGACTTGAGCACAACCTACTTCTTTACAACATTGAGAATCTAATCTATTTGTTCTAGATGATCTCGAAGATATTCCTGTTGAGATTTTGTACCTTGGTCTTCATCATGGAAGTTACGATGTCAAAATTGGCTGAAGACGGATCTTGAGCAATTGGCATAGCGTCTTTCTGTGAAGACTTGGGATTGGAAGTGGAAGGCACCTCTTCACCCTTTTCATTTGATCTTTGTATTTCTTCCTCTTCTTTCTGTTCTTTGAAGTTTTGAACACATGTAGACATAGGCGTTGAAATTTTTTCATGATTCACCGCAAGAGAATAGTGATGGTATGCTTTTTTCTTCTTTAATAATGGGTTCAAAATATCCCATTGCAGAGTCGCCATCGAAGTTGTTTGTCTATGGTAAAATAACCTTCAAACTTGTTGGTGGTACAAAACTAGAACTGGGAGCAACTTCAGCATATCCCATGATTTTGGTCATTCTCAAATTCTCAGGACACGTAAATCCGGTATGTGCATCAGTGTCATGGAAACAACAAAATATTGCACTGTGTGCAGATTCAATCATTGGTCTTGATGGAGATGTTGGCAAGTGTGGTTGAAGATAGTCTCTCTTTGGCTGGTATGGTTGTTGAACTGGAGATCTGATAGAGTCCACTTTCATCAAGTCGAAAGTGATCATATTGTCCTCCAACTTGATGGCGTATTCTTGCCCACTCTTCAAATTTGTCTCATTTGCCATCTTGACAAGCAAGGCTATCTCTGATGGGAGAGCATTTATGAAACAACTCATCATAATCTTCAATGATGGATCAAATTTAGAAGAAATTCTTGCAACAAGATGATCAAATCTTGCCACAAACTCTCATGTGTTCGTTGTGCTCCATCTTTAAATTTACTAGTTGGGGAAACAACAAATGACTGTCTTCAATGGGCTTGAATCTCGGTAAAAAATTCTCGCTCATAGTTACCCAACTTATAATAATGCTTGGCTTCAGGTGACTGAAATAATTCACAACATTCCCAACAAGAGTCTCCACAAAGAGACGCATTGTGATGTCTTCATGTGGCACATGCAAGACGACGCAAGCCATTGTGAATGTAGCAAGTTGTTCATTTGGGTGTCAAATTCCATCGCCCTGAAATCGGGGAAAGTGCTTTCTTAACCCTTTAGGTAACTCATGATTTACCTGAAAAGCCAAAGGCCCAATGCTATTACCCCAAGGTAATGGAAGTAGACGTCTCTCACCAACATTACTGTTGTTACCATCCATTGCTTCTTGTATGGGTCATGCAATTGGATGCCAAAGGATCATTCCCGAACCTCTTCAAAGATTTTCTCTATGTCAGATGCTTCTCCGACGTCTTCTTGAAATAGAGGATTGGTTCTCCTCCATATGTATACCCAGTGAGCCACGATGCTTATTGCCACGTAGGTGGTGGTAACACTGGCCTCTCAGCTGTAATATCAACCTTTATTTCTTCCTCGTCCAGAGTAATAGCTACGGATCTCCACTGAGTTGGTGATGTATTCTCTTCAAAGATGAAAGTACGCAAGCTACTGATGATGTTCGATTTCTCTCCTTCAATGAATGTAAGATATGGTTGGAGAGTTGTTGGAGCAAGATCAGGTTGTTCAACTGGAGCCCAAGGATGCCAGATCCCCATTTTGTGTCATAAAAGCGTTAGCTTTTTCTTGAAGTTTTATGCCTCGTTTCCCCACGATGGGCACTAGAAAATTGTTGGCATTTCAATTAGCACCTCTGGAGTGCTTATTAGAAACAAACAACTATTGCAGGTGTTATAGTACTGCTCTTCAGATTATAGAGAGGGAGATCTCTCTTTGCTGATGTTGTACGTAAAAAAGGATAGAGTAGACTAAGGTTCCTATCTTTTTTTACTTAGTGGTAGGACACAAGGGTGCATAAATACAATCCATCGTAGCTAAGGTTTTCTCTAGTTTCTACAGATATTTAACTACAACTAAACTAGCTTCTAAATTATCGTATCTCCTCAAGATAAACAGAGCATGAGGGCATAGGAGCTAAATGGATGGGTTGGATCACTTGAATCTATAATGTCCTTAGAATATGGTTGAGGCTCTGAACTCTCAAATATACGTCAGAATAAGGTTTTATACAAGCAGACACTCTTTATAGTAGGTTGGATCTAAGAATTTCCAAGGAGGAGGAACCCCTGGCTAAGGTATA
Organism: Sequoiadendron giganteum; assembly: GCA_007115665.2. Taxonomy (NCBI): domain Eukaryota; kingdom Viridiplantae; phylum Streptophyta; class Pinopsida; order Cupressales; family Cupressaceae; genus Sequoiadendron; species Sequoiadendron giganteum. Next base: position 525,072,532 of record CM021102.1, read on the forward strand.
GGCTGGAAAACAACATGCTAGAAACAACAAGGTCTAATGATATGGATATCAAGATTGCTAAGGAGGAGGAAACCCTATCCGAAGTATAGGTTGAGATCTGGTTCATTAAAAAACATCACATGATAACTATCGATGATAAAATATACAAGGAGGAGGAACCCTTGTACGAGGAGGAGATTGAAACAATAAGATATTAAGAATAAGATTTTGAACAAACTCAAATATTTAGATCAAACAAGCATGTGCCATTTGATTTTCTTCTTCAAGCTTTTCCAATGAATTATAAATATTGGGACAACAAAGGCACAAAGTCATGCACAATTATGATCAACCAATTAACTCTCATCCAAGAGTGAACAAATACAAACTTGCAAACTTGTGGCAACAATGGCACAACAATTTTGTGTAGTAAGTAAAGGTTAAAAAATAATGAGGGTGCCAAAAAACTATTAGTGTTTCAATTAACACCTCTAGAGTGCTTATTGGAAATATACAACTATTGCAAGTGCTATAGTACTGCTCTTCGGATTATAGGGAGTAAGATCTCTCTTTGTTGATGTTATATGTAAAAAAGGGTACAATAGACTAAGGTTCGTATCTTTTTTACTCAGCGGAAAGACACAAGGGTGCACAAACACAATGCGTCTTAGCTAAGGTTTTCTTTGGTTTTTGCAGATATTAACTATGACTAAACTAGCTTCTAAACTATCCTATCTCCTCAAGATAAACAAAGCATGAGGGAATAGGAGAAAAATGGATGGGTTGGATCACTTGAATCTGTCGTCTCCTTAGAATATGGTTGAGGCACCGAACTCTCAGATATATGCTGGGATAAGGTTTTATACAAGTGAACACTCTTTACGGTAGGTTGGATCTAAGACTTTCCAAGGTGGAAGAACCCTTGTCCAAGGTATCAGTTGGGAAACAAATTACTAGAAACAACAAGGTACGGTGATGTGGATACCAAGATTGCTAAGGAGGAGGAACCACTGTTCGAATTATAGGCTGAGATCTGGATCATTAAACAACATCACACAATAACTATCGATGAAAAAATATCCAAGGAGGAGGAACCCCTGTCTAAGGAGGAGATTGAAACAATAATCTATTAAGAACAAGACATTGAAAAAACTCAAATATTTAGATCAAACAAGCATGTGCCATCTGATTTTCTTCTTCAAGATTTTCCAACGAATTACAAAGATTGGGACAACAAAGGCACGAAATCATGCACAATTGTGATCAACCAATTAACTCTCATCCAAGAGTGAACAAATAGAAACTTGCAAACTTGTGGCAACAATGGCGCAAAATTTTTGCATAGTAAATAAAGGTTAAACAAATAATGATACCAAGGCTCTTATTTATAGAAACTCAAAGGAGTAGGCAACCCTAAAATCTCCTTTCAAGTTAACAATCAGTTCTTGCCAATCAACAAGGATTATTCCTAATTCTAAAAGAAGGTGAGAAAGAAGTTAACTAGAAATTTGCTTTAGTTAACTGAAACTATACAAATAGTCAACTGGAAATCTTCCTCAGTTGATTGAAACTAAACTACAAGTGAACTTAAATTAAAAAATGTGCCTCCAAAATAGAGATCCACAATTAGTGGAGATTTGGAAATAGACATCCATAATTGGTGGGATTTGACATGCAAGATCAGTGGGACATGGAGTTACCTTGGAATGAGGCACCAAGTTAACTCTTATCACCATTAATGCTACTTTGAAGGGTAGGACGTCCTTTTAGGGTGCTTTACACCTCATCAATTCTAGTCAACAATCATTTTGACTAGTCATTGACTTCTTCATATGGAGATCATCACATTCTGCAACTGTCAGCTTACCACTTGTCAACAACTTGATGTATGTATCTTCTTCATTCTGCTTCCCTTAGGAGGTTTACTCCTTGACTTTCTATCCATGTTTCCATTTTGACGTGGAAGATAGTGTAGTATTAACTAGTGGTGGATCTGTATTGGGAATGACTACCTTCCGCGTTCTTTTGTAGCTTTACGTTTCTGAAATTTTCCTTGATCTTTCTCAACGAAAGAGTATTGTATGATGAAACCATGACGCTTGATGATGAAATCACGAAGTTTGACCGTGAACACTCCAGTTGTGAGAAATGCACATGAACTTGCTGCATACACAAAATTCCATCGGTTACAATCCTCTAAACTAGCCTTGGGAAGGCTATCAGATATACGAGGTGAAACCATTATGGAACCTGTAGACTTGTGTCTATGCTTGTCAATATGTCCAAACTGACTTCTGGGTGTGCTCGATGCCAGTTGGTGTCAATCATTTTTAGAAAATCATGAAGTAAGACCATTTTGGCCTTGTATTTGTCTTGGGAGAACTGCATTCTGAAATTCTTAAAGATTGATTGTGCACACGATGTTGTTCAGACAACTTTTTCTGGAGCTCCTAAAAATAGCCTTTCCGGGGCAACTTTTTACAAAAAATTATGAGACATGGGTTTTGTTGAGAATTATTTTCTAAACTAACCGAGAACATTAGAAATTCAAAAAAATGAGTTTTTCTATGACATGAAAGAGCCCTTCGGTGGCAGAGGCAACAAGGCACCATAAAATGATTTTTCTTGGAAAAATCCAACACATGGGTTTTTTTCTCAGAAAGAGGAAAAAGAAAAGAAGAAGATTGGAAGTTATCAGCTAGCCTTCTGGAAGAATTATGCCTTTTGATGCAACCTCTGATAAATGGTCCCTCTATGCAACAAATCTACAATGGCACAACAATTTTGCATAGTAAATAAAGGTTTAACAAATAATGATACCAAGGCTCTTATTTATAGAAACTCAAAGGAGTAGGCAACCCTAAAATCTCCTTTCAAGTTAACAATCAGTTCTTGCCAATCAACAAGGATTATTCCTAAGTCTAAAAGTAGGTGAGAAAGTAGTTAACTGGAAATTTACTTCAGTTAACTGAAACTATACAAAAAGTCAAATGGAAATCTTCCTCGGTTGATTGAAACTAAACTACAAGTGAACTTAAATTAAAAAATGTGCCTCCAAAATAGAGATCCACAATTAGTGGAGATTTGGAAATAGACATCTGTAATTGGTGGGATCTGACATGCAAGATCAGTGGGACACGGAGTTAACTTGGAATGAGGCACCAAGTTAACTCTTGTCACCATTAATGCTACTTTGAAGGGTAGGATGTCCTTTTAGGGTGATTTACACCTCATCAATTCTAGTCAACAATCATTCTAACTAGTCGTTGACTTCTTCATACGAAGATCATCACATGCTACAACTGTCAGCTTACCGCTTGTCAACAACTTGATGTATCTTCTTCATTCTGCTTCCCTTAGGAGGTTTACTCCTTGACTTTCTATCCATGTTTCCATTTTGACGTGGAAGGTAGTGTAGTATTAACTAGTGGCGGATCTGTATTGGGAATGACTACCTTCCGCGTTCTTTTGCAGCTTTACGTTTTTGAAATTTTCCTTGATCTTTCTCAACGAAAGAGTATTGTATGATGAAACCATGAAGCTTGATGATGAAATCATGAAGTTTGACCGTGAACACTCTAGTTGTGAGAAATGCACATGAACTCGTTGCATACACAAAATTCCATCGGTTACAATCCTCTAAACTAGCCTTGGGAAGGCTATCAAATATATGAGGTGAAACCATTATGGAACCTGTAGACTTGTGTCTATGCTTGTCAATATGTCTAAACTGACTTTTGGGTGTGCCCGACGCCGGTCGATGTCAATCAGTTTTAGAAAATCATGAAGTAAGACCATTTTGGCCTTGTATTCGTCTTGGGAGAACTGCATTCTGAAATCCTTAAAGATTGACTGTGCACATGATGTTGTTCAGACAAATTTTTACAAAAAATTATGAGACATGGGTTTTGTTGAGAATTATTTTCTAAACTAACTGAGAACATAAAAAATTTGCAAAAATGAGTTTTTCTATGACATGCAAGAGCCCTTCGGTGGTAGAGGCAACAAGGCAACATAAAATGTTTTTTCTCAAAAAAAATCCAACACATGGGTTTTTTTTCTCGGAAAGAGGAAAAAGAAAAGAAGAAGATTGGAAGTTATCAACTGTCTTTCTGGAAGAATTATGCCTTTTGATGCAAACTCTGATAAATGGTCCCTCTATGCAACAAATCTACAAAAATATGGAGAATGGTGAAAACCCCTCTGTTAGATCTTCAAAAACATTAGAGAAGACAAATTTATGTTCTTGAGCTCCTCAACCTGCAAAGAAATAATGAAGAATGGACGTCTAGATGCTTTGATATGTCAATTTGGAGTTGTAAGCATCAATTGGGTGCCAAGTCATGATGGAGGAGTCTTTTTTCTTGATCTAGAGTTCTCGGGAGTGATTTCCACCAATTGGGGGCCATTTTAGACATGAAAATGTTGTCTAAATAGATAACTTCAGTTAACTGAGACTCCCTTTGACTTTAGGCATCCCTTTGAGGATTTGAACACTTTTTTCATTATTTTTCATGGTGAAGTGCCTCTGTTTGATCCTCGATCATGATTGTTTGATTGATCATGAAGTGTCATTGTCGGATCCATTGCTGAGTTGAGTCAACTCTAAAGAAGTGTGCCTAGGAGCTACCAGGTCCAAAACCCGAATCTGATACCTCAAATTCAAGGGTGCCTTTTCCCAACAGGGGCACTTTTAGCTTCAAACTTAGTCAAATTCTTGAGTGTTCTTTAATTTCTCCATTTCGACCCTCCATGCTCTAATATGAGATCCCTGTTGACTGATGAGTCTGTTGATCTTGCTGGAACATGGGATGGAATGCGGCTTAGCCTCGAAAAGGATGACTGACTTCATAGATCCTAAAATTTGATTTGGATGTTATAAATTCAAGGGCGACCTTGGCCTATAGGGGTGCCTTTTGACTATTTGACTTATGATTTTCAACTTGCAAGCTCCTACGAATTGCCCTAGCTTGGTCTATGTTGTCAAGTGTTTGATTTGTTTGTTGCCTTCGCTGACGATGTCATTGTTGAGATAGATCAAGACAAAGGATGTTATCTTAGAGGTGATTAAGCTTGCAGACAACATCTGACTGCCCAAAAAGGTGGGCACCTTTCTTTAGCAGGGGCTTTTTGACCAACACTTAGCCAATTTATTGACATTCTTCCTTCAACTTTCACTGTTAAGTGTTTTCTGCTTGATCTCTGCCTCTGATTGCTTGACAGGTCCTATGGACACGTAGTTGGATTGATCATGAAGCTGAGAGAGAGCAGAGTAGATGCCTTGAAGAAAGCAGTTTATGAAGACCTCATCAGGTGACTCAAAATGATGGGCACCCTTGGCCTGCAGGGGCGCCTTTGCCTTAATATGCATAGATTTTCTCTCCATTTGGCATGCTTGAATGAATAACAATTGTTTTCTTTTGATGCGTCTCGTAGGCTGAAAAATAGGTTCGTTGCAAAGTTGAGTTGACACCAGAGAGATGACTCAAAGACGAGCTTGTTCAACAACTGACATTTGGAGCATCTAATTCAAGGGCACCCTTGGTCAGCAGGGGCACCTTTTCTCATGTTTAATTGTCATTTTGACAGTACTTGCTTGTAGCATCTCTTGACCTTGCTTGTGTTTGTCGTTGATTGATGAATCAGATGACTTAGCTCGATGATGCATTGGAAAGTCGGTAGGAACACAAAGAAGATGACTGCCTTGTTGAAGGTTGATGATTGCTTTTGATCTTTTGAATTCAAGGGCGCCTTTCTTCAGCATGGGTGCCTTTTAGGTGCAAGTTCATCATTTGCTTTGAAAATCATCATGCTTAAAGTTCATCGTGCATCGTGATTGTCTTGAGCATTATTGTTGATGATGTAGATGCGTGCATCCTTGCAATCACCTTCATCATGTTGTGTGTACGGGTGTTGGAAAAATGACTAAGGCATTCAACTACACAACCTCCTTGGTAGCAAGGTGTTCATTTTCAGACAACCAGTTTTCAACATTTTTCACTTTTGAAAATACCCTTCATCAGAGAGCATCTTTTTGAGATTTTTCCACCATGGATTCTTTGTTGAAGCTTTTGAAGCTTAGCTCTTAGCACTTGGTACTAGCCAATCTGCCATAAATGGTTGTGGAGCTCCTAACTTTGTTCTTGAAAAATAAAAATAGACCCACCAAAGTAAAACATATTTTTCAATGATTTTGACTTGATCAGTGTGATTGTGAAGTCAATTAATTCTATCAAAATCATTTTCAATCATTTCCAAGAAGGTCATATTTTCAAGGGTTTCCTTAAAAATAGGGGCACAAAACCATAATTTTCAATTTTTAAAAATTTTACACAGATGTTCTTTGACAAAAACCCACAGAAACCTTATGTTTGGTTTGACCTAAAATAGAATTTTGATGGCATTTTTACATGATTTAGCTCAATTTAAGTAGAATGCCAAAAAAATATTTTGGGTACAACAAAAACAAAAGATAACTCTTTAAAAATTCTATCCACTTCATATGCTTTTGGTTTAACTTACCTTGGATGTTTATAAATTTCAAAGCATGATGATCATTATACAACATAAACTCCTTAGGTAGCAAATAATGTCTCCACTTTTTTAATGCTTGCACAATTACATAAAATTCTTGATCATATATTTAATACTTCTTCTTGGTCTAATTCAATTTCCCATTGAAGTATGCTATAGGATTTCCTTCTTTAATTAACACTCCTCCAATCATTGTTCCACTCACATCATGATCAACTTGAGTTTTTTCCCAAAATTTGGAAATGCCAGCACTAGCTATTGTTGGAATGTGTTTGTCATTTCACCAAAAGATCGACTTGTTAACGCTTGATACAAACACCAAAGATAAAGGGATCTACAAGAGACAATTAGTCCATGTCCCAAATTCTAAGGGATACATTTGTGATTAGTCCAATAATCCCCCCTCAACGCCACTCGAGGGGATTCAAACCTGCGACCACGACTCTGATACCATTTGTTGGAACACATTTACTATTGTGCCAAAAGATCGACCTATTAACACTCGATACAAATGTCAGAGATAAAAGAATCCATGGGAGGCGGTTAGTCCATGTCCCGAATCTGAAGGGAGAAGCTGGTGATTAGTCCAATAGTTATTTGGTCACCTTCCCCTTCAATAAGTGAACAATTTGTTTTGTTGTAGTTGTTCAAATAAATTATTTTCTATTTCCTTTCATTGTGTGTGTAATTGGAGCACAAATTCCACTAATTTTTTTGATAATTTTTTTATAAAATCTTCATACTTTTAGGTGAAGGTCAATCCCCAAGCCTTGAAATTCTCAGGGTCCATCTTCAACCCTTCTCCAGACACAAAAAAAATCCAAATATACCAATTATTTCTTCATAAAACTATATTTATTTACATTTACCAACAACTTCTCTTCTTTTGGCATAGATATAAAACTTTCCTAACATGCAACAAATGGCCTTTTATTTTACTAAAAATGAAAATATCATCCACAAATACAATTACAAACTTACCGAGAAAAGGCTTGAGAAATTCATTCATAAATCTTATGAAAGTTCTAGGGGTGTTTGTTAGCCCAAACTAAATTACCAATCATTCATACTATCCATCTTTCATTTTAAAGGTCATATTCCATTAAACCAATTTTCATGAAGTACTTGGCTCCACTCAAGAAATCCATCTTATCATCTATTTGTGGCAATGGAAATCTATATGTTATTGTAATCTTATTTATGACCCATGAATACACATCTACCACTCTCCACCCTTCTTGGGTTTCAAAACTACTAGGACAACACATGGACTAAGACTTTCCCTAATCATCCCCTTATCCAATAATTCTTGCACTTGCCTATTTATCTCTTCATTCTCCATAAGCATCATTCTATATGGTGCTTTTTTTGGAAAGCTTGCACCAAGTATCAAGTCCATGCAATGAATTATACTCCTCATGAACAATGATCTGTCTGACAAATATTTCATCAAAATTTATAAATATTCATCTAAAATTTCTTAAATTTCTATAGGCAACTCCTCCTTTTTCTTTGTTTTCATAATTGTTGCAGGTGCAGGAATAAAAGAATAGAAACCTTTCCTTTCTTTACATATTTCAAAAATTATTTTCCACTCACCTTGAACAAATTCCTAGAGCTACCTTCAACTTTTTCTTATTTATCTTTCATTGGATTCAAAACAAACTCTTTTCCATCTTTCTTTATTTTATATGCGGTTTTTCTTTCATCATGCATAACTTTTATATCAAATTTCCAAGGCCTACCCAACAAAATATGACATGCATCCATGGGAATTACATCACATAAAATATCATCCTTATAAATACCAAATTGAAAAATTATTAGGCATTGCTCTTGCACCACCATGATGTTATTTTTGCAACCACGAAACCTTGTAAGGATTGAGATATTTTAATTTATTGAATTTCAATTTATTCACCATCTCTTTAGACACAATATTGTCCATTCTATCATTGCCCACTATCATTTTTCAACACTTTCCACCCACTTTGTATCTGGTTCTAAACAAATTTATTCTTTGTACTAGTTCAAATTTGTCCTTCTCCAGATTGAACAAAATTCTTTTCAGCATCAAGGATTTTCCATCCTTGGGATCTTCTCCATGCTTGTGTGAAGCTACACTTTCTTCCTCTACTTGGGCCACATGAATTTTGGCCTCCTTACCTTTAATATTGTTGGATTGTATATGAGGATATTCAAATGCCTTAAGTCTAATTTCTCTACATTGGAAACATGTGCCACTGAATCCTCTTCCTCTTCCAAAATATCTAGGACCTTTGGGATAATAACCTCTTCCTTTGGAGTAATCTCCTCTTTCCCTATTCTCCTGAAAACTAGTCTATGATGTGCTAGCTTCTCCTTGTTTATTTGGGTAGCCATGACCACTCCTAGATTTTTCTATTCCACATGAGGATTTTCCTCTACCTCATGAGTTATTTTTCTTCTAGAAATCTTTTCTTTTACATTCAAAGCATATTGATATGCTTCTTCTACACTGGTTATTCTAACCATTCTTATTTCATCTTGAATTGAATAGTGCAAACCATGAATACACCTCAACATATTTTCAACATCATCATCTACATGCCCAACATAAACATTTAGTCTATAAAATTCCTTTGTATCTTCTTGCACATTCTTGTCCTTTTGTTTCAAGTTTTATAATTTCTTAAACAAATTTATCTAGTAATTTTTTGGTACAAAAATTGTTTTCAACTTGATTATCATTCTCTCCCACGATTTGATTCTCTTTTCCTTTTCCTTTTCTTTTTGTTTGCACATGATCCCACCACAGGGATGCATGTCCTTTCAATTTGATACATGAAAACATCACCCATTTTAGGTCCTCAATTGATTCAAAATCAAAGTATTTATCTATTTCAAATATCCAATCAATGAGTTCTTCTGGGTTCAAACTACCATTATAACTTGGAGGATCAATCCATGATTTGCTACTTATCTTGGAAGTTTCTCGCAGAAATATTTCCTCCCTCTAGTCTATTTCTTCTCATTTTCCTCCTTTGCCTCATCTTCTCCTTTAATCACTTTTGCCTATCTCTAGTGATATCTTCAATGTACACACCTTATCTTTGTGCTACCTATATTACTTTTATTCTTGTTGTAATTCCCCTAAGAATCTCAATAATGGTCATATCACTAGCTTTTGGTGTTGCTCCTCTTTGACCATGTCCTTTGCGTGTCATGTTTCCTTTAGTTTCTCTATAGTTGTAGGTCTACACTCTCTTCTTCACCCACAAAAAATTGAAAACCCCTCTCTTTGACACACCTACAGTTCAAAACAAATAACCTACTCTGATACCACTTAATGCAATCATGATTAGGGATATGCCTAATCACACGATCCTTCAATCAATTATTACAACCAATGTTCAAATATATGAACAACTTAAATGATTTTATTATTTGTAGCAATCCGGAGTACAAGAAGATACAATTTCAACACACACTTTTGACCTTCATCTATTTATGTTATGTTCTAGAAATTTTTAAACCCTCCATAAAAGAATCCTACAAAAATTATCTTTTTTCCCATAAATACTTCAGGTCAAGGTAGTTCAAATGTTTTTCAATAGTTAAGCTATCATTCTAAATTGATCGCTTCATCTTCCATTGGTTCACTAGATGCCTCTATGATCCATTAGAGCTTTCCACCTCAAAAGGAACTAGGAACTGGCCACCTTTCCTTAGTAGTTCCTACTTTGCTTGGAATCTATTCTTTTATTGTGTTCTTCTTTTGCCTTTTGATCAAGGGTTTTGATCATATTCGGAATTGAGACCAAGCACCCCTTTGTTGGTTCTTTGTTAGAGGTTTTTCCTTGATTGGGAATTGGCACCAAGCACCCCTTCAATGGTTCCTTATCAAAGGTTTTGATTTGATTGAGAATCGACACCAAGCACCCCTTCGTTGGTTCTTGGTTGGAGGCTCTAGCTTGATTAGGAACCAACACCCAACACCCCTTCATTGGTTCCTTGTCAGAGGTTCTAATCCGATTGGGAATCGACACAAAGAACCTTGTCAAAGGAAAGTTCCTATCCTCTTAAGAACTCTTGAAAACCTTGAGTGTTCAAATTTTGACATGACTTAGAAAGAAATAGGAATATCGACCCTCAAGGTACAACTAGGAACTGGTCAAGCAAAGTAAGGAACCAAGAACCATGCACTTAGGTTCCTAATGGAGGAAAAAAATTTGATCAACCGATACACCTCTATTTTGTATCCAATTTCCTCCAAATTTGACATAGAGGCACCCTTTAATCTCCTCTATAAGATGAATGACTTAGCCAAAAATGCAACCTAAAATTTGCCTCTTGCAACAACTCTCCAAAACCAACAACAACACAACAAAATTAAGGCAATCTAAAAATGAAAATAGGAAATTGTTTTTGGTTGACATATGATTGCTCGTGAACTTGGATGCTCCTATATCACATTCTTATGTCCATGATAAATAAAATAAGTATGTATTGACAAATATCAAAAGAAAGCATATAAACCAAAGTTGACAACACCTAGGTTGGTGACTAAGGATGATATAAAAATTGTCACATTTATATGCTATCTCTGTCCATAAAGACACAATTTATGATCTTACATTGAATCACCATATCTAGATGTCATATTATTTTGGAGGATAGTGTCATGTGGGCATTCATTTACATGAGAGTTTTGGACCAATTGAGAGAGAACCATTACCACATGATTACATTAGCATTCCTAATTAATCTATTCTTGTTCTTATCACTTATTTTCTTGTTTAATACACATTACATATTATAAATTTGTATATGTTATGTTCATGTTATTTTTGTGCTTTCACTTGATCTTGTGACTTGGGGGTAATGTATCCTTTTTTTAACAAGTTATATGCACCAATGCTTGCTCTAATTAGGGGAAAAAGTGGGTGCATTTATTCATCCACATTTTTCATGCTTGTTGTAGATAGTTGGCATGCTATGCACAACATGCTAACACTTTATGTCGGGGTGGCCTCCACTGTAAACTACCCACACATTATGCACTACATGAGATGATTATTTAAGCTCTTCCCATTTTTCATACACATAGAACAACCACATAGATAAGTATATTTCAAGTATGGATTCTTTAGTTTTTAAACCGCACCTTTAATACCATGCTCCATTTCATACTCAATTTTTAGTCATAGTTTGTTTTAATTTTCTTTTCCTCTCCTCAATTTTTATTACTCCTTTGTAGTACACATACTTTAAGGGGGGCATATTCTTTACTAACTCCATTTCCAATTTATGTAAACTTTTTAAATGTTGGTGCTTTACCTTCAACAATATGATAGACATGATGACTACTTATTGCATATTGGGGATAAAACAATCACATGCTTGTTATAGTTGCTTATATTTTTTAATTCTGTAAATCATACACCCTTTTTATTACAATTGCTATTTTTTATTTCTACTACGGTATGATTACACACATAGATTTGCATGCACAATAAAGTGGGGGTAAAAAATAGAGGAGAAAAGTGAATACATAGTTCACTCTTTCACCTCTATATTTTAAACCACTTTGCATGTAGATCGTAAGTGCATGAATCTACCTACATACATGTTTATATTGTTAAGGGCATCCATTCTACAACTAGCCATCTTAAGTGGCCCTAGTCCTAAAAAGTCTTTGACTTTTATGTTGGGTTGTGTACTTAAGAACTTCATCATAACTCATTTTCATTATCATATAAAATAAAATTTCAAGAGAGAATCATCTATCATTCACACAAGTCAAATAATCAATTAATACAAGTCTTTATTTACATTATGCACTATTTACTTAGTACATCAGTATCCAACATTCTTTATTTCTTTGTTTCAATTTTGTTGAATCAACTTAGAGGCCTAACTATCATGAAAAAAGTTTCCTATTTCTTATGACACAACATGCTCCCAACGATGCTTCTTAGCATCACATTGTTATTAGATATATATACATTGAAACAAGTATTTTTTGAAGGAACAAAATGACATATTATTATATGATAATACTGGACCACATAGAATAAAATCATACAAGTCAAAGCAAATCATGAACATAATTAAATCTTAAACTCTAGTGTTCTTAAATTTCAAGGTTTTTGATCCTAAATTCAATAACAATTTACAACATAATTTTCTATCATAATAATCTTAACAATCAAATTCCCCATTAATCTAATACAAAGTGAACTCTAATCACTTTCACTTTTAATTATTAATCTAAAATATAATTTTATTAATTACTTATCATGTCCTTTTAAGTGGGGTCGTTTTATTTCCATGTAGCGAGAATGATGAAAGCAATTAATAAATAAACGAAGATAGGAAGAGCAAGAGCGTGTGGCGAGTAAGGTGTGCAGTAATGGCTATGGCGATTCCCACACCTCTCCACCTTCCTTCCCACATATGCATTTTCTTACGCTCACCATCAGCCAATTTTTCATCGTCAATGTGTCTTATGCGCAATAAACGCTGTGACGTGAAATGTGTGGGAGGAGAAGGAGGAGGAGGAGGAGGAGAGAAAAAGAAGAAGTCGTCGGCTTATCCGTTCGATGAAATAGAAAGTCGATGGCAGCAATACTGGGAGGACGATCACACATTTCGCACTCTCGATCCAGACGAAACGTGGAAGCCCAAGTTCTATGTGTTGGACATGTTCCCCTACCCCAGGTACCTTCACTCACAATATAATACGGTCAGTCGGACGAATTCGACTTCAACCTCTCCAACGTTTTACATTAGTACAATTGCAAAATGTAGAGGAGTGAAAAACCAGGCATGCAAATTTTCACTAGCATAACTCACTTTGTGATTCTATGAACGGAGGATAAAAACATGTTGGTTGCGTCCAAGTTTATTGCAACTTGAAATTTTACTTATCTTGGTCATGGTTGTGATCGCAAATGCCCAACGACACAATCTTATTCAGAGAACTTGTATAATTATTATGGACTGTGAATGTTATACTCTTATTAACCGGCTGAAAAAGGCACTCTTAACTAAGCACACAGGAAGTACCGAAACTACAATTAGGCAGAAACAAAGCTGTTTGGAAAAGGAATTTCTGAGTCACCACATAGAAAGAAATATACAAAATATAAGCATAAAAACACCACTCACAAGATAATTATCAGATGCATATGAAGGAGAGAGGTTAATTTTAGATGGAAGTTCTAGTGTCTAGCAAGAGTCTAATGGAGAAGAAGTACCGATATAGAGTTTTATCGCGTTTGTAGAAGAATGACCTAGGCTTTAACATTCATGAAAGGAAAGAAGATAATTGCCCTAGAAGGCTACATCCATTCTTCTAACATCTATAGCTAACAAAAATCCTTAACGAAAGAGGAAATGCACATCTGCCCTTACAGTACAATGCATCATACTAGATGCACAAATGAGAGATTTGAAATACCTTGGTAGTCTCTTGCACAAGGCAACGTTGTAATTAATTGTTGCTTGAAGCTTCTATTGCACGAAATAGGATGAAACAACAGCTAATTAATCTGGTGGGCTCTTGGAAGCCCTCTATACAGGTAATTGCTTCTTCTAGAGTCTCTAGATAAACAATAATACGTACATCAAATTTTGTAATAGGTATAAAACCTGAAAATGTAGTATCTTCCATCTCCTTTAGAAAGAGCAAATATGATATTCTATCGCCCCATAGAATATGGTGATCTTTCTCAACTCATTGTTGGTAACATAATCGCAGTTACCAAAGGGGAATCCTAAGGCCATGAAACTAATGACGTTGAAGATAGCTGGAATGTATATTCTTACGAACAATCTGCAAGACATGTTCATCATAGAAAGCAAATTTAGGGCTGGTAGGCTGCTGGGAAGTTCCAAGTGACTTCTATATATTTCAAGTATATGTCCTCTACAACAACTGTATTAATATCTGCTTTTGTGGGAAGTAGGCGAGAGGGTATCTCACGGAAGTATCTGTAGTGAGGGAGGCAGTCCATGGAGATGCTAATGGACTGAAGCAATCGAGTCTTGGAATACCAACATCGTCTAACTTACATCAATTTAATGATACCTAATGTACTTTACTATTGCTTCTTATAGGGTTATATTTAATAAATTTCAAGTTAAAACATCTTGACTATTCTTTTCCTTTACTTTTCCTCCCTCCCAAGCTACAAGATCTGATGGTTCAATGATGCATGAACTGACCACTGCTATTAAACTGACTGAAAATGAATAATTCTTTTCAAAATACCAGATGACTGATTTCTTGATGTTAGAAACATTGAATGAATCACACAATAATGAAATCTTTAAAAAACGGAAGCATACATAGATAATTACACCTCATAACTTGTTTTTCATTCCTTCGAAAAACATACAAAAAAACCTTCACAATTGATATAACTCATAGTTGCACAGAAACCAACAACATGTACTATGTTGTTCTAGTACGTCCTTCGGAAAACTAAGTCTTTTAGTCCTTTGAAATGAAATGATAATTGATATTCGATATTTGTTATTTACAAAGGAGAGGAAAAACTCCTATAAAGAATTACAAGACGATATTTCTAAAAAAAACATTTTGGTTGAAAATTTTGTATACTTGGGAAAGCGTACAAAATTGTGGTTTCAGCCATAGTACGTGAGATAAACTCTCCTATTTTCAAAGGGAAGGCTCCCCCTTTGCTTTCTATTTTAACAATTCAGAAATAAACTCTAACTATAAATCTACTCTAAATCTGGGTGAAACTCTGTCTTGTTCTCTCTTTTCAGAAAAGACACTTATTCTTTTCTCTTATTTTAGAAAAGAATCACAGCTGAAAGCATAAATGATTAATGAAGTAAACAAATAAAGAAACAAAGTTTCCATAAAAACGCAAAGTCCTCCGTTGCTCCTCCGGGATAGGAAAACAAATTGAAAGCACAAGGTCTTTGACAACTTACTCTCCTATCAACCTTTTTAGATGATTTTCTGGTAACCAAGTACAATATGTAGCAGCTCAACGTCTAATTACATGATGCACTTTTTATGCACAAACATAGAAAATAAAAGCAGCACAAAGTTTGCAAGTTACCCCTTTTGCTTGAAAATTCTACAATAGCTTCAAATGCGACAAACAACTCAAAGTCTGCAGTATCAAATTTGAAAACCAATCTAAAACTCCAAACACATTAAGCAGCTCAAAGTCTGCAAAGTTAAGCTTGAATCCCTCTTGTATAACACCACAAAACTCACAATCAATATGTAGAAAATGTCATCACATAATACTTTGAATCAACACAAAGTTTGAAAGCAATTTGCCTCTTTTATTGACTATAATCTGATTTACATCTAAGCTCAAAGTCTTAGAGTGCACATACAAACTAGCAGAGTTTTGTTGCATTGCCAAAAGATAAATTTTACAATAGACCCCCTCAAGTATTTATAGGAGAGAAGCCTTGAGAAAAAGGTGGGAGGATCCCAACAAACTTGAGAAATTCTCTCAACCACTAACTTACTGCAGTTGATTTATTCAACATTACAAGTCCTATTGTAATTTGACTTGTAATGTAATTACAAGTTACAACTTTGCAAGTGATATGATTACTTGCAATTACATTTTTCCATTTTACATGTAATTTGTCAAAACTAAAATTATAGATACATAATTGAAACTATTCTAAGTGTCTGAAGACATGACTTGAACTACATCATCCTTGATTGGGTCTTCATGCTATTGTTTGGAAAAGATTCTTCCATCTCTGTCTTGAAAGCATTCTATGCTCATCAAACATTCCTGTCACTTATTCACTTTCTTGTACGGCTTTGTCACTTTCCTAGCTCTCTAGACATCACTAGGACCGTCTTCATCTTCATAAATCTGTACTGCAACTTGATATAACTGCCCCTTGACATAGAACATCATATTTTGCTGTCATCCTCTATCAATGAAGTCTTCATGCTCAGAAATACATTACAAACTGCTTTTTAATCAACTGCCTTTTCCTTTTCATAATTCTAAGATGTCTTGATTCACTGTCCTATCTCAATAGACCTGTATAGGACTGCCTTTTCATGTTACTAATTTCAGTAGGTAAGAAGATATTTTGGTGAAAAACATCCATTTTGAAGTTCTCTTGGAAATATCATCACTTTCCCTTGGCATGACTATGCTTCAGCTTGTTGTTGTTCTTTCTTTGTATCATATGTAGTAATACAACATAACTTTGACCTTCATTACATTGTCTATTCCATATCTTCACTTGAATCTACCATCCTATGCCTTTTCTCTTATCATCA
This sequence comes from Sequoiadendron giganteum, assembly GCA_007115665.2. Classification (NCBI taxonomy): domain Eukaryota; kingdom Viridiplantae; phylum Streptophyta; class Pinopsida; order Cupressales; family Cupressaceae; genus Sequoiadendron; species Sequoiadendron giganteum. The sequence continues at coordinate 525,089,330 of CM021102.1, forward strand.
TTCTTCTGCTTTATGCTCACAAGTTATAAGTTGATAAAACAAATTGCAAGTTGCTGATAAAAGCAATTTCAGGTCTAAAAACCAATATTGCGAATGATTTCAAAACATGCAAGAGATCATGTTACTTGCAATTTCCTTGTGTGGCTTCGTCATGTGGCTGTTATTTCCTTGTATCATTCTCCAGCCTTGAAATTTGCTTGAAAAATAAGGCCCATGCCTTATATTATTGATTTGGTAGGTCATGTGTGCAAACAAGACTAACAAGAATGAGACAAAGGGGCTGCAAAAGTGAGGCCAAATCTCAATTTCGGGTTTTGGAAGGCTGACTGCAAGTGCAAGTGAAAGGTGACTTACTTGCAATGTGGAAAAATGTTTTTACAAGTGAAAAATGCTATGTAAAACTCTCTTTCAAGCAAATTGGGTCTTGGATGGGTGATTACAAGTGATTTAAACTTGAATTTGAGACCATTCACTTGCAAATCGGGTCTTAGGACCCCATCGCAAGTTATCAATATTTAAAAAGACTTAAAAGGCCCTCACTTGCAATTTGGGTCTTGGGACCCCCATTACAAGTGACATGAAACTTGACTTTTACCTTTCAACTTGTAATTCGGGTCTCAAGACCCCCATTACAAGTTACATATTAATAAAAAGTAACTTTAAAGCCTCTAACTTGCATTTCGGGTCTCAAGACCCCCATTGCAAGTTACATGAGATTTATAAAATGACTAAAAAGTGCCTTCACTTGCATTTCGGGTCTCAAGGCCCCCATTACAAGTGACATATAAAAAGTAACCTTTTAAAAAGCCTTCAACTTGTAAATCGGGCTTTAAGACCCCCATTACAAGTTACATGAATTTTATAAAGTGGAAAAGTGCTCTTCACTTGCAATTTGGGTCTCAAGGCCCCCATTGCAAGTTACATACCAATTTTTATAACCTTTACTTGTAAATTGGGTCTTGAGACCCCCATTACAAGTTAACAAAACACAAGAGTGACTCAAAAAACCAATAAGTGAAATCGGGTCTTAGGGACTTGATTGCAAGTAAAAGTATCACTTGCATTTTAGAACTTAAAACCCCCAAACTTGCAGTGAGGTCTTCGAAACCCGAAGTTGACCAAAAACACACTAAAAATGACTGAGAATTCCATGAAAACGGACGAGAGTGAATGAAAAATGTTGGCCAAAAGGACTATAGACCCAAAATTTAAAGTGCCCAACCTCTGTACCTCGTAATACGTGCCTTGAGGCCAAAAGGTCCCTACTTGCAATGGTGATCAAAAATCCCGAAATTGGACAAAACAAGGGGAAAAACATGTCGAAATGTTCCCAAATTTCACACAAGGCAAAATAGGAAGGAGACCAATGGCTGCACAATTCAATTGGAGAATTTTGGTGCCTTGAAATGCGTGCCATAGAGATTTATGAAGAAATTTTAGGCAAAATTTCATATGGGTTGTCCAATTTTGAAAATTCAAAATTGAGGACAACACAACAATTGTTAACTAAAGCAAACTAAAACAAATAACGAAAAGATACTAAAAGCTAATTGAAGCAAACTAAGTTAACTAAAAGTAAACTACCAACTAACTAAAAGCTAAGATGACCATTAAATATTACAATAATACTTCAATACCCTCCCTTAATGGTCATCCTACTAACTACACCAAGATTATCCTGAAATTTTACAAATTTATCCGGATTGAGAGACTTGGTGAGAATCTTTGTAGTATGATCCTCATTTGGAACATACTGCAACATCACATATCCATCTTCAACAAGCTAGCGGATGAAATGATGATGAAGCTCAACATGCTTGGTTCGCTCTTTTGGAAGACTATATTCTTGGCAAGCTTTAGCACCCCTTGATTGTCACAGAACAAGGGTGAAGGCCCTGCTTGAGACATTTGCATGTCAGCAAGCATCCTTTGAAGCCATACTACCTCACATGCGACCTTATTGTTCCCCGATACTTTGCTTTTGTCGAGGAAAGAGCAATTGCCTGTTGCTTCTTGCTTGTCCATGTGATTGCACCTGTACCAAGACTGGAAACGTACCCAGAAGTAGACTTCTTGTCATCAACTGAGCTTGCCCAATCTGAATCTGTAAAACCAACCAGCCTAGGATCTTTGCATGTGTTGTACAAAATTCCAAAGTTAGGTGTCCCTTTCACATATCTCAACACTCGCTTCGTTGCAACCTAGTGCTCTGCCTTAGGGGTAGTCATGAAACGAGAAATGTAGCTGACAACAAAATTGAGATTAGGCCTAGTGGCAGTAAGATAGATGAGGTTTCACACTAGCTGCCTGAATGTAGACTCATTCACCACTGGTGAGTCTAATTTGGTTGAAAGTTTCAGCCCCTTCTCCATAGGAGTGGATGAGATTTTGCAATCTTCCATCTTGGATTTCTCCAGCAAACTCTTGGCATACTTTGACTAAGAAATGAAGATATTGCCACGTGTTTGCCAAACTTCTACACCTAGACAATAGTGTAGGAGACCCAACTCCATCATCTCAAATACCTGGCACAAATGCGACTTGATCTGTTCAATCAAATGTAACCTACTACCAGCAATGATGATATCATCCACATAGATGACAAGAAGGATGATATCATTGCCAGTGTTCTTGACGTACAAATTTGCATATAAGGGACTCCTCTAAAACCCTTGTGCAACCAAATACTTGTCAAACTTCAGGTACCATGCCCTAGGTGCCTGCTTTAGGCCATAAAGAGCCTTCAACAATCTGCATACCTTATGCTCTTTTCCTGCAACCTTAAAATCATGAGGTTGCGTCATGCATACTTCTTCCTCCAAATCTCCATTGAGGAAGGCACTCTTCACGTCCATTTGGTGGACCTTCCAACCAAATTGTGTTGCCATGGCTAGGACAAGTTGGATGGTGCTCATCTTTGCTGTAGGAGCAAAGGTTTCCTCATAGTCAATACCTTCTCTCTACGAGAACCCCTTAGCCACCAACCAAGCCTTGTATTTATCCAGTGTTCCATCAGCCTTGTATTTTACCTTGTATACCCATTTGCAGCCAATAGGTTTCTTCCCTAGTGGAAGATCTGATAGAACCCATGTGTTGTTCTTCAAAAGACTATGATGCTCAGAATCCATAGCCTTTTCCCATTCAGGTTTACCCTTGGCCTCTGAATATTGCTGGGGCTCATAAACACTCTGAATGTTGGCCATAAGAGCAAAGTTTACTGTGTTCTTTTTGCTCTTGACTCTAGATGATCTTCCCTCAACAAGCTCATCATCATGAACATCACCAATGAGCTTCGCCCACCACTCAGGGCGAGGAGGAGATGCATCTTCTTCCAAATCAGGATGACCATCATCATGACTTGGGATGCCTGGAATAATACCATTTGGATGTTGATCTAGGTTATCCTAAGGAAAATCTGTTGGTACAAAATCTTGCCTAGGAGATTCCACAATGTCAGAATCATCAGAGTCCCTCCCTGTTGGTAGAGGATCTTGCGTAGGAGATTCCACAATGTCAGAATCATCAGAATCCCTCCCTATAGGTGGAGCTACTGAAAGCTTAGCTCCCAAACCCTTGGTTTTCAGAGGCTGATTGTCAGGACTCTTGATGGGAGAAGAGAGCAAAAAGGGCCCACCTTCCTCATCAAACACACCATCCCTACTGAATGTCAAACGAGCAGTGGCCACATCAATCAACTGATAGGCCTTATGATTGTCACTGTATCCTGTTAGCATCAACTTCTGGCTCTTGGATTCTAGCTTGGTCCTCTTGGCATCTGGAATCCAAACATATGTAGTTGAACCAAACACTCTAAGATGAGTGATTCTTGGTTTCCTCCTAGACCATGCTTCCTTCGGGTTCATCTTCTTGACGGCCCGTGTGGGAGACTGGTTAAGAAGGTATACTGCAGTATACATTGCCTTAGCCCAAAACTTCTTGGGAACATTCCCATTCTCCAACATACATTAGGCCATTTTTGTGATGGTACGATTTCTCTGCTCGACAACACCATTCTGCTGAGGGATATAGGGTGTGGTAAGTTGACACTTAATACCGTGTTTAGCACAGAAGTTGGTGAACTGGTTGGAACAGAACTCACCCCCATTATCTGACCTAAGAGTTATGATTTGACATTCGGATTCTTTTTCAACTCATGCCTTAAACTTCTAAAATTCATTAAACACTTGTGACTTTGCTTTGAGAAAGTACACCCACATTTTCCTACTAAAATCATCAACAAACAAGAGGAAATACTTGGCACTAGTGACTGATGCAGTATTCATTGGTCCACAAACATTTGCATGAACCAGTTGTAGAACCTTGGATGCTCTCCAAGAATTTCCATTTGAAAATGGAGTACGATGCTGCTTCCTTGCTTGGCAAGCTCCGCAAACACCATGTGTCTGTTGCTAAATCTTAGGTAAGCCTTCTACCAAATTCTCCCAAGCCAGCTGAGAGAGGTAGGCAATGTTGAGATGCACATACCACTGATGCCAAAGAGTGCTGATAGATGAACTCCTCACAACCAGCGCATGCTCTAGAGGATCTCTAGTATCAAGCAACCGATACAAACCATGATCCTTGAGCCCAACTGCCATAGTTTGTTTGGACTCCTTATCAACAATTCGACACTTGTGTGAACTGAAAACAATGTACAACTTCGGACTGTGTTGCATAATCTGACTCATCGAGAGTAGGTTAAGCTCCATGCCCAACACATAGTATACATTGAGAAATATTAAATTTCTCCCACTAGATGTGATTTGGACGTTGCCCTTGCTGACAACGATATACTCTTCGCCACCACCAAAGATGACGAAATTAGAGCAAGCCATATACTTCGTGAACCGATTTCTCTTGTTTGTAAAATGTCAAGAGGCTCCGGAATCGATGTACCATGCAGATGATTTGACATGATCTGCTGGTTGTTTGGCCATCAATGCATAAGAGGTAGATGCCTAGTCAGATTGCATAGATGCCATCCCTCCCATTTTCCAAAAGCACGAAAAATGAGGTAAAGTCTGTGATCAATTGGCACTAAGCCTTGGACAATCCGCTGGCACAACTCCCACGATTTTTAAAATATCATCTAAACTGAGGCTAAAAAACGCAAGATTTTTTTTCAGAAAAAACCTTGAAAAAAGTCTGAAAATTCAAAAAAAACTTTGAAAAAGCAACATTTGATGTAAGTCTGATAACACTTTGACACTACTGCTACACTGTCAAATAAGACTGATACACTCTGAAACACACCCCAAATAGCTGTAGGCAAAACCTGGATGCACACAACTCCAACTAGGACTGAAACACTACTGAATACATGCTTATTTCTCCTTAGAATAGATGTAGATCAGACTTATGAGACATATTACACTGCTGTAGGTCTGATATAGAGCATAATGGTTGCTGGTACAGTAGGTACGAACTCATAGAAAACTCATGTAAATCGCCAAACTTCAAATAGCAGATAATACAATATTAAACACACCAAAAACATGTCACAACACATAAAAAATCTCCATTGAAACAACATTTAGAAATCAAACTCAACTTTGCAACACAGTTGTAGATTCAAGATGAAATCACCAAATCTAGTTAGGAGGATTTTCATCCTCGAAACTGGTATTCCAAGAGGAATTTCGTCTTCAAGAAATATGGAGAACTCTGTTCTTGCTTAGAGCACAAGAGAAAATGAAATAAATAGAAACCCTTGTTCTCAAGACACAACCTCCTTTTATAGCTTTTTCGTTGTTTTTTCGAAAAAGTGTTTTTTGCTTTTTCATTGCATTTTCTGAAAAACACTTTTTTCTTTTTCATTGATTTTTTCGAAAAAACTTTTTTCTTTTTCATTGCTTTTTCTAAAAAATTGTTTTTTCCTTATTAAAATAATATAAAATGTCCTTATGACTACTTTTCATCACCTTGAGCCTAGCGACACTTTATCTGCACACTTAAAACACTTTTAAAAATAATTATATGTAAGCTGTCAATTAGAATGTTAAAAGGTAACTTTTCGTAAGATCCCTTACCAAGATATCTACTATCAACTCAAATTTTCACAATTTTCAGCACTTAGACATTCTATCAAACAGTTTACTAGCAGCTGGTTTGGTTGGATATTTTGTAATTTGTTTATTAAAATGATAAATGCTTGCCAATAATGCTTACAATTATATTCTATCAAACATTCATCTCAATATATACTAGTTGCTTGGCATAGTACATGATGTATTTGTCAAAACATAATTGAACATAGAGAAGTATGACAATAGAGTTCGCTGTAATAAGGAACATGAAGGCAGAAAACAAGTCATTTAATCATTCTACCTCATAAAGAGAGACAAGGTCCATGTTCCTTGAGCAACATTTGTCCAATCGCTCCAAACACAAGTATCTAGCCTCCCAAGGCTCACGTCTCACCTTGCAGCTCGCCTGGGACTGTCTCAGGTCTGCACTAGCAATTTAGGGTCTTTAAAGAAGACCACAAAGTCTCCTCAACTCCTATTGTTTCCACATAACCCCCACAAATCACCCAATGCAACAACGCCTAACATAATACTCCACAATTGCCTAAACTAGTCAACTGTTGTCACACTTGACAATGATATTGGGCTGTCTATGCAGCAGTAAATATACTATGGTGGCCAGTTAACGTTTCCACAGTCTTCTACAAAGGTCATGCCTTGCTTTCAGGCTTCCAAACAATCACACCCAACACAGTCTACCATTCATGCCCAACATTGGATATTATTTGCACCCAACATTGAAGAAATCTTTGCCCAACAATGGTTAATGTTTGCGCCCAGCAATGTATGATATTAAATAACTGTTCCCACGCCCAGCGTATAATTTTCAGCAACCCTTCATAAATGGTGTCCAATTTCATCTCTTAGAATTCATCTTGAATGACTTCATGAAACAATTAATACCATGAACATTTCACCCAAAAATCAGAGAAATAATAATTTTTTGCCTGCAAAATCTTCGAAAAATTATTTCCAATCTTCGAACGCTCAACACTTGCGTGAAACCTTTGTGATTTCACCTGCAACTGGTTAGGGTAGATGTCTCATTACCAAAACCAATTCCCTTAGGGTTTTTGATGCAAGTGCATCATTTATATGTGTATTTTTTTAATGTATTTTCATAGTTTTTAGATATTTCTAGGCTCATACATGTAGGTAGGAATTTGGTTTTTATAACCTTTTAATAATAGTTGTAATGAGTCAACAAATAAAACTAAACCTATTTTTTTAGCTTGTATCTAGGAGGATAGAGTCAGTTTAGGAGTGGTTTTGATTTTTCTAAATAAACCTTTTAATAATAGTTGTAATGAGCCAACGAGTAAAACTAAACCTATTTGTTTTTAGCTTGTATCTAGGAGGTTAGAGTCAGTTTAGGAGTGGTTTTGATTTTTCTAAATAAAAGAGCATTTGGACGAGTCTATCTTGGGCTCAAATCTGTTGATGTTATAGCAGCGGGAGATATCTTTCTCTCAAAATTTAAATAATAAATAATTAATAAGGCAAGTCGGCCTTAATCACAAATTATATTATTTCTTAAAAGGAGGCCAATCTGAGTGAAGAGTCACCATGTTTTGTATATATACAAGGTGGAGTTCATTCATTCACATCATTAAGTTATTCTCATATTCAATTGGCATTCTTTCAAGAAGGAGTTCACACTTAGCAGCAGATCAGTTTCACTTGTATCTTTGCATTAGGGAGTGATGCTATTATTCATTATATTTATTCAGCCTTGTGTAAGGCCAGACTTTGTATGCAGCATTCTGCACTTCTATCTGATATATATATGAGATATATTTTTGCTGGGTTTTTCTCCCTTGAGTAGGAGGGTTTTCCCAGGGTAAACTGCTGTGTTAATTGTCTATTGTGTTGTGTATTTCTGCTTATGTCATTTCTGATCTTAACAATAACATGGTATTAGAGCGGGTTCAGGGGAAATCCGATCAGATCTAAGTAACATTGCAGGAATTCAATTCAATGAAAAATCACTTGAAGTTTGGTGTTCTTCGGGAGGCATCTAGGAAAGCAGACATCATAAAGAGGGAAGCGAACTAGGGGACATTACACTTAAAGCGTAGCAATTGGGGTATTTGTTAAGAGGATCGATTACTTGGTGTGGCTGGGAAAGACACCATCTAAGAGGCAGCGTTTCAAAAGACGAAATCTAATCATCACAAAGACAAATAAATTAGGAATATCGAGCCTCTTAAGCAAAGGAGAGACCTCAGGCCTCTGAGCAAATCAGACAAATAGAAAGTCGTGATTTATTATAAGGAGCTGCCGCTAAAAACAAAGCCAATTGTAGAAAGTTATCGGGAGTAGCTATAAGGGAAACAAGGCAAAGTGACGGCTTGAAAGAAATTATCGGGCCAGCTATAATAATCATGCCACTAAGGATGTCATCGCATCTAATAGGAAGGTGAAGGCGATCACAATTGAGAGACGATCTCTGTTGTTGCACATGATTGGTGTGCCTTAGCAACTGGAGGCAACATTCATCCAACAATTCCTAAAGACTTCTGAAGGTGACGTGTTGTTTCAAGGAGTGTGATCTATGTGAATATTATTCTTAGTGCAAGTCGTGATTATTTTTTGGTCATCATTAGTGATGGTTTTGCGATTTATTAAAGACGTATGTATGATTGCTAGTATTGACCATTAAGGGAGGCATTATTGTTTGCCGTGAGCTTGTGAATATGCTTCGGGCTTCATCAGATTATTTGAAGTCACATAAAGTCTAAGCTATCAGGCTCTGTTGATGGTCCTGTGAATGACGTGGAAGTAGCATAATACATCTGTGGGAATTGGAAGTCTTGTTGAGAGTTAGTGGGTATCGAGAGTTAATTTGGAGAGAATTGAGAAAATCTTAGAAGACTCTTGAATTGAACAAGGCGCTGCTCATCCTTTAATACATGAAACGAAATAGTGTCTCTTTAAGGAGCCGAACAGAGCCGTCACATTCAACAGCGAGAATACGTTGAAGAAGTTGGTTTACAACATTAATTAAGCAGGAGACGCACTCACTTCCACTGAAACTTATTTTGAGGATGGCCCTTGATATTGCTCGGGGAATGCAATATCTTCACTCTCAAGGCATAATCCTCAGAGATCTGAGGTCAAAGAATCTTTTTTTTTGGGGATGGCATATGTGTCAAAGTTGCAGATTTTGGTATATCAATTTTGGAAACGTCTGAGTTTAATCAACTTATATCAGTAGGTCAGGGGACATTGCACGCCAAGAGATTTTCCTTTCTTGTCGGGTATGCTTCAGGTTTGTTCATGTCTCCAGGAGACTAACCAGCGAACAAAATTGGGCATAGCAACTAAGCCATTCTAGATGGGACGCAGCTAGAAAAGGAGTGCATCGATAAATTTGAATGGTCAAAGACCATATTCAAATTTACCCAGCCACCACTACAAATCTCAGTGTTGATGTATTACTGGGTCACTGTCAATACTGGGACATGGGCCTGTGATCAAGCCGTGAACCTGTAGAAGGAAGGTTGTGGACTGATCTGAGCACAAGAGCAACGAATTATATTGAGTGCAGTGATTAGTATTTATTAGAATCAATAAAGAGGATGGACCGAGGAGCATAAGGATGATGAGAGATCACATTCAAGGGAGGTAGAGCTTGATGCATCCTGTGAGGAAGTCATGTAGGTTGAAGAATGGAGACACAACTTGCTGCCATGGGACTGAGTTGGTGGCACATAACTGGAGACATCTCTCGAGGAGGAAGAAATTATTCAGATTGTCATTGTGATCAGTTTCTTTGAAGAGGAGGAATTAACATTTAGAGGGAGTTTGACAAACCAACAGAGGCAACCTTGGACAAGGAGGTCAGGAGGTTGATGCAGGTACTTGGAGCTTCAGAGGGAGTCACATCATCATGAAGATCTGTTGTAGTGTATATTTCTCTATGACGGAGAAGTATGAGGTGAAAGCCCTTGTAGTGTATATTTCTCTGTGATGGAGAAGTATGAGGTGAAAGCCCTTGTAGTGTATATTTCTCTGAGACGGAGAAATATGAGGTGAAAGCCCTTGTAGTGTATATTTCTCTGAGACGGAGAAATATGAGGTGCGAGCCCTTGTTCATCTCTGAGACTGAGATGAGACGTCATGTTGAGAGACTCCATGACGACATCACGTTGAGAGACTCCGTGATGAACTCTTTGTACTTGTGTTTTTTCCACACATGGGAGTAGCCATGGTGGACATCATGTTGAGAGACTCCGTGATGACATCACGTTGAGAGACTTCGTGATGAGCACTTGTACATGTGTTTCTTTCCACACATGGGAGTAGCCATGGTGGACGTCATGTTGAGAGACTCCATGACGACATCACGTTGAGGGACTTCGTGATGAACCTTTGAGCTTTCCACAAATGGGTGTAGCCATTGTGGGCGTCATATTGAGAGACTCCATGACGTGGATATCTGGAAAGATACCTCCCTAGCTAAGAGGGAGTGTTGATGTTATAGCAGCGGGAGATATCTTTCTCTCAAAATTTAAATAATAAATAATTAATAAGGCAAGTCGGCCTTAATCACAAATTATATTATTTCTTAAAAGGAGGCCGACCTAAGTGAAGAGTCACCATGTTTTGTATCTATACAAGATGGAGTCCATTCATTCAGATCATTAAGTTATTCTCATATTCAATTGGCATTCTTTCAAGAAGGAGTTCGCACTTAGCAGCAGATCAGTTTCACTTGTATTTTTGCATCAAGGAGTGATGCTATTATTCATTGTATTTATTCAGCCTTGTGTAAGGCCAGACTCTGTATGCAGCATTCTGCATTTCTATTTGATATATATATGAGATATATTTTTGCTGGGTTTTTCTCCCTCGAGTAGGAGGGTTTTCCCAGGGTAAACTGCTGTGTTAATTGTCTATTGTGTTGTGTATTTCTGCTTATGTCATTTCTGATGTTCACAATAACAGAATCATCTTACTTTTGATGTATAAAAGCAAGCCTTGTATTGAGCATTAGAATAAGCAGAGTTACCCGTGTGAAATAAAAAAATCAGTTTCAGTAAAATGCTCATAAATTTCTCATTTCTCAACAAAATTGAGAAACTCAACATGTTCTGGAAAGCTTGAGACGAGTAGAATAAAACCCAAAAATCATTTTGGAAAATTTGTTTTGATAAGCGAGCTGTTATATTCAGAAAGGTTATGGGTTTTGTAGAGCATGATACATAATATTTCATGACTTCTATTGCAATTATGAATTAAAATTGATGTTGGTAAGTTTTATGAGTTGAGATTTAATATAGTTTGCATATCTAAGGACCTATTTTGCAGATAATCTATTGATCACGATAAAGAAGAATCAATTTGGTCTTGTTGGGAATTAAAATTTTCGTATGAGTAGCAAATTGTTCCTTAGCCCTGCATTAGTTTCTGTCCTAGGGTTAGCTCATGCTAGAAGCTCAAAATTTCACTAGAGAGAAAATAAACAAGCATGAGCAAATGAGCTCTCAATTTCTCTTTTATATTTTCCCATGGAACTTTCCTGAAGGGACTTTTTAATTCCCCGCTTAAAATATTTCATTAAAGCACCTTTATAAAGTGACTTTTAATAATTCTTCTTTTTAATTCACTTAAGTCACTTTATAAAATTAATTAAAGTCATCCGTAAAATTTACTTTTTTGGACAAATTTATTTAATTAATTAATTTATTCCCTGATATTGCCCTAAATTAGCCTACAGGAATAAAATAGGCTAAATGGGTCATTTCCGGCTACTCCACGGATGTAAGAGTCCCAAGCTAAATTGCTATATAATTTTTTCCCAATTTTCACAACTTAACGAGCCCAAGCATTTTACCAAACACTTATCATGCAATTGTTTTGATTGTGTTTATAGATTGTTTACACTTGGAAGATGAATGTTTTGGTACAGATTACAAAATATGTATTTCTCATAATATATCACTCATTACAAAATACATTGCAGAAGATTCACAATATCAAAATATAATTTATTTAGGTACATATATTATTACACAACAGATGTAGATATTTTTGGTCCCATATTCAATGTAAATTAAATACATTATATCTCTGACCTTATAAGTTGAGTACTTCAATGCCAGACATACATCATGGCGCCCCTATGCATTCAACAACCTCTTCCATGAGCATCAACAATACCATAGCTGCATCCCCTTGTAAATGTCAATGCTGACCTCCAACGACTCCCTTGCATCCACGTCGCAATGCTAGACTCCAAACATCATACACCCTTTTAATTAACTGCTGCTATCTTTTCTGCCTACTGTGACTCCTGTTTTCATGAAGGATTGCGCCCTGAATGCTAAGCTTTAAAGCTCTGTCTTTAGGCCTCCTTCAATATTTCCATTGTTGTCTTTATTGGCCATTAATAGCTGCACTTTTGTGACTGAAGGAGCTGCGCTTTTTCTGGTATTTTGCTGCACTCTTCTTGTGCTCATTCTCTGCTCTTTGCCATCCATTATTTCTGTCCTTTGTGCAAGGTCACTTTGCTGCTCTTTCATCTTTGAAGTTGCTGCTCTTTAAACTGTATTATTGGCTGCTCATAAGACTTCATTTGCTGCACATTTTCTTGTCATATTTTGCTGCACTTTTACTCATAATGGGAGCTGCACTTTTATGCCATGGTTTGCTGCTCATTATGACATAATTTGCTGCACACTTTATATGACAGTTTGCTGCTCTTTTTGACACAAATTTCTGCACTTTTTATATGACAGTTTGCTGCTCTTTATCTGATTTCCCGAGGTCTTCTGTTACTGTCATTTTTAGTGTAAATATCGTCCTCAATCATTTGTGACTTTCCTTATTGTTTACACAGGCAATAGGACTGTCCTCATTCTGCATTTTAACTTCTTTGTCTTTGCATCTTTGAGTATACACTTCTATATGTGTAAGCAATGTTTGAAAGTATTGCACTGATAAAAGTAGTCCAATTGAAGGACAGCTCAGTCAATGATGCCATGGATACACTAAGCACAATAGGTTTCAAAGACAACCACAGTGTAAAAGGGATCTGTTGTCCAAGAACAAATTGAGAAACAACAACATTGAAGAAAGGTTCCAAAACATTGACATGATGATTGTGATAGGTATTACTATGACTGTCATACTTTATAATGGCTGCAAAACGGACTGTCATATGGTTTTACATGCCCTTTGTAGTCTAAAAATCTATCCTTATCTACATGGCTATCACCATGCCTTCCATTTTCATTGACAGTCCTTTATGGTATGCTTTGGCTGCCCTCCAATGGGCTATGTTATGACCACTAGCTATCAAGCATTATTACAGTCATTTGTATCTTTGACACCATCATAATGACTGTCCTCAACTCCAAGGAATGCACTATAAATGCTGCCCCTCCCTTTTTGTTAAACAACACTATCATCTTCAGTGGGCCACCTACTTTGTCTGTTGTCTTTTGATGATTCTAAATCATGACATTGCTGCCCTTGCTCACAGGTGTTGATGTGACTGTCATTCCTCATTTACCTCTTCATCATACATTTGTTCAAGATCTGTCCTCTTTGCCCTTCTTGAGAGTCACTGTCTTGATGTTGAAGTTGACCCTTTTGTCTTAGTCCACTCTAATCTTTGGCATCACCATTGAATTCATTTATGGACTTGTCATTATGTCCTTCATTCACGAGCATTGGTGGCTGCTATTAGACATAGACTGTCATGTTTGCATCTGTCCTTAGGCATTGATAGTCCACAAAAACAACCTTGCTTACTCAATGCTATGATCTAGCTGTAGGCTAGCTAAATCATGAACTACACCATCAGAGCTTAAGCAGCTGTCTCTAACAAAGTCACAAAGACATCTGGATTCTTAGTAGCTGCCAAAGAGCTTCCTAACATTCTGAGCATATTTTCCTTTTTTGCCTTAAAGCATGTGTTGTTATTTTCAAACAAACTATCAATGGCATTCCTCTCAGTGAAACAAAAATGCTTTTCTCACAGCCCTTCTGTCATGAAGCTTTGAGAGTCGCTCTCCTCCTTTGAAGTTAACTTTTTGCTTTATAGTCTTCATATATTCAACTGCATCTTGAACCAAAAGTGGCTCTGGTGTTTGTAAAGCTCTTGACAAGATTTATATAATGCTTCCAGGTTGTAAGCGCTTAATTTGCAAATAAAGAGAGCACTCTTTTTGCAGTCAATGTCCAATTTTACTGATTGACCATGTCCTTTCAATCTACCCTGTTAACCCTTTGCACAGTACTTGATATTGCCATGAGATAACTGTCCTATTAATGTCTTTTCTTCTTGATCACCGTGACTTCCTCATGTGACTGTCCCATACATAAAGGGTGCTCTTGTTATTTATACATTGCGAAGCCTTTCTTTAAAGGTAACTGCAATCTTTATGAGACTTGCACAGGTTCCTTGCATAGTTTTGAAAATCCTCATGCATGAAATGTACCCTCCCACTCTTGGACTAACTGTCTTCTCACAAGGGTCATTGCAACTGTAACTTTCAACCCTAGGTATAGTAAGTCTTCATCAAGCATCTGCCAGGGCTTCTATGGATCTCATCCTCAGCATAATAAACTAGTATTATTCTACCCTTATTATCATTCACAAATGAATAAAATCTCACAAAAAACCCATAGCAGAGACTTTAGAAAAATGAGTGGAGTCACATAGGAAGGCTCAAAGATTTGATGATTCCAATATCACCTATAAAACACATTTTTTCTTAAAGCAGACTCAAGATAACTTGAAGCAGAAAACCCTGGGACGGCTGCATACCTTTTCCTACGCTCACTTTTGGCTTTGCATGTATTACGTGCCAAACTCCTGAATCAGCTCCTCAAATCTGTGGTGTAAACTTTAATGATCCTGCATGGACTCCAATCAGATCTTTCCTCTAGCTTTCTTTTACTTGCACAAACAGAAACCCTACTTGTTACGTTGGACAAGGAAAGGAAAACTTTCATCTTGAGATTTAACTTAAGATGGGCTAACACAAGCAAAGATGACTTGCTGTTTGACTTGTTATTTTAAAACACAATCCCTTTCCTCATTTTCATGTTAGCCTTTTTCCAATTTTTGCCATTTGATATTTTAAACTTATGCAACTTAAGTGCCATCTTCCGTCTTCTTTTGCCTTAGCGTAGAAACCTTTATGTTGAGGAATAAAACCACTTTAAATAAAAACCTTCTTCAAGCCCTTTTTAAATAAAAGGTCATAACTCCTTTCCCCTTGATTTTTGGTGACCTAAGACTGACATAAGATTTAAATGTGATATTTAAATAATATCCAGCTTTACATAAAAAATGGAATACAACTCCTCTTTGACCATATATGATAGGAATATAGGTACGATTTTAATGAGGAAGGGCTGCAATTAGTTTGAACCCGACCCCACCTTAATTGCCTCTCTCCATCCCAACATAGACTCCCACTTTGACCTTCAAATCTGACGCAGAGGTTTCAAACAGATATTTTCCCTATCACCACCACTCCATAGCAGATTAATGGTACGGTAATGTGTAGTCCCTCTACGATATCTTCATATTCTATAAGACTCCAGTGCAACACTTACAAAGTCCCATGATTTTGAAAGTAGTGGTGGCTAGTTCATATTTGAAGCTCACATTTCCCTTTTGACCAGCCCAATTATTTCCCTTCACATGGCCTTCATTTTTGACTGGCTTGATTGCCACCAATCCTGAAATGATACGGCTCCTTTTTGTCTTATCTGCAACTTAATGTTAGTGTTGGAATCGATTATAGTTGGGGCAAATATAAATATAGATTCTGGCAATTATATAATAATATTTACCACTTCAAACTTCAACCCTTGAACCACAATAAAATACATACTTGAAACTATGAGAATTCTGAAAATCTTATCAAAATATTGGTTTGAGCATTTATAATAAAGATTTTCATTCACTTCAGATAACCATCTGAAATTTTGTCTTCAAAGAAGACTTCTCAAAATTTCTACAAACTAATGTTATCGCACAAATGCGAAACTTGTGTGATTTTGCCTATATCCAGCTACGGCAGATAGTTTCACTATCGAAATTGGTTCACCCGTAAGAATTCCAACCTAGGGTTTCGGTCTCCGAAGAGCTCCTCCAAAATACCAAAGAAAATAATAAACCAGCATAATGCACAAATGAGCTCACTTCCCCTTTTTATCACTTTTCGAAACCCCTTTTGAAATTTCCCACTGAAATCATATTAAGCTCCTTTTTATAAAGTGGCTTTATAGAATACCTTTTAAATATTTCCTTAGTGCCACTTTATAACATCACTTTAATCTAATTTTTTAATTTTACCTTTTTAAATGTAATTTTTGCTAGGCAATATCAAAGAATTAAATTAGATTCCGTGGTGGTGAGTCGGAAATTGGGGACATTACAATGGAAGGGGACATTACACTTTTTGACAACTTAATTTTTAAAATTATTTTCCCTTTTCCAATCCCATTTAGCTTACGAGAAACTTTGAAAAATAAGCTAATGGCCAAATAATTTGCTCATGTGCAAGAAGGGGACATTACAAGCAATGCTATTAACTAAATAAGTTCCTTTGTGAATCATCTACAAGTGAAACAATAACAACCAATGCTTCATGCAAACTTGTTCAATGTGAATAGCAAGGCTATTTTCTAGGTATGGTGCTCCTCAACATAGACTATGTTTCATGGCAACTAGTATCAACAACAGTCCCCACCAAATAATGAATGGAAGATTTTTAAAATATGTCACAACAGTAATATTAACTATACAACAGCAAAAAGGTGCAGCAATTTATTTACTCTGGTATTCATAGTGTTCATAGCACACATCAGATGGCATTACATCATATGATAGCTTCAAAATTTCTGAATAATGTCATCAAAAGGCTACAGCAGATCTAGACTTAACACAACCCTTCTATGACATACAACACACCCTAAACTTGGCTGCACTTCATCCTCCATAGGTTACTACATTCTAAAACTCAATGCAAGAAGATACGATAGGGTTCAGGTACAAATTCCTTAGCTTTATATGGCTGGTCCTACAGAACTCAACAAATACTTCTTTCTTCCCAGCAGCACTTTCACATAAACAATGATATATCGATAATGAAATCTTTACTCAATGTCTAAAAACTGAAATCCTCAATAAATATTCTGAAACTAGAATAAACTCATAGATGAAAATATTGAAATTATGCTAAAAACTTTATACCAAAATGTTTGATACAACAATAAATATTTTACAACCAAAATAATATTGAAACTCTTCACAAACTGGAAAACTCTACCAAACTGGAAAATAAAAACAAACCACTGAAATAAGTAACCAACTATGGCATGGCACTGTATCACTGCTCATGGTACAGATTACTATAGCATTCTATGTATTACTGTAGCATTGTATGGATTATTGCAGCAAACTTCACAATCTTAAAATTCTTCAATAATATTCATAAAATTGGAACTCCTTCAAACTTTCAACTCAACGGTGACCCCTAAATGGAATCACTCTAGTGAATCAAAGGCTTTTCGTCCTCATTGAGAAAGCTGAACCAAAGTTCTGCAAATAAGGGTTTCTAGAAATTGATAATGAACAGAATGAATGACGATTTCCAATAATTGCTTTTTTAATCCTTTTTCCATCCAACCCTAAAAGTGATTAAAAATGATTTTTTATTTGAATATTGAATATTCATCCTTTCCCTCCAAATTCCATAATTGCCTTTTTAAATAATTAAATATAAGATGTCTTTAATTTTCCACTTTTCGACAACTTAAATATAAACCATTTAATACTTCAATTATTTTCTGCACAACCACAAAAGTTACGAAAAATATTAAAAAATTCCAAACCTGAATTTTGATCACACCAAATACCTAAAGTGCATAGGAAATTAGCCTATATGAAGATTGGTGCCCTCCCATGATGACAAACTTCTCCAAGAAGTGAGGGGTGTTCCTCGAATGTCGGATCTGTACAAAAAAAGTATTGTTGTACTCATCTTGGCTCCAAGAACTCTTTGCCACTGACATAATACTAGTGTTCCATGGGGTTTCAGAGTTAGGGATGGGGGGACGGCAGGGGACGCATTTCGGGGATGTGGGGACGCGGGGTCTAAGTTTGGGGGTGGCAGCAGGTTGCTGAAATACATATAGTACTTGAAAAAATAGTTATAAAAAGATGTATAAGTACAAGAATTATACATCTTGGAGACAACTAGGATTCCCCTAGACGTCTTGAGGACACCGTAGCATCCTCGAAGTCCTAGCGGCATCTTGGAGACAGTGACATTGGTGGTGGGCTGGTGGGGGGACGTCCCCCCCAAGTCCCCAAGTCTCCGAGACGTCCCTGTCTAGGAAACGTGAGGTTTTTTGGGAGGGACGAGTCCTCGTGGAACACTGCATAATACCCTTCTGATAAAGCTGTCCTCTCCAAGAAAGTTGGAGTTTCCAAAAATGTTGGAATGGATTGGAAAAGGGACATAAAACATGACCACCTTCACATAGTTTCTTTTGATGAAAAAAGGCCTCAAAAGTCCAATTTTCTTTAAGTAAAATTGTAAAAGGTCTCAAAAACCCTGATTTTACTTTCTAGTTATAAATTGAAATTGCTAAAAGTCTGAAAAATCGCGATTTGGCTTTTAGTCATAAAGTGAAATTGTCAAAAGCTCTTAAAAGTCCGAATTCATGAACAAAATTGCTAAGTGAGTCAAAAATTCCGATTTTGGTCATTAATGGAAAAAGACAAGTTGCTGAAAGACTCAAAAAACCCGATTTTGGTCATTTTGTGTTATTTTCGCTTGTTTTTGTGCTAAAAAAGCCTGATTGGAGAAGTTCGCCCCATTTTGAAGAGAAGTTTGTGTTGGATTTGAATTGTCTACCTTCTTTCGAGGAAATTTCATAAATTCTTCAACTAAAATCACGTCTTCTCAGCTTGAATATTAAGGCTCTCATTTTTGTTGAAGATTATACAAGATATCTAGGGTTTTCTTCTCCATTTTATGCTTCAACTTCGTTTTCAGGTATGGTTTTACTTTCTTAATCTTTTGTAGTTTTCTTTTCTCTCTTCACCAAATCGCCTGTACCTTTGGTGAATGAGTTTTCTTTTATTATGCTGGGCGTGTTTGTTCATAAGCATTTTTCGGGTCTTTTTTGTGCAAACGTGATTTCTTTTTGCCAAATCGTGATTTGTTTGGCATCCTTTTGAATAGTTTTGTGTCTTTTAGAAATGTCTTTCAAAGGAGGTTTTTGGCAAACGTTTTTTTAGTGTTTAGCAGAAATGCATTTTTATTTAAAAAAAAAGAAGAAACGCGTTTTTGTTTTTGTGGCCATTTTTCTTCATGCTCGAAGATTTCTGAAAATGTCTTATTTCCTGAAAACGTCTTTGTCTCATAATGTGAAGAAGATTTAAAAAAAAACACATTTCTTCACAGTAAGATCGTGACTTCCAGAAAACGCGTTTTCACTCAAAACGTCTTTTTCAGCTGAGTAATGTCATATGCATTGCATCTAAAATGTCTTTTTCTCATGAGCCATTTCAATAAAAAAAACATCTTTTTCATTTCCATTGTCATTTTCCATCTCTATTCTCCACCTTTTCACTCTCATTCACCTTCACCAAATTCATCTCGCTCATCACACTTATCTCCGTTCTCATCCTCATTACCATTTTTACAAAATAGGCATTTTGGCTTAGTTTCGAGTTTTTATCATCAAATAACAAGTCGGGATTTTTTATGAAAATATCAAGTTTGAAGTTGCAAATTGAAATTTGCAATGACTCCTTATTTTTCCGACCTTTAACTTGAAAATTGCAAAATGAGTCAAAAAACCCGAAATGCTTCCAAATGCCTTAAAGTCAGAATTTTAAGATTTGACTGCAAAGTTCAAGTTAGAAGATTTTTTTAACTTGCTGTCCGCAAAAGACGAAATGTTGCTTTCATTCGCAATCAGCCCACCAAGATCTGAATTGGTTTTAAACCTTTATTCTCCACCTTCATTCAGAAAGCAGTTTCACCAACCTAGGGTTTGAGTCTTGTTGTTAATGGATACCATGTCTTCACATGTTGATGCTGATGATGTTTTGACCTTATGGGGTTTCCATCGCAGCCTTGTAGATTCTTGCTCAATGATAGACGAACCCGCTTCTCCGACAAACAAGAAGATGAAGTACAAATATGATAAATATCAGAATGAGATTTCTCCATCTCATGTTGTCTCAAACATTGATGAAATCAGAGATACAAAAATTAGGCATGTTGATATGTCTGAGTTTCTTAAGAGGGCTGAGAAATCAACTTCTCATGATATGCAGTTGTTGCTGAGAAGTCATATTCACTTGGTGTCTATTTTTCCTGTTGTTGCCCTCGAGCCAGAATTTGTTCTTGCATGTGCATCCTGCTTTGACAAAGAATCAAGAACTATCAAAGATGATGATGGTAACGTGGTTATCAGGCTTGATTCTGAAACCATTAACAGAATCTTCAGAGTTCTTGATGCCCCTATGTATTCAAATATTTCAATGAAGAGTGCTCATGATCATTATGAACAAAAGAAGAATGATTGTATTAAGCATATCAATAACAAATGGCTTCTTAAATCACGACCTTGTGTGACTCGGATACCCAAACTATATCGGTCTGATTTTAAAGAAGAGATTACTGATATGATCACCCTTCTGAGCAGAATAGTGGGATTCAAAGTATCCAATATGTTTGAAAACTGGATATACAAGTTCATAGTGGTTATCCGGAAGGCACAATATCCAATTTTCTAGGGTGAAGTAATCAGTGATAGTTTGTGTGAACAAGTTGCATAGGTTCCCACCACACTCACCTTCTATATGAATTCATATTTGGTTTACATAGCAGCTTCATTGAGGCAGTTTCCAGGCCTTTCTACCAAAGGTGATAGATCATTGGTGCCTGTATGGGATTATTATGATCAGTTGACTTTGAGGCAGAGCCGTGTGCATTATAGAAGGGTCCAAGATGCTTTCTTTGGCCATTTTATATGTTTATTTGACAAAGCATTGGAAAACAATAGGGTATCTGAGGCCGCTTGGAGGAAAGTGAATGAATACGGCTGTCTTTTCCTTCAATTCCCGACCTTCACTTACATGAGAGTTGGCTGTTTTGAAGATCAATCTTATATGCTTCCGAGGTACCCAACAAACAAAATCATTTTGATGGAGTTAGCGAGGAAATTGATGACAGTGCATGCACGACAAGCTACACAACATAAGACTGGAGTTAGCATTTCATCACATAATCCACTGCTGGTTGGGAGGTACTCCTTAACAACTACCTCAAGAGCGAAAGCAATGGAGGATGAACTTCAGGAAATAAAATTGAAAAAATTCTAGGCCAGAGTGGAATTTGATTACAAAAGGGTGAAAGACAAAATAAAAAGAGCTTTCACGCACATGCATCGCATCGAAGACATTTGGGTAGATCTCCGAATAGAGAAGGACATCTATAAAATGGATTACTGCAGGCTTACTGTAGAGTAGATTGTTGATCTCAATCTGACCTTAGTTCCAGAAGGAGAAACTGATGATGGGCAGATTTTAGATCTAGAATATGAAGAACAAGAGGTTGCTAATGTGCCTATTCCTGCAATATAGTGGTCTTAGAAAGAGTCCATTTCTGTTTTTGATAGATTTCAATCAATCCTGGCAAATACTAACACTTGGCTCAATAGCATAGGTGTTAAGAATATCAAAATCAAAGTTAGAATTGAGGATGATTCAATTGGGCCTAAAGGTTTGAAATCAGAAATTAGAGACAAGTCTAAAGAAGGAGCTTCTTCTTCAGGAACTAGAATTAAGTTATGGGTTAGCCGAGCTGTTGAGAAGCCATTGGAGAAAATAACACTAAAAGGAAAAGAGGTTAAGGAAACACAGATTCAAGTTTTGGATCAACAAGAAGAAGATGTTCTTGAAACCTCCACTATTCTAAGCGAAAGGTCTCCTCACATTGAAGCTCCAATACCTGTTTCTGTGGTATCTCCTATGTCTCCAATTGATAGTGATGTTGATTCTTTCTCTACAGTGTTTGTTTCTTCCATCGCACCTTTAGAAGCTATTCATCATACCTCAACTACATCAGTAATGAATACGCCTATGGGAAACTTGCATGACAATTTGGAGAATGTATTTGACACAAATCCAATCTATCCTGTAACACTTCCAGAGATAGATAGATCAACAACAAGTTTTGATTGTTTTATGGCTGATCCTGGTCGTAATTTATCATCTGAGTAGACTCTTGTCGCTATCCAAATTGAGGCATTTCCTAGGATTACAGCTGTGTCACAGAGTGAATCCATTTCTCCGCAAACTACAGTTGCTGCTTCAGATGTGAGAACATTGGATCTTCCTCCGTGGTTGAACTTAGTTGCTCCAAAGAGGAAGAAACATGCAGTTTCTCCTGATTGTTGGCATTTCAATTAGCACCTCTGGAGTGCTTATTGGAAACGGACAGCTATTGCAAGTGTGTTAGTACATGCTCTTCGGATTATAGAGAGGAAGATCTCTCTTTGCTGATTTTATACTGTAAAAAAGGGGTGTACTAAGATTTCCTATCTTTTTTACTCAGCGGTAGGACACAAGGGTGCATAAACCAATGCGCCGTAGCTAAGCTTTTTCTCTGGTTTCCGCAGATCTTAACTACGACTAACTAAGCTTCTAAACTATCCTACCTCCTCAAGATAAACAGAGCATGAGGGCATAGGAGCGAAATGGTATGGTTGGATCACTTGAATCCTCCGTCTCAATGGAATATGGCCGAGGCTCTGAACCTTCGGATATATACCAAGATAGGGCTCGATACAAGCAAACACTCGTTACGGTAAACTGGATCTGAGACTTGCCAAGGAGGAGGAACCCCTATCCGAGGTATAGGCTTGGAAGCAGCTCACTGGAAACAACAAGGAACGATGGCCTTTCTAACAGGATTCCCGAGGAGGTGACGACACCTGTCCAAAGTCTAGGCTGCAAGAGAGATCATTAAACAACATCAAACGATAATGATCGATGACAAAATATCCAAGGAGGCGACGACACCTGTCCAAGGAGGAGATTGAAACAATGCACTATTTAAAAACAAGACTTTGAATAACTCAAATAATTAGATCAATCAAGCTTGCACCATCTGATTTATTTCTTCAAGGTTCTTCAAAGAATTACAAAGGTCGGGACAGCAAAGGCACGAAATCATGCACAATTGCGATCAACCAACGAACTCTCATCCAAGAGTGAACAGATATAAACAAGCGAACTCTGGCAACAGTGGCGCAGCAATTTTGCTAGCAAATAAAGGTTAAACAAATAAAGAACCTAAGGCTCTTATTTATAGGAACTCAAAGGAGTAGGCAACCCTAAAATCTCCTTGAGTTAACAAACAGTTCTTGCCAATCAGCAAGATATTATTCTATGTCTAAAAGTAGGTGAGCAAACAGTTAACTGGAAATCTACTTCAGTTAACTGAAACTAAACAAAAGTCAAACTGGAAGTCTACCTCAGTTGACTGACACCTAACTAAAAGTGAACTTATGTTACAAATGTGTCTCCAAATAGACATCCACCTTTTGAGGAGATCTGAGATCCACAAATCGTGGGAGTCAAATAGACATCCTAGATTAGTGGGATCTGACATGCATGATCTGTGGAGATCTGGAGTCAACTTGGAAAGAGGCATCAAGTTGACTTCAGTCATAATTAATGCTATTTGGAGGGTAGGACGTCCTCCCTTGGTGCTTTACACCTCTTCACCACTGGTCAACAATGTCTCTATCCAGTCATTGACCTCTTCGGCCTCCGGGCAATTAATGCTCTTCAAGATGACTATGTGGCGTCTAAGCATTTCTTCACCCGTCGTAAGCTGCTGATGATAGGTTATGCATTGGGCAGCTGCTTCATCTAACTGGACAGACATGGCTGCAATTTTGGCTAATTTGCAGCCATTGGGATCTTCAAGGAATGAAGATCGGATGACATCCTGGAATCGTGTCTGCAC
Organism: Sequoiadendron giganteum; assembly: GCA_007115665.2. Lineage (NCBI taxonomy): Eukaryota > Viridiplantae > Streptophyta > Pinopsida > Cupressales > Cupressaceae > Sequoiadendron > Sequoiadendron giganteum. Next base: position 525,113,382 of record CM021102.1, read on the forward strand.
GGTTTCAAGTTCCACATATTCTCCTCCTTCCCGCTGATATTCTAACTCAGGGAAGGATATTACCAACGTTCTTGCGAAGTTGATAATATTGGCGACGAAGCGTCTATAGTCAATCAGCTCCACAGAGTTGGCATCATAGGCTCTCACCTTGTATGCCACCTGTTCTTTCCACTCAAAGAGATGGTGTTTATTTTCTGTGGTCGTAACTGATTCATATGCTTGTTGCAAATCAGCAAATGTCACCTCCTCTCTCGGCCTCTCTTGAGCTGCCTTTACATCTGACTTCTGGATTTCTGATCGAAGTCCATGTGCTCTGTCTCTCAGCTGATATGCTTCTGTCAACACACACCGCCCTTTGATGACAAACTCATCCACTTGACGTCTCAAGTGTTTGCCGTATGTAATCAACTGATGATGGTTTCTTTCAGCTGGGAGATCCAACAGTCCTTGAGGCAAAGCCGAGGAGTTTGGAGTGTCATGTATCAAACTAGAAATGTACAACTTTAGCTGACGGATTTCAGCCTTCAAGGCTGCTTTGTCTTGTCCATCTTTTGTCATCCTTTCTTTGACACTCGCCGAGGCAATTCCAAGAAGGTCTGCCTCCACCTGTCGAGTGGTCTTTCCAAGGTTCACCTTTGAAAGCGTGAAATCCTCAACCCTCACATTATGTATATCTTTGTCTTCAGGTGGGGCAGCAGTCTCTATGATAACCTCGTTCTCTGCATTCTTTTCTACATGCGTCTGCTTCTTCAACTTCTTTACCGGCATGTCTTGTGGGACATGATGGAATTCAGAGAAGTCAAGCTGATAAGAAGGCCTCTCCCTCTTCCTCCCAAGCGAGCTTTCCAGCCAGATAGAATCTCGGCTAGCATCGCTGGGAGGAGGAACATAGGTCCCCTGAATGCTAGAAGAACGAGACTGTGCCGTGGCAATGTCTCGTGGTGGCGAGTCCAAATCAATAGGACTTTGTGACCTCTGTGATGGTGGTGAAGCTGGTGGCTCTGTTTCTATCACTGGCACCGCTTCTGCTGCAACTTCTTCTACAATGGTTTCCATCTCTACAGCGATTATTTCAATCACTGGTTCTTGTGTAGTTGCAGCGGTCTCAACTGTCTCAGGCAAATTGGTGGCTGTCTCCACCTGTACCTCTTGCCGGCTTGTGCTGGCAATTCCTTTTCTCCCCCATGTGCTTCCTGACATCCGCATTCCTTCTGGAGGAAAGCTCATCTTCTTCTGTCTGGGTTTCCTCCTAGACGTGGAAGGTAGTGTAGACTGAACCGCTGGCGGCTCTGATCGGGGAAGTACTACCTTCCTTGTCCTTTTACTGTCCAGGTAGAGTTGACTGTGTCGAACTACTCTACCCGTTCTTTCCTCAATAGACGTACTCTCTTTCGCGTACCAGTCTACCTTGCCGAGTGGTTGTGAATCCACTAGACCCGTGAAGAAGGAAGAAAGAATAACTTCTTCTTCGTCCTCAGATAAGCCCTCGATGTCTTCTGACATGAATTCTGCAATCTGCGAGAGCTTGAATCTGCTATGGTTCCTTCTTCTCACTTCGAACTCATCCTTCGCAGTTGACCCAAAAATCTTCCATGAAAGGTTCATGTGATGATCTTTGCTCAAGGTGAGCTGCGAAGATGCCTCTGGGGTCATAGGATGGCCTCCTGTCGATGAGGTACTTGAGATTAAATCTCACTATTTCTTGGCTTATCAACCTTGCATCGGCTGCAGTTCTGCATCTGTAGAGTCCCATCTGAAGAGGAAAGTTCACTGCAGCCTTTTTCTTTACGCGAAGGTAAGAGTGAACCTCGGCCAATTGCCTCAGGAATTCCATGAACACTACCCTATCTGAGGGGTAACGTGGCATCATGGCGGGGTGGCCATTATAGCCATACACGCGTATGTAGGTGAAAGTGGGGAATTGTATGAACCAATCCGCCCAGTCCACCATTGCTGCCTTAGCTGCTGGTGAAATACGCACGTGCATCTCATGGTCTAGCTCGTGCACGGTGTGCATAGTAAAAAGGTCATTTATCCTTTTGAAATGTCTTTCCGCTAGAGTGAACTCCAAGCGAGGAAAGTATTCTTGTACCTTTTGCACACCCAGGGTTCCCACAGTGTTTAATGTTCTGAAATCGCCTTGGAAGGCTATCAGGTAGACCAGGTATGAACACATGTGGAAACGGTGCTCTTCTAGAAACCGGTGAATTGTTGGTGGAGTGTGTCACTGATCAGGGAGGCCCAGTCGTAACGTTCTTTTCTGCTGATTATCTTGCCAATAATGTAGAACATCCACGGCTGGAAGGATTTTCCCTCCTCTTGTCCAGTGACTCTGCTGAGTAGGGTGATTAGCACTCCGTACTCGTCTTTGAATTCTCCTCTACCAACCAATCTGGGCAAGCTGGTTCTCTTTGTTTTCAGCCAATGTTCAGCCATTATAAGCGAACACTTGTCCTTCGAAGCCTCGAATGCCTTTTCGCATTCTGTCACTAATATGACCTTCTTGGTAGGGCATGGTGGAATTGCAAAACAAGTCTCTATGTCCACCGGCTTCAAGCTGCAAATCACCCTCCCGTCTACTGACAGGATCTCTCTTGTAGTCGGGTTGTAATGCTTAGTGCAAGCAATTACAAGCTCGATGCTTTGTAAGGTGATTGGAATAGATGCTGCTTGAAACAAACCGGATTCTTCGATGTTCTGCAATGTGATTTGATTCATGCCCTCCAAGTCTTCAGAACTGACCTCTGGATTTTTCTGCCATAAGTCTGTATCAGTCGTTTTCAGGTAATCATGGTATAAGACCGTTTTGGTCTTGTATTGTACCTGAGAGTACTGCATTCTGAAAACCTTGAATATTGACTGGGCACTTGACCCTGTTCTGACACTTTTCTGGAACTGCTAAAAATAGCCTCGCCGGGGGTAGTTTTTACGAAAAATTCTGAGACATGGGTTTTGTTAAGAATGATTTTCTAAACAGACCCAGATCGTCAGAAATTTGAAAAAACGAGTTTTTCTTTGACATGCAAGAACCCTTCGGTGGCAGAGGCAGCAAGGGCACCAAAAAGTGATTTTTCTCGAAAAAATCTAACACATGGGTTTTGTTCGTGCTTCAAAGCCAAACAAACCCAGTTTGTCCGTTTTTCAATATTATGACTTTTTCCGGAAACCCTAAAAAATAGGGGCAGCAGGGCTACTTTTTCTGAAAAAATCTACCATGTGGGTTTTGTTGAAAAAGCTGTGCTGATCATACCCAGTTGGTCAGATCTGTGAAAATCTGTCGTTTCCTGTGACATGCAAAAGAAATATAGACAGAAGTAGAGGAAGTAGACAGAAGATGGATTGGAAGTTATAAACTGCCACTTTGCAATAATCTGTCTCTGGAAGCAATCTTGGGAGAAGAATGCTTTTACTGCCAATGATCTTCAAAAATATTGAAGATCCGTTCAAAACCCCTGCCAGATCTTGAAAACTTGTTCTTGGGAGCTACTTGATGTTTTATCCTTCAACCTGCAAAAAGAATAATGAGGAAAGGGACGCCTAGCATGAATATAAGGCAATTAGGGTTAAGATCCACAAAGTATGGAAGATAACTCATCATTCAGGCCTGATTTGGAGTTCCAAAAGATGATTTCCACTGATTGTGGAGTGTTTTTCTCTTTTTGGCTCCAAATTTGCTAACTCAAGTCAACATTTCTGTTTGACTTCTTTTAGGCGTCCAACCTTGAGTTTGATCATTTTTGTCTATTTTGCAAGCTGAAGTGCTCCCGTTTGATCTTCGATTCAGGTTACTCAGTTGATCTCAGGCAGTGTCCGACAGTTCTGTTGTCGAGGCGGGATCAGTATGATTAGATATGCCTGGGAGAGATTAACTCAGAAAACTGAGTTTAGGTCTCTAGAAAGAAGGGCGCCTTTTCTTGAAAGGGGCGCTTTTGACAATGCCTTAGTCAATTTTCATTGACTTGTTCTTCGTTTTGACCTTTTCAGACCCTTTTTGCTTTGATCTGACGTTCCCGATGTTTGATGAATCAGATGATTCTGCTTGACGATGCGTCGGGTAGCCGGTTCAGTCTTGTTCACGATGCCTGACTTTGCAGTGGAAGCTGGCAAGTTTTGGGCCTCCAAACTAAAGGGCGCCCCTGGCCAGCAGGGGCGCTTTTAGCTTTTGCTTGGTTTCATCTTGGTTGTGGACTGCCAGTCTTTGACCTTCTCCATCAGTCGATTGATTTGTCGGAAGTTCTTGCTGATAGTCTCGCTGACGAGATAGGTCATAGCTGAGAAGGTCATCTGGGAGGCAGTGAAGATTCTGGCTGAATCTGGATACCTTTAGGAAAGGGCGCCTTTCCTTGAGAGGGGCGCTTTTAGCCATGCCTTAGCCATTTTCTGGCTTATCTTTCCAGTTTTTCAAATTTGGCCTTTTTCTGCTTGATCTCATCTCGTGATCGTCTGGTGTGTCTTGTGGACTTGCTGTTAGATTGATCACGTAGCTGGGAGGAAGCTGGAAAGATATCATGTATAGAGCTACAGCTCTTGGATTCATCTGGTGCCTGCAACTGAGGGGCGCCCCTGGCCAGCAGGGGCGCTTTTATCTTGAAGCTTTCTGATTTGGCATTTCTATCGTCAATGGATCCTCCATACTTCGCTGACGGTTGGTCAATGATCCCTGAATCAGATGATCTTGCTGATTGTTTCGTTGTCGAGCCAGTATGAAAGTGAAGAGGATGACTGTTTTGACAATGCCAAATGATTTGATTTGCCCTCTAAGGTCCAAGGGCGCCTTTCTTCAAGAGGGGTGCTTTTAACCACTGTAGACTGTGTTTTGCCTTGGTAGACAAAACGTGCACCTTCCAGACTTAGCCAAATTTTGGCCTTTTCCGTTTTGAGAATCTCCTTCGTTGAACGTCATCATTTTCATCCTTTTCCGCCATGGTTTCTTCGTTGAAGCTTTTGAGGTTTAGCTTTCAGCACCTGGTACTGGCCAATCTGCCATTAATGGCTGCGGAGCTCCTAACTTTGTTCCTGAAAAATAGAAATAGACCCACCAGAGTAAAACATATTTTTTGATAATTCTGACTTGATCAGTGTGATCGTGAAGGCAATTAATCCTATCAGAATTATTTTCAATCATTTCTGGGAAGGTCCTATTTTTTAGGGTTTCCATAAAAATAGGGGTGTAAAACCCTAATTTTCATTTTTTCAGAATTTTAACCATAGGTTCCTTGACAGAAACCCACAAAGATTTCATATTTGGTTTGACCTAAAACATACTTTCGATGGCATTTTTACGTTGTTTAGCTCAATTTAAGCAGAATGCCAAAAATTTCATTTTGGGTATAACACTGATGTATTTGATTTCCAAAAATTGAAGAAATCTAAGCCAATGGTTGCGAAGAAAGCTAAGACAGTCTCGCAGGTGTTTGTTGACAGCAACAAGATGAAATATGCTGAAATAGCAGAACCTCTCATAGATAAACCACATGAAGAGATGCAGGTATTTGATTACAAATTTACTAGAGTGGAGTTAGGCAAGCAGACGCATACCAATATGATGCAAGATGCTCAAAGTTCAGTGACAGTGTTGGCACAGAGCTATAATGAACTTTTGGCCAAAAAAGAAAAGCTGAAAGAGGAGAATGTACAACTGGTTTCAGTTATTCAAAAGATCACTAAATCATCAGAAATAGTTGATTCACTATCTTCATCTACCCCTGAAGAATCAATCAGACAGTTAGAAAAGATTGCACAAAAGGCTAAAGCAATTGATTCTCGGACAACTCAACTAATTGACCAAGGCATACCAGTGGTCGAAAAGACATTGCAGATTTTGAGTACTGTCAAGGCAGCAAGATTTAAGATGAATCAAACTTTGGAAGCCTTTAAGCAAATTCTGGATTCTCTTGAGAAAGATTTAAAAATTTGGCATGAGATGGATCAAGTTAAGCTGAAAATTCTGAGCAGCAATTCAATGATTTCAAAAAGAGAAAAATATATAGAGTTTGAAGAACTTATGACAAACAAGTCATTAGTTGTTCAAGATCTCATCAAAGATGTTCAGGCTACGCTTGAAATGAGTGCTGAAGTTGAGCAGGACATACTTTTTGACTTTGAGAAAATATCTTGTAAAGTTCTAAATCATGAAGGAGAGTTGCTTGCAACTGGTGATGTTGTTTCTGAGATAACCACAAATCTTCACCAAGAGCTAAATTCAGATCAGTTCACTATGGATGCAATCCATAAATTTGTTAATCACCGAATGATCTTTGATAAAATGCAAGCTTCTTTTGAAGAACATAGAGAGGCAACAGTAAGATATTATGATGTGATCTTAAAGACTGTTGCCGTTGCCAGGAACACGCTTGGCCCCAATCCTGATGAGTTGCGGGGAATTACCAGCAAGTTTCAGTCTTTCAAGGCTAGGAATGTGATGGAGTGAATAGCGTTTATGTTATTTTATGTATTTTTCTTTCAACAAATTATATGTAAAAACAAGTTTTGCAATTGCAAGATTTCCTTTCTCTTGCGTTTTTGAAAAATGTAATTACATGTAAAACCTCACAAGATAAATCACAATTTGGATTGTAATTTTGAATAAGTCAATTGCAGTTAGTTGGTAGTTGAGAGAATTTCTCAAGTTTGTTGGGATCCTCCCACTATTTTCTCAAGGCCTCTCCTATAAAAACTTGAGGGGGTCCATTGTAATATCGGATCTTTCTGGCAATAGAGAAAACTCTGCAGAAATTTACAGCAAAGTGACTTTGTGCTTTGTGTTTGTGAACTTAATTTTCAAGTGGTATAAGGAAGGCATAAAGATTTCAGATTTTGTGTTGAATCTTGTTGCATTTCATTATTGTGTTTTTATGTCATGGTAATGTAATTTTCTGAGTTCTTCTTGAGAGATTGTAGAGTTATTGTGAAAAGACTTTAGTCTGATTTCTTGTAGTCTTTGTGCTTCAAGTTTGAAGGGTCAAATTAAATTGATTTACAGTTAGGAATTGTGACTCACAAGTGCATTATATTTACAGACTTTGTGCTGTTATATGTTGCCTCATAGTATTATTTTGAAAAGGTAGATAGGATTTCTAATTCTCAAGACTTTGTGCTTGGAGATTGCTTTCCCGTCCCGGAGGAGCAACGAAGGACTTTGTGCCTTCATGAAAACTTTGCTTCTTTCTTTACTTCATTAATCATATATGCTTTCAATTGTGATTCTTTTCTGAAATAAGAGAAAAAGATAATTGTCTTTTCTAAAAAAAGAGAACAAGACAAGAGTTTCACCCAGGTTTAGAATAGATTTGTAACTAGAATTAATTTCTGAATTGATAAAATAGAAAGCAAAGGGAGAGCCTTCCCTTTGAAAATAGGAGAGTTTATCTCACGTACTGTAGCTGAAACCACAATTTTGTACGCTTTCACAAGCATACAAAATTTTCAACCAACAAGAAGTAAGTTCTTCCGATTCTCATGATATGGTTGAAGATGCTTCCTCTTCTATTACTGGTGAGGATATTCAATCACTTCCCCAAATAGAAGAAGTTCATTCTTCCCTTATGGTCGAAGAAAGTTCATCTTCTCCTATGGAAGAAGAAAACACCCTTTCCTTTCAAGATACATCTATTTCAGAAGAAGATGGTTCCAACAATTCTAATATTGATAGTTCTAATCATGTCTGGACTCTTGAGTTTGATGGTAGTTGTGCTGCTAATGGATTTGGAGCTGGTGTTGTTCTCATTTCTCCCAAGGGAGAGATTTTCTCTTACTCTTTTAAGCTGCAATTCACTAATATCAACAATACAGCTGAATATGAGTCACTTTTGTTGGGAATGAGCATTGCGCTGAAAAGAGGAATCAAGAATCTTCATGCTCAAGGAGATGCAGAGTTAGTGGTTTGTCAGATAAGGAATGTGTATCAGACCAAGAATGACAGACTTAAACACTATCGCACCCTTGTATGGGAGAATATTGAAAATTTTGATGCTTTCAGCATCTTAGTTGTTCCTCGTGAATTTAATGATAGAGCTGATTCTCTTGCAGTTTCAACTACTCTTTTGATTCCACATCTTGATTTCAATCAAGATAAGTATTGTTTACTCACTACGAGTACAATGATGTACGGAGTAAACGGAGATATAAAATAACATTGACAGCATATGATAATCACATGGCAATCGCACAGAACATAGATACAATCCTTTATTCAGTATTCGGCAATTACATCATAATGTCTCCAGACAGAACATAGCATAGCATAGTAGAACCATCTCCCTTCCTGACTACATGACTCAAGTACATATAGTACGCTGGCGGTGGTTAAGGTACCAACTGTCGCGTCCCTTCATTATAACTAATTACTTCATCAAGAACTGTTCCCGAGACAACTAACTAACATGACCCGTACATAAGTACATGGATTATTAATATTAACTAAAGTCTTATTTACTTATGACTCATAGCCGACCAAGTACACTCTCCACCGACTACATCGACCCACGGCCGACCGAGTACACTGTTGGCCGACTACATCATCCCCCCCACAAAGTAGTCGTCTTCTAGGTGACTGAAAACCAAAAATACCAACTCAAGTTCCTATTTGGTGCTACCCAATTCCTTATCTTTTCCCTGTGGTTGACTCTCCCCCACGGCTGAAAATCGCTACACATCAACCTCCTGTGTATCTTTTTCTACCAATTGCTGATCCTTCTTTGCCAATTGATTGTCACCCAATACTCCATCTCTCTCTGCCAACTTCTCCTCGAGAGCTGCAACTCTCATTTGCACAGCAGCCAACTGCTCCTGTACTATGATGGCTGGTGGCACTGCAATTTGGCAATTCCAATAAATATTATGGGGGTCTGGGGGCAACGCCCCCAGTGGGGTCAAGGGGCAGCGCCCCTTGCGGGGGTCTGGGGGCAGCGCCCCCAGCAGGGTCGAGGGGCAGCGCCCCTCACAGGGTCCGGGGGCAGCGCCCCTGGCGCGCTCCCTATCGCGATACAGGGTGGGGTCGAGGGGCAGCGCCCTCGTTGCCAAGACCAATTTAACACTTCTGAAACCACTCGAAACTGCATTGCGCACCTCATTTTCATAATTTTCCCACAGGTTCCAAATAGTGCTGATGAAGTTGAAAAATACAGATTTTGTATTGTTTTTTTGAGACTTCACTTTCTTCAGGTCGATGCTTGGTACAGACGTGCTTCGTTTGATCCGTACTGACCTCCTCCAACTCGCACGTACGGACTTCAGCTCCCTCAAGCGTATGGCCCTTTTCAACCGTACGGATTTCTTTTGATTCAACCGCACAGTTCTTCCCACAGCCTCCCGTACGGATTTCATGTTTGGGTGTACGACCCTTTGTTTGTAGCGTACGGATTTTCCTTCACTTTGGCGTATGGGCTTCTGTTTGTGGCGTACTAGTGGATGGCGTACGGATTTCTTGGCTTGGTGTACGGATTGCTCTCCTCCTTGACGTACAAATTTGGCAAGTACCGTACTAGCTTTGTCTTCTCTTCGTCGTACGGACTTTTCCTTCTGGCGTACGGATTTTGCAAGTGCCGTACCAGTTTTGTCTTCTCCCTGTCATACGGACTTATCCCTCTGGCGTACGGATTTTGCAAGTGTCGTACCAGTTTTGTCTTCTCTCTTCCGTACAAACTTCTCCCTCTGGCGTACGGATTTTGCAAGTGTCGTACCAGTTTTGCCTTCTCCCTGTCGTACGGACTTATCCTTCTGGCATACAAACTTCTTCCTCTGGCGTACGGATTTTCTCCAACCCCTGTTCAGATTTGTGGGCTGGCGTATCGTCCGGTTTTGAAATTCTTTCTTTGTACTCTCCGTACTCGGCTTCTCTTCTCCTTCTTGGATTTCTCCGATCTGCAACATGTTACACTCTCGTTGGAACACCTCATAATCCTCCATTTGCCAATGAAATAGGCCATTCAACAAACTTGTCTCGTCTTCCGAGCAACTCCCAATTTCCAGTACGCCTTCCTCATTTGGCTCCATTATCATCCCTTTGTCGTCAACATTCGATCCTCCATCAGACTCTGATCCTGACGATGCCAAGTCTTCACTGACCGCCTGATTCTTCAAATCAATAATATACTTCTTCCCATGGCTCTCGATCGAGAGCGTATTCCTCTTCCAATTATGATTCGCCTTGGCGGCAATCAGCCATCCCCGTCTCAGTAATGCATCGTATGCTTTTCTCTCTAGAGGAATGACAACAAAATTCAATAAGAACGGTTGCGTACCTATCAACACCTTTTGCGCCATCAACATTCCGAATGGTTTGATACCATGTTGATTAGCACCAACGAGTTGAAATGTCGCTGGCCAGAGTGTAGGCTTCCCGAGGCTCTTCCATGTGTCTTCGAGCAGTACGTTGACTCCCGATCCTCCGTCGACGATAGTATTTGTCAAGGTATTCCCTCCGATCTCCATCTGCACAATCGTTGGTATCTTCCCGATGTTCGCCGTGAGTAGTACGGGGTCAATGGTTTGTTCACCTTACGGTGGTGAATCTGGTACTAATTCTTGCCTTCGGTCCTCCACTCGTGATTGCTTGACATCCCCAAGGACGTTTGTCATTGCCAGTTCCAACTGTGGCAACGTTTGGAGAAGGTCAGTTACTTTGATCGGTATGGTGGTCTGCAGTACCTGCCGTACGATGTTCATTTCCGCCTCCGACCGCCGAGAGGTCTCTGGCTTCTCCAAAGATATTTTGTTCTCCTTCGCCATAGCTAGTTCCACTTTGGCTTTTGCTTCCTTCATCCTTTGTTTTTCTGTATGTGGATCTGGATAGGTTGCCTTCTTTGCTTGCGCTCTGGTGATCGCCAGTACCTCTTGTTCTTCTACTTCCAACATATGGATACCCTTCTGCTTGGGGCATTCACTATCTTCATGGTTGCCTGGTCCACACCACTTACACAATCTTCCTCTCGAACCTTGGCCGTTTTGGCAATCCTTGGCGAAGTGACCCCATTTGTTGCACTTTCGGCATTGGATCATGGGTCGTCCTTTAACGTCGTACTGTATTCTGTTCCTCAGACTCCTGTTGCTCTGGTAACCTCCAGAAGATGCATTGCTATTGTACTCGGGCTTTGGTGGTGTGTTCGGCGGTGTCGACGATTCTCCTTGAGCGAAGAGTACTTGTGCACTTTTGGCTTTTAAATTGTATGGGCATTCCTTGACGGAATGTCCCATCACTTGGCAGATATCGCAGAATAACTTCTTTGGACAGTTCGCCTTCGTGTGACCTTCCCCATTGCAGTCTGTACACCATAGTTCTCATGCTTCCCTTGTACTCTCTTTGTCGGCCTTCAATTCTTTCATCATTCGCATCATATCTTTCCTGAGTGCTTGTACAGTCTTGGATTCACCGTCGCTGTCGTCCGCACTCTCCTCGTCGTCCATCTTCTTTTTCCCTCGGGAGGATGTTTTGTTTTCACTTTCTATATCCATCGCTCGATTGTATGCTTCAGCGTATGACGACGGAGGCATGACTTTCATCTTCTTCCTCAACGACGGAAGCAAGCCTTCAATGAACCATCGCTTCTTTAGCCCATCGGCCGGTTGAACCTCTAATTTTCCCAACAAATCTTTCAGTTGCCGATTGTATGTGCGCACATTCTCGTGTTTTCCCTGCTTCGTACTGTAGATTTCTGCTACAATCTCACTGTCATCCCTTAGGAGTTTGAATTCATCCTGAAAGGCCTTCTTGAGTAATCTCCATGTAGCTTTTTGTGCTTGGTCCAACTCTGAGTACCAGTCGATGGCACTATCTCTGAGTGTCGCCGGAAAGGCTTTCAACCAATGATCCGGGTCCTCTTCTCCACTTGCTATCCAGATTGTCTCGCATGTTTTGCAATGTCGAACTGGATCCTCTGACCCATTCCTCGTAAACTTTGGCAGCTTTTGCCGTTCTGGAGTCACCATCCTTCCCTGCTGTCCTCCTTGTATATTGGACCCGACTGGACCGGTTTCCTCGTTACGTTTCGGTGCGTCACTTGCGCTCTCGGCCACGTACGAGTCACTTTCCCGTCCTCCGTCAACGTCCTCTACACCTTGAGTTTCCTGGGTCCCACTCTGGTGCTCCCTCTGCCAAGGTGTCTTGGGCTCAGATCTCCCTGTCCTCAGCCCTTCGTCGTCGTCTGATATGGACAACTCCCGAATGCATTGGATACTATTCTCAAGTTCTTCGTTCAATTCATCATTTTCTCGGTTTTTATATTTTTCTACGTACGGGGTGATGAAGGGTTCCTCGTCCCTCCCTTCCACAAAACTTTGATGTTCTCTACTTAATCTTTTCCGCCGGTTTTCTTGCTCCTGTACTCTCAATGATCGCCGAATTCTTTCCTCCTTCGCTTCCTGCCCGAATGGTATTTGGTTCTTGTCCTTGTTCGGCCGTACGGGCATTACAGGTCTTTCACGCGATCATTGTTGGTTGCCAGGGTATGTCTCCGGCTAGTGTCTCGTTCCTCCTCTTCCCGTTTGGTTCGTTCTTCGTACCGCTGCAAGATTTGCTGTCTTCGGTGTTCTTGATCCTCTTCCGCCCAAAGATCTTGTAAGATAATGTAGTGGCGTGCTATCAGTCTTGGCAGACTGGTAAGAAGATGGTCGACCTCTTCGTTGACGCGCAATCTATCCCAAATGACCGCTTGAGGGATCTCTCGCTTGAGAGCTTCCCTCCGTACGTGGTCCTTTAACGAGTTTTCCCACAGACTGTAGAGGTCTTCCGTTAGAGCGTCTTCACGATCCTTGTTTGCTTGTACCGGCCCTTCGGTCAACTGCCCCATCACAACGCCATCCTCTTGTCTGGGTGGTTACCGGATTTGCTTAGGCAACGACGCCAAATGTTTACTCACTACGAGTACAATGACGTATGGAGTAAACGGAGATATAAAATAACATTGACAGCATATGATAATCACATGGCAATCGCACAGAACATAGATACAATCCTTTATTTAGTATTCGGCAATTACATCATAATGTTCCAGACAAAAAATAGCATAGCATAGTAGAACCATCTCCCTTCCCGACTACATGACTCAAGTACATATAGTACGCTGGCGGTGGTTAAGGTACCAATCGTCGCTTCCCTTCATTATAACTAATTACTTCATCAAGAACTGTTCCTGAGACAACTAACTAACATGACCCGTACATAACATAAGTACATGGATTATTAATATTAACTAAAGTCTTATTTACTTGTGACTCATAGCCGACCAAGTACACTCTCGGCCGACTACATCGACCCACGGCCGACCGAGTACATTGTCGGCCGACTACAAGTATATTATTGAATTAATCTGCAGACCCAGTGTACCTGACAATTGGGATCATTGGCAGATTTTTAATGATGACAAGCAGATTATTAATTTTCTGCAGATTGAAGATGGTTTTAATAACTTATATTTCGAAGGAAGTAATTCTTCTTCTTCTTCAAATTCAATGTCACATACTTCATTTGAACCAGATGAAAAAATTCTTCAATTGAAGGGGAATAGGATTCCTAAAGGGCTGGTTTCACTTGAAAAACTTTTTGATAAGAATGATCGCTATATCAAGAGGCAACAACAAGTAAGTTTTGATTCTCATATGGGGTATGAGAAGTACAATATCAGATCTGAAGATGATCCCAAGTTAATTAATATTGGTAACAGTTGTATTCCAGAAGAGAGAAATCGGATTATTCAACTTTTACGTCAATACAGTGATGTGTTGGCTTATTCTTATGATGATCTTGAGTCTTTCCAACCCAAGGAAGTTCAACATGATATTCCTTTGAAGCTTGGCGCAACACCTTTCAAACAAAAGAAGCGTCAATAGAATCCTAAAATTTCAGGTACTATCCATTCATAAATCCAGAAAATGCAAAAC